>CM061542.1:34176618-35399743 GCA_030864215.1 Capsicum pubescens | reverse complement strand
ACCAGAAAACCGTGGGCTATAACACGCCGATTTGGCCCGATCGTGCCTTGTCGCCTATTTGACCACCCAAACGGCCCCGCCGACCCCGATGGATTACTTATGGCTAATCCACAACCCGTCTGGTAGCCCTCAATTAATTTTTAACCCAAAATACGCACGATCCCCTGGAAAACCCAGAAAATCATGGGCTATAGCACATCGATTTAGCCCGAAAATGGCCCGTTCGCGCCGCTTCGCTCATTTGACCAAGAAAATAGCCCCGCCGACCCCAATGGCCCACCCTTGGATGATCCTTAACCCACCTAGGAGACCCCAATCAATTTTAGTCCCAAAACACACCCAGGTCCCGGGTACACTAAGAAAATCGTGGGCTATAGCATACCGATTTGGCCCAAAAATGGCTCCTTCACGTTGTTTCACCCGTTTGACTATCCAAGCGGCCCTGCTGACCCCCAATAGCCCACCCCTAGTCGATCCACAGCCCGCCTGGGAGCCCTTTAATTTTTAGCCCAAAACACATCCGGGCCACGAGCACACCCAGAAAATTATGGGCTATAGCACACTGATTTGGCCCAAAAATGACCTGTTCGTGTCGTTTTGCCAGTTTGACCACCCAAACGGCCTCGCCAACCCCTGGACGATCCATAGCCCGCTTTGGAGCCCCCAGTCAATTTTTGATCGAAAACACGCTCGGGCCCCAGGCATACTCAGAAAATCGTGTGCTATAGCTCACCGATTTGGCCTAAAAATAGCCCGTTCGCATCGTTTTGCCTGTTTGACCACCCAAACGGCCTCGTCGATCCCAGTGGCCTACCCTTGGCCGATCCATATCCCGCCTGGGAGCCCCCAGTCAATTTTTAGCTCAAAACACGCCCGAGCCCCGAGCACACCCAGACAATCATGGATTATTTGCACACTGATTTTACCCAAAAATGGCCTGTTCATGTTGTTGCGCCCATTTGACCACCCAAACGGCTCCGCCAACCCAATGGTCCCCCTAGACGATCCACAAACCGCTTGGGAGCCCTCGATCAATTTTTAGCCCAAAACACACCCGGTCCCTGGGCACACCAAAAAATAATGGGCTATAACACACCGATTTGGCCCGAAAATGGCCCGTTTGTGTCGTTTCGCCCATTTGACCACCCAAGCGGCCTCGCCGACCCCAATGGCCCATCCCTGTTCGATCCACAGCCCGTCTGGGAACGCTCGATTAATTGTCGGTCCAAAACACACCCGGTTCCCTGGAACACCCAGAAAATCGTGGGCTATAACATATCGATTTGGCCCAAAAATGGCTCAATCGCGCCGTTTCGCCTGGTTGACCACCCAACCGGCCCCACCAACCTCAATGGCCCACTCCTTGCCAATCCATTGCCTGCCTGGGAGCCCCTGATCGATTTTTGACACAAAATATACGCCTCGGGCACACCGATTTGGCCTGAAAATGATCCGTTCGCATCGTTTCACCCATTTGACCACCTAAATGGTCCCTCCGACCCCAATGGCCCACCGCTGACCAATTTAGATCAAACTAACTAAAAATATCTTACATAAAGAAATATTACTAGCACAATCACAATTTAATGTCATATTTCAATTTTTTTGTGAATGACATGATATTTCATTAACTTTGTGAAAACAATTTGAATTCATTAGGTCAAATTGAAGGAACTGCGTACATTTCATCCTCTCCAGACCTCACTGTGTGGGAATATACTGGGTTGTTGTTGTTGTAGGTCAAATTCAAGGAACTACAGTCACTAGCTAAATTAGCTATTGAATCTGTTTGTTTAAATATAAATCTGAATAATTGTTTGAGAGCTATTTAAATTTATTTTGATATAATAAAAAATTGTAGACACTTATTGAACTAGCATAAAAATTTAATATTACTGAAAGATATATTTTTTACTAATAAAAGAAATTTGATCTCCTAAATAAAATAAGGCGAGAAAAGTAAATTGAAAAAGAGGAGTCGAGGATAGTGTAATTGTGAAGAAGTAGCAAAAAAACATGTCAGATAGAATCAATACAAGAAATCAATCACCTGAACAATATCATTAAAAATAGAATTATCACGAATTTTGCACGTAATTTTTTATTTATTTTTTTGGTAAGAAAGAGATCCACTCATTTAGATATTAAGGGGGTAGAAGTTTGTGCTCCTGACAGGAGGAGGAGACAAAAGACAGTTGTTCGAGGCCACAACCCAGCCTTGTAGGATAATGGGAAAATTAGTGCTCCTAGTTGATAAAGGAGCCAAAAATAAATTGTTTGGGGTCACATTCCGACCCTGTAGAAAATTAGAATTGTTTTTAATTTTTCGCTGGGTATAGGACCCAAAACAGTCAACTTGGATAGAAGCGGCTACAAAAGGGGGCATTTCCCGTAGGATTTTTGCACGTAATATAAATGTATGAAAGCCTACAAAATATAGAAATAAGACATAAATGACAAAAATAAAAAAAATAAATGATAAATTTTAAATAGCTTCCTCAATTGGTGTAAAATAACCATATTACCACAACAATAAAAGTTTTTTATTTGGAATAATTGGTTTATAGCTCTAGTATGTTCACATCGATGCACTTTAGAAACCCTTCTCAACTTTAATTGACAACTAATAAATTAAATTTCTAAAACTGAACGTACTTAGTTTTGTTTTGTTATTTAATTTTGTCGCCTTTTTTTTTTTTTGGCTTTTCGTTCACCTATACATTGATGTTTCAATTTGGCAAGTATTTTGATTTTGAATTCCTATCCATCTCTAATAAATGTTGGGAGACTAGTAACAAGATTGTCAAATGCTTGATTATTCCTTTTTCTTTCTCTTTTTTTCTTCTTACATCCCTGCTTCAAAGAGATTTCTCTCGAATTGACGGTTTATCAAAAACAAGTTCTTTGTCCAAATTAACAAATTGAGCAAAAATGGTAGAGTAACATTAACTCAATAAATTGAGTTTATTAATAGTAAAGTCGATTTTGTATATTAAGAAGACTTTTAATGAAGGACAAAAGATTCAAACAACATTTTTGAGGCCCTTCACAGTTTAAATAAATCAACTAATTATCAAAAACAAGTTCTCCGCCCAATTTAGAAATTTTAGTGTTCAGATTGTCATCTTCAGCCTTACTCTAATTCTCCACGTTATTAATAATTTGTTACAAGTAGTTACTTTATACTATTATGCTCATATTAATGTAGTTTATTATTTTCCTAATACTTGAAATTAGCGGAAGTAAATAGTTATTAAATTCTAATTTTAAATAATCAAAAGCTAAATGCATGCGAGGCAAGTGCGGTTAAACTAGTATGAGAGAGAGAGAGAGTTGAGTATTTTTAGTTTCAAATTTCAATAATTTGATTTGTTCCAAATTTGGACTCATTAGTATGAAGGGAAGATCTTACTTTATGCGAGCATGAATTGTGGATTTAAATAATTGATTGATCTAAATTTTTATATTTAATTTCACAGTAGATGTTCAATATGTCCGAATCATATATATATATATATATAGAGAGAGAGAGAGAGAGATACACACACATACATACATATTGAAATTAGCCGAAGTGCATAGTTATTAAATTTTAAGTTTAAACAATTAACAGTTACACGTGCGAGACACATGCTATTAAATTAGGTATGTAATTGTTGCGTATTAATTTAAATATAATAATTTATTGCAAGTGCTCAGATGTCATACAAAGGGTACAAAAAACTTATATTTGGTTTAAAAATATTTGTCGCCTCCTCTTTGTGGTAATATTGATTTTTTGTAAGTTCAATTCTAAACTTTATTTTTATGGCCACAAGAATATATCAATGTTTTATGTCCTTCCGCAATTTTGAATGAATATATGCTATATCTAATTTAAGTTCGATATAACGAAAGCATAACAGTGATTGTAAAAAAATATTTTTTCCCCTTTTCCAATACAAAACTATATAGAGAGAGAGAGTCGAAGTATTTTCTGGTTCAATTTTTGATAATTTTGTTTATTTTAACTTTGGCATCATTAATATGAAGGAAAGATCTTACTTTGCGCGAGCATGAATAATGGATTTAAATAATTGATTGATCTAAATTTTTATAATTAATTTCACAGTAGATGTTCAATATGTTCGAATCATATACATGTACATATATATATATATGTATATGTATATGATTAAAACATATTGAACATCTACTGTGAAATTAGCTGAAGAACATAGTTATTAAATTTTACTTTTAAACAATTAAAAGTTACACGTGCGAAGCACGTGTTGTTAAACTAGTATGTAGAAAGAGAGAGAGTTGAGTATATTTTGTTTCAATATTTGTTCCAGATTTGGACTCATTAGTATGAAAGGAAGATCTTACTTTGTGCGAGCATGAGCGAATAAGTCAACTTCAAAGTGGATTTTTTGTGCGAAGACTGCGTTATGACTCGTGACCGCCTGCCTGGTGGGGGTGGCTCCTCCCTTGTGGGTAAACAGAAAATCCGACTCTACGAACCTGAGGAAAGGTTGTACAGCAACAGTAAGGGCATTAAGACTATATATATATATATATTTATATATATATATATATATATATATATATTGAAATTAGCTGAAGTACATAGTTATTAAATTTTACTTTTAAATAACTAATTAATACACGTGCGAGGTACGTGCTGTAAAACTAGTATGTAGAGAGAGAGAGAGAGTTGAGTATTTTTTGTTTCAAATTTCAATAATTTTATTTGTTTCAAATTTGGACTCATTAGTATGAAGGGAAGATCTTACTTTGTGCGAGCATGAATTGTTGATTTAAATAACTGATTGATCCAGATTTTTATATTTAATTTCATAGTAGATTCTAAATATGCACGAATCATAAATGAAAGAGAAAAATGATGTGTAATACCCCGCACTATTCTTAGTCCCGTTTATCTCCTAGTGTGTCAAGGGTCAACTTTAAAAGTAAATAACTCTTGATACGTGTAGAATTTTCCAGCTCCAGACCCACCAAATTGTAGAGAATTGAATCATCTTTTCAATGATACCAATTTCACCTAAATCCAATACCCAGTTAAGAAGGTATGACACTTTTAGTGAGAAACTGTAGGCCAACGCAATAGCACCACGTCGCGATGGGGGGAAAATTTGCAATTGTCCTCTTTTCAGTTAAGCACCGCGATTACGCTGCATTGCGGTGAACACCAAAATCCCGTTCATCCCCTTCTAGTAGCTCACCGTGATTGGAAAATATCGCGCCAGAAATTGTCGTGGAGCATAGCACCGTATCGCGGTGGAGTGCAAAATGGCACTCGTCCTTTTGACAGCCCAAATGGCCCCACCGACCCTAATAGTCCACCCTTGGACAATGCACATCCCGTATGGGATTCCCCAGTCTATTTTTGACCCAAAACACGTTCGGGCCCTAGACACACCAAGAAAACCGTGGGCTACAGCACACCAATTTAGCCCGTTTATGTCGTTTTGCCTTTTTGACCACCCAAACGATCCCGTCAACCCCAATGGCCCACCCCTGGCCGATCTATATCCCACCTGGGAGACACCATTTTATTTTCTACCCAAAACACAACCAGTACATATGCACACCTGGAAAAGCCGTGGGCTATTACACACCGATTCAGCTCGTAAACCGACCATTCACGCTGTTTTGCTCGTTTGACCACCTAAACGATCCTGCCGACCCCAACGACCCACCCCTGGATGATCCACAACCCTCCTGGATGACCTCGATTGATTTTTGTCCCAAAACACGCCTGGGCCTCGAGCACACCCAGAAAACCATGGTCTATAGCACACCGATTTGGCCCAAAGATGGCACGTTCGCATTGTGTCGCCAGTTTGACTTCCCATACTGCCCCGCCGACCCCAATGGCCTACCTATGGCCAATCCACAGACCGCCTGGAAGCCCTGGTCGATTTTAGGCCTAAAACACTCTCGGGCCCAAAGCACACCCAGAAAATTGTGGGCACTGGCATACTGATTTGTCCCGAAAATGGCCCGTTTGCACCGTTTCGCCCGTTTTACAACCCAAGCAGACCTTCCGACCCTAATAGCCTACCCCTGGCCGATCCACAGCTTTTCTGGGAGACCCCAATTAATTTTTTTCCCAAAACACGATCTGGCCACGAGCACACCCAAAAAACTATGGGTTATAGCACACGGATTAGGCTCAGAAATGATTCTTTCGCGTCGTTTTGCCCGTTTAACCACCCAAAAAGCCTTGCCGACCCCAGTGTCCTACCCTTGGCCGATCCACAGTCAGCTTGGGAGTCCCCGGTTAATTTTTAACCCAAAACTAGACCAGACCCTAGGCTCACCCTTAAAACCGTGGGCTATAGCATACCGATTTGGCTTAAAAATAACCCGTTTGTGCTGTTTCGCTCATTTGACCCCCCAAACGGCCCCCTGACACAAATGGCCCAACCCTGGCCAATCCATAGATCGTCTTGGAGACCCAGGTTGATTTTCGGCCCGAAACATGCCCAAGCCTCGGGCACACCCAGAAAATTATGGGTTATAGCCCACAGATTTAGCTCAAAAATTGGATGTTCGTGCTGTTTTGCTCGTTTGACCATCCAAATGGCCCCGCCGACCCCAATGACCCGCCCTTGGCCAATCCACATCCCACCTTAGAACCCCCAATCGATTTTTAAGCCAAAACATGCCCGGGCGCACCCTGACCGATTTGGCCAGAAAAAGGCACATTCTCACCATTTTGCCCCGTTTGAAAACCCAAATAGACCACCCCGGGTTAATCTACAGCCCACCTAGGAGCCCCCGATTAATTTTCAATCTAAAACACGCCTGGGCCCCGGACACACCTAAAAATTTGTGGGCATTAATACACCGATTTGGCCTGAAAATGGCCTGTTCACGCGATTTCACTCATTTGAACACCTAAACAGACCCACTAACCCTAATAGCCTACCCCTGGACGATCCACAGCCCGTCTGCAATCCCTCGATCAATTTTTGTCCCAAAACACGATCGGTTTACGAGCACACCCAGAAAACTGTGGGCTATAGCACACCAATTTAGCCCAAAAATGGTCTGTTGTGTTTTACTCTGTGCATTGGAAAATAATGAAAGATGATCCAAAATTGGAGTGCGTAATCTGTGTGTATTTTTGTATCCCCGCTTCCTTTTTGTTGTCCTCCCCTCTCTATTTCCAGTATGTGTGTGTGTGTTTCTATTCACTGTGTGTGAATTTCAGTGAGGGTGAGTATCAATTCCCTTATCCAATGAGGTCTGTATATGTATGTACGAGTGTGTGTGTATATGAGATTTTGTGTGTATTATTTCTCTGTGTGTGTGTGGTGTGTATACCGTCGTCTGTTAAGCGAGTATATGTGAGTGATCCAAAATAGGAAATAAAACGTGACCTAAGAGGGAGGGGGTTAAGGGGTATATGGTTTTGAGGGTGAGGTGGGGTAGGGGTGGGTTGGTGAGGTGGTTAACTTACGTGGGTTGTTGAAATTTTATTGGTTAAGTGGTTAATTTGTTGAGAATTTGGTTGTTTTTTTGTCCTTTTGTGAAGAGATTATCACATATAACACTCAAGAGAGAAAATTATGTGTCTACACACGCCGTTTCTCCCGTTTGACCACCCAAACGGCCCCGCCGACCCCGCCCAACCCTAGCCGATTGACAGCCCACCTGGGAGCCCCCAATCAATTTTTTACCCAAAACGCGCTCGGGCCCCGGGTACACCCTTAAAACCGTGGGCTATAGCACACAGATTTGGCCTAACAATAGCCAGTTAGCATCGTTTGACCACCGAAATGGCCCTCCAACACCAATGTCCCACCCCTGGCTAATTCGCAGCTCGCCTAGGAGCCCCAGGTCAATTTTGAGTCTAACACATGCTCGGGCCCCAGGCACACCCAGAAAACCGTGGGCTATAGAACACCGATTTGACCCAAAAATGGCCAGTTCCCGCCGTTTCACCCGATTGACCACCCAAATAGCCCCACCGACCCCAATGGCCACCCCTGGACAATCCACAGCCTGCCTAGAAGCCCCCGGTCGATCTTCAATCAAAAACACGCTCGAGCTCTGGGCACACTGTAACACCCCGTACTTTTACCTAGCTTAAAATTCATCCCAAAAATGTCAAAGACTTTCTTTAAAGATGAATACGCTTTTATACATGTGGAATTTTCAAGATTTATGGCTATTTTAGTAAGACAGTGTACCACCTGAGCGATCAGCGCGTCGCGGAGCCAGCCAAAATGGCAATTGTCAAAAACCAGTGAACATCCGCAATATTAGCACTTTGCGCCAAGGCTCAATTTCATAATTGTCCTTTTCCAGTGTTCCAACGCGATACCACCGCATCGCGGTGAATTTCAGGTCTCAATCAAAGTGGCAACACAATATTACCGCGTCGCGCCACCATGCAATTTCCCAGTTGTCATTTTTCAGTGGCTTGGCGTAATAGTGGCGCGTCGCATCAGGGGGTCAAATCGAGAAATTTCACAAAAAATTAAAGTTACGCCCAGTGTTAAAATAGTCTTTTCCCACGATTTTATTATTCCTAGATACGGGAATTGATCCCTAAAAATGTCCTTAGCTACTCATTATTCAACTCATCCCCAAATTAAAAAGCATTCTCTCTCAAAGAGAAAAAAAACCCTAGTTCAAGGAATCAAGATCAAATCTAAGGATTTCTTCCAAGAACCTTCAAGAAAGAATCTTCCAAGGTATGTTAGATGTTTATCCATGGATCTTTACCTTCCATGGAGCCCAAATATCCTTTTTTAAAATACAAGATTTATGATTTCCATATTTGAATTAGATTGAATTCATGTTCATGATGTTGTTTGAGTTTTAATCCATGATTTAGATTACAAGTTACAAGAATTGATTCCAGTATGTGTTGAATTACATGATAGTCATGATAAACCTCTTTAATTTGCAAGTTGATTGTTGTAACCATGTTAACCCTAAGTGCTTATGATTTAATGAATCAAGTATGCTTCTTATATGTTTGATAAATTGACTATAAGAATGAAATAATGTCATTGTAGCATGCTAACATGCATTCCCCATCCATGTACAAATTAATGCATTACAAGTGTTTGATGAAATGTCTCTATGAATGAATTATGACCAAGTGAACATTGTTATGTTATTCAAGATGATGTTATGCTTTACTTTTCATGCTATCGAGTCCTGGGGAAATTAAATACACGACAATTTAGTTGTTTACCTAGATCCAGTGTCAGTTACAGAAAAGTATCAGTCATGCCATGATCAATAGTACTCTCAGTCAGTTATAGAACTCAGTCAGTTTCAGAACTTAGGAAAACTCAGTAAACTCTGTATCAGTTCAATCCAGTTCAGTATGATCAGATAAATGTCTTTCAGTTGCGAGTAGGATTCATCATCGAGCGAGCCTAGGGATGGGGGCACACTCGTTAGTTAGGACTGGGTCCCTTGAAGCAATCCCTAATTTCCAGAACTACATAGCCAGCGTGGGTTATGAGATATCACTCGTTAAATAGGACTGAGATACTCAGGGATCATCCTCTAGTTTAGGACTGATCTCAGGGGTCACCCGTTAGTTAAGACTGACTCCACAGCAGTTGTCTTTACCCATGGAACAGTACTGATACCCTTCTAGTTAGGGTTACAGATTGGACCCCAACTCAGTTACCTTATCTTATTTGGGGAATGTCGGTTAGATGATTACCTCCCACAGTTTTAGTTTCAGTCTTCAGTCTAGAACTTAGTTCAGTTCTACAGGATCAGGAGTGTGAGGCACAGTCAATCAGTATTAGTAATTTAGTTATTAGTAACTTTAGATATTAGTTATACAGTTATCAGAACTCAGTACTTAGCTTCAGAAAAGCTCAGTTATAGTATACACACACTCTTATATTCAATTACTCTATATCATTTAGTTAGTTATTGTTCATGCATATGAACCCTTATATTCAGCCTTACCTCATTTAGCATACCAGTACATTCCCACATACTGATCGCATACCCATTTCTTGCGCTATGATGTTTCATATCATAGGTTCAGACGCTCAGTTTTCAGACCGCGCTTAGCTAGATTTAGTCAGCAGTAGCAGATTTAGCAGTAAGTTCTCATCTATCAAGGATATGCTTTTTTTTATTTTAGTATTTCAGTTTAGCAGTAGCTCAGTAGTCGGAGTTAGTTGGGGGCTTGTCCCATCAACTCCACTTTTTAGATATATTCAGTTAGAGGCTTTTCAGATTAGATTTTTAGACAGTATTCAGTTTTACAGATGTTATATTTTATCAGTATTTCAGATGTTTTGAACCTTATGGCATTTCAGCCCATTTTTTTGCATTAATTACAGTATTATTATTCAGTGCTCACAATAGATATCATTCATGGGTTAGCTTGTGGTCCTTCGGGGTCGTAAGCACCGTGTGATGACTAGGGGGTATTCTTGGGTCGTAACACACACCCAAAAAACCATGGACTATAGCACATCGATTCTGCCCAAAAATGGCCCATTCACGCCATTTCACCTGTTTGACCACCCAAATGGTCACGATGACCCCAATGGCCACCCCTGACCGATCCACAGCTAACCTGGGAATACCCGGTAGAGTTTTAGCCCAAACAGCTAGGGCCTCTAGCACACATAGAAAACCGTGGAATAGTGTAAATCGATTTTGCCCAAAAATGGCCTGTTCACGGTATTTCACCCATTTGACCACCAAAATAGCCCCATCAACCTTAATGGCCCACCCTAGGCCGATCCACATCGCTCCTGGGAGCCCCCGATCAAACTTAGGCCCAAAACACGCTCGAGCCTCGGGCACATCCAGAAATTGTGGGCTATACTACACCGATTTGACCCAAAAATGGTCTGTTCTGGCTGTTTTGCTCGTTTTACCACACAAATGGCCCCACCAACCCTAATTTCCCACACCTGGCTGATCCATAACCCACCTGGAAACCCTCAATTAATTTTTTTATCAAAACACGCTCGAGCCCCGAGCACACCCAGTGGGCTATAGAACACCTATTTGGCCCAAAAAAGGCTCGTTTGCACCGTTTTTCCTATTTGACTACCCAAATGGCCCCGCCAACCCAGTGTCCTACTCTTGACCGATCCTTAGCCCACATGGTAGCCCCCGATCTATTTTTGGCCAAAAACACGCTCGAGCCGCAGGCACACCCAAAAAAACGTTGGTTATAGAACGCCAATTTGGCCCAAAAGCGGCCCATTCGCACTATTTCACTCATTTAACCATCCAAACGGCCCTGCCAACCCAAATGGTTGAATCCTGGCCGATCCACAACCAATTTGGGAGCCTTCGGTTGATTTTTGGCCTAAAACAATCCTGGGCCCCAAGTACCCTGAAAATCATAGGCTATAACACACAGATTTGGCTCAAAAATAGCACGTTCACATTGTTTTGCCCATTTGACCACCCAATTGGCCTCGCCGACCTCAATAGCCCATCCCTGGCCAATTCGCAGCCCATCTGAGAGCCTCCAGTCAATTTTCAACCCAAAAAAATCCCACGCCACGGACACACCTAGAAAACCGTAGGCAATAGCACACCTATTTAGCCCATAAATGGCCCATTTGTGCCATTTAGCCCGTTTGACCACCCAAACAGCCCCACCAACTGAACTTTGGTCGATCCACAACTAGCTTGGGAGCCTTCGGTCTATTTTTGGCCCAAAACAATCCTGGGACCAGGCACACCCTGAAAATCATGGGTTATAGCAAACCGATTTAGCCCAAAAATGGCCCATTTGCACCGTTTTGGCCCATTTGACCACCCAAATAGCCACGCTAATCCCAATGGCCTAACCCTAGCAAATCCACAATCCGCCTGGGATACCCCAATCAATTTTTGGCCCAAAACACACCCAGGCCCCGGGCACAGCTAAAAAATCGAGGGTTATAGAATATCAATATTGCCCAAAAATGACTCGCTCACACCGTTTAGCCCGATTGACAACCCAAATGGCGTATCCAACCATAATGTCCCATCCCTGGCCGATCCACATCCTTTCTGAGATCCCTCTATTGATTTTTGGCCCAAAACGCGCATGGTCCCCGAGTACACCCATAAAATCGTAGTCTATAGCACACTGATTTAGCTCGAAAATGGCCCGTTCGCGTCGTTTCACCAGTTTGACAACCCAACTGATCAAATTTTTTCCCAAAACATGCCCAAGCCCTGAGAAAACCCAAAAAATTATGGACTATAGCACACCAATTTGGCTAAAAATGTTCTGTTTGCGTTGTTTTGACCGTTTTACCACCCAAATGACCACGCCAACCCCAACGACCCACGAATGGACGATCTATAGCCTACCTGAGAGCTCCTGGTCGATTTCAGCCTAAAACACACCCGGGCCCTGGGTACACCCAGAAAACCGTGGGCTATAGCACACCGATTTATTCCAAAAAGTGTCAGTTCACGCCGTTTAGCTCGTTTGACCACCCAACAGCCTTGCCGACCCAAATGGCCCACCCCTGACCAATCCATAGCACACCTACGATCCCCAAGTTAATTTTTAGCCCAAAACATTTCGAACACCGGGCACACCCAAAAAATCATGGGCTATAGCATATCGATTTTGCCCAAAAATAGCCCATTCGCACAGTTACACCCGTTTGACTACCCAAACGACCATGCCAAACTCGATGGCCCACCCCAGATCACTCCACATCTCGCATGGGAGCCCCTGGTCGATTTTCGTCCCAAAACACGCACGGGCCCCAGGCACATCCAGAAAATCGTGGGTCATGCTACACCAATTTGGCCCAAAAACAGCCCATTCATGTCGTTTCACCCATTTGATCACCTAAATGGCCCCGCATCCCTAATGGCCCACCCCTCGACAATCCACAATCGCATGGAAACCCCCGATCGATTTTTGGCTCAAAATAGGCCCGAGCCTTGGGCACACCCAGAAAACTGAAGGCTAAAGAACACTGATTTGGCCCGAAAATGACTCGTTTGCACCGTTTTGCCCAGTTGACCACCCAAATGGCCCCTCCTTGGAGCTCCTGGTTGATTTTTGGCCCAAAACATGCTTGATCCCTGGGAACACCTAGAAAATCGTAGGCTATAGCACACCGATTTAGTCCGAAAATGGCCTGTTCGCGCTGTTTCTTCCATTTGACCACCCAAACACCCCCTCTCCCCGACCCTAATTCCCCATCGTTGGCAGATCCACAACCCCTTTAGGAGTCATCAAATCAATTTTTAGCCTAAAACACGCCCGAACCCCGGGCACACCTAGAAAATCGTAGGCTAAAACACACTGACTTAGACCAAAAACTGCCCTTTCGCGCCATTTTGCTCGTTTAACCACCCTAACAGTCTCGTCGACCCCAATGGCCCAACCCTGGCTGATGCACAACTCGCTTAGGAGCCACTGGTCGATTTTTGACCCAAAACACGCCGAGACCCCGGACACACCCTGAAAATCTTAGACTATAACACACCGATTTGACCTGAAAATGGCCCATTCATGTCGTTTCGCCCGTTTGAGCACCCAAACAACCTCCCGACACTAATGGTCCAACCCTGGCCAACCTACAGACCGCATGGGAGCCCCTAGTCGATTTACAGACCAAAATACGCCCGGTCCCCGAGCATACCTAGAAAACCGTAGGCTATAGCACATAGATTTGTCCAAAAAATAGCACGTTTGGGTCGTTTGACCACCCAAATAGCCCCGCCGACCGCAATGGCCCACCCCTGGCCAATCTACAACCCGCCTAGAAGCCCCCGATCAATTTTCAGCCCAAAACATACCCAGGCTCACCTAGAAAACCATGGGCTATAGAACAACAATTTATCCTGAAAAAGGCATATTTTTACCATTTCTTCTATTTGACCACCCAAACGGCCCCGCGCAACCCCAATTGCCCATCCCTAGTTGATCCACATCCCACTTGGGAGCCCCCGATCAATTTTCATCCCAAAACACGCTAGGGCCTAGGGCACATCCAAAAAATTATGGGCATTAACACACTAATTTGGCGTAAAAATTATCCATTCGCATGGTTTCGACCATTTGACAACCCAAATGGCCCCATCGACCCTAATGGCCCACCCCTAGTTAATGCACAACCCGTCTGGGATTCCCCAGTCTATTTTCGACCCAAAACACGCTCAGGCCCTTGACACACCAAGAAAATCGTGGGCTATAGCACACCGATTTAGCCCGTTTATGCCATTTTTTCTATTTGACCACCCAAACAGCCCGGTCGACCCCAATAGCCCACCCCTGGGCCTCGGGCACACCCAGAAACCCGTGGACTATAACACACCGATTTGGCCCAAAAATAGCCTGTGGCATCGTGTCGCCCGTTTGACTACACATACGGCCCTGCCGATAACGATGGCCCACCATTTACCAATCCACAGAACGCGTGGGAGCCCTGATTGATTTTAGGCCCAAAACACTCTCGGGCCCCGAGCACACCCAGAATATCGTGGGGCAATAGCACACCGATTTGGCTTGAAAATGGCCCATTTACACCATTTCACTCGTTTTACCACCCAAACGGACCTACCGACCCTAATATCTTACCCATGGCCGAACCACAGCCCGTATGGGAGCCCCCAGTCAATTTTTCTCCATAAACACAATCGGGCCACGAGCACACCCAAAAAACTGTGGCTATAGCACACTGATTTTGCTCAAAAATGGTCCGTTTGCACCATTTTGCCCGTTTGACCACCCAAACACCGCCGTCGACCCCAGTGGCCTACCCATGGATAATCCACAGTCCGTTTGGGAGCCCCTGGTCAATTTTTAATCCAAAACACGCCCGGGACCTAGGTACACCCTTAAAACCGTGGGCTATAGCATGCTGATTTGGCTTAAAAATGGCCCGTTTGTGCCATTTCTCTGGTTTGACCACCCAAACGGACCCCTGACACCAATGGCCCAACACTGGCCAATCCACAGATTGCCTTGGATCCCTTAGTTGATTTTCATCCCAAAACATACCCAGGCCTCGGGCACACCCAGAAGATTATGGGCTACAGCACACAGATTTGGCTCAAAAATTAGACGTTCACGTTGTTTCGCTCGTTTGACCATCCAAATGGTACCACCGATCCTAATGACCCACTATGTCCGATCCACAGCCCACCTGGGATCCCCCAATTGATTTTCAGCCCAAAATATGCCCGGGTGCACCTAGAAAACTGTGGGCTATAGCAGACTGATTTGGCCCAAAAAAGGCACGTTCTTACTATTTTGCCCCATTTGACAACCCAAATGGCCCACCCCGAGTTGATCTACAGCCCGCTTGGAGCCCCCGATTAATTTTGGACCTAAAACATGCTTGGGCCCTGGACACACCCAAAAAATCGTAGGCATTAATATACCGATTTGGCCCAAAAATGGCCTGTTCGTGCGGTTTAACCCGTTTGACCACCTAAATAGCCTACCCCTAGCTGATCCACAGCCCGTCTGTGAGCCTCCAGTCAATTTTTGGTCTAAAACACAATCGGGCTACGAGCACACCCAGAAAATCGTCGGCTATAGCATACCAATTTGGCCTAAAAATGGCTCGTTCACTCCGTTTTTCCCGGTTGACCACCCAAACGGCCTAGTCGTCCCTAATGGCCCACCTCTGGACAATCCACAACTCTCATGGGAGCCCCTGGATGATTTTTTCCCAAAACACGCCTGAGTCCCGAGCACTACCAGAAAACCGTGGGCTATAACACGCCGATTTGGCCCGATCGTGCCTTGTCGCCTATTTGACCACCCAAACGGCCCCGCCGACCCCGATGGATTACTTATGGCTAATCCACAACCCGTCTGGTAGCCCTCAATTAATTTTTAACCCAAAATACGCACGATCCCCTGGAAAACCCAGAAAATCATGGGCTATAGCACATCGATTTAGCCCGAAAATGGCCCGTTCGCGCCGCTTCGCTCATTTGACCAAGAAAATAGCCCCGCCGACCCCAATGGCCCACCCTTGGATGATCCTTAACCCACCTAGGAGACCCCAATCAATTTTAGTCCCAAAACACACCCAGGTCCCGGGTACACTAAGAAAATCGTGGGCTATAGCATACCGATTTGGCCCAAAAATGGCTCCTTCACGTTGTTTCACCCGTTTGACTATCCAAGCGGCCCTGCTGACCCCCAATAGCCCACCCCTAGTCGATCCACAGCCCGCCTGGGAGCCCTTTAATTTTTAGCCCAAAACACATCCGGGCCACGAGCACACCCAGAAAATTATGGGCTATAGCACACTGATTTGGCCCAAAAATGACCTGTTCGTGTCGTTTTGCCAGTTTGACCACCCAAACGGCCTCGCCAACCCCTGGACGATCCATAGCCCGCTTTGGAGCCCCCAGTCAATTTTTGATCGAAAACACGCTCGGGCCCCAGGCATACTCAGAAAATCGTGTGCTATAGCTCACCGATTTGGCCTAAAAATAGCCCGTTCGCATCGTTTTGCCTGTTTGACCACCCAAACGGCCTCGTCGATCCCAGTGGCCTACCCTTGGCCGATCCATATCCCGCCTGGGAGCCCCCAGTCAATTTTTAGCTCAAAACACGCCCGAGCCCCGAGCACACCCAGACAATCATGGATTATTTGCACACTGATTTTACCCAAAAATGGCCTGTTCATGTTGTTGCGCCCATTTGACCACCCAAACGGCTCCGCCAACCCAATGGTCCCCCTAGACGATCCACAAACCGCTTGGGAGCCCTCGATCAATTTTTAGCCCAAAACACACCCGGTCCCTGGGCACACCAAAAAATAATGGGCTATAACACACCGATTTGGCCCGAAAATGGCCCGTTTGTGTCGTTTCGCCCATTTGACCACCCAAGCGGCCTCGCCGACCCCAATGGCCCATCCCTGTTCGATCCACAGCCCGTCTGGGAACGCTCGATTAATTGTCGGTCCAAAACACACCCGGTTCCCTGGAACACCCAGAAAATCGTGGGCTATAACATATCGATTTGGCCCAAAAATGGCTCAATCGCGCCGTTTCGCCTGGTTGACCACCCAACCGGCCCCACCAACCTCAATGGCCCACTCCTTGCCAATCCATTGCCTGCCTGGGAGCCCCTGATCGATTTTTGACACAAAATATACGCCTCGGGCACACCGATTTGGCCTGAAAATGATCCGTTCGCATCGTTTCACCCATTTGACCACCTAAATGGTCCCTCCGACCCCAATGGCCCACCGCTGACCAATTTAGATCAAACTAACTAAAAATATCTTACATAAAGAAATATTACTAGCACAATCACAATTTAATGTCATATTTCAATTTTTTTGTGAATGACATGATATTTCATTAACTTTGTGAAAACAATTTGAATTCATTAGGTCAAATTGAAGGAACTGCGTACATTTCATCCTCTCCAGACCTCACTGTGTGGGAATATACTGGGTTGTTGTTGTTGTAGGTCAAATTCAAGGAACTACAGTCACTAGCTAAATTAGCTATTGAATCTGTTTGTTTAAATATAAATCTGAATAATTGTTTGAGAGCTATTTAAATTTATTTTGATATAATAAAAAATTGTAGACACTTATTGAACTAGCATAAAAATTTAATATTACTGAAAGATATATTTTTTACTAATAAAAGAAATTTGATCTCCTAAATAAAATAAGGCGAGAAAAGTAAATTGAAAAAGAGGAGTCGAGGATAGTGTAATTGTGAAGAAGTAGCAAAAAAACATGTCAGATAGAATCAATACAAGAAATCAATCACCTGAACAATATCATTAAAAATAGAATTATCACGAATTTTGCACGTAATTTTTTATTTATTTTTTTGGTAAGAAAGAGATCCACTCATTTAGATATTAAGGGGGTAGAAGTTTGTGCTCCTGACAGGAGGAGGAGACAAAAGACAGTTGTTCGAGGCCACAACCCAGCCTTGTAGGATAATGGGAAAATTAGTGCTCCTAGTTGATAAAGGAGCCAAAAATAAATTGTTTGGGGTCACATTCCGACCCTGTAGAAAATTAGAATTGTTTTTAATTTTTCGCTGGGTATAGGACCCAAAACAGTCAACTTGGATAGAAGCGGCTACAAAAGGGGGCATTTCCCGTAGGATTTTTGCACGTAATATAAATGTATGAAAGCCTACAAAATATAGAAATAAGACATAAATGACAAAAATAAAAAAAATAAATGATAAATTTTAAATAGCTTCCTCAATTGGTGTAAAATAACCATATTACCACAACAATAAAAGTTTTTTATTTGGAATAATTGGTTTATAGCTCTAGTATGTTCACATCGATGCACTTTAGAAACCCTTCTCAACTTTAATTGACAACTAATAAATTAAATTTCTAAAACTGAACGTACTTAGTTTTGTTTTGTTATTTAATTTTGTCGCCTTTTTTTTTTTTGGCTTTTCGTTCACCTATACATTGATGTTTCAATTTGGCAAGTATTTTGATTTTGAATTCCTATCCATCTCTAATAAATGTTGGGAGACTAGTAACAAGATTGTCAAATGCTTGATTATTCCTTTTTCTTTCTCTTTTTTTCTTCTTACATCCCTGCTTCAAAGAGATTTCTCTCGAATTGACGGTTTATCAAAAACAAGTTCTTTGTCCAAATTAACAAATTGAGCAAAAATGGTAGAGTAACATTAACTCAATAAATTGAGTTTATTAATAGTAAAGTCGATTTTGTATATTAAGAAGACTTTTAATGAAGGACAAAAGATTCAAACAACATTTTTGAGGCCCTTCACAGTTTAAATAAATCAACTAATTATCAAAAACAAGTTCTCCGCCCAATTTAGAAATTTTAGTGTTCAGATTGTCATCTTCAGCCTTACTCTAATTCTCCACGTTATTAATAATTTGTTACAAGTAGTTACTTTATACTATTATGCTCATATTAATGTAGTTTATTATTTTCCTAATACTTGAAATTAGCGGAAGTAAATAGTTATTAAATTCTAATTTTAAATAATCAAAAGCTAAATGCATGCGAGGCAAGTGCGGTTAAACTAGTATGAGAGAGAGAGAGAGTTGAGTATTTTTAGTTTCAAATTTCAATAATTTGATTTGTTCCAAATTTGGACTCATTAGTATGAAGGGAAGATCTTACTTTATGCGAGCATGAATTGTGGATTTAAATAATTGATTGATCTAAATTTTTATATTTAATTTCACAGTAGATGTTCAATATGTCCGAATCATATATATATATATATATATAGAGAGAGAGAGAGAGATACACACACATACATACATATTGAAATTAGCCGAAGTGCATAGTTATTAAATTTTAAGTTTAAACAATTAACAGTTACACGTGCGAGACACATGCTATTAAATTAGGTATGTAATTGTTGCGTATTAATTTAAATATAATAATTTATTGCAAGTGCTCAGATGTCATACAAAGGGTACAAAAAACTTATATTTGGTTTAAAAATATTTGTCGCCTCCTCTTTGTGGTAATATTGATTTTTTGTAAGTTCAATTCTAAACTTTATTTTTATGGCCACAAGAATATATCAATGTTTTATGTCCTTCCGCAATTTTGAATGAATATATGCTATATCTAATTTAAGTTCGATATAACGAAAGCATAACAGTGATTGTAAAAAAATATTTTTTCCCCTTTTCCAATACAAAACTATATAGAGAGAGAGAGTCGAAGTATTTTCTGGTTCAATTTTTGATAATTTTGTTTATTTTAACTTTGGCATCATTAATATGAAGGAAAGATCTTACTTTGCGCGAGCATGAATAATGGATTTAAATAATTGATTGATCTAAATTTTTATAATTAATTTCACAGTAGATGTTCAATATGTTCGAATCATATACATGTACATATATATATATATGTATATGTATATGATTAAAACATATTGAACATCTACTGTGAAATTAGCTGAAGAACATAGTTATTAAATTTTACTTTTAAACAATTAAAAGTTACACGTGCGAAGCACGTGTTGTTAAACTAGTATGTAGAAAGAGAGAGAGTTGAGTATATTTTGTTTCAATATTTGTTCCAGATTTGGACTCATTAGTATGAAAGGAAGATCTTACTTTGTGCGAGCATGAGCGAATAAGTCAACTTCAAAGTGGATTTTTTGTGCGAAGACTGCGTTATGACTCGTGACCGCCTGCCTGGTGGGGGTGGCTCCTCCCTTGTGGGTAAACAGAAAATCCGACTCTACGAACCTGAGGAAAGGTTGTACAGCAACAGTAAGGGCATTAAGACTATATATATATATATATTTATATATATATATATATATATATATTGAAATTAGCTGAAGTACATAGTTATTAAATTTTACTTTTAAATAACTAATTAATACACGTGCGAGGTACGTGCTGTAAAACTAGTATGTAGAGAGAGAGAGAGAGTTGAGTATTTTTTGTTTCAAATTTCAATAATTTTATTTGTTTCAAATTTGGACTCATTAGTATGAAGGGAAGATCTTACTTTGTGCGAGCATGAATTGTTGATTTAAATAACTGATTGATCCAGATTTTTATATTTAATTTCATAGTAGATTCTAAATATGCACGAATCATAAATGAAAGAGAAAAATGATGTGTAATACCCCGCACTATTCTTAGTCCCGTTTATCTCCTAGTGTGTCAAGGGTCAACTTTAAAAGTAAATAACTCTTGATACGTGTAGAATTTTCCAGCTCCAGACCCACCAAATTGTAGAGAATTGAATCATCTTTTCAATGATACCAATTTCACCTAAATCCAATACCCAGTTAAGAAGGTATGACACTTTTAGTGAGAAACTGTAGGCCAACGCAATAGCACCACGTCGCGATGGGGGGAAAATTTGCAATTGTCCTCTTTTCAGTTAAGCACCGCGATTACGCTGCATTGCGGTGAACACCAAAATCCCGTTCATCCCCTTCTAGTAGCTCACCGTGATTGGAAAATATCGCGCCAGAAATTGTCGTGGAGCATAGCACCGTATCGCGGTGGAGTGCAAAATGGCACTCGTCCTTTTGACAGCCCAAATGGCCCCACCGACCCTAATAGTCCACCCTTGGACAATGCACATCCCGTATGGGATTCCCCAGTCTATTTTTGACCCAAAACACGTTCGGGCCCTAGACACACCAAGAAAACCGTGGGCTACAGCACACCAATTTAGCCCGTTTATGTCGTTTTGCCTTTTTGACCACCCAAACGGTCCCGTCAACCCCAATGGCCCACCCCTGGCCGATCTATATCCCACCTGGGAGACACCATTTTATTTTCTACCCAAAACACAACCAGTACATATGCACACCTGGAAAAGCCGTGGGCTATTACACACCGATTCAGCTCGTAAACCGACCATTCACGCTGTTTTGCTCGTTTGACCACCTAAACGATCCTGCCGACCCCAACGACCCACCCCTGGATGATCCACAACCCTCCTGGATGACCTCGATTGATTTTTGTCCCAAAACACGCCTGGGCCTCGAGCACACCCAGAAAACCATGGTCTATAGCACACCGATTTGGCCCAAAGATGGCACGTTCGCATTGTGTCGCCAGTTTGACTTCCCATACTGCCCCGCCGACCCCAATGGCCTACCTATGGCCAATCCACAGACCGCCTGGAAGCCCTGGTCGATTTTAGGCCTAAAACACTCTCGGGCCCAAAGCACACCCAGAAAATTGTGGGCACTGGCATACTGATTTGTCCCGAAAATGGCCCGTTTGCACCGTTTCGCCCGTTTTACAACCCAAGCAGACCTTCCGACCCTAATAGCCTACCCCTGGCCGATCCACAGCTTTTCTGGGAGACCCCAATTAATTTTTTTCCCAAAACACGATCCGGCCACGAGCACACCCAAAAAACTATGGGTTATAGCACACGGATTAGGCTCAGAAATGATTCTTTCGCGTCGTTTTGCCCGTTTAACCACCCAAAAAGCCTTGCCGACCCCAGTGTCCTACCCTTGGCCGATCCACAGTCAGCTTGGGAGTCCCCGGTTAATTTTTAACCCAAAACTAGACCAGACCCTAGGCTCACCCTTAAAACCGTGGGCTATAGCATACCGATTTGGCTTAAAAATAACCCGTTTGTGCTGTTTCGCTCATTTGACCCCCCAAACGGCCCCCTGACACAAATGGCCCAACCCTGGCCAATCCATAGATCGTCTTGGAGACCCAGGTTGATTTTCGGCCCGAAACATGCCCAAGCCTCGGGCACACCCAGAAAATTATGGGTTATAGCCCACAGATTTAGCTCAAAAATTGGATGTTCGTGCTGTTTTGCTCGTTTGACCATCCAAATGGCCCCGCCGACCCCAATGACCCGCCCTTGGCCAATCCACATCCCACCTTAGAACCCCCAATCGATTTTTAAGCCAAAACATGCCCGGGCGCACCCTGACCGATTTGGCCAGAAAAAGGCACATTCTCACCATTTTTCCCCGTTTGAAAACCCAAATAGACCACCCCGGGTTAATCTACAGCCCACCTAGGAGCCCCCGATTAATTTTCAATCTAAAACACGCCTGGGCCCCGGACACACCTAAAAATTTGTGGGCATTAATACACCGATTTGGCCTGAAAATGGCCTGTTCACGCGATTTCACTCATTTGAACACCTAAACAGACCCACTAACCCTAATAGCCTACCCCTGGACGATCCACAGCCCGTCTGCAATCCCTCGATCAATTTTTGTCCCAAAACACGATCGGTTTACGAGCACACCCAGAAAACTGTGGGCTATAGCACACCAATTTAGCCCAAAAATGGTCTGTTGTGTTTTACTCTGTGCATTGGAAAACAATGAAAGATGATCCAAAATTGGAGTGCGTAATCTGTGTGTATTTTTGTATCCCCGCTTCCTTTTTGTTGTCCTCCCCTCTCTATTTCCAGTATGTGTGTGTGTGTTTCTATTCACTGTGTGTGAATTTCAGTGAGGGTGAGTATCAATTCCCTTATCCAATGAGGTCTGTATATGTATGTACGAGTGTGTGTATATATGAGATTTTGTGTGTATTATTTCTCTGTGTGTGTGTGGTGTGTATACCGTCGTCTGTTAAGCGAGTATATGTGAGTGATCCAAAATAGGAAATAAAACGTGACCTAAGAGGGAGGGGGTTAAGGGGTATATGGTTTTGAGGGTGAGGTGGGGTAGGGGTGGGTTGGTGAGGTGGTTAACTTACGTGGGTTGTTGAAATTTTATTGGTTAAGTGGTTAATTTGTTGAGAATTTGGTTGTTTTTTTGTCCTTTTGTGAAGAGATTATCACATATAACACTCAAGAGAGAAAATTATGTGTCTACACACGCCGTTTCTCCCGTTTGACCACCCAAACGGCCCCGCCGACCCCGCCCAACCCTAGCCGATTGACAGCCCACCTGGGAGCCCCCAATCAATTTTTTACCCAAAACGCGCTCGGGCCCCGGGTACACCCTTAAAACCGTGGGCTATAGCACACAGATTTGGCCTAACAATAGCCAGTTAGCATCGTTTGACCACCGAAATGGCCCTCCAACACCAATGTCCCACCCCTGGCTAATTCGCAGCTCGCCTAGGAGCCCCAGGTCAATTTTGAGTCTAACACATGCTCGGGCCCCAGGCACACCCAGAAAACCGTGGGCTATAGAACACCGATTTGACCCAAAAATGGCCAGTTCCCGCCGTTTCACCCGATTGACCACCCAAATAGCCCCACCGACCCCAATGGCCACCCCTGGACAATCCACAGCCTGCCTAGAAGCCCCCGGTCGATCTTCAATCAAAAACACGCTCGAGCTCTGGGCACACTGTAACACCCCGTACTTTTACCTAGCTTAAAATTCATCCCAAAAATGTCAAAGACTTTCTTTAAAGATGAATACGCTTTTATACATGTGGAATTTTCAAGATTTATGGCTATTTTAGTAAGACAGTGTACCACCTGAGCGATCAGCGCGTCGCGGAGCCAGCCAAAATGGCAATTGTCAAAAACCAGTGAACATCCGCAATATTAGCACTTTGCGCCAAGGCTCAATTTCATAATTGTCCTTTTCCAGTGTTCCAACGCGATACCACCGCATCGCGGTGAATTTCAGGTCTCAATCAAAGTGGCAACACAATATTACCGCGTCGCGCCACCATGCAATTTCCCAGTTGTCATTTTTCAGTGGCTTGGCGTAATAGTGGCGCGTCGCATCAGGGGGTCAAATCGAGAAATTTCACAAAAAATTAAAGTTACGCCCAGTGTTAAAATAGTCTTTTCCCACGATTTTATTATTCCTAGATACGGGAATTGATCCCTAAAAATGTCCTTAGCTACTCATTATTCAACTCATCCCCAAATTAAAAAGCATTCTCTCTCAAAGAGAAAAAAAACCCTAGTTCAAGGAATCAAGATCAAATCTAAGGATTTCTTCCAAGAACCTTCAAGAAAGAATCTTCCAAGGTATGTTAGATGTTTATCCATGGATCTTTACCTTCCATGGAGCCCAAATATCCTTTTTTAAAATACAAGATTTATGATTTCCATATTTGAATTAGATTGAATTCATGTTCATGATGTTGTTTGAGTTTTAATCCATGATTTAGATTACAAGTTACAAGAATTGATTCCAGTATGTGTTGAATTACATGATAGTCATGATAAACCTCTTTAATTTGCAAGTTGATTGTTGTAACCATGTTAACCCTAAGTGCTTATGATTTAATGAATCAAGTATGCTTCTTATATGTTTGATAAATTGACTATAAGAATGAAATAATGTCATTGTAGCATGCTAACATGCATTCCCCATCCATGTACAAATTAATGCATTACAAGTGTTTGATGAAATGTCTCTATGAATGAATTATGACCAAGTGAACATTGTTATGTTATTCAAGATGATGTTATGCTTTACTTTTCATGCTATCGAGTCCTGGGGAAATTAAATACACGACAATTTAGTTGTTTACCTAGATCCAGTGTCAGTTACAGAAAAGTATCAGTCATGCCATGATCAATAGTACTCTCAGTCAGTTATAGAACTCAGTCAGTTTCAGAACTTAGGAAAACTCAGTAAACTCTGTATCAGTTCAATCCAGTTCAGTATGATCAGATAAATGTCTTTCAGTTGCGAGTAGGATTCATCATCGAGCGAGCCTAGGGATGGGGGCACACTCGTTAGTTAGGACTGGGTCCCTTGAAGCAATCCCTAATTTCCAGAACTACATAGCCAGCGTGGGTTATGAGATATCACTCGTTAAATAGGACTGAGATACTCAGGGATCATCCTCTAGTTTAGGACTGATCTCAGGGGTCACCCGTTAGTTAAGACTGACTCCACAGCAGTTGTCTTTACCCATGGAACAGTACTGATACCCTTCTAGTTAGGGTTACAGATTGGACCCCAACTCAGTTACCTTATCTTATTTGGGGAATGTCGGTTAGATGATTACCTCCCACAGTTTTAGTTTCAGTCTTCAGTCTAGAACTTAGTTCAGTTCTACAGGATCAGGAGTGTGAGGCACAGTCAATCAGTATTAGTAATTTAGTTATTAGTAACTTTAGATATTAGTTATACAGTTATCAGAACTCAGTACTTAGCTTCAGAAAAGCTCAGTTATAGTATACACACACTCTTATATTCAATTACTCTATATCATTTAGTTAGTTATTGTTCATGCATATGAACCCTTATATTCAGCCTTACCTCATTTAGCATACCAGTACATTCCCACATACTGATCGCATACCCATTTCTTGCGCTATGATGTTTCATATCATAGGTTCAGACGCTCAGTTTTCAGACCGCGCTTAGCTAGATTTAGTCAGCAGTAGCAGATTTAGCAGTAAGTTCTCATCTATCAAGGATATGCTTTTTTTTATTTTAGTATTTCAGTTTAGCAGTAGCTCAGTAGTCGGAGTTAGTTGGGGGCTTGTCCCATCAACTCCACTTTTTAGATATATTCAGTTAGAGGCTTTTCAGACTAGATTTTTAGACAGTATTCAGTTTTACAGATGTTATATTTTATCAGTATTTCAGATGTTTTGAACCTTATGGCATTTCAGCCCATTTTTTTGCATTAATTACAGTATTATTATTCAGTGCTCACAATAGATATCATTCATGGGTTAGCTTGTGGTCCTTCGGGGTCGTAAGCACCGTGTGATGACTAGGGGGTATTCTTGGGTCGTAACACACACCCAAAAAACCATGGACTATAGCACATCGATTCTGCCCAAAAATGGCCCATTCACGCCATTTCACCTGTTTGACCACCCAAATGGTCACGATGACCCCAATGGCCACCCCTGACCGATCCACAGCTAACCTGGGAATACCCGGTAGAGTTTTAGCCCAAACAGCTAGGGCCTCTAGCACACATAGAAAACCGTGGAATAGTGTAAATCGATTTTGCCCAAAAATGGCCTGTTCACGGTATTTCACCCATTTGACCACCAAAATAGCCCCATCAACCTTAATGGCCCACCCTAGGCCGATCCACATCGCTCCTGGGAGCCCCCGATCAAACTTAGGCCCAAAACACGCTCGAGCCTCGGGCACATCCAGAAATTGTGGGCTATACTACACCGATTTGACCCAAAAATGGTCTGTTCTGGCTGTTTTGCTCGTTTTACCACACAAATGGCCCCACCAACCCTAATTTCCCACACCTGGCTGATCCATAACCCACCTGGAAACCCTCAATTAATTTTTTTATCAAAACACGCTCGAGCCCCGAGCACACCCAGTGGGCTATAGAACACCTATTTGGCCCAAAAAAGGCTCGTTTGCACCGTTTTTCCTATTTGACTACCCAAATGGCCCCGCCAACCCAGTGTCCTACTCTTGACCGATCCTTAGCCCACATGGTAGCCCCCGATCTATTTTTGGCCAAAAACACGCTCGAGCCGCAGGCACACCCAAAAAAACGTTGGTTATAGAACGGCAATTTGGCCCAAAAGCGGCCCATTCGCACTATTTCACTCATTTAACCATCCAAACGGCCCTGCCAACCCAAATGGTTGAATCCTGGCCGATCCACAACCAATTTGGGAGCCTTCGGTTGATTTTTGGCCTAAAACAATCCTGGGCCCCAAGTACCCTGAAAATCATAGGCTATAACACACAGATTTGGCTCAAAAATAGCACGTTCACATTGTTTTGCCCATTTGACCACCCAATTGGCCTCGCCGACCTCAATAGCCCATCCCTGGCCAATTCGCAGCCCATCTGAGAGCCTCCAGTCAATTTTCAACCCAAAAAAATCCCACGCCACGGACACACCTAGAAAACCGTAGGCAATAGCACACCTATTTAGCCCATAAATGGCCCATTTGTGCCATTTAGCCCGTTTGACCACCCAAACAGCCCCACCAACTGAACTTTGGTCGATCCACAACTAGCTTGGGAGCCTTCGGTCTATTTTTGGCCCAAAACAATCCTGGGACCAGGCACACCCTGAAAATCATGGGTTATAGCAAACCGATTTAGCCCAAAAATGGCCCATTTGCACCGTTTTGGCCCATTTGACCACCCAAATAGCCACGCTAATCCCAATGGCCTAACCCTAGCAAATCCACAATCCGCCTGGGATACCCCAATCAATTTTTGGCCCAAAACACACCCAGGCCCCGGGCACAGCTAAAAAATCGAGGGTTATAGAATATCAATATTGCCCAAAAATGACTCGCTCACACCGTTTAGCCCGATTGACAACCCAAATGGCGTATCCAACCATAATGTCCCATCCCTGGCCGATCCACATCCTTTCTGAGATCCCTCTATTGATTTTTGGCCCAAAACGCGCATGGTCCCCGAGTACACCCATAAAATCGTAGTCTATAGCACACTGATTTAGCTCGAAAATGGCCCGTTCGCGTCGTTTCACCAGTTTGACAACCCAACTGATCAAATTTTTTCCCAAAACATGCCCAAGCCCTGAGAAAACCCAAAAAATTATGGACTATAGCACACCAATTTGGCTAAAAATGTTCTGTTTGCGTTGTTTTGACCGTTTTACCACCCAAATGACCACGCCAACCCCAACGACCCACGAATGGACGATCTATAGCCTACCTGAGAGCTCCTGGTCGATTTCAGCCTAAAACACACCCGGGCCCTGGGTACACCCAGAAAACCGTGGGCTATAGCACACCGATTTATTCCAAAAAGTGTCAGTTCACGCCGTTTAGCTCGTTTGACCACCCAACAGCCTTGCCGACCCAAATGGCCCACCCCTGACCAATCCATAGCACACCTACGATCCCCAAGTTAATTTTTAGCCCAAAACATTTCGAACACCGGGCACACCCAAAAAATCATGGGCTATAGCATATCGATTTTGCCCAAAAATAGCCCATTCGCACAGTTACACCCGTTTGACTACCCAAACGACCATGCCAAACTCGATGGCCCACCCCAGATCACTCCACATCTCGCATGGGAGCCCCTGGTCGATTTTCGTCCCAAAACACGCACGGGCCCCAGGCACATCCAGAAAATCGTGGGTCATGCTACACCAATTTGGCCCAAAAACAGCCCATTCATGTCGTTTCACCCATTTGATCACCTAAATGGCCCCGCATCCCTAATGGCCCACCCCTCGACAATCCACAATCGCATGGAAACCCCCGATCGATTTTTGGCTCAAAATAGGCCCGAGCCTTGGGCACACCCAGAAAACTGAAGGCTAAAGAACACTGATTTGGCCCGAAAATGACTCGTTTGCACCGTTTTGCCCAGTTGACCACCCAAATGGCCCCTCCTTGGAGCTCCTGGTTGATTTTTGGCCCAAAACATGCTTGATCCCTGGGAACACCTAGAAAATCGTAGGCTATAGCACACCGATTTAGTCCGAAAATGGCCCGTTCGCGCTGTTTCTTCCATTTGACCACCCAAACACCCCCTCTCCCCGACCCTAATTCCCCATCGTTGGCAGATCCACAACCCCTTTAGGAGTCATCAAATCAATTTTTAGCCTAAAACACGCCCGAACCCCGGGCACACCTAGAAAATCGTAGGCTAAAACACACTGACTTAGACCAAAAACTGCCCTTTCGCGCCATTTTGCTCGTTTAACCACCCTAACAGTCTCGTCGACCCCAATGGCCCAACCCTGGCTGATGCACAACTCGCTTAGGAGCCACTCGTCGATTTTTGACCCAAAACACGCCGAGACCCCGGACACACCCTGAAAATCTTAGACTATAACACACCGATTTGACCTGAAAATGGCCCATTCATGTCGTTTCGCCCGTTTGAGCACCCAAACAACCTCCCGACACTAATGGTCCAACCCTGGCCAACCTACAGACCGCATGGGAGCCCCTAGTCGATTTACAGACCAAAATACGCCCGGTCCCCGAGCATACCTAGAAAACCGTAGGCTATAGCACATAGATTTGTCCAAAAAATAGCACGTTTGGGTCGTTTGACCACCCAAATAGCCCCGCCGACCGCAATGGCCCACCCCTGGCCAATCTACAACCCGCCTAGAAGCCCCCGATCAATTTTCAGCCCAAAACATACCCAGGCTCACCTAGAAAACCATGGGCTATAGAACAACAATTTATCCTGAAAAAGGCATATTTTTACCATTTCTTCTATTTGACCACCCAAACGGCCCCGCGCAACCCCAATTGCCCATCCCTAGTTGATCCACATCCCACTTGGGAGCCCCCGATCAATTTTCATCCCAAAACACGCTAGGGCCTAGGGCACATCCAAAAAATTATGGGCATTAACACACTAATTTGGCGTAAAAATTATCCATTCGCATGGTTTCGACCATTTGACAACCCAAATGGCCCCATCGACCCTAATGGCCCACCCCTAGTTAATGCACAACCCGTCTGGGATTCCCCAGTCTATTTTCGACCCAAAACACGCTCAGGCCCTTGACACACCAAGAAAATCGTGGGCTATAGCACACCGATTTAGCCCGTTTATGCCATTTTTTCTATTTGACCACCCAAACAGCCCGGTCGACCCCAATAGCCCACCCCTGGGCCTCGGGCACACCCAGAAACCCGTGGACTATAACACACCGATTTGGCCCAAAAATAGCCTGTGGCATCGTGTCGCCCGTTTGACTACACATACGGCCCTGCCGATAACGATGGCCCACCATTTACCAATCCACAGAACGCGTGGGAGCCCTGATTGATTTTAGGCCCAAAACACTCTCGGGCCCCGAGCACACCCAGAATATCGTGGGGCAATAGCACACCGATTTGGCTTGAAAATGGCCCATTTACACCATTTCACTCGTTTTACCACCCAAACGGACCTACCGACCCTAATATCTTACCCATGGCCGAACCACAGCCCGTATGGGAGCCCCCAGTCAATTTTTCTCCATAAACACAATCGGGCCACGAGCACACCCAAAAAACTGTGGCTATAGCACACTGATTTTGCTCAAAAATGGTCCGTTTGCACCATTTTGCCCGTTTGACCACCCAAACACCGCCGTCGACCCCAGTGGCCTACCCATGGATAATCCACAGTCCGTTTGGGAGCCCCTGGTCAATTTTTAATCCAAAACACGCCCGGGACCTAGGTACACCCTTAAAACCGTGGGCTATAGCATGCTGATTTGGCTTAAAAATGGCCCGTTTGTGCCATTTCTCTGGTTTGACCACCCAAACGGACCCCTGACACCAATGGCCCAACACTGGCCAATCCACAGATTGCCTTGGATCCCTTAGTTGATTTTCATCCCAAAACATACCCAGGCCTCGGGCACACCCAGAAGATTATGGGCTACAGCACACAGATTTGGCTCAAAAATTAGACGTTCACGTTGTTTCGCTCGTTTGACCATCCAAATGGTACCACCGATCCTAATGACCCACTATGTCCGATCCACAGCCCACCTGGGATCCCCCAATTGATTTTCAGCCCAAAATATGCCCGGGTGCACCTAGAAAACTGTGGGCTATAGCAGACTGATTTGGCCCAAAAAAGGCACGTTCTTACTATTTTGCCCCATTTGACAACCCAAATGGCCCACCCCGAGTTGATCTACAGCCCGCTTGGAGCCCCCGATTAATTTTGGACCTAAAACATGCTTGGGCCCTGGACACACCCAAAAAATCGTAGGCATTAATATACCGATTTGGCCCAAAAATGGCCTGTTCGTGCGGTTTAACCCGTTTGACCACCTAAATAGCCTACCCCTAGCTGATCCACAGCCCGTCTGTGAGCCTCCAGTCAATTTTTGGTCTAAAACACAATCGGGCTACGAGCACACCCAGAAAATCGTGGGCTATAGCATACCAATTTGGCCTAAAAATGGCTCGTTCACTCCGTTTTTCCCGGTTGACCACCCAAACGGCCTAGTCGTCCCTAATGGCCCACCTCTGGACAATCCACAACTCTCATGGGAGCCCCTGGATGATTTTTTCCCAAAACACGCCTGAGTCCCGAGCACTACCAGAAAACCGTGGGCTATAACACGCCGATTTGGCCCGATCGTGCCTTGTCGCCTATTTGACCACCCAAACGGCCCCGCCGACCCCGATGGATTACTTATGGCTAATCCACAACCCGTCTGGTAGCCCTCAATTAATTTTTAACCCAAAATACGCACGATCCCCTGGAAAACCCAGAAAATCATGGGCTATAGCACATCGATTTAGCCCGAAAATGGCCCGTTCGCGCCGCTTCGCTCATTTGACCAAGAAAATAGCCCCGCCGACCCCAATGGCCCACCCTTGGATGATCCTTAACCCACCTAGGAGACCCCAATCAATTTTAGTCCCAAAACACACCCAGGTCCCGGGTACACTAAGAAAATCGTGGGCTATAGCATACCGATTTGGCCCAAAAATGGCTCCTTCACGTTGTTTCACCCGTTTGACTATCCAAGCGGCCCTGCTGACCCCCAATAGCCCACCCCTAGTCGATCCACAGCCCGCCTGGGAGCCCTTTAATTTTTAGCCCAAAACACATCCGGGCCACGAGCACACCCAGAAAATTATGGGCTATAGCACACTGATTTGGCCCAAAAATGACCTGTTCGTGTCGTTTTGCCAGTTTGACCACCCAAACGGCCTCGCCAACCCCTGGACGATCCATAGCCCGCTTTGGAGCCCCCAGTCAATTTTTGATCGAAAACACGCTCGGGCCCCAGGCATACTCAGAAAATCGTGTGCTATAGCTCACCGATTTGGCCTAAAAATAGCCCGTTCGCATCGTTTTGCCTGTTTGACCACCCAAACGGCCTCGTCGATCCCAGTGGCCTACCCTTGGCCGATCCATATCCCGCCTGGGAGCCCCCAGTCAATTTTTAGCTCAAAACACGCCCGAGCCCCGAGCACACCCAGACAATCATGGATTATTTGCACACTGATTTTACCCAAAAATGGCCTGTTCATGTTGTTGCGCCCATTTGACCACCCAAACGGCTCCGCCAACCCAATGGTCCCCCTAGACGATCCACAAACCGCTTGGGAGCCCTCGATCAATTTTTAGCCCAAAACACACCCGGTCCCTGGGCACACCAAAAAATAATGGGCTATAACACACCGATTTGGCCCGAAAATGGCCCGTTTGTGTCGTTTCGCCCATTTGACCACCCAAGCGGCCTCGCCGACCCCAATGGCCCATCCCTGTTCGATCCACAGCCCGTCTGGGAACGCTCGATTAATTGTCGGTCCAAAACACACCCGGTTCCCTGGAACACCCAGAAAATCGTGGGCTATAACACATCGATTTGGCCCAAAAATGGCTCAATCGCGCCGTTTCGCCTGGTTGACCACCCAACCGGCCCCACCAACCTCAATGGCCCACTCCTTGCCAATCCATTGCCTGCCTGGGAGCCCCTGATCGATTTTTGACACAAAATATACGCCTCGGGCACACCGATTTGGCCTGAAAATGATCCGTTCGCATCGTTTCACCCATTTGACCACCTAAATGGTCCCTCCGACCCCAATGGCCCACCGCTGACCAATTTAGATCAAACTAACTAAAAATATCTTACATAAAGAAATATTACTAGCACAATCACAATTTAATGTCATATTTCAATTTTTTTGTGAATGACATGATATTTCATTAACTTTGTGAAAACAATTTGAATTCATTAGGTCAAATTGAAGGAACTGCGTACATTTCATCCTCTCCAGACCTCACTGTGTGGGAATATACTGGGTTGTTGTTGTTGTAGGTCAAATTCAAGGAACTACAGTCACTAGCTAAATTAGCTATTGAATCTGTTTGTTTAAATATAAATCTGAATAATTGTTTGAGAGCTATTTAAATTTATTTTGATATAATAAAAAATTGTAGACACTTATTGAACTAGCATAAAAATTTAATATTACTGAAAGATATATTTTTTACTAATAAAAGAAATTTGATCTCCTAAATAAAATAAGGCGAGAAAAGTAAATTGAAAAAGAGGAGTCGAGGATAGTGTAATTGTGAAGAAGTAGCAAAAAAACATGTCAGATAGAATCAATACAAGAAATCAATCACCTGAACAATATCATTAAAAATAGAATTATCACGAATTTTGCACGTAATTTTTTATTTATTTTTTTGGTAAGAAAGAGATCCACTCATTTAGATATTAAGGGGGTAGAAGTTTGTGCTCCTGACAGGAGGAGGAGACAAAAGACAGTTGTTCGAGGCCACAACCCAGCCTTGTAGGATAATGGGCAGATTAGTGCTCCTAGTTGATAAAGGAGCCAAAAATAAATTGTTTGGGGTCACATTCCGACCCTGTAGAAAATTAGAATTGTTTTTAATTTTTCGCTGGGTATAGGACCCAAAACAGTCAACTTGGATAGAAGCGGCTACAAAAGGGGGCATTTCCCGTAGGATTTTTGCACGTAATATAAATGTATGAAAGCCTACAAAATATAGAAATAAGACATAAATGACAAAAATAAAAAAAAAATGATAAATTTTAAATAGCTTCCTCAATTGGTGTAAAATAACCATATTACCACAACAATAAAAGTTTTTTATTTGGAATAATTGGTTTATAGCTCTAGTATGTTCACATCGATGCACTTTAGAAACCCTTCTCAACTTTAATTGACAACTAATAAATTAAATTTCTAAAACTGAACGTACTTAGTTTTGTTTTGTTATTTAATTTTGTCGCCTTCTTTTTTTTTTTGGCTTTTCGTTCACCTATACATTGATGTTTCAATTTGGCAAGTATTTTGATTTTGAATTCCTATCCATCTCTAATAAATGTTGGGAGACTAGTAACAAGATTGTCAAATGCTTGATTATTCCTTTTTCTTTCTCTTTTTTTCTTCTTACATCCCTGCTTCAAAGAGATTTCTCTCGAATTGACGGTTTATCAAAAACAAGTTCTTTGTCCAAATTAACAAATTGAGCAAAAATGGTAGAGTAACATTAACTCAATAAATTGAGTTTATTAATAGTAAAGTCGATTTTGTATATTAAGAAGACTTTTAATGAAGGACAAAAAATTCAAACAACATTTTTGAGGCCCTTCACAGTTTAAATAAATCAACTAATTATCAAAAACAAGTTCTCCGCCCAATTTAGAAATTTTAGTGTTCAGATTGTCATCTTCAGCCTTACTCTAATTCTCCACGTTATTAATAATTTGTTACAAGTAGTTACTTTATACTATTATGCTCATATTAATGTAGTTTATTATTTTCCTAATACTTGAAATTAGCGGAAGTAAATAGTTATTAAATTCTAATTTTAAATAATCAAAAGCTAAATGCATGCGAGGCAAGTGCGGTTAAACTAGTATGAGAGAGAGAGAGAGAGAGAGTTGAGTATTTTTATTTTCAAATTTCAATAATTTGATTTGTTCCAAATTTGGACTCATTAGTATGAAGGGAAGATCTTACTTTATGCGAGCATGAATTGTGGATTTAAATAATTGATTGATCTAAATTTTTATATTTAATTTCACAGTAGATGTTCAATATGTCCGAATCATATATATATATATAGATACACACACATACATACATATTGAAATTAGCCGAAGTGCATAGTTATTAAATTTTAAGTTTAAACAATTAACAGTTACACGTGCGAGACACATGCTATTAAATTAGGTATGTAATTGTTGCGTATTAATTTAAATATAATAATTTATTGCAAGTGCTCAGATGTCATACAAAGGGTACAAAAAACTTATATTTGGTTTAAAAAATATTTGTCGCCTCCTCTTTGTGGTAATATTGATTTTTTGTAAGTTCAATTCTAAACTTTATTTTTATGGCCACAAGAATATATCAATGTTTTATGTCCTTCCGCAATTTTGAATGAATATATGCTATATCTAATTTAAGTTCGATATAACGAAAGCATAACAGTGATTGTAAAAAAATATTTTTTCCCCTTTTCCGATACAAAACTATATATAGAGAGAGAGTCGAAGTATTTTCTGGTTCAATTTTTGATAATTTTGTTTATTTTAACTTTGGCATCATTAATATGAAGGAAAGATCTTACTTTGCGCGAGCATGAATAATGGATTTAAATAATTGATTGATCTAAATTTTTATAATTAATTTCACAGTAGATGTTCAATATGTTCGAATCATATACATATACATATATATATATATATATGTATATGTATATGATTAGAACATATTGAACATCTACTGTGAAATTAGCTGAAGAACATAGTTATTAAATTTTACTTTTAAACAATTAAAAGTTACACGTGCGAAGCACGTGTTGTTAAACTAGTATGTAGAAAGAGAGAGAGTTGAGTATATTTTGTTTCAATATTTGTTCCAGATTTGGACTCATTAGTACGAAAGGAAGATCTTACTTTGTGCGAGCATGAGCGAATAAGTCAACTTCAAAGTGGATTTTTTGTGCGAAGACTGCGTTATGACTCGTGACCGCCTGCCTGGTGGGGGTGGCTCCTCCCTTGTGGGTAAACAGAAAATCCGACTCTACGAACCTGAGGAAAGGCTGTACAGCAACAGTAAGGGCATTAAGACTATATATATATATATATATATATTGAAATTAGCTGAAGTACATAGTTATTAAATTTTACTTTTAAATAACTAATTAATACACGTGCGAGGTACGTGCTGTAAAACTAGTATGTAGAGAGAGAGAGAGAGTTGAGTATTTTTTGTTTCAAATTTCAATAATTTTATTTGTTTCAAATTTGGACTCATTAGTATGAAGGGAAGATCTTACTTTGTGCGAGCATGAATTGTTGATTTAAATAACTGATTGATCCAGATTTTTATATTTAATTTCATAGTAGATTCTAAATATGCACGAATCATAAATGAAAGAGAAAAATGATGTGTAATACCCCGCACTATTCTTAGTCCCGTTTAGCTCCTAGTGTGTCAAGGGTCAACTTTAAAAGTAAATAACTCTTGATACGTGTAGAATTTTCCAGCTCCAGACCCACCAAATTGTAGAGAATTGAATCAGCTTTTCAATGATACCAATTTCACCTAAATCCAATACCCGGTTAAGAAGGTATGACACTTTTAGTGAGAAACTGTAGGCCAACGCAATAGCACCACGTCGCGATGGGGGGAAAATTTGCAATTGTCCTCTTTTCAGTTAAGCACCGCGATTACGCTGCATTGCGGTGAACACCAAAATCCCGTTCATCCCCTTCCAGTAGCTCACCGTGATTGGAAAATATCGCGCCAGAAATTGTCGTGGAGCATAGCACCGCATCGCGGTGGAGTGCAAAATGGCACTCGTCCTTTTGACAGCCCAAATGGCCCCACCGACCCTAATAGTCCACCCTTGGTCAATGCACATCCCGTATGGGATTCCCCAGTCTATTTTTGACCCAAAACACGCTCGGGCCCTAGACACACCAAGAAAAACGTGGGCTACAGCACACCAATTTAGCCCGTTTATGTCGTTTTGCCGGTTTGACCACCCAAACGGTCCCGTCAACCCCAATGGCCCACCCCTGGCCGATCTATATCCCACCTGGGAGACACCATTTTATTTTCTACCCAAAACACAACCAGTACATATGCACACCTGGAAAAGCCGTGGGCTATTACACATCGATTCAGCTCGTAAACCGACCATTCACGCTGTTTTGCTCGTTTGACCACCTAAACGATCCTGCCGACCCCAACGACCCACCCCTGGATGATCCACAACCCTCCTGGAAGACATCGATTGATTTTTGTCCCAAAACACGCCTGGGCCTCGAGCACACCCAGAAAACCATGGTCTATAGCACACCGATTTGGCCCAAAGATGGCACGTTCGCATTGTGTCGCCAGTTTGACTTCCCATACTGCCCCGCCGACCCCAATGGCCTACCTATGGCCAATCCACAGACCGCCTGGAAGCCCTGGTCGATTTTAGGCCTAAAACACTCTCGGGCCCAAAGCACACCCAGAAAATTATGGGCACTGGCACACTGATTTGTCCCGAAAATGGCCCGTTTGCACCGTTTCGCCCGTTTTACAACCCAAGCAGACCTTCCGACCCTAATAGCCTACCCCTGGCCGATCCACAGCTTTTCTGGGAGACCCCAATTAATTTTTTTCCCAAAACACGATCTGGCCACGAGCACACCCAAAAAACTATGGGTTATAGCACACGGATTAGGCTCAGAAATGATTCTTTCGCGTCGTTTTGCCCGTTTAACCACCCAAAAAGCCTTGCCGACCCCAGTGTCCTACCCTTGGCCGATCCACAGTCAGCTTGGGAGTCCCCGGTTAATTTTTAACCCAAAACTAGACCAGACCCTAGGCTCACCCTTAAAACCGTGGGCTATAGCATACCGATTTGGCTTAAAAATAACCCGTTTGTGCTGTTTCGCTCATTTGACCCCCCAAACGGCCCCCTGACGCAAATGGCCCAACCCTGGCCAATCCATAGATCGTCTTGGAGACCCAGGTTGATTTTCGGCCCGAAACATGCCCAAGCCTCGGGCACACCCAGAAAATTATGGGTTATAGGCCACAGATTTAGCTCAAAAATTGGATGTTCGTGCTGTTTTGCTCGTTTGACCACCCAAATGGCCCCGCCGACCCCAATGACCCACCCTTGGCCAATCCACATCCCACCTTAGAACCCCCAATCGATTTTTAAGCCAAAACATGCCCGGGCGCACCCTGACCGATTTGGCCAGAAAAAGGCACATTCTCACCATTTTGCCCCGTTTGAAAACCCAAATAGACCACCCCGGGTTAATCTACAGCCCACCTAGGAGCCCCCGATTAATTTTCAATCTAAAACACGCCTGGGCCCCGGACACACCTAAAAATTTGTGGGCATTAATACACCGATTTGGCCTGAAAATGGCCTGTTCACGCGATTTCACTCATTTGACCACCTAAACGGATCCACTAACCCTAATAGCCTACCCCTGGACGATCCACAGCCCGTCTGCAAGCCCTCGGTCAATTTTTGTCCCAAAACACGATCGGGTTACGAGCACACCCAGAAAACTGTGGGCTATAGCACACCAATTTAGCCAAAAAATGGTCTGTTGTGTTTTACTCTGTGCATTGGAAAACAATGAAAGATGATCCAAAATTGGAGTGTGTAATCTGTGTGTATTTTTGTATCCCCGCTTCCTTTTTGTTGTCCTCCCCTCTCTATTTCTAGTATATGTGTGTGTGTTTCTATTCACTGTGTGTGAATTTCAGTGAGGGTGAGTATCAATTCCCTTTTCCAATGAGGTATGTATATGTATGTACGAGTGTGTGTATATATGAGATTTTGTGTGTAATATTTCTCTGTGTGTGTGTGGTGTGTATACCGTCGTCTGTTAAGCGAGTATATGTGAGTGATCCAAAATAGGAAATAAAACGTGACCTAAGAGGGAGGGTGTTAAGGGGTATATGGTTTTGAGGGTGAGGTGGGGTAGGGGTGGGTTGGTGAGATGGTTAACTTAGGTGGGTTGTTGAAATTTTATTGGTTAAGTGGTTAATTTGTTGAGAATTTGGTTGTTTTTTTGTCCTTTTGTGAAGAGATTATCACATATAACACTCAAGAGAGAAAATTAGGTGTCTACACGCGTCGTTTCTCCCGTTTGACCACCCAAACGGCCCCGCCGACCCCGCCCAACCCTAGCCGATTGACAGCCCACCTGGGAGCCACCAATCAATTTTTTACCCAAAACGCGCTCGGGCCCCGGGTACACCCTTAAAACCGTGGGCTATAGCACACAGATTTGGCCTAACAATAGCCAGTTAGCGTCGTTTGACCACCGAAATGGCCCTCCAACACCAATGTCCCACCCCTGGCTAATTCGCAGCTCGCCTAGGAGCCCCAGGTCGATTTTCAGTCTAAGACACGCTCGGGCCCAGGCACACCCAGAAAACCGTGGGCTATAGAACACCGATTTGACCCAAAAATGGCCAGTTCCCGCCGTTTCACCCGATTGACCACCCAAATAGCCCCACCGACCCCAATGGCCACCCCTGGACAATCCACAGCCTGCCTAGAAGCCCCCGGTCGATCTTCAATCAAAAACACGCTCGAGCTCTGGGCACACTGTAACACCCCGTACTTTTACCTAGCTTAAAATTCATCCCAAAAATGTCAAAGACTTTCTTTAAAGATGAATACGCTTTTATACATGTGGAATTTTCAAGATTTATGGCTATTTTAGTAAGACAGTGTTCCACCTGAGCAATCAGCGCGTCGCGGAGCCAGCCAAAATGGCAATTGTCAAAAACCAGTGAACATCCGCAATATTGGCACTTTGCGCCAAGGCTCAATTTCATAATTGTCCTTTTCCAGTGTTCCAACGCGATACCACCGCATCGCGGTGAATTTCAGGTCTCAATCAAAGTGGCAACACAATATTACCGCGTCGCGCCACCATACAATTTCCCAGTTGTCATTTTTCAGTGGCTTGGCGTAATAGTGGCGCGTCGCATCAGAGGGTCAAATCGAGAAATTTCACAAAAAATTAAAGTTACGCCCAGGGTTAAAATAGTCTTTTCCCACAATTTTATTATTCCTAGATACGGGAATTGATCCCTAAAAATGTCCTTAGCTACTCATTATTCAACTCATCCCCAAATTAAAAAGCATTCTCTCTCAAAGAGAAAAAAAACCCTAGTTCAAGGAATCAAGATCAAATCTAAGGATTTCTTCCAAGAACCTTCAAGAAAGAATCTTCCATGGTATGTTAGATGTTTATCCATGGATCTTTACCTTCCATGGAGCCCAAATATCCTTTTTTAAAATACAAGATTTATGATTTCCATATTTGAATTAGATTGAATTCCTGTTCATGATGTTGTTTGAGTTTTAATCCATGATTTAGATTACAAGTTACAAGAATTGATTCCAGTATGTGTTGAATTACATGATAGTCATGATAAACCTCTTTAATTTGCAAGTTGATTGTTGTAACCATGTTAACCCTAAGTGTTTATGATTTAATGAATCAAGTATGCTTCTTATGTGTTTGATAAATTGACTATGAGAATGAAATAATGTCATTGTAGCATGCTAACATGCATTCCCCATCCATGTACAAATTAATGCATTACAAGTGTTTGATGAAATGTCTCTATGAATGAATTATGACCAAGTGAACATTGTTATGTTATTCAAGATGATGTTATGCTTTACTTTTCATGCTATCGAGTCCTGGGGAAATTAAATACACGACAATTTAGTTGTTTACCTAGATCCAGTGTCAGTTACAGAATAGTATCAGTCATGCCATGATCAATAGTACTCTCAGTCAGTTATAGAACTCAGTCAGTTTCAGAACTTAGGAAAACTCAGTAAACTCTGTATCAGTTCAATCCAATTCAGTATGATCAGATAAATGTCTTTCAGTTGCGAGTAGGATTCAGCATCGAGCGAGCCTAGGGATGGGGGCACACTCGTTAGTTAGGACTGGTTCCCTTGAAGCAATCCCTAAGTTCCAGAACTACATAGCCAGCGTGGGTTATGAGATATCACTCGTTAAATAGGACTGAGATACTCAGGGATCATCCTCTAGTTTAGGACTGATCTCAGGGGTCACCCGTTAGTTAAGACTGACTTCACAGCAGTTTTCTTTACCCATGGAACAGTACCGATACCCTTCTAATTAGGGTTACAGATTGGACCCCAACTCAGTTACCTTATCTTATTTGGGGAATGTCGGTTAGATGATTACCTCCCACAGTTTTAGTTTCAGTCTTCAGTCTAGAACTTAGTTCAGTTCTACAGGATCAGGAGTGTCAGGCACAGTCAATCAGTATTAGTAATTTAGTTATTAGTAACTTTAGATATTAGTTATACAGTTATCAGAACTCAGTACTTAGCTTCAGAAAAGCTCAGTTATAATATACACACACTCTTATATTCAATTACTCTATATCATTTAGTTAGTTATTGTTCATGCATATGAACCCTTATATTCAGCCTTACCTCATTTAGCATACCATTACATTCCCACATACTGATCGCATACCCATTTCTTGCGCTATGATGTTTCATATCATAGGTTCGGACGCTCAGTTTTCAGACCGCGCTTAGCTAGATTTAGTCAGCTGTAGCAGATTTAGCAGTAAGTTCTCATCTATCGAGGATATGCTTTTTTTATTTTAGTATTTCAGTTTAGCAGTAGCTCAGTAGTCGGAGTTAGTTGGGGGCTTGTCCCATCAACTCCACTTTTTAGATATATTCAGTTAGAGGCTTTTCAGACTAGATTTTTAGACAATATTCAGTTTTACAGATGTTATATTTTATCAGTATTTCAGATGTTTTGAACCTTATGGCATTTCAGCCCATTTTTTTGCATTAATTACAGTATTATTATTCAGTGCTCACAATAGATATCATTCATGGGTTAGCTTGTGGTCCTTCGGGGTCGTAAGCACCGTGTGATGACTAGGGGGTATTCTTGGGTCGTAACACACACCCAAAAAACCATGGACTATAGCACACCGATTTGGCCAAAAAATGGCCCATTCACGCCATTTCACCTGTTTGACCACCCAAACGGTCACGATGACCCCAATGGCCACCCCTGACCGATCCACAGCTCACCTGGGAATACCCGGTAGAGTTTTAGCCCAAACAGCTAGGGCCTCTGGCACACATAGAAAACCGTGGAATAGTGTAAATCGATTTTGCCCGAAAATGGCCCATTCACGGTATTTCACCCGTTTGTCCACCAAAATAGCCCCATCAACCTTAATGGCCCACCCTAGGCCGATCCACATCGCTCCTGGGAGCCCCCGATCAAACTTAGGCCCAAAACACGCTCGAGCCTCGAGTACATCCAGAAATTGTGGGCTATACTACACCGATTTGACCCAAAAATGGTCTGTTCTGGCTGTTTTGCTTGTTTTACCACACAAATGGCCCCACCAACCCTAATGTCCCACACCTGGCTGATCCATAACCCACCTGGAAACCCTCAATTAATTTTTTTATCAAAACACGCTCGAGCCCCGAGCACACCCAGTGGGCTATAGAACACCTATTTGGCCCAAAAAAGGCTCGTTTGCACCGTTTTTCCTATTTGACTACCCAAATGGCCCCGCCAACCCAGTGTCCTAATCTTGACCGATCCTTAACCCACATGGTAGCCCCCGATTTATTTTTGGCCCAAAACACGCTCGAGCCGCAGGCACACCCAAAAAAACGTTGGTTATAGAATTGACCTAGGGGGTATTCTTGGGTCGTAACACACACCCAAAAAACCATGGACTATAGCACACCGATTTGGCCAAAAAATGGCCCATTCACGCCATTTCACCTGTTTGACCACCCAAACGGTCACGATGACCCCAATGGCCACCCCTGACCGATCCACAGCTCACCTGGGAATACCCGGTAGAGTTTTAGCCCAAACAGCTAGGGCCTCTGGCACACATAGAAAACCGTGGAATAGTGTAAATTGATTTTGCCCGAAAATGGCCCGTTCACGGTATTTCACCCGTTTGACCACCAAAATAGCCCCATCAACCTTAATGGCCCACCCTAGGCCGATCCACATCGCTCCTGGGAGCCCCCGATCAAACTTAGGCCCAAAACACGCTCGAGCCTCGAGCACATCCAGAAATTGTGGGCTATACTACACCGATTTGACCCAAAAATGGTCTGTTCTGGCTGTTTTGCTTGTTTTACCACACAAATGGCCCCACCAACCCTAATGTCCCACACCTGGCTCATCCATAACCCACCTGGAAACCCTCAATTAATTTTTTTATCAAAACACGCTCGAGCCCCGAGCACACCCAGTGGGCTATAGAACACTTATTTGGCCTAAAAAAGGCTCGTTTGCACCGTTTTTCCTATTTGACTACCCAAATGGCCCCGCCAACCCAGTGTCCTACTCTTGACCGATCCTTAGCCCACATGGTAGCCCCCGATTTATTTTTGGCCCAAAACACGCTCGATCCGCAGGCACACCCAAAAAAACGTTGGTTATAGAACGCCAATTTGGCCCAAAAGCGGCCCATTCGCACTATTTCACTCATTTAACCATCCAAACGGCCATGCCAACCCAAATGGTTGAATCCTGGCCGATCCACAACCAATTTGGGAGCCTTCGGTTGATTTTTGGCCTAAAACAATCCTGGGCCCCAAGAACCCTGAAAATCATAGGCTATAGCACACAGATTTGGCTCAAAAATAACACGTTCACATTGTTTTGCCCATTTGACCACCCAATTGGCCTCGCCGACCCCAATGGCCCATCCCTGGCCAATCCACAGCCCATCTGAGAGCCTCCAGTCAATTTTCAACCCAAAAAAATACCACGCCACGGACACACCTAGAAAACCGTAGGCAATAGCACACCTATTTGGCCCATAAACGGCCCCTTTGTGCCATTTAGCCCGTTTGACCACCCAAACAGCCCCACCAACCCTAATGGCTGAACTCTGGTCGATGGACAACTATCTTGGGAGCCTTCGGTCTATTTTTGGCCCAAAACAATCCTGGGACCAGGCACACCCTGAAAATCATGGGTTATAGCAAACCGATTTAGCCCAAAAATGGCCCATTTGCACCGTTTTGGCCCATTTGACCACCCAAATAGCCCCGCCAATCCTAATGGCATACCCCTAGCAAATCCACAGTCCGCCTGGGATACCCCAATCAATTTTTAGCCCAAAACACACCCAGGCCCCAGGCACAGCCAAAAAATCGAGGGTTATAGAATATCAATATTGCCCAAAAATGACTCGCTCACACCGTTTAGTTCGATTGACAACCCAAATGGCGTATCCAACGATAATGTCCCATCCCTGGCCGATCCACATCCTTCCAGAGATCCCTCCATTGATTTTTAGCCCAAAACACGCACGGTCCCCGAGCACACCCATAAAATCGTAGGCTATAGCACACTGATATAGCTCGAAAATGGCCCGTTCGCGTCGTTTCACCAGTTTGACCACCCAACCGATCAAATTTTTGCCCAAAACATGCCCAAGCCCTGAGAAAACCCAAAAAATTATGGACTATAGCACACCAATTTGGCTAAAAATGTTCTGTTTGCGTTGTTTTGACCGTTTTACCACCCAAATGACCACGCCAACCCCAACGACCCACGAATGGCCGATCTATAGCCTACCTGAGAGCTCCTGGTCAATTTCAGCCCAAAACACACCCGGGCCCTGGGTACACCCAGAAAACCGTGGGCTATAGCACACCGATTTATTCCAAAAAATGTCTGTTCACGCCGTTTAGCTCGTTTGACCACCCAACAGCCTTGCCGACCCAAATGGCCCACCCCTGACCAATCCATAGCACACCTACGATCCCCAAGTTAATTTTTAGCCCAAAACATTTCGAACACCGGGCACACCCAAAAAATCATGGGCTATAGCATATCGATTTTGCCCAAAAATAGCCCATTCGCACAGTTACACCCGTTTGACTACCCAAACGACCATGCCAAACTCGATGGCCCACCCCAGATCACTCCACATCTCGCATGGGAGCCCCTGGTCGATTTTCACCCCAAAACACGCACGGGCCCCAGGCACATCCAGAAAATCGTGGGTTATGCTACACCGATTTGGCCCAAAAATAGCCCATTCATGTCGTTTCACCCATTTGATTACCTAAATGGCCCCGCATACCTAATGGCCCACCCCTGGACAATCCACAATCGCATGGAAACCCTCGATCGATTTTTGGCTCAAAACAGGCCCGAGACTTGGGCACACCCAGAAAACTGAAGGCTAAAGAACACTGATTTGGCCCGAAAATAACTCGTTTGCACCGTTTTCCCATTTGACCACCCAAACGGCCCCGCCTTGGAGCTCTTGGTTGATTTTTGGCCCAAAACATGCTTGGTCCCTGGGAACACCTAGAAAATCGTAGGCAATAGCACACCGATTTAGTCCGAAAATGGCCCATTCGCGCTGTTTCTTCCATTTGACCACCCAAACACCCCCTCTCCTCGACCCTAATTCCCCATCGTTGGTAGATCCACAACCCCTTTAGGAGTCATCAAATCAATTTTTGGCCTAAAACACGCCCGAGCCCCGGGCACACCTAGAAAACCGTAGGCTAAAACACACTGACTTAGACCAAAAACTGCCCTTTCACGCCATTTTGCCCTAACGGTCTCGTCGACCCCAATGGCCCAACCCTGGCTGATGCACAACTCGCTTAGGAGCCGCTGGTCGATTTTTAACCCAAAACACGCCGAGACCCCGGGCACACCCTGAAAATCTTGGACTATAACACACCGATTTGACCTGAAAATGGCCCATTCATGTCGTTTCGCCCGTTTGAGCACCCAAACAACCTCCCGACACTAATGGTCCAACCCTGACCAACCCACAGACCGCATGAGAGCCCCTGGTCGATTTACAGACCAAAATACGCCCGGTCCCCGAGCATACCTAGAAAACCGTAGGCTATAGCACATAGATTTGTCCAAAAAATAGCACGTTTGGGTCGTTTGACCACCCAAATAGCCCCGCCGACCGCAATGGCCCACCCCTGGCCAATCTACAACTCGCCTAGAAGCCCCCGATCAATTTTCATCCCAAAACATACCCAGGCGCACCTAGAAAACCATGGGCTATAGCACAATAATTTAGCCTGAAAAAGGCATATTTTTACCATTTCTTCTATTTGACGACCACCCAAACGGCCCCGCGCAACCCCAATTGCCCATCCCTAGTTGATCCACAGCCCACTTGGGAGCCCTCGATCAATTTTCATCCCAAAACACGCTAGGGCCTAGGGCACATCCAGAAAATTATGGGCATTAACACACTAATTTGGCGTAAAAATTGTCCATTCGCATGGTTTCGACCATTTGACAACCCAAATGGCCCCGCCGACCCTAATGGCCCACCCCTAGTCAATCCACAACCCGTCTGGGATTCCCCAGTCTATTTTCGACCCAAAACACGCTCGGGCCCTTGACACACCAAGAAAACTGTGGGCTATAGCACACCGATTTAGCCCGTTTATGCCATTTTTTCCATTTGACCACCCAAACGGCCCGGTCGACCCCAATAGCCCACCCCATGCTGATATACATCCCGCTTGGGAGACACCGTTCAATTTTTGGCCCAAATCACACCCAGTTCCTGTATACACCTAGAAAAACTATGGGTTATAACACACCATATTGGCCCAAAAATTGCCCGTTCACGTCGTGTCGCTTGTTTGACAACCCAAATGGCCTCTCCGACCCCAATAGCCCACCTCTGGCCAATCCACAGCCCGACTGGGATCCCCTGATTGATTTTTGATCCAAAATATGCCCGGGACTTGGGAACACCCAAAAAATTATTGGATATAGCACACAGATTCAGCCCGTAAATAGCATGTTCACGACGTTTCGCCTATTTGACCACCCAAATGGCCTCTCCGACCCTAATAGCCCACCCCTGGCTGATCTACAGCCCACCTAAGATCCCCCAATTGATTTTTGACCCAAAAAATGCCTGGGCCTCGGGCACACCCAGAAAACCGTGGACTATAGCACACCGATTTGGCCCAAAAATGGCCTGTGGCATTGTGTCGCCCGTTTGACTACACATACGGCCCTGCCGATAACGATGGCCCACCCTTTACCAATCCACAGAACGCCTGGGAGCCCTGATTAATTTTCGGCCCAAAACACTCTCGGGCCCCGAGCACACCCAGAATATCGTGGGGCAATAGCACACCGATTTGGCTTGAAAATGGCCCATTTACACCATTTCACTCGTTTTACCACCCAAACGGACCTACCGACCCTAATATCTTACCCATGGCCGAACCACAACCCGTATGGGAGCCCCCAGTCAATTTTTGGCAATAAACACGATCGGGCCACAAGCACACCCAAAAAACTATGGGCTATAGCACACTGATTTTGCTCGAAAATGGTCTGTTTGCACCGTTTTGCCCGTTTGACCACCCAAACACCCCCGTCGACCCCAGTGGCCTACCCTTGGACAATCCACAGTCCGTTTGGGAGCCCCTGGTCAATTTTTGATCCAAAACACGCCCGGGCCCTAGGTACACCCTTAAAACCGTGGGCTATAGCATGCTGATTTGGCTTAAAAATGGCCCGTTTGTGCCATTTCTCTGGTTTGACCACCCAAACGGCCCCCTGACACCAATGGCCCAACCCTGGCCAATCCCCAGATTGCCTTGGATCCCTTAGTTGATTTTCATCCAAAAACATACCCAGGCCTCGGGCACACCCAGAAAATTATGGGCTACAGCACACAGATTTGGCTCAAAAATTAGACGTTCACGCCGTTTCGCTCGTTTGACCATCCAAATGGTCCCACCGATCCTAATGACCCACTCTGTCCGATCCACAACCCACCTAGGATCCCCCAATCGATTTTCAGCCCAAAATATGCCCGGGTGCACCCAGAAAACTGTGGGCTATAGCACACTGATTTGGCCTAAAAAGGGCACGTTCTTACTATTTTGCCCCATTTGACAACCCAAATGGCCCACCCCGAGTTGATCTACAGCCCGCCTGGAGCCCCCGATTAATTTTTGACCTAAAACACGCTTGGGCCCTGGACACACCCAAAAAATCGTGGGCATTAATATACCGATTTGGCCCAAAAATGGCCTGTTCATGCGGTTTAACCCGTTTGACCACCTAAATAGCCCCACCGACCCTAATAGCCTACCCCTAGCTGATTCACAGCCCGTCTGTGAGCCCCCAGTCAATTTTTGGTCTAAAACACAATCGGTCTACGAGCACACCCAGAAAATCGTGGGCTATAGCATACCAATTTGGCCTAAAAATGGCTCGTTCACTCCGTTTTTCCCGGTTGACCACCCAAACGGCCTAGTCGTCCCTAATGGCCCACCTCTGGACAATCCACAACTCTCATGGGAACCCCTGGATGATTTTTTCCCAAAACACGCTTGAGTCCCGAGCACTACCAGAAAACCGTGGGCTATAACACGCCGATTTGGCCCGATAGTGACTTGTCGCCCATTTGACCACCCAAACGGCCCCGCCGACCCCGATGGATTACTTATGGCTGATCCACAACCCGTATGGTATCCCTCGATTAATTTTTAACCCAAAATACGCACGATCCCCTGGCAAACCCAAAAAATCATGGGCTATATCACATCGATTTAGCCTGAAAATGGCCCGTTCGCGCCGCTTCGCTCATTTGACCAAGAAAATAGCCCCGCCGACCCCAATGGCCCACCCCTGGCTGATCCTTAACCCTCCTAGGAGCCCCCGATCAATTTTAGTCACAAAACACACCCAGGTCCCGGGAACACCAAGAAAATCGTAGGCTATAGCATACCGATTTAGCCCAAAAATGGCTCCTTCACGTTGTTTCACCCGTTTGACTATCCAAGCGGCCCTGCTGACCCCCAATAGCCCACCCCTGGTCGATCCACAGCCCGCCTGGGAGCCCTTTAATTTTTGGCCCAAAACGCGTCCGAGCCACGAGCACACCCAGAAAATTATGGGCTATAGCACACTGATTTGGCCCAAAAATGACCTGTTCGTGTCGTTTTGCCAGTTTGACCACCCAAACGGCCTCGCCAACCCCTGGCCGATCCATACCCCTCTTTGGAGCCCCCAGTCAATTTTTGATCGAAAACACGCTCGGGCCCCAGGCATACTTAGAAAATCGTGTGCTATAGCTCACCTATTTGGCCTAAAAATAGCCCGTTCGCGTCGTTTTGCCTGTTTGACCACCCAAACGGCCTCGCCGATCCCAGTGGCCTACCCTTGGCCGATCCATATCCCGCCTGGGAGCCCCCAGTCAATTTTTAGCTCAAAACACGCCCGAGCCCCGAGCACACCCAGACAATCATGGATTATTAGCACACTGATTTTACCCAAAAATGGCCTGTTCATGCTGTTGCGCCCATTTGACCACCCAAATGGCTCCGCCAACCCAATGGTCCCCCTAGACGATCCACAAACCGCTTGGGAGCCCTCGATCAATTTTTAGCCCAAAACACACCCGGTCCCTGGGCACACCAAAAAATAATGGGCTATAACACACCGATTTGGCCCAAAAATGGCCCGTTTGTGTCGTTTCGCCCATTTGACCACCCAAGCGGCCTCACCGACCCATATGGCCCATCCCTGTTCGATCCACAGCCCGTCTGGGAACCCTCGATTAATTGTCAGTCCAAAACACACCCGGTTCCCTGGCACACCTAGAAAATCGTGGTCTATAGCACATCGATTTGGCCCAAAAATGGCTCAATCGCGCCGTTTCGCCTGGTTGACCACCCAACCGGCCCCACCAACCTCAATGGCCCACTCCTTGCCAATCCATTGCCTGCCTGGGAGCCCCTGATCGATTTTTGACCCAAAATATGTCGCCTCGGGCACACCGATTTGGCCTGAAAATGATCCGTTCGCGTCGTTTCACCCATTTGACCACCTAAATGGTCCCGCCGACCCCAATGGCCCACCGCTGACCAATTTAGATCAAACTAACTAAAAATATCTTACATAAAGAAATATTACTAGCACAATCACAATTTAATGTCATATTTCAATTTTTTTGTGAATGACATGATATTTCATTAACTTTGTGAAAACAATTTGAATTCATTAGGTCAAATTGAAGGAACTGCGTACATTTCATCCTCTCCAGACCTCACTGTGTGGGAATATACTGGGTTGTTGTTGTTGTAGGTCAAATTCAAGGAACTATAGTCACTAGCTAAATTAGCTATTGAATTTGTTTGTTTAAATATAAATCTGAATAATCGTTTGAGAGCTATTTAAATTTATTTTGATATAATAAAAAATTGTAGACACTTATTGAACTAGCATAAAAATTTAATATTACTGAAAGATATATTTTTTACTAATAAAAGAAATTTGATCTCCTAAATAAAATAAGGCGAGAAAAGTAAATTGAAAAAGAGGAGTCGAGGATAGTGTAATTGTGAAGAAGTAGCAAAAAAACATGTCAGATAGAATCAATACAAGAAATCAATCACCTGAACAATATCATTAAAAATAGAATTATCACGAATTTTGCACGTAATTTTTTATTTATTTTTTTGGTAAGAAAGAGATCCACTCATTTAGAGATTAAGGGGGTAGAAGTTTGTGCTCCTGACAGGAGGAGGAGACAAAAGACAGTTGTTCGAGGCCACAACCCAGCCTTGTAGGATAATGGGAAGATTAGTGCTCCTAGTTGATAAAGGAGCCAAAAATAAATTGTTTGGGGTCACATTCCGACCCTGTAGAAAATTAGAATTGTTTTTAATTTTTCGCTGGGTATAGGACCCAAAACAGTCAACTTGGATAGAAGCGGCTACAAAAGGGGGCATTTCCCGTAGGATTTTTGCACGTAATATAAATGTATGAAAGCCTACAAAATATAGAAATAAGACATAAATGACAAAAATAAAAAAATAAATGATAAATTTTAAATAGCTTCCTCAATTGGTGTAAAATAACCATATTACCACAACAATAAAAGTTTTTTATTTGGAATAATTGGTTTATAGCTCTAGTATGTTCACATCGATGCACTTTAGAAACTCTTCTCAACTTTAATTGACAACTAATAAATTAAATTTCTAAAACTGAACGTACTTAGTTTTGTTTTGTTATTTAATTTTGTAATATTGATTTTTTGTAAGTTCAATTCTAAACTTTATTTTTATGGCCACAAGAATATATCAATGTTTTATGTCCTTCCGCAATTTTGAATGAATATATGCTATATCTAATTTTGAGTATTTTTTGTTTCAAATTTCAATAATTTTATTTGTTTCAAATTTGGATTCATTAGTATGAAGGGAAGATCTTACTTTGTGCGAGCATGAATTGTTGATTTAAATAACTGATTGATCCAGATTTTTATATTTAATTTCATAGTAGATTCTAAATATGCACGAATCATAAATGAAAGAGAAAAATGATGTGTAATACCCCGCACTATTCTTAGTCCCGTTTAGCTCCTAGTGTGTCAAGGGTCAAATTTAAAAGTAAATAACTCTTGATACGTGAAGAATTTTCCAGCTCCAGACCCACCAAATTGTAGAGAATTGAATCATCTTTTCAATGATACCAATTTCACCTAAATCCAATACCCGGTTGAGAAGGTATGACACTTTTAGTGAGAAACTGTAGGCCAACTCAATAGCACCACGTCGCGATGGAGGGAAAATTTACAATTGTCCTCTTTCCAGTTAAGCACCGTGATTACGCTGCATTGCGGTGAACACCAAAATCCCGTTCATCCCCTTCCAGTAGCTCACCGTGATTGGAAAATATCGCGCCAGAAATTGCCGTGGAGCATAGCACCGCATCGCGGTGGAGTGCAAAATGGCACTCGTCCTTTTGACAGCCCAAATGGCCCCACCGACCCTAATAGTCCACCCTTGGTCAATGCACATCCCGTATGGGATTCCCCAATCTATTTTTGACCCAAAACACGCTCGGGCCCTAGACACACCAAGAAAACCGTGGGCTACAGCACACCAATTTAGCCCGTTTATGCCGTTTTGCCTGTTTGACCACCCAAACAGTCTCGTCAACCCCAATGGCCCACCCCTAGCCGATCTATATCCCACCTGGGAGACACCATTTGATTTTCTACCCAAAACACAACCATTACATATGCACACCTGGAAAAACCGTGGGCTATTACACACCGATTCAGCTCGTAAACCGACCATTCACGCTGTTTCGCTCGTTTGACCACCTAAACAATCCTGCTGACCCCAACGACCCACCCCTGGACGATCCACAACCCTCCTGGAAGCCCTCGATTGATTTTGGTCCCAAAACACGCCTGGGCCTCGAGCACACCCAGAAAACCATGGTCTATAGCACATCGATTTGGCCTAAAGATGGCACGTTCGCATTGTGTCGCCAGTTTGACTTCCCATACTGCCCCGCCGACCCCAATGGCATACCTATGGCCAATCCACAGACCTCTTGGAAGCCCTGGTCTATTTTAGGCCTAAAATACTCTCGGGCCCAAAGCACACAAAGAAAATTGTGGGCACTAGCACACTGATTTGTCCCGAAAATGGCCCGTTTGCACCGTTTTGCCCGTTTAACAACCCAATCAGACCTTCCGACCCTAATAGCCTACCCCTGGCCGATCCACAGCTTTTCTGGGAGACCCCAATCAATTTTTGTCCTAAAACACGATCTGGCCACGAGCACACCGATTTGGCTCAGAAATGATTCTTTCACGCCGTTTTGCCCGTTTAACCACCCAAAAAGCCTTGCCGACCCCAGTGTCCTACCCTTGGCCGATACACAGTCATCTTGGGAGTCCCTGGTTAATTTTTAACCCAAAACACGACCAGACCCTAGGCTCACTCTTAAAACCGTGGGCTATAGCATACCGATTTGGCTTGAAAATAATCTGTTTGTGCTGTTTCGCTCATTTGACCCCCTAAACGGCCCCCTGACACAAATGGCCCAACCCTGGCCAATCCACAGATCGTCTTGGGGACCCAGGCTGATTTTCGGCCCGAAACATGCCCAAGCTTCGGGCACACCCAGAAAATTATGGGTTATAGCCCACAGATTTAGCTCAAAAATTGGACGTTCGTGCTGTTTTGCTCGTTTGACCACCCAAATGGCCCCGCCGACCCCAATGACCCACCCTTGGCCAATCCACATCCCACCTTAGAACCCCCAATCGATTTTTAAGCCAAAACATTCCCGGGCGCACCCAGACTGATTTGGCCTGAAAAAGGCACATTCTCACCGTTTTGCCCCGTTTGAAAACCCAAATAGACAACCCCGGGTTAATCTAAGGCCCACCTAGGAGCCCTCGATTAATTTTCAATCTAAAACACGCCTGGGCCCCGGACACACCTAAAAAAATGTGGGCATTAATACACCGATTTGGCCTAAAAATGGCCTGTTCACGCGATTTCACTTATTTGACCACCTAAACGGACCCACTAACCCTAATAGCCTACCTCTGGCCGATCCAAAGCCCGTCTGCAAGCCCTCTATCAATTTTTGGCCCAAAACACGATCGGGCTACGAGCACACCCAGAAAATTGTGGGCTATAGCACACCAATTTAGCCCAAAAATGGTCTGTTGTGTTTTACTCTATGCATTGGAAAACAATGAAAGATGATCCAAAATTGGAGTGTGTAATCTGTGTGTATTTTTGTATCCCCGCTTCCTTTTTGTTGTCCTCCCCTCTCTATTTCCATTATGTGTGTGTGTTTCTATTCACTGTGTGTGAATTTCAGTGAGGGTGAGTATTAATTCCCTTTTCCAATGAGGTATGTATATGTATGTACGAGTGTGTGTATATATGAGATTTTGTGTGTATTATTTCTCTGTGTGTGTGTGGTGTGTATACCGTCGTCTGTTAAGAGAGTATATGTGAGAGATCCAAAATGGGAAATAAAACGTGACCTAAGAGGGAGGGGGTTAAGGGGTATATGGTTTTGAGGGTGAGGTGGGTTAGGGGTGGGGTGGTAAGGTGGTTAACTTAGGTGGGTTGTTGAAATTTAATTGGTTAAGTGGTTAATTTGTTGAGAATTTGGTTGTTTTTTTGTCCTTTTGTGAAGAGATTATCACATGTAAACACTCGAGAGGGAAAATTAGGTGTCTACACACGCCGTTTCTCCCGTTTGACCACCCAAACGGCCCCGCCGACCCCGCCCAACCCTAGCCGATTGACAGCCCACCTGGGAGCCCCCAATCAATTTTTGACCCAAAACGCGCTCGGGCCCCGGGTACACCCTTAAAATCGTGGGCTATAGCACACAGATTTGGCCTAACAATAGCCAGTTAGCGTCGTTTGACCACCGAAATGGCCCTCCAACACCAATGTCCCACCCCTGGCTAATTCGCAGCTCGCCTAGGAGCCCCTGGTCGATTTTCAGTCTAACACACGCTCGGGCCCCAGGCACACCCAGAAAACCGTGGGCTATAGAACACCGATTTGACCCAAAAATGGCCAGTTCCCGCCGTTTCACCCGATTGACCACCCAAACAGCCCCACCGACCCCAATGGCCACCCTGGACAATCCACAGCCTGCCTAGAAGCCCCCGATCGATCTTCAACCAAAAACACGCTCGAGCTCTGGGCACACTGTAACACCCCGTACTTTTACCTAGCTTAAAATTCATCCCAAAAATGTCAAAGACTTTCTTTAAAAATGAATACACTTTTATACATGTGGAATTTTCAAGATTTATGGCTATTTTAGTAAGACAGTGTACCACCTAAGCGATCAGCGCGTCGCGGAGCCAGCCAAAATGGCAATTGTCAAAAACCAGTGAACATCCGCGATATTGGCACTTTGCGCTAAGGCTCAATTTCATAATTATCCTTTTCCTGTGTTCCAACGCGATACCACCGCATCGCGGTGAATTTCAGGTCTCAATCAAAGTGGCAACACAATATTACCGCGTCGCGCCACCATGCAATTTCCCAGTTGTCATTTTTCAGAGGCTTGGCGTAATAGTGGCACATCGCATCAGGGGGTCAAATCGAGAAATTTCACAAAAAATTAAAGTTACGCCCAGGGTTAAAATAGTCTTTTCCCACGATTTTATTATTCCTAGATACGGGAATTGATCCCTAAAAATGTCCTTAGCTACTCATTATTCAACTCATCCCCAAATTAAAAAGCATTCTCTCTCAAAGAGAAAAAAAACCCTAGTTCAAGGAATCAAGATCAAATCTAAGGATTTCTTCCAAGAACCTTCAAGAAAGAATCTTCCAAGGTATGTTAGATGTTTATCCATGGATCTTTACCTTCCATGGAGTCCAAATATCCCTTTTTAAAATACAAGATTTATGATTTCCATATTTGAATTAGATTGAATTCATGTTCATGATGTTGTTTGAGTTTTAATCCATGATTTAGATTACAAGTTACAAGAATTGATTCCAGTATGTGTTGAATTACATGATAGTCATGATAAACCTCTTTAATTTGCAAGTTGATTGTTGTAACCATGTTAACCCTAAGTGTTTATGATTTAATGAATCAAGTATGCTTCTTATGTGTTTGATAAATTGACTATGAGAATGAAATAATGTCATTGTAGCATGCTAACATGCATTCCCCATCCATGTACAAATTAATGCATTACAAGTGTTTGATGAAATGTCTCTATGAATGAATTATGACCAAGTGAACATTGTTATGTTATTCAAGATGATGTTATGCTTTACTTTTCATGCTATCGAGTCCTGGGGAAATTAAATACACGACAATTTAGTTGTTTACCTAGATCCAGTGTCAGTTACAGAATAGTATCAGTCATGCCATGATCAATAGTACTCTCAGTCAGTTACAGATTTTAGTTTATTACTATTATGCTCATATTAATGTAGTTTATTATTTTCTTAATACTTGAAATTAGCGGAAGTAAATAGTTATTAAATTCTAATTTTAAATAATCAAAAGCTAAATGCATGCGAGGCAAGTGCGGTTAAACTAGTATGAGAGAGAGAGAGAGAGAGTTGAGTATTTTTAGTTTCAAATTTCAATAATTTGATTTGTTCCAAATTTGGACTCATTAGTATGAAGGGAAGATCTTACTTTATGCGAGCATGAATTGTGGATTTAAATAATTGATTGATCTAAATTTTTATATTTAATTTCACAGTAGATGTTCAATATGTCCGAATCATATATATATATATAGAGAGAGAGAGAGAGTGATACACACACATTAATACATATTGAAATTAGCTGAAGTGCATAGTTATTAAATTTTAAGTTTAAACAATTAAAAGTTACACGTGCGAGACACATGCTATTAAATTAGGTATGTAATTGTTGCGTATTAATTTAAATATAATAATTTATTGCAAGTGCTCAGATGTCATACAAAGGGTACAAAAAACTTATATTTGGTTTAAAAATATTTGTCGCCTCCTCTTTGTGGTAATATTGATTTTTTGTAAGTTCAATTCTAAACTTTATTTTTATGGCCACAAGAATATATCAATGTTTTATGTCCTTCCGCAATTTTGAATGAATATATGCTATATCTAATTTAAGTTCGATATAACGAAAGCATAACAGTGATTGTAAAAAAATATTTTTTCCCCTTTTCCGATACAAAACTATATAGAGAGAGAGAGTCGAAGTATTTTCTGGTTCAATTTTTGATAATTTATTTTATTTTAACTTTGGGATCATTAATATGAAGGAAAGATCTTACTTTGCGCGAGCATGAATAATGGATTTAAATAATTGATTGATCTAAATTTTTATAATTAATTTCACAGTAGATGTTCAATATGTTCGAATCATATACATGTACATATATATATATATATGTATATGTATATGATTCGAACATATTGAACATCTACTGTGAAATTAGCTGAAGAACATAGTTATTAAATTTTACTTTTAAACAATTAAAAGTTACACGTGTGAAGCACGTGTTGTTAAACTAGTATGTAGAAAGAGAGAGAGTTGAGTATATTTTGTTTCAATATTTGTTCCAGATTTGGACTCATTAGTATGAAAGGAAGATCTTACTTTGTGCGAGCATGAGCGAATAAGTCAACTTCAAAGTGGATTTTTTGTGCGAAGACTGCGTTATGACCCGTGACCGCCTGCCTGGTGGGGGTGGCTCCTCCCTTGTGGGTAAACAGAAAATCCGACTCTACGAACCTGAGGAAAGGCTGTACAGCAACAGTAAGGGCATTAAGACTATATATATATTTATATATATATATATATATATATATATATATATATATTGAAATTAGCTGAAGTACATAGTTATTAAATTTTACTTTTAAATAACTAAATAATACACGTGCGAGGTACGTGCTGTAAAACTAGTATGTAGAGAGAGAGAGAGTTAAGTATTTTTTGTTTCAAATTTCAATAATTTTATTTGTTTCAAATTTGGACTCATTAGTATGAAGGGAAGATCTTACTTTGTGCGAGCATGAATTGTTGATTTAAATAACTGATTGATCCAGATTTTTATATTTAATTTCATAGTAGATTCTAAATATGCACGAATCATAAATGAAAGAGAAAAATGATGTGTAATACCCCGCACTATTTTTAGTCCCGTTTAGCTCCTAGTGTGTCAAGGGTCAACTTTAAAAGTAAATAACTCTTGATACGTGTAGAATTTTCCAGCTCCAGACCCACCAAATTGTAGAGAATTGAATCAGCTTTTCAATGATACCAATTTCACCTAAATCCAATACCCGGTTGAGAAGGTATGACACTTTTAGTGAGAAACTGTAGGCCAACGCAATAGCACCACGTCGCGATGGAGGGAAAATTTGCAATTGTCCTCTTTCTAGTTAAGCACCGCGATTACGCTGCATTGCGGTGAACACCAAAATCCCGTTCATCCCCTTCCAGTAGCTCACCGTGATTGGACAATATCGCGCCAGAAATTGCCGTGGAGCTTAGCACCGCATCGCGGTGGAGTGCAAAATGGCACTCGTCCTTTTTTCCAGTGACACAACGGGATTACGCCACATCGCGCTGCGGTGCAAAATCGGGATTTTCAGTTTCGAACTTATTTTTTCAAAAGGGCAACGTAGTCTTTTCCCAACTCCCCAATTCGTAAAAAGTACTCGATTAAACCTATTCTAAGCCTAATATACTCATAATTCGTCAAATTACTCTCCAAGAAATCCTAGAACTTCAAATTTCAAACCTTATGTAATCCAAATTCCACCATTCTTTGTCCAAGATAACCCAAGATTCAAGATTCTCAATTCAAGATATTCAAGAAACAATCTTCAAGAGCACAAATAGAAACTCAAAGTTCAAGCTTCTTCATTTATTCATCAATTAAGATATGTGGGGTTATGAACAAGGATAATTCTTTCATCCTTGTGCCCAAAATTAGTTTTAAAGTTGAATTTTATATGAAATTATATGAATTTCAGTCTAGGGTTTATACCCACTTATTACAATGTGAAGATTATGAGATTTTGAGATATTTAGATGTTGAATTCCATGTCTACTTTCGTATTTTATGTGCATTGCAGAAATTTCCAGATTTAGAATTGAATTATCAATATTTTCATTATCAAGCATGAACTTTATGATGATTTGACATAAAATTGATGCATGGGTTATTACCCCTAGTTTGAATGTTGATATTTCAAGAAGATTATGCTTTTAAGCATCCCATGATTAGTTATATTCAGATTTTGAACAAAGATTTGATCTTTTGATCTTAGTTTAGATATGAAATTCACTTTACAGATTTAACTACAGTTTACAGTGAACAGATTCATAAGTGGTTTTCATTATAAACCCTTATAATAGATTTAAAAGTGGATTTCCTACAGAATGAGCATATAGATTAAAAGGAGTAGTATTTAGCACTTAGTGGGGCATGTTCACATGCTCCAGAACTACGAGCCAACGTAGGTACAAATTATCAGATTATTCCCATTTCTATATGGATGACAGTTAAAGATGTGATCACTTAGCTTAGGTTATACTCTTTGGCAAGAGTATGACACCTCTCCCCAACGTGAGATTTTCCTATAAGGAAACTAGACGTTGGACACTATGATAGCTTATATAGTGTATATCGGTCAGAAGAACCTCCCTACAGAAAAAACTAATCCTAACAAAAAAGAATAACATAACAGCTTTTAGAAACTGTGTAAAGGCTCACGATTTTACTCAGATATTATTTTACATAAGTCACTAGCCATGAGGTTTCAGCTTTTAGTTTACAGATACAAAGGTGAGTCCATTTACACTTAGCCTTCATGATTTGAAAACAGAATTGCTTCAATTCTACTCATTCCATTAGCAAAAAGAGTAAAAGTACAACTTTTAGAACTAAGTGTTATGACTCACAAGATTTATACATTATGTTTTGTCACCATGATTCATGATTTTTAGCTTTCAGTTATTCCAGCCAATGTGAGTTATTTATACTTAGCATGCATCCTTTTACAAGCTTATATGAACATAGAGATATTGTTGTACTTATGTATTCACCCTCACATGCTCAGTTGATTCTGAAAGTACTAATCTACATATACGTCTATGTGCTACATTGTTTAATAATGTAGGTACCAGTTCAGTTGTAGTCCATATACCACGATCGGACAGTTGCAAATTCCTGCCAGCAGATGATGAGTCCTCTTACTTTGGGGACTCCAATTAGATGTTATTATGTACTTTACTTTCTTATTCATATGTATTAATTAGTAGTAGTTGGAGTCACATCCCAACTATCTATGGTCAGTATAGTAGAGGCTTCACAAATGTCAGTTAGAGTCAGTCATGTAATTTCAGTATGTTCTTTAGTTTTTATCAGAATGTAAAATTGTATCAGTATTGTATTTTTCTCAGATTTCATCATGATTTTATTTCCGCACAGTAAACTCAGTCATTTTATACATATTTAAATCAGTTGCTTAGCAATATGCCAGTGCAAGGGTTAGCTTAGGATCCCTTGTGGTCCTAAGCACCGTGCGATGACTAAGGGGTAGTCTCGGGTCGTTACAAATATGGTATCAAAGCACAGAGTTCAAGTGACCTAGGGTGTCTGTGAAGTCGTGTCTAGTAGAGTCTTCCAGAATGATATAGAGACGTCTGTACTTTTCTTCGAGAGGCTACAGGGTATTTAAGAAATGTCTTTTTTTTTATACTCTAGATCATGCAGTAAAGTCGTTCTCTCATAAGCTCCTGTCTATTCATGTATTACCCTAAAATTCTCCATTTATGACTTTCCGTAATAATATGAGTGCTAGATTTCAATTTCTCCTAAGATGATGCTCTCAGATTTACTATCAGTAACTTCAGAAGTCACACAAAAGGGCTTGAGAGGAGCTCGCTAGTGTTTAAAAGTTCCTTAAGTTGAAAGATTATTTCTTCATCCATATGAGTTGTGCAGTTAAGACAGCATATGTTATGAATTCAGATTCCTCATTAACCCTTTTGATCCAGATAATGCTCATGAGAGGAGATAATATGAACCCAAAGTGTTAAATAGAGTTTGCATTTGAGGGATGTTATGACCTTGAGTGTTATGATTCATAAGTGGTAGGCCCTTCTTATAATTTGAAGTATGGGTTTATAAGTGTAGTGACAACAAAGATGATAATAGCGATTGATCGAAAGTATATAGATGAGCTTATGCATGTTATAGGGTTTGTATTAAAATGATATGTCATTGTGTGTTAGTTTAGAGGTAATGAATACGGTATAAGTTCCTTGGTAGAAGGTAGAGAAAGAGCAATTAGTTAAGGTGAATTGATGTTTGCTTGAAGTATGAACGGAGTTATTGATGGTCCTTATTTTTTTAGAAAAGTATTGGTAATTAATGAAAGTATTTGGTGGTTTAGTATTGTTAATTTAGGATTCCCTTGAGGTTTCAAAAAGAAGTTTAGTTGAAACTTATAGAGCCATGAAAGTAATTTAGATATATAGATGGGTAAGTACTAGAGATGTGTGTAAGAAGGGTATGCTAACTAATTTTAATAGAGTATACCATAGGATTGTGATTGATTATGGTTGTTATGGGGATCTAGTGGACTAGTGTTTCTTGATGTCTTATTTTATAGCTTCCAAGTAAGAATAATATGTGAGACTAGACTGATTAATCATGTCTAGCACTAGACACTGAGTTTGAACAGTGGATGATCATAAAGGTGGAAATAATGATTGTTTGGTTAGTGATGCTAGTTATATGGAGGTGAACTAATAGGCTTGAACAGTGCATGTAAGAATTTAAGTTTGTTGATTTGATATTTAGCATGATGTTGTAGGTATGATGTAGAGGTATACCCAAGGTGATATGGGGTTGTATTATTTTTGAATTTTATTAAGTGTTGTGCATGGTTAATAGTACCCTTGAGTTTGTTAAGTGGAAGGAGGTTAGTTATATAGTATATAGTGTTCCTAATAGCTAAGTTAAAGGAGTTATGGATAGATGGTGTTGAGTCTTTTAAGTATGATTTTGATTCTCATGTCTTAAGTTTAAAGGTGTGATATTAGTAGGCTATGAAGGGAAAAAAAGTGGATTATGTATTTATTGAGACCAATATATTGTCGAAAAGGGTGCAAGTATGTGATGATTGTTGAAGCTAAAGAAGAGTTAAGAATAATATGTATCAAGGAGGTGTTCAAGAATGAAGTTAGTATAGTTTGTTAAAAGGTTGGGAATGTCCATGTTAAGTGTTAGAATCTAAGTCTGAATCCTTAAAGATTGAGCTAATAGAAAGTAGAGTTGAAGAACTAGATGGTGTGAACTCATGGCATGGTGATACTCTAGAAGATTCTAAGTTAGTAAGTGTTCAAGAAATTATATGATGACTATTGGGGCTATGAAAGATAGATTTGTATCTCATAAGGAAGTATTAGAAGTGGGTATTACACTTTCAGTTGTTGTCTTTCAGAGTAAGTTTATTATTTACGTGTATTATTGTATTCCAGACTCTAGAGTGCAGTGAGTGTAGTTCAGTTTAGAGTTTAGTAAAGGATTCCACAGACTTAGAATAATGGCTCAAAGCTAAGGGGGAGATGATAGAACAAGTAACCAAGTCAAGCTCTCAGATTCTAGTAGGGATGTCAGTATATTGTAGAACATCAGTAGGGGAAGAAGATGTTTGACCCATTTTTATCCCGGTGCAAAGTTTTCAGTCATCACAGTATCTACTCATGCCTTACACATCATCTCCAAGACCATAGTTCATATTTATGCATCTCATAGAAAAATCATATACACTTCCAATTCCCAATATGAGGAATTCCAGTTCATTCAGCAGTCGGAATCACATTCCATAAGTTATGAACTACAAATTCAGGTCATTCAGCTCATGATTCGTGTACTCATGCTTTACAGTATGTTCAGTTCCAGTACTCATGCGGCACTCTTAACGATCAGCAAAATTTAGATTTATATCATGTACGTCCTCAGATTAGATCTCTTTAATGAATCCATGTTGTGAATACTCTATTCCTCAGACCTCAGTAAAGTGTCAAGTTATTCTTAGTATCCCTTCATGTTTCGGGTCCTGATATTCCAACCTTTCAGTGACCTCCCCTTAGGTCAAGATAGTGATGATGAACAATTGTGTAGATAGGAGAGAGCAAATATGTTATGTTGGGAAAGATGGTTGTATGCTTGTTTTATGTAAGTCTATAAGTGAAGGAATATTGAGGTGAAGCTTTTTGTGTATGACTTGGTTAGTTGAGAATATTTTATGCATGTTTTCTTAAGAATAGTGCATGGAAGTTGTTATTGATAGAGGTATTAGAGAATATGAGAAAGATATTTTTATGGATGTTTGTTTAGAAGCGCATATGTGGTTATGAAGATAGGCTTGAATGTCATGTTGGTATACAAGAGAATAGGTGCGTTGGGCACTAATGAATTTCTAGTAAGAGGCTGAATTTAGTTGTTAAAGTGATAAGAAGAATTATCCTAGAGGTGAGTAGTTATGACAACGCATGGGGTATTGAACTCATGGTTCAGACTAGTATTATGGTGTTATGTGCAGTACCTTGCGATTTTGAGTTAGGCTTGATCATGGCGCGAGAATTTAGTTCAGTTTAGACTTTTGTAGAGGGATTTATCAATGCCCATGTGAGAGTTATAAGTTAAATCAAACGAGTATGGTATTTAAGGGGAATAGTATAGTTAAGGGAGTATTTGAGAAGTGTTGTTAAGCTTGAAAGTAAGAAGTTGCATTTCTTAAGACCTAGTAATTCTATCCTAGATTATGATTTATAGGTTTATGTTCCATGCTATAGAGTTGTAGCAATGTTGTAATTTCTTATTTAGATGTCTTGTTCAGATCACGCCCAGAGTTCTTTGCTCCCTAATATCGTTAGAACTTCCTAGAAGAGTGTTAAATAAATATCCCATTTGGGTATGAGCATTCAGTATAATCCAGTCCATATAACCTGCAATCCAATTTAGCAATCAAACAGCTAAGCTCCTACAGATTTTCATTTTTCCATCTAGTCATACTACCCAAAGTTTCGCGAGTAAGGCCATTTCATGAGGTAAAATGTTTGCATTTGTGCAAATTATGAATTCAACTCAGTCCAGGCATCAGGAATCAGTTTTAGATTCAGATATTTAGTCATGATTCAGTTCATAAGTATTCAGTGAATGATCTTAGTTTTCCAAGTATTCCAGCTCAGACAGTGTAATACCCATTGTATGATCTTACCCTCATTGTCTCATGATTTGTGCCTGCATAATTTATTATTTCGTAGTTCTATATATATGATGGCATCATGAACACGTCAAGCGAATTCTAAACTATCATCCTAGATCAGCTCCTTATAATAAGTAAAGGCAAGTCAGCTCAGAGATCCATTTCATAATAGAGGTGTCTAATGTTTCATACTTAGTCATGTAAGTATGTTCCCGGATGTGCATGTTCAGTATATGATCTCAGTTACCTTAGTTCAGAACTCTCAGTCCAATCAGTCTCATTCAAGGACGAATGTTCCCAAGAGGGAGATATTGTAATACCCCGCACTTTGTTTAGTCCTGTTTAGCTCCTGGTGTGTTAAGGGTCAACTTTAAAATTAAATAACTCTTGATACGTGTAGAATTTTCCAGCTCCATACCCACCAAACTATAAATAATTGAATCATCTTTTCAACGATACCAATTTTTCCTAAATCCAATACCCGATTGAGAAGTTATGACACTTTTAGTGAGAAACTGTAGGCCAACGCGATAGCACCGCATCACAGTGGAGGGCCGATTCGTAATTGTCCTCTTTTCAGTGAAGCACCGCAATTATGTTGTGTTGCGGTGAACACCAAAATCACGTTCGTCCATTTCCTGTAGCTCACCACGATTGCCAATGTCGCGCCAAAAATCACGGTGGAGAATAGCACCGCATCACGGTGGAGTGCAAAATAGAACTCGTCCTTTTTCTAGTGACGCAACGTGATTGCGCCACGTCGTGCCAAAGTGCAAAATGGAAATCATCCCTTTTCAAGTAAGCCACCGCGATGGCGCCGCGGTGCAAAATCAGGATTTTCAGTTCCGAACTTATTTTTTCAAAAAGGCAACTTAGTCTTTTCCTAAGCCCCCAATTCGTGAAAAATACTAGATTAAACCTATTCTAAGCCTAATACGCTCATAATTCATCAAATTACTCTCCAAGAAACTCTAGGACTTCAAATTTCAAACCTTAAGAAATCTGAATTCCACCATTCTTTTTTCAAGATAACCCAAGATTCAAGATTCTCAAGTCAAGACATTCCAAAAACAATCTTCAAGAGCACAAATAGGAACTCAAAGTTCAAGCTTCTTCATTTATTCATCAATTAAGGTATGTGGGGTTATGAACAAGGATAATTCTTTCATCCTTGTGCCCAACATTAGTTTTAAAGTTGAATTTTATATGAATTTTAGTCTAGGGTTTATATTCACTTATTACTATTTGAAGATTATGAGATTTTGAGAGATTTAGATATTGAATTGCATGTCTACTTTCGTATTTTATGTGTATTGCAGAAATTTCCAGATTTAGAATTGAATTATCAATATTTTCATTATCAAGCATGAACTTTATGATGATTTGACATGAAATTGATGCATGGGTTATTAGCCCTAGTTTGAATGTTGATATTTCAAGAATATTATGCTTTTAAGCATCCCATGATTAGTTATATTCAAATTTTGAATAAATATTTAATCTTTTGATCTCAGCTTAGATATGGAATCAACTTTACAGATTTAACTATAGTTTACAGTGAACAGATTCACAAGTGGTTTTCATTATAAACCCTTATAATAGTTTTGAAAGTGGATTTCCTACAGAATGAGCATACAAATTAAAGGGAGTAGTATTTAGCACTGAGTTGGGTATGTTCACATGCCCCAGAACTAAGAGCCAACGTAGGTACAGATTATCAGATTATTTCCATTTCTATATGGATGACAGTTACAGATGTGATCACTTAGATTAGGTTATACTCCTTGGAAAGAGTATGACACCTCTCCCCAACGTGAGGTTTTCCCATAAGGGAACAAGACATTGGACACTATGATAGGTCACATAGTGTATGTCGGTTAGAAGAACCTCCCTACAGAAAAGAGTAATCCTAACATCAAAGAATAACAGAACAGCTTTTAGAAACTAAGTGGAAAGGCTCACGATTTTACTCAAATATTATTTTACATAAGTCACTAGTCATGAGGTTTCAGCTTTTAGTTTACAGATACAAAGGTGAGTCATTTTACACTTAGCCTGCATGATTTGAAAACAGACTTACTTTGATTCTACTCATTTCATTAGCAGAAAGAGTAAAAGTACAGCTTTTAGAACTAAGTGTTATGACTCACAAGATTTATACAGTATGTTTTGTCACCATGATTCATGATTTTCAGCTTTCAGTTATTCCAGCCAATGTGAGTCATTTATACTTAGTATGCATTATTTTACAAGCTTATATGAACATTGAGATATTGTTTTACTTATGCATTCACCCCCACATGCTCAGTACATTTCAAAAGTACTGATCCACATACGTTTATGTGCTACATTGTTTAATAATATAGGTACCAATTCAGTTGTAGTCCATATACCACGATCGGACAGTTGCAGATTCCAGCCAGCAGATGATGAGTCCTCCTACTTCGGGGAATCCAGCTAGATGTTATTATGTACTTTATTTTCTTACTCATATGTATTGATTAGTAGTAGTTGGAGTCGTGTCTCAGCTATCTATGGTCAGTATAGTAGAGGCTTCATAAGTCAGAGTCAGTCATGTAATTTCAGTCCACTCTTCAGTTTTTATCAGAATGTAAAATTGTATCAGTATTGTATTTTTCTCATATTTCATCACGATTTTATTTTCGCACAGTAAACTCATTCATTTTATACATATTTAAATCATTTGCTTAACAGTATGCTAGTGCAAGGGTTAGCTTGGGATCCCTTGTGGTCCTAAGCACCGTGTGACGACTAGGGGTAGTCTCGAGTCGTTACATGATGCTAAGAAGAATTAACAAGAATTTCAAAGAACACAAGAAAGACAAATCAGGAAATACCCAAGAGGACTTGTCCAAGAAGATATCACTTGCCAAACAAAATTTGAAAGCTATTCATGGTATGTAATTAATCAGTTCAACATCTTATAAATGACTTATATTATTAGGGCTCGTTTGATATGGGAATAATTATTCCCGAAATTAATCTTAGGGTGAATTTATTTCATGTTTGAGATAAAATCACGGCATAAGTTATCTCTGTATTGTAGTGTTACTTTTTCATACATTAAGGTAAGATAACAACCTCAGAATAACTTATTTCTCAACCAAACGAGCCCTTAAATATAGTTTATGTAAACGTGCAAGAGTGAAATCGATGGGTTGTACTATTTGAAGTGATATTTGTACATGTGGCCCGACCTAAATTGAGCACTTTTTTTCACTTAGGGTTCGTTTGGTTGCAGAATGAGTTATTTCGTGATAAGTTATTCTGAGACTGTTGTTTCACCCTCAATTTGATATAAAAATAATAATACGGTTCCGAGATAACTAATTTTGGAATAAGTTATGAGATAAGTATGAAGATGAAGTGTGTTAGAGGATGAAGACCGGGGAGGATGCAACAATATTATCCTGAAAGTATTTTTTTCATGCTCTAATAGTTTTTTTCTTCATATGGCCATGTTACTGCTGTCTAATTCAATAGAGCAATAGTTTTGACATAGATGACTCTTCCAGCATGTCTAGCCTCGCTTGAATTCTATAAATTCAATCACAATGTTGAACTAGCCAATCGTGCTATCCATGAATACTAGATTGAAAAAGTGAAAAATTGCGAATGGAATAGAGTAAAAATTTTCATGATTGTTAGATCTTATTTGTGGAATTACACTGGATATGTTATTATTGTTTTCAGAGTCTTAAACTCACCTTTGATACTCTTAGGGATCGTTTGGTGTGAGGTATAAAGGATAAGTAGTTTCGGGATAAAACAAAGGATTATTTTATCTATGTTTGGTTGGAGGTATTAGTTAATACCGGGATAACTTATCCCATCATTCACACCATAGTAATGGGATAAGTTATCCCAAATGTATGGTGGGATAAGTTATCCCAAGTTATTTCGAAATAATTAATTTCAAAATTAATTATCCCAAAATAACTATTTTCCAACGAAAGTGAAACGTGTCCAAAAGAAGAGCTGGCTGATTGCTGAAAGAAGAGACAAGTGTAACCGGAGGAAAGGAGGAGACGCTTGCACTATAGTTATTTAAATATGACTAGTTGGGAATTTTTTTAGCCAGGAGTCAATCGTAAATAGTATTTTTATTTTTAAAAATAAAAATAAAATTTGCGTATATTTTATTTATAAAAATAATTTTAAAATTCAATTGAACCCAACGCTTCTCCAATAAGTAGTTGTCTTTGAAAACTAGTCAAAACTCAAAAGTGGTTCAAAATTGATGTTGACACGTGGTATTTGATCGAAACTCTAGTAGGCAGCTATTCTTTTTTTATGAATCGTACTCGAGACCTTCATCTCATATGGCTCCATCATGAGCTTTTCATTGTTGGTCTCGACACTAATGTTTTTAAAATATGTTATACATGTCAGTCGATCCAAGATTTTGAGTGTATGAGTTGTGGATTCTAGGAAAAGTAATTTATTAAGTTTAAAATTATTTATACATACTGAGTAACTTTTTAACACAAATACAGAACTTTGTCAAAAGCTATGAGTTCTCTTGAATCCGTAGCTAGAACTCTAGTTTCGCTCCTGCTTTCTTCCTAAATAAGATTTTTATGTGTGTATTTTCAATTGTCGAGATCTATATATAGTTTTATGCATTATTAGTTTACTTGACAAATGGTAAATTTGTCTGTAACTATTTTTAAATTTTTCTTACTAGAGTTCTTGATCCTATTACTGTTCAAAGGAATAATTCAACAATCAAAAGGAGACATTAAACACGAGAGAGTTTTGATTTCTTCATTTAATTCAATCCCTTTGTCGTTAAGTTCTTCGGTCATCGCATTATAGAAAAAAATAAGTGTTTCTTAATTCAATTTAAGATTGAGTTTTTATTTTACTATTATATCCTCTGTAATTTTAAAAGAACATTTATACATATATTATTTGAGCGTATTAATTTGTTAATTTGGATATGTAAACAAATTTAAAGGGAGGGAACATGAAGTTCTCCACATCTCAAACTAGAAAATCAAAAAACTTTTAACTTTAGGTCAAGCTAACTATAAATATCTTATGTAACCAGAGGTCAAGGGTTCGATTCTGGATATGGAGAAAACTCTGTTGGGAGCACTGCCACCTTAATGGGCCCTGCAACGCGCGATCCAAATTAGTCGGGGCTCCAATGCGGACACCGGATGGGAAACCAAAAAATAAATATCTTATGTAAAAAAGTATTACTACCTCAATCACAATTTAATGTCATACTTCAATTTTGTAGTGAATGATATGATATTTCATCAACTTTGTGAAAATAATTTGAATTCATTTGGTAAAATTTAAGGAACTGTAGATATTTATTATTTAGCTAGTGAATGTGATTGTTTAAATATAAATCTGGAAAAAAGATTGAGGAGTATTTAATTTATTTTGATAGAGTCAAGAAATTGTAGACACTTCTTGAACTAGCATAAGAATTTATTATTATTGAAGCATATATATATATATATATAGGGGTGTTCATGGTTTGATTAAAAATCAAACCGAACGGCGAACCAAACCAGACCGATTAAAAAATCGACATTTGGTTAGGTTTGGTTTGGTTTGGTTTTAAATTTTTGTATATATATGTATACATACACACATACATATGCATATATAAATTATTTATATATTATTCATAAATAAAATATAAATATTTTTTATATTATAAATCTTAATCATGAATTTAACTTTAGTCATAGCATTTTTAGTCATATGTCTCCATCTAGTTGATGGTACGTTATGAGATTCTATATGATTTTCGCACTTTGAATGACAAATGATACTAATTGTAAAATTATCTTGTCGTCTATGGGATTTTATAGGTGAGTTTTATTAGACTATAGATAATCACTAGTTTTGAACTTTCTTTTTGGTTCCTATTAAGCAAAAAATTTATGTGTTTACCTATTGGGGGGTTTATCATATCATTCTCTTATATGTAGTTTCTAATTACTTTTGTAGAAGCGTTCATATGGTGTTGCTCATGGTTTTGCCTAAGTATAACACTAAATTGACATCTAAGTTTCAAGGTTGAGGAACAACACTCGGTTGACATCTCATATGTTGGGTTGAATTTTTTTAAGAAAAATTTCAACTTTTATTATTAACTAAAGTTATAAACCGAAAAATCAAACCAAACTAAACCGACAAGAACCAAACCGACGGTTATTTTTTTGTGTTGGTTTGGTTTGGTTTTAGAAATTTAAAAATTGACTAAGTTGGTTTGGTTATGGTTTTGACCAATAACCGACCCAAACCGATCCGTGAACACCCCTGTATATATATATATACTAGATACCTGTGCCCGTGCAAGGCACGGGCATTTTAGCAGCACTAATGTGCAAAAGAGATCCAACTTTGGGAAAGATTATTTTCTACTTGTTTTAATTGTTTAGTATAGGAGTAAAAGAAAAGAAATGTAGTACAATGAACTGATGTTAACATAATATATATACATTCAGTGTGGAACAAACTTGAGCTTGCTAGACTGGTCCAACCCATACAAAAGTGATTATATAAGTGGATAAAAATCTAGCTAGATTGTTGCAACTACAGTAGGCGACACGTCTTTTGTTTGGACATTCCTGGAAAAGTACATGATGTACGTCTCATTTGAAAGTTTCAAATATATAAGTTGAGGAGACATACGTCGATTTCAAAATATTTACTGCACCATAAAATCATCGAAATACCCTTGATAGTCATTTCACAAGGAACAAAAAGATATTTATAAAAAAATGCTACCATGTATAATTCAATTACAAAGGTCTAAATAAAAATATGGGAGAATACTCACAAAAATACCTGAAGTTTGACCGGATTACCGGTTGAGCATACTGAACTTTGCGGGGGTCCTATTACCCCCTAGACTTTTATTTTTCGTATTTTAATGGCATATATCTGCCACTTGGCACATTGTGTGTTAGTCACTCGCATTGAGCGCGTGAACAGTGTTAAAAACGTTATAAAACTCTTTTTTTTGCCAAACAGCCCCTTAATTTTATAATTATTTAAAGTTTTATATTTTTATTTATTTTTCATTCTCTTTCTTCTTTCTTCTTTCTTCTTTCTTCTTTCTTCTTTCTTCTTTCTTCTTTCTTCTTTCTTCTTTCTTCTCTCTTCTTTCTTTCTTTTCTTCAACAAGGGTTGCTCCATTGTTGAATTGAAATTGAATTTGCTCCATTGCTGAATTGAAATTGAATTCTTGAAGATTCTGTTTCGAACTCTCTAATTGAAACTCAATGGAAGATTCAGAAGATTCAAACTCGAAAACTCGCTAATTGAATCTTCCAAGTTCCATTAATGGAAATTGAATCTTTCGAGTTCCATTAACGGAAGATTGAATAGCTTCATACATGTACAGGCCGTATTTTTGTCTTCATACATAAAATTAAATTTTTTGAATCTTCCGAGTTCCATTAATGGAAATTGAATCTTCCATTGAGTTTTCAATTAGCGAGTTCCATTCAATTAGGAAGTTTCATTGAATCTTCCATTAATGGAACTCGCTAATTAAATCTTTCGAGTTTCAATGGAAAATTAATGAAAGATTTCATTCAATAATTTGAAAAAACTTTCTTCATAAACTCAATGGAATTCAAAGTTTGAAACTTGAAATTGAATTTGAAAACTTTTGGAGTGATAAGAATGGACTTGAAATTTGAAATTGACTCAATGGAATCATTTGGAATCTTTAATATGATTGTAATGGTAAAAAAAATGTTGAAAACTGATAAAGCGGAGAAGAAGCAGCGCGTGTACTGCACCTCTTAGCGTAAAAACTGGGGATAACGTTTCAGGGGGGATTAATTCCACTTTAAAAAGTCTGGAGGAGGGGGGGGGGGGGGGGGGAATTAATTCCACTTAAAAAAGTATAGGGAGGTAATAGTTCAATATGCTCCACTGGAAATTTGGTTAAAGTTCGGATATTTTCATGGGTATTATCCCTAAAAATATTATTAAAATAATACATGAGGACAAAAATTAATAAATATAAGAAAAAAATAATATGCATATGTAACTATTTTATTGCACCATAAAAATTAGGACAAAACTAATAAATATAAGAAAAAAATCATATGCATATGTAACCATTTTATTTAGTTTTACTACTATATATAAGTGAAGGTTGGGGTGACTAAAATTATTGAAATACCCTTGGTAGTCACCCCAAATAATACATGAGGACAAAACTAATAAATATAAGGAAAAAATAATATGCATATGTAACTATTTTATTGCACCATAAAAATTAGGACAAAACTAATAAATATAAGAAAAAAATCATATGCATGTGTAACCATTTTATTTAGTTTTACTACTATATATAAGTGAAGGTTGGGGTGACTAAAATTATTGAAATACCCTTGGTAGTCACCCCAAATAATACATGAGGACAAAACTAATAAATATAAGGAAAAAATAATATGCATGTGTAACCATTTTATTGCACCATAAAATTATTGAAATATCATTGTTAGTCATTTAATAAGGAACAAAAAGATATTTATAAAAAAAACAGTAGCATGTTTAATTCAATTACAAAGGTCTAAATAAATATTATTAAAATAATACATGAGGACAAAAATAATAAATATAAAAAAAAAAATATGCATATGTAACCATTTTATTGCACCATAAAAATGATGAAAAAATTAATAAGTATAAGGAAAAAACCATATGCATGTGTAACCATTTTATTTACTATTATATATAAGTAAAGGTTGGAGTGACTAAAATTACAGAAATATCCTTGGTAGTCATCCCAGCCTTCACTTATATATAGTAAAAATAAATATAGTAGTAGTAATAGTAAAGTAATAAAAGTAATAATAATAATAATAATAGTAATAGTTAAAAAAAAGTAATAATAATAATAATAGTAGTAGTAGTAGTAATCGTAAAAAAAAATGAATAATAATAATAATAATAATAATAATATAATAATAATAATAATAATAATAATAATAATAATAATAATAAATAATAATATAAGAGTAGTAGTAGTAAGTAGGCACAAAAAGACAATTTAGTAGTACCAAAATCCTTCACTTATATATAGTTTATTAAATATATATATTTGCAATAAAAAAATTATTATGTGTGAATTTTTATCACCAAAATTATGAAATAAGGTGAGTAAAATAAATTGCAAAGAGGAGTCTAGGATAGTGCAATTGTAATTGTGAAGAAGTAGCAAGAAAAACATATCAAATATAATTTACCTTAAAAATATTATTAAAATAAAATTGTCGCAAATTTTGCACATCATTAAAACAAATGTCAACCTATAAAATATTGTCATCTTCTGCTTTGCTCTAATTCTTCACGTTATTATTAATTTGCTACACGTAGTTACTTTATACTATTATGCTCATATTGATATAGTTTATTATTTTCTTAATATTTGAAATTAGCGGAAGTAAATAGTTATTAAATTGTAAATTTTAAATAATCAAAAGTTACACGCGTACGAGGCAAGTGCGGTAAAACTAATATGTATGTATGTTTACATATATATATATATATAGAGAGAGAGAGAGAGAGAGAGTTGAAGTATTTTTTGTTTCAAATTTCAATAAGTTTATTTGTTCTAAGTTTGGACTCATTAGTATGAAGGGAAGATCTTACTTTGTGCGAGCATGAATTGTGAATTTAAATAATTGATTGATCTAAATTTTTATATTTAATTTCACAGTAGATGTTCAATATGTTCGAATCACACACAGACACATATATATAGAAATTAATTGAAGTGCATAGTTATTAAATTTTAATTTTAAACAATTAAAAGTTACACGTGTGAGGCACGTGTTGTTAAACTAAGTATGTAATTATTGTGTATTAGTTTAAATACTATGATTTATTGCAAGTGTTCAGATGTCATACAAAGGGTACAAAAAATATATATTTGGTTTAAAAATGTATGTTACCTACTCTTTGTGGTAACATTGATTTTTTGTAAGTTTAATTCTAGATTTTGTTTTTATGGCCACAAGAATATATCAATGTTTTATGTTCTTCTTCCACAATTTCGAATGAATATATGCAATATCTGATTTAAGTTCGATATTAACAGTGATTGTAAAATAATATTTTCCCCCTTTTTCGATACAAAACTATATGTATAGAGAGTTGAAGTATTTTTTCTGGTTCAAATTTTGATAATTTTATTTGTTCCAACTTTGATGTCATTAGTATGAAGGGAAGATCTTACTTTGTGCAAGCATGAATTATGGATTTAAATAATTGATTGATCCAGATTTTTATATTTAATTTCACAGTAGATTCTCAATATGCTCGAGTTACAAATGAAAGAGAAAAATGATGCTAAGAAGAACAAGAATTCTGAAGAATACAAGAAAGACAAATCAGGAAATGCCCAGGAGGTCTCGTCCAAGAAGATATCATTTGTCAAACAAAATTCGAAAGTTATTCATGGTACGTAAATAATCAGTTCAACATCTTATAATTGACTTATATTATTAGGGCTTGTTTGATATGAGAATCACTATTCCTTAAATTAATCTTAGGATGAATTTATTTTATTTTTGAGATAAAATCACGACATAAGTTATCTCCGCATTGTAATATTATTTTTTCATACATTAAAGTAAGATAACGATCCCAGAATAACGTATTTCTCATGCAAACGAGCCCTTAAATAATATAGTTTATGTATTCGTGCAAGAGTGGAGTCAATGGGTTGTACTATGTGAAGTGATATTTGTACATATGGCCCGACCCAAATTGAGCACTTTCTTTAATTTAGGGTTCATTTGGTTACGGAATAAGTTATTTCGTGACAAGTTATTCTGAGACTGTTGTTCCACCCTCAATTTGATATAAAAATAATAATACGGTTTCGGAATAACTAATTTTGAAGTAAGTTATTCCGCGAGTTTATCTCATCCAAACATAGAATAAACTCATCCCAAATTAACAGGATTAGTTATCCCTTATCCCTCAAAACAAATGAGCCTTTAGGATTTGTTTGATATCAAGGAAAATGTTTTTCTGTGGTTTCTAATTTTTTTTTCTTGTGTTAAATGTGTAAATAAAAAAATATCATCCTGAAAGTATTTATATATAGTTTAAACAAATATTATGAATGGTGGAGCGGATAGATAGGTGTGTGGACTGATGGAGATGGGTGACTACGTATTGAGGAACAAATAAATTTTGTTAAGGATGTTCAAGATTTAATATATACGTATAAAAATAAGTTTTAATCTATATACTTCATATAATTTTCTATATGCATAACATAACTTTTCGAAAAAAGAATGTTTAACTGACCATCATTCTACACATGTAGCTACGCCGCTAGGACTACAAGACAAGTATGAAGATGAAGTGTGTCGGAGAGTGAAGATCGAAGAAAATGTAATATAAAATGCCACTTGTAAAATAATATTATCCTCAAAGTATTTTATTTTTTTCATGCTATCATAGTTTTTCTTCATAAGGCCATGTTATTGCTGTCAAATTCAATAGAGCAATAATTTTGACATTGATGACTCTTCTAGTGTGTCTAGCCTGGCTGGAATTGTATCATTTCTGAACTTCAATAACAATGTTGAACTATTGGTTGAACTTGCTATCCATGAATATTGCTCACATCGTTCGAAAAAGAATGACATATTTTCTTTTAGTCTGTTTCGAAAAAAATAACTTTTTTTTTAGTTATACTTTAAGTCTAACTTTTCACGATGCTTAAGACTATAATATTGAAGGATATTTTATTATATTTGACATAACTTTAATTTAAGATCATAAAATTTTAAAATCGTCTTTATTTTCTTAAACTCCGCACTAAATAAAACTAGGTCATTCTTTTTAAAAAGAAGAAAGTATGAGAAAGAGTGATGTTTTTAACTTTGATTTGAGTTTTTGAAGATTGAAAAAATTGCTAATGAAATACTGTAAAAAATTTCATGACTGTCAAATTTTATTTGTGGGATTACACTGATTATGTTATTATTGTTGCCAGTCTTGAAACTCACCTTTGATACTCCTATTGAAATGTGTCCGAAAGAAGAGGCCGCTGATTGCTGAATGAAGAGGCTGCACCATAGTTATTTAAGTTATGACTAGTTAGGGATTTTTTGAATCGGACATCTATCGTAAGCAATATCTCGATCTTTTAAAATATAAATATATTTGCATACTTTCTACTTTTCGCAAATCACACTTGTTCAATCACACCGGAGGCATTGTGATTGTTGTTTACTAATTGAGATTTCATTATAATTTTATGCGTTTTACATTGGTATGCGATCTGACCTTCAGATAAAACAATAACAAGTAAAACCATCATTTCTTTGTGAGAAAATGGCCAAATACCCCTCTATTATTTTCTTCTCGTGGTATAAGTATAAGTGTATAGCTGAGATTTGACCTATACGTTAGAGGGATATTTAGCCATTTTCTCTTTCTTTGTCAATGCTTCCATGATTGATCTTTATTAACTAACTTTTACGAAGTTTTATTGTCAAAATTCGTCAGAAGAGTTCTAAACATAATATTAAGTCTAAGTTCAGTTTAACTTCACATAAAATTTTCCAGAAGAGTTCCTAAATATTTTTTATTTAATCATAAAATCAAATCAGTCAACTTTCATTAGTTTCCATAATCTCTATATTTTTTCTTTAAAAGAAGACTTAAGGGCCAATGATTATCAATTATTGTTAAATATCATCATTACTATAATAGATAAATTCAAAATTTATTGGTCTTAAGTGGTTTAGAACTCTCATATCACCATACTAAAAAAATAAAAAAATAAAACTGTTTATGAAAACAATTTTAGAATCCAATCCCCAATAAGTAGTTGCTTTTGGAAACTAGTCAAAACTCAAAAGTGGTTCAAAATTGACATTGACATGTGGTATTGACCGAAGCTTTAGTAGGTAGATATTTTCTTTTCTAAGAATCGTACTCGAGACTTTCATCTCATAAGGCTCCATCGTGAACTTTTCATTGTTGGTCTCGACATTAATGTTTTTAAAATACGTTATACATGTCGGTCAATTCAAAAGTTTGAATGTATGAGTCGTGGACTTTAGGAAAAGTAATTTATTAAGTTTAAAAATTATTTGTACATACTAAGAATTTTTTTAAACACATATATAGAACTTTGTCAAAAGTTATGAATTCTCTTGAATCCTTAGCTAGAACTCTAGTTTCGCTCCTGCTTTCTTTCTAAATAAGATTTTTGTGTGTGTATTTTCACTTGTCTATATATAGTTCTATGCATTATTAGTCTACTTGACAAATGGTACATTTGTCTGTAACTATATTTAATTTGTTTTTACTAGAGTTCTTGATTCTATTACTGTTCAAATGAGTAATTCAACAATCAAGAGGAAACATTAAACACGAGAGAGTTTTAGTTTCTTCATTTAATTCAATTCATTTGATGTTAAGTTTTTCGATCATCGCATTGTAGAAAAAAGTGATTGTTTCTTAATTCAACTTTAGATTGAGTTCTTATTTTATTATTATATTCTTGATGGATTTAAATGAACTGTTATACATATAATGTTTCAAGGTATTAATTTGTCAATTTCTATATGTAAACAGATTTAAAGAGAGGGAACATGAAGTTCTCCACATCCCAAACTAGAAAATCAAAAAACTTTAATTCTAGGTCAAAAACTAACTATAAATATCTCACGTAAAAAAATATTACTACCTCAATCACAATTTAATGTCATATTTCAATTTTGTAGTGAATGATATGATATTTCATTAACTTTGTGAAAATAATTTGAATTCATTTGGTAAACTTCAAGGAACTGTAGATATTTATGAATTAGCTAGTGAATGTGATTGTTGAAATATAAATCAGAAAAAAAAATTGAGAACTATTTAAATTTATCTTCATATAGTTGAGAAATGGTAGACACTTCTTAAACTAGCATAATAATTTATTATTATTGAAACATATGTAATTTTTTGCAATAAAAAAATCTATTATATTTGAGCTTTAATCACCAAAATGAAATAAGGTGAGTAAAATAAATTGAAAAGAGGAGTCTAGGATAGTGTAATTGTGAAAAAATAGCAAGAAAAACATATCAAATACAATTTATGTAAGAAATCCATCACCTTAAAAATATCATTAAAAATAAAATTACCGTGAATTTTGCACATTATTAAAACAAATGACATCCTACAAAATATAAAACAAGTTATAAATGTTAAAAATAAAAGAAATAAATGATAACTTTAAAATAACTTCCTCAATTGGCGTAAAATAACATTATTACCAAAACAATAAAAGAATTTATTTTTTTTAAATAGTTGATCTAAAGCTCTAGCATGTTCATACCGATGCACTTTAAAAATCCGTCTACACTTTATTTGACAATAATAAATTGAATCGCCAGAATTAATAACACATGATTTTCAAGGAACAACTCACCAAATAAAAATGCACATATAAAAACGAGGAACTGACTAATTCATTTTTACATTTTATTCGAGTTTTCAAGAAAAAAATTTAAGTGGACAAGAGGTGACATATAAATGGTACCTATTTTCTTCTTTATTTTATTCAATTCATGATTGAGACGATATCGATTTGCTTCTGCATATTATTTAATCCATTTTTTATTTTTACTTTCATACAATGAAAGACTCAAATTGAGTGATTTATCAAAATCTTATTTGTTATTTAATTTTGTTTGCCTCTTTTTGCCTTTTTTGACCTATACATTGATGTTTCAATTTAACAATTATTTTGGTCCTGAATTTGTGTCCATATCTAATAAAACTTGTAAGACTAGTAACAAGATTGTCAAATGCTTGATTATTCCTTTTTCTTTCTCTTTTTTGTTTATTGCAATCCTGTTTCAAAAAAGATTTCTCTAGAATCGAAGATTTATCAAAAATAAGTTCTCCATCCCATAAAGGTAGTGTTAAGGTTATAGTACATCTTTGCCTTTTCAAATCTTACTTGTGGGTTACACTAGATATGTAGTTGTTGTATACCCATTTAAATATAATGATTTATTGCAAGTGCTCACATGTATATATATGTATATATCAAAGTATTTCCTGGTTTAAATTGCAATAATTTTATTTGGTTCAGTTTTGAAATCATTAGTATAAAGGAAAGACCTTACTTATGCTCGGAATTCTGAATTTAAATAATCGATTGATCTAGATTTTTATATTTAATTTTACAACAGATGTTTAATATGCTCGAATCACAACAGAAAGAGAAAAAGAATGCCAATAAGAACAAGAATTTCGAAGAACATAAGAAAGACAAATCAAGAAATGTCCCAGGGACTCTTTCAAGAAAAACAAATCATGAAATGCCCCAAAGAGCTCTTCCGATAAAGACAACTCAAAAAACGCCACAGAGAGCTCTTTCAAAAAAAGGCAAATCAAAAAATGTCCCCCTGAAATTACTAAACCTGTCACCAACATCTCCATGGTACTTGATGAAATGCCACAAAGAAAGAAGAAATTTGTGCGCTGAGATAAATTACGAGAGATAGAGACAAAAGAAAGCCCTAATTGTTGTGTATTTGTATGAGAATTTCTTTTTTATGTAGATGTGTAGAGGGAAGTAGATGGGTTGTATTTATGAAGTGATATTTGTAAATCCAGCCCGATCTAAATTGAATACTTCTTTTTAATTTAGCCTTGTTTGAAAATATGTTATTTTGGGATTAATTATTCTAGGACGGTTGTTTCATGTTATTCACCCTCAACGTGGGATAAAAATTACACTATCATCTCGGTAATTTTGTATGTTGATTTTTTTCATGTAAACATGCAGAGTGGGGTGGATGAGTTGTATTTTATGAAGTGATATTTTTACATATGACCCGATTCGAATTGAGCACTTCTTTTTAAGGCAAAATACATAAACAGGCCCCTAAACTTATTGACTTTTTTCATATTGGCACTTCAATTAGGTCATGTACCTATTGAACTCTTTCATTGTTCACAAACTGTGTCAATTAAGCACAAACATCCGACGTGTCTCTTTGTGTGTTCTCACGTTTGTGAAGCACGTGAAATCGCATAGGAAGCAGCTTATGTGACACTCCCCAATGGTATTCTTTCCTCCTTTTCTATTTAGACCTAATTTCTTTCCTCCTTATCCTAATTTTTTTCCTCTTTTCTTCATATCCATCATTTTTTATTGGAGGTCATCAGATTTTTTCTCCTCCTCCTCTTCAATTCTCATTCTCTTCTTAATTTCTTCCTCTTTGTCATTTTTAATAGCAATGTCTAATTCATTTTTCTCATTGTTTTCATCTTCTTCAATTGCAAAAGGGGTATGTCTATATGGGGTCGAAGCTGAAATTAAGACCTCATGAACACAACTCAATACTGAACGTAGATTCTTTTGCTGCAAAACTTCAAAGGTGTTCATTTTACATTTCCGTCAAATGACAATAATTTAATTTTTTATTTAAACTTGTAGGCGAGAAGTGAATGCAATTACTTCGATTGGTATGATGACGAAATGCCTTCTCAAGCAAAGAGGGTGATGTAGGGCTTATTGAAAAAGGTCAAATCATTTGTAGAAGAGAGGAATCGATCAAGAAAATTAACAGTAATATGCATTGCTGCCATTGTGATTTTGGCTACATAAAATTTCTCCAAGAGAAGTTAAATTTTGGCTAATTTTGAATTAGGTTACTTGTATATGGAACTATTTTGATTTTGCTTAAAGTTTGGCTTAAAGTTTGGCTAATTGTGGATTAGGTTACTTGTATGGGATTGTTTCGATTTGGCTTTTCTGTTGTAGTTGATTTGTTTTGAGATTTAAATTACGTACGAAAGAATGAATACAAGTTGTATAATGTTACTCTACTCTATTCTAGTTTAGCTTTCCTGTTGTAATTGATTTGGTTAGGTTACTCTGCTTTGTTTTTTTAGTGTTCAAATGCTTCATTCAAATGATTCACAAAATAATAACTAATGATTTAAAAGGCAAAGTTACTGTGAAATGATTCACACAACATGAAGTACCATTCAATAATAATGTAAAGCACACGAACACAAGTGCAATTGATCAACACTTTTCACACAAAATAATCTACCATTCAACTGCTCAAATGAACTCCAACCATACTTAAGTATTCATAAAAAAAAAACTTAAACTATATCATCAAAAATAGTTTAGAATCTTTAAATACTCCAACAAAATAATAAAGCAGTCACACAACTATTCTCCAAAATATACATAGTACTTAAAACACAATTTAATTCAACAAGTTCATATGCCTCCTCGTGCACTAGAACTTTCAAGTTTGCTTCTCCTTGACTGACTGATACTCTGCAATTGTGTAGTTTTGATAGCATTCTTTTCCTTCCACTTCATTTCTCGAGGCTTATAATCAATATCAATATTTGTTTGGGCTGCATCTTTGTAAACACCTGGAGTGATAACTCTTTCACCTCTAATTTCGGGCTGTATTAAATGAAGTAAAATGAGATTTATTAAAAAACAATAAAAAATACATGAATTTGTAATTTATACTTACATTTAAAGTTTGACTACCACTCATTTGATCAATGGAGATGGCAAATTCTACAGTCTTAGACTTCTTTTTTTCTACTGTTGATGTTGATGCTTCAATGGTCCTTTTTTTCCAGGTTGTTGATTAGATATAACTCCTTTTTCTCTACCTGCACCTCTGCCTCTTCCAGTGCTCTAGCCTCTATTAGTTCCTCTACCTCTACCTCTTCCAACTGATTACACTCTTATGATTGCTGAAGTATCAACACACATAGAGCAGCCTTACTAGCTAAATATTTGTGGCTGGTTGAAGCTTGGTGGTTGGCTAGAGGTTGACAGTTGTCTATAGGAGGGTGGCCTACTAGAACTTGTTGCCTGGCTAGAGCTTCCAGGTTGACCCATCCCAACCTAATAATAAAGTTTATTAAATGTATAGTATAAATATAGTTTAATGCCATAGTATAATTATTGAATTAAAAAGAGAAGAGTGCATTATCTGAGTTTTACAAACTGTTCTGCTATGGCCAACTTGATGACACTTAGAGCAAGTAATTTTAGTCTTTTCCTGAATAACTTTTCATACTTCTTCTTAGGCTAATCCTTCTCTTTTCTTCTACACTGTGTTGGTTTGTCAGACAATGATTTAGGTTCAGGAGGTTCAATCACTACACCACATGTGTTAGGCCACACTTTCATATTAGGTATTGAATGAAGAAGGTATTCATATACCTTTAAAAATGTATCTTTCTTATGCCACTCTTCCGCATAAACTTCAGTCTCTATACCTTTATACTGATAAGCCAATACAGTATATTGACATGGTATGCCTCTTAACTTCCAGCTTCTACAAGTGCAAGTCCTTGCCCTAATATCAACTATATGCCTATAAGGGCCATCTAAAATTTCATACTCTATCTTACCATTGAATATAACGATGCAATTTCTAGCCATGTCTTTTTTCTCTTCAAGTACTAGCAAAGTCATAGGTGAGATATCTGAAATCTAGGTATCAGCAAACTTCCTCATTTCAATATTCCTATTCATTATCTTGTTTCCAATCTCCTCTAACATAGCGATCATATATTTATGTCTAGCAGCAAAAATTCATGAATTAAATATCTCAGACATATTATTTTCAACAATGTTACATTTAGAATGCTCCCTAAAACATGCCTTACACCATGATGTTTTATCATAATGTAATAAGTCCTCACAATTCCTCATAGATATCCTTACCAAGTTCACTGAGTTTGTCCATCTCATCTTGAAACTTCACTTCAAAATTGGCTTTAGCACATCTCCAAAATTGTTTTCTTTTTTCTTCTCCTTTCCAGATCTGATGTTAATTGAATCAGATATGTCTAGCACACCACCTCATTTCAGAATCTGATAGCAACTCAAGTATAGTTGGCACAAGACCCTACTTAAACAAACAAATCAAAATAAAAATAAAAAATATATGAACATGAACTTTACAGTAGAAAAATAAGAGATCAAAACTAAAGTTTAAGAATAAGACTAACCTTTTGTATATCTGACATGACAGTCAGTCCATGTTCAGTGCCTAAGTTCAAATCTTGAATCAAGTAGTTAATGAAGAAACTCCAGCTATGTTTTGTCTCTTGATCAACCACTGCGCAGGCTATTGAGAACATTTGGTTATTTCCATTTCTCCCAACTACAACTAACAACTCACCCCTGCAAGCACCTTTCAGAAAATAGTCATCTAAATCAATAATTTTTTTGCACTATGTCAGTCAGCCTCGCTTTAATGTATCAAATTACACATAGAAGTAAGCAAATAAACTTTTTTCTTGTTGAGACTCTCTATCTGTCGCACCCAATAAGAACTGTCAGGATTAGTATGTTTGATCATGTCTGCATAGTCACACAATCTTGCAAATCCATCTTCCAATCACCTAAGAAGTCCTTAATGACTCTATGCTTTGTCTTAGAACAAACAGTTTTTTTCGCATACAAACCTAATTTTTTTTCTCACTAATTCCTGAATTTTCCATAATTTTATATAGGGTTGACAAGTTATTTCACCCTTAAACTTATTTGCAATAAACTTAGATGTATATAACTTATTTTTTATTATAATAGTGCATACATGTACAAGATAGTAGTTCTTGACAACAAAGTCACCAAAATGCTTATCTATGCTAGCAAATAACAACCATTTACATTTCTAGACCTCAAACCTAACTCTAACTCTATGTTTCTCCTTAGGCTTAAACTTAATTCTAACTTTATATTCAATAGCATGCTCTGTCATAACCTTTCTAAATTGCTTAGCATTTTCAAATACCATACCAAGCTCAAATATAGACACAACACAATCAAGATCAAATCTTACCTTTTTACTTTTCTTTCTTGCTGGTAAATCAACACCACTCACAACTTCAGAATCTAATTCATCCCTACTGTCATCACTATCAAGATCTGAGTTATCTATATACTCCCCATCTCCCCCTATCTTCCACTGTATCTAGCAGACTTATTCCTTTCAATGTCTTCAAATCCCCTATACCTGCTTCTCCAAGTTTTATTTCCTTATTTTGGACAGGTTTCTTTATTTTCACTAAGTTTCTCCTTTTATTTTTAAGAGATCGTAACTCTTCATCAACCTCAGAATCATCATCTTTTGGAATATTAGACTCTTGGGAGTCAACACTGCTAGCCAAATCTATTTCAACCCCTTCTAGATCTGAGAGATTATCTACACCAACCTCTATATCTATGTTATCAGTTTGGGTAAGTCCCTCATGTAACCCCTCAATATTAAGATCATGAAATGTAGAGCTGTTCTCACCCACATTACTATTTTCATCAATCATGTGACTACTTTTATCAACTACTGGCCCACAAAGATAAGCTGATGGGACCCATCTTCCACCACTTCTAGCTCATCCACAACATGACTCACATACAAGTCTAAAAAGTCCCTATCTTTTAGGCCTTGAACAAACCTTAGTAAAATGAATTCATTTTCTACTTTAATAAAGGTATTCTTTCTAGGGTCTTTAAAGTAGAACCCATCAACAGTCATACACCCAAATTTTTTTTGTATAATAAAGCAACTCAATAAAGAGAAATGGTCTTTGTCGATACTTACATATTTCACTTCACTTTTTCCTATATAAATTGGACCCAATTCTTCAGAAACAAACTTTCCACCATGATGAAAACGAGTTATAATAATGATATTATCCATTAGATTTTCTGAAATAAAGTCCCAAAAATACCTGGCATGTTATGAACAGTAAAAATCCTAAAAAAAACTTTTTTTAGAAATTTTCAAACTACCATTACTAATGTAATACTAAGAAGGCACTAAGAATATATTTACAACAACAAAACATGATAAAATAGTAATATTATTGACATTTGAAACATACTTAAGTGTGATTGAACCTCAAATCAGCAACAATTCTTGAGATTTAACTCCAAATCCGTCGCGATCCTTCAAAAAATATTGAAATCAGTGTCGACCTATAACTAATGACTCAAAAACACTACGACATTTTTGAATTTACAACGTAAGAAGCATAAACTAGTAGCTTAGATGGAAGTGAAATCGCACAATTAAGATTTTTGTTAAGAGGGATTTGGGGGTGGGTATGGAAGGGTCAGACATTTTTTGGAGAAAAATAAAGTGAAAATTATTTATTTTGTGTATTAATGATAAAGAAGGTGAGGTGTATAATATAAGCGGTTGTAATTGGTTATAATTTACACGTAGGAGGCGACTGATCTCACGCGCTCAATACTTAAAAAATACAACCTTTAAAGAAAGCCACGCCAGATGTTTGTGTTTAATTGACACAGTTTGTGAACGATGAAAGGGTTTAATAGGTACATGGCCTAATTAAGGTACCAATACGAAAAAAGTCAACAAGTTCAGGGGCTTGTTTATGTATTTTGCCTCTTTTTAATTTAGGACTCATTGATTGGGAAACAAGTTATTCTGAGATTGTTATCTATGACTGTAATTTTAATCTTAATATGGGACAAGTTATTCCAACATTGTTATCTATGACTGTTATTTTATTCTTAATATGCGACAAAAATAATCCTATCATCTCGAGATATGTTAACCTGTAATTTTATTCCAATCATATATGGAATACATTCATCCTAAAATTAATGAAATTAGCTATCCATTATCCTTCAAAACAAACAAGCTTTTAGGGTTTGTCTTGTGTCAAGGAAAATGTTTTTCAGTATGTAAATAAGAAAAAATTTCCAGGAAATATTTGTATATAGTTTAAACAACTACCTTATAGAAAAACGTTGGGTTCAATTGGATTAAATTCATTGAAAATTATTTTCATAGATAGAATATTTTTTTTTGTGTGTGTATTTTCACTTGTCGGGGTCTATATATAGTTCTATGCATTATTAGTCTCCTTGACGACAACAACAACAACATACCTAGTGTATTCCCATATAGTGGGGTATGGGGAGGGTAAAGTGTACGCAGACCATACCACTACCTCAGGTGAAGTAGAGAAGCTGTTTTCGATAGACCCCCGGCTTAGAACCGATAACAGTATAACAAACACAAAAGATAAGTGCAAAATAAATTAACACCGCTAGCAAAAAGATAATACTACCACCACAAGATAAAAATAAGAACTATCTAACCTAAATCATAGACATCACACAGCATCACGCATAAAAAACTACAGACACAAAAGAGCGCTTCCTTATTGTTACTGACGCACTCCCACCCCCTAACCCTCTACCCTAATCCGCATCCTCCACACATTCCTATCAAGGGTCATGTCCACCGTAAGTTGTAATTGCTCTATATCAAGTCTAATCACCTTCTTCCAATATTTCTTCGGTCTACCTCTACCCCGCCTAAAATCATCCATAGCTAGTGTCTCACACCTCCGCACTGAAGTGTCCGAGCCCCTCAATCACGTGCCCGAACCAACGTAACCTCACTTCTCACATCTTATCATCTACCGAAGCAACTCCCACCTTCTCCTAAATAATCTCATTCCTCACCCTATCTTTCCTGTTATGTCCACACATCCATCGCAACATTCGCATCTCCGCCACCTTCAACTTTTAGATGTGGGAGTTCTTAACTGGACAACATTCCGCTCCATACAACATAGCTGGATGGACTTCCACTCTGTAGAACTTACCTTTAAGATTCGGGTGCACCTTCTTATCACATAAGACTCCCGAAGTGAGCCTCCATTTCAACCATTCTGCCCCAATACGATGCGTGACATCCTCGTCAAGCTCGCCATTGCCCTGAATCCCCAGATACTTGACACTTTCCCTCTTCTGAATGACCTGCGAGTCCAGCTTCACCACCACTCCATCCTCCTGTGACACCTCACTAAACTTACACTCCAGGTACTCTGTCTTGGTTCTGCTCAACCGAAATTCTTTAGACTCAAGCGTCTGTCTCCAAATCTCCAACTTATCATTAACTCCTCCCCAAGTCTCGTCAATCAGTACCACATCATCCGCAAATAACATACACCAAGGCACCTGTCCTTGAATATGTCGCATCAAAACATCCATCACCAAGACAAATATTAGTCTCCTTGACAAGTGATAAATTTGCCTTTAATTATATTTTAATCTTTTTTACTAGAGTTCATGATTATACTACTGTTCAAATGAGTAATTCAACAATCAAGAGGATTCATTAAACACGAGAGAGTTTTAGTTTCTTCATTAAATTCAATTCATTTGTCCCTAAATTCCTCTATTATCCATTGTAGAAAAAAGTGATGTTTCTCAATTCAATTTGTTGAGGATACTAAAGCTAAAGATAATGACTAGTTAGTTATTTTCATGTAGTTAGTTAAGATGACATCACTAGTTAGTTGAATTACATCATTAGTTGGTTAAGTAGTTACTATATATACAATATGTACACTAAGCTACCATATACTTTGAATGAGAAAAATTGCTATCTCTCTCCCCTCTAATCTTCTGTTACCTTGTTTTCTTCCTCCTTATACTATTTCTTCCTGTACTTTCTGTAAATTCAACATGGTATCAAAGTCATAGACGCTCGAATTTGTCAGCTTACTTACAGAATCTGGGTATTTCTTTCTTCTTTCTATTTCTCTGCTGAATCCAGACTCAATTGAGTTGGAATTACAGTCAAGAAAACTCTGCAATTTTACAAATCTTGAAGCTTCACAATGGATGCACAACCATCAAATATTGATGATATTTTTAGACAAGGTGTTGTGATTGAAGCAACACATCCCTTGTATCTTGCCAATGCTGATACAAGTGGCATTTCTCTGATCTCAATTCAATTGACAGGCACAAATAACTATTCTCTATGGAGTCGTTCAATGAGAATTGCTCTTCTTGGTAGGAATAAGTTTGGTATGGTTGATAGATCTTGGAGAAAAGAGAAGTTTCATGACAAATTTAGATCTCAATGGGAGAGGTGTAATGCAGTTGTTCTCTCATGGTTGATGAACTCAGTATCACAAAGTTTGATCAGTAGTATAGCCTATGCTACAGATGCTCATGTTGTGTAGACTGATCTCAAGGAAATATTTGACAAAGTTGATGGTTCTCGTTCATTCAATCTTCACAGGGAAATTGCTACTCTCACCCAAGGTACCTCAACAATCTCTATCTATTTTACCAAGTTGAAAGAATTGTGGGATGAATTTGAAACATTTATGCCTATGCCTAGTTGCAATTGTGAGAGATCAAGAGATTTTCTGGTGCATTTGCAAAAACAAAAACTGTATCAATTCCTCATGGGTTTAAATAATTCTTATATTCAAGCAAGAAGTCAAATCTTGCTTATGATCCCACTTCCAACTGTTTATGATCCCACTTCCAACTGTTAATCAAGCTTACTCTATGTTGATAAATGATAAAAGTCAAAAGGCAATGTCTACATCTATATCAAATAGTGTATTAGGTTCACCACATGTGTCTATTGGAGGAAACTTTGAAACTACTGTCGTGTATAGTTCTAGAGATTGAAATGGAAGCGGTTCACATAACTTTAACAGGTTCAAAAAGAACAACAATCTATACTGTGAAATCTGCAAATTGAGGAATCATACCAAAGATCATTTCTATAAGGTCATAGGCTACCCATCTGACAAGTTCAAGAAGAAAGGGGGAGTATCTACTACTAATGCTCATCATGTTAAGGTTGAAACCAAAGATGGAAGTTCACAAGAATTCCCTCAACAACCACAATCTTCCAGTCAAGAAAATCAATTGTCAGCACCTTGCACCTTTACAAAGGAACAGTATGACCAAATCCTGCAAATGTTGAATGGTGCTCAGGTCTCTTCTATGGCAAATTCTACAGGTATTGATACTGCATTTGTTACCATTAATTCCAAAAATGAATGGATTATTGATACAGGAGCCACCAATCATATGGTGGTTAATCCTGCTTTGCTTAAAAATTCTATAACTCTAGAACCAAGTAACTCTAGAAAGGTGTTCTTACCTACTGGTGATGTTGCTTTCGTAACCCAAATTGGATCAAGCATTCTCATGTAAGGTCATACTATTTGCAATGTTCTACATATTCCAAAGTTCAAGTTTAATCTTCTTTCAGTCTCACAGGTAACCAAGGCTTTACATTGTTTAGTTGCATTTTATCCTGACTTATGTTTGTTTCAGGATCTTTACAATGGGAAGGTGAAAGCAATTGGTAGACATAAATATAGATTATACTTACTACCTTCAGTCTCTTCAAGAGCTAAGCAAGATAAAGAATTGCGTTCTCTGGTTTCAAATAACTCTACTGCTGCTAAAATTGATTCTACTGAGCTTAATCTGTGGCATAACAGGATTGGACATCCCTCTTCAAAAGTGTTAAATAGGATGTTATCAGCCTCTCTAAATGATTGTACTTCTATTGTCAAAAACTGTATTGTTTGTCCTTGTGCAAAATTAGCAAGAATCCTTTTTCCTACTAGTTCTATAAAAAGCAAAGCCTGTTTTGATTTGATACATCTTGATGTTTGGGGTCCTTATAAAATTGCTTCTTATGATGGAAATAAATACTTTCTAATAGTTGTTGATGATTTCACTAGAATGACTTGGTTGTTCTTGTTGAAACTTAAATTTGATGTATGTGTAGTATTGAAACAATTCTTAATCTATGTTAGTACACAATTTAATAGAAGAGTTAAGTGTATTAGATCAGACAATGGGACTGAATTTGTTAACTCAGTTTGTGACTCAATGTTTAAAGCACTTGGTATCTCACACCAAACCGCATGTGCCTACACACCTCAACAGAATAGGGTGGCTGAAATAAAGCACAAACACATTCTTGAAGTATGTAGAGGCATAAGGTTTCAAGGTCACATTCCTGTAAAGTTTTGGGGTCACTGTGTTTTAGCTGTTGCCTACCTTATAAACAGGATGCCAACTACTTTCCTCAATAACAAATCACCTTATGAACTGCTTTATGGAAAAAGACCTTCTCTTACTCATCTTAGGGTATTAGGTTGTCTTTTCTTTGCAAAAGTAATACACGAAACTGATAAGCTTAAGTCTAGAGCATTAGCTGTTATACACACGGGATACTCTCATTTCCTAAAGGGTTATATATTGTATAACTTTACTAATAATTTGTTCTTTGTCAACAGAGATGTTGAATTTAGGGAAAATGCATTTCCCTTTCAAACAATCAAGAAGGATCAACAGTCTCCATTTCTTGATGTATTTAGTGATGCATTGGTAGATTCATCTGAGAGCACACAACACAGTAGGCACTATTCTTCTAATAATCATGTACCATCTACATCAGTCAATCAACCAGATTTACCTTCACTTCCTGTGACTACTGTATCTCGGACTCAACCTCTATCTAATATATCAGCACCACTGTAAAGAAAATCTTCTAGAACCAAAGTTGCACCTATCTGGTTAAAGGATTTTTTTGACAACTAAGACGACAAGTCCTTCTACACCCTACAGCATCTCTAACTATATACAATATGATCAACTTTCTCCTGACTATCAAGCTTTTATTGCTGCAAGCTCAACTGAAGTAGAACCACCATTTATAATGAAGCAACTCTTGATCCTAGGTGGGTAAGTGCAATGAAAGCAGAGATAGATGCTTTGGAAAGTAACAATACCTGAAAAGTTGTCTCACTACCTGAAGGGAAGAAGGCTATAGACTGCAAGTGGGTGTTTAGAATTAAATACAAGGATACAGGTGAAGTTGAGAGATTTAAAGCCAGACTAGTGGCAAAAGGTTTCAGTCAACAAGAAGGGATTGATTATCAGGAGACATTCTCCCCAGTAGTTAAAATGGTAACAGTGAGATCTATTCTAGCACTTGCTTCTATCAGATACTGGTACATCCATCAAATGGATATGTACAATTCATTTCTTCAAGGTGACTTATATGATGAAATATACATGGAACTACCCCAAGGATTTAAAAACCAGGGGGAGAAAAGACAGGTATGTAGGCTTCTCAAATCCTTGTATGGACTTAAAAAGGCTCCAAGATAATGGAACATGAAACTCCTAGAGGCAATTCTACAGTTTGGATTCAAGCAGAGTGAATATGATCACTCTTTATTTCTGAAGAAAACTGAAAATTAGTTGACAGTAATTTTGGTATATGTTGATGATCTTTTAATTACTGGTAGCATTCTTCAGCTAATTCAAGACACCAAGGCAGCACTAAGTCAAGATTTCAAGATGAAAGACTTGAGGGAGCTAAGATTCTTTCTTGGTATAGAATTTGCAAGATCAAGTTTAGGAATATTAATGCATCAAAGAAAGTATGTTCTTGAGTTAATTTCAGAAATAGGATTGAGTGCTGCAAGACCTATATCTACACCATTGGAGACAAATGTCAAGTTAACCACTAAAGAAGTAGATGATTTTGTGAATGGAACAAGCAAGAACATCACTGATCCTGAAGTAGATGTAGCAAAATATCAAAGGATTGTGGGAAAGCTCCTCTACTTGACTATAACCAGACCTGATATAGCTTACAGTGTACAAACTCTCAGTCAATTTCTTCATCAGCCTAAGAAGTCTCACTATGAAGCAGCAATGAGAATAATAAGATATGTAAAGCAATAACCAGGACAAGGTATTCTGCTCTTAAGTAACAGCAAGGGACAAATATCAGCTTATTGTGATGTTGATTGGGCAGCATGTCCAAACTCTAGAAAGTCTATAACAGGTTTCCTAATTAAACTCGGTGATTCATTGATCTCTTGGAAATCAAAGAAACAGAATACAGTATCTAGAAGTTCAGCTGAAGCTGAATACAGAAGTCTAGCATCCATAGTAGCTGATCTAATATGGATTCTGGGATTATTCAAGGAAATAGGAGTACAAGTCAGTCTACCAGTTCAAGTCAATATTGACAGCAAAGCAGCTATGCAAATAGCTGCAAATCCAGTCTTCCATGAAAGAACAAAACACATTGAAATTGACTGTCATTTTGTAAGGGGGGGAATTCAGAAGGGGATGATCAAAACTGAGTACATACCTACCAATCTACAACAGGCTGATCTACTGACAAAAGCTCTAAGCAAGGCTCAACATGAATATCTTTGTTCCAAGCTAGGCATGCTAAATATATTTGCACCACCTAGTTTGAGGGGGAGTGTTGAGGATACTAAAGCTAAAGATAATGACTAGTTAGTTATTTTCATGTAGTTAGTTAAGATGACATCACTAGTTAGTTGAATTACATCATTAGTTGGTTAAGTAGTTACTATATATACAACATGTACACTAAGCTACCATATACTTTGAATGAAAAAAATTGTTCTCTCTCCCCTCTAATCTTCCGTTACCTTCTTCTCTTCCTCCTTATACTATTTCTTCCTGTACTTTCTGTAAATTCAACACAATTTAAGATTGAGTTTTATTCTATTATTATATCCTTCTGTAGTTTTAAATGAATAGTTATCCATACATTATTTCTAGTGTGTTAGTTTGTTAATTTTGATATGCTAACAAGTTTAGATAGAGGCAACATGAATTATTCCACATCCCAAAATAGAAAATCAAAGAACTTTTTAATTTTAGGTCAAACTAACTATAAATATCATATGTAGAAAAATATTAAAACTATTATTACCTCAATCACAATTTAATATCCTGTTTCAATTTTGTGGTAAATGATATGATCATATTTCATTAACTTTATGAAAACAATTTGAATTCATTTGGTCAAAGTCAAAGAACTGTAGACATTAAATTAGTTAGTGAATCTTATTGAATAAATATTAATTTGATTAATTTTTTGAGAATTATTTAAATTCATTTTGACATAATCAAGAAATTTTAGACATTAATTGAACTAGGATAAGATTTAATATTATTAAAACATGTCCTTTTTTGCAAGAGTCTACTAATTATGTGTGAATTTAATAATATAACAAATAAGGTGAGTAAATAAATTTATAAAAAAAAAAGTCTAGTATAGTGTATATAATTCATTAATTGTGAAAAAGTGGCCTGAAAAAACATATCACATACAATTTCTGTGGGAAATCAGACCTACAAAGTACATAAAAAATAGAATAGACATGATTTTGCACATAATTAAAACACATCATAACTACAAAAATATTAAAATTAGATATAAATACCAAAAGCCAAAAAAAGATAAATTTTAAATAACTTTTTCAATTGGTGCTAAGATAATGCTATTACCACAACAACAAACGAAAATTCTTTAAAGTTAATTTATTTAAAGCTCTAATCTGTTCACATTGATGCAATAAATAAATTTTAAATAACTTTCTCAGTTGGTGTTTTTAATGCTATTATCAAAACAATAAAAGAAAATTCTTTAAAATTAATTGGCTTAAAGCTCTGATATGTTCAAATTGATGCAATAGATAAATTTTAAATAACTTTCTTAATTGATGTTAAAATAATGCTATTACCACAACAATAAAAGAAAATTCTTTAAAATTAATTGATTTAAAGCTCTAATCTATTCACACTGATGCAATAGATAAATTTTAAATAATTTTTTCAATTGGTGTTAAAATAAATAACTAAAAATTACATAAATAAACAACTTATGTTTTCAATATTGCAAAAAATCCCAACTCCCTAAACATATTACAAAAATCCCAACATATACACAGAATGCTATGTATATGTCGGTTATGTTATGTATATTAATAGGGAGAGAGAGTAAAATAATTAAAAAAGTGGGAGAGAGTGTAATTACTTCCAAAAGGGTTGATATTTATGTTATTTATACTTAAAATAATGCTACTACCACAACAATAAAAGAAAATTCTTTAAAGTTAATTGATTTAAAGCTTTAATCTGTTCACACTGATGCAATAGATAAATTTTAAATAACTTTCTCAATTGATGTTATGATAATGCTATTACCACAACAATAAAAGAAAATTCTTTAAAGTTAATTGATTTAAAGCTCCAATCTGTTAACATTTAAAAGCCCTTTTGAACTTTACTTGACAATTAATAAATTGATTTGTCAAAACTGAATAAATATAATTTTTAAGTAACAACTCAGCAAATAAGAGTGCACATATAAAATGCTAGGCACTGATTAGTTCGTCTCTATATTTTATTCAGTTTTTTTCAGAAAAATATCTAAGTAGCCAAGAGGAGACATATAAGCGGTATCAATTTTCTTCTTTGATTTATTCAATTCATCATTGAGATAATCAATTTGCTTCTACGTTTTATTCAATCCTTTTTTTATTTTTATTTTCGTACAGGATTCAAATCGAGTGATGGTCTACTAGATTTAATTAAAATCTTACTTTGTGATTTAATTTTGTTTGCCTTCTTTTTGCCTTTTTGTTCATGTATACATTAATGTTAGAATGTTTCAATTAAGTAGGTATTTTGGCTTTTAATTTGTGGCCATCTCTAACAAATCTTGTAAGACTAATAACAAGATTGTTAATGCTTGATTATTCCTTTTTCTCTCTCTTTTTTCCTTCTTGCAACTCTGTTTTAAAAAGATTTCTCTGAAATAGAGGGTTTATCAAAAAGTTCTCTGCCTCCAAAAGAAAAGATAGCGTTGAGGTTCTTATATATCTTAGCCTTTTTAAACCCCATCCGTGGATTACACTAGGTATGCAGCTGTTGTATATTCATTCAAACACAATCATTGATTGCAAGTGCTTACATGTCATATAAAGGATACAAAAAACACACATCTGATTAAAAAATGTATGTCGCCTCCTCTTTGTAGTAACATTGATTTTTTCTAAGTTCAATTCTAAATTTTGATTTAATTGCCACAAGTATATATATAATTTTTTATGTCCTTGTTCCGCAATTTTGAATGAATATATGCCATATCTGATTTGAGTTTGATATAAGGAAAACATAACAACGATCGTAAAAAAAATATTTTTTCCTTTTTCCTATACAAAAATACTTTTTCCCTTTTTTTGGTTCAAATTTTAATATAATTTTATTTGTTCCAACTTTGGACTCAACTAGTATAAGGGGAAGACCTTATTTGGAACGAATATGAATTGTGAATTTAAATAATCGATTGATCTAAATTTTTACATTTAATTTTATAGTAGACGTTCAATATGCTCGAATCACAAAAGAATGAGAAAAAGGATGCTAAGAAAAACAAGAATTTCGAAGAACGCAAAAAACGAAGATTAGAAAATGCCCCAGAGGACTCTACCAAGAAAGACAAATCAGGTAATGCCCCAGAGGACTCTTTCCAAAAAGGAAAATCAGGAAATTTCCTAGAGGACTCTTCCAAGAAAGGCAAATCGAAACATGCCCTAGAGGGCTCTTCTCAAAAAAGCAAGTCAGGAAATATCCTAGAGGACTCTTCCAAGAAAGGAAAATCGAAAAATGCCCCAGAGGGCTCTTCCCAAAATTGCAAGTCAGAAAATGCCCCAGAGGACTCTTCCAAAAGAGGCAAATCAGGAAATGCACCAGATCACTCTCTCAAAAAAAGAAAATCAGAAAATGCACTGAAGGACTCTTCCAAGAAAGACCAATCAGGAAATACCCCAGAGGGCTCTTCACAGAAAGGAAAATCAAGAAATTCTCAAGAGGACTTTTTCAGAAAAGGTAAATCAAAAAATGCACTGGAGGACTCTTCCAAGAAAGATCAATCAGGAAATGCCCCAGAGGGCTCTTCCCAGAAAGGCAAATCAGAAAATGCCCCAGAGGGCTCTTCTCAGAAAAGCAAGTCAGGAAATGCTCCGGAGAACTCTTTCAAAAAAGGCAGATCAGGAAATGCACCAGAGCACTCTCTCAAAAAAAACAAATCAAAAAATGCACTGAAGGACTCTTCCAAGAAAGACCAATTAGGAAATACCCCAGAGGACTCTTCCCAGAAAAACAAATCAGGAAATGCTCCAGAGAACTCTTTCGAAAAAGGTGAATCAGAAAATGCACTGGAGGACTCTTCCAAGAAAGACCAATCAGGAAATACCTCAGAGGACTCTTCCCAGAAAGGCAAATCAGGAAATGCCCCAGAGGGTTCTTCTCAGAAAGACAACTCAGGAAATGCCACAAAGGATTCTTCCAAAATAGGCAAATCAAAAAATGCACTGAAGGACTCTTCCAAAAAAGATAAAGCAAAAAATGCACTGAAGAACTCTTCCAAGAAAGGCAATTCAGGAAATGCCCCAGAGGGCTCTTCCCAGAAAGGCAAGACAGGAAATACCCCAGAGGACTTTTCCAAAAAAGAAAAATCAAATAATACACTGGAGAACTCTTCCGAGAAAGGCAATTCAGGAAATGCCCTAAAGGGCTCTTCCCAGAAAGGCAAGAAAGTAAATGCCCTAGAGGACTCTTCCAAACAAGGCAAATTAGAAAATGCATTGGAGGACTCTTCCAAGAAAGGCAAATTAGAAAATGTCCCAGAGGACTCTTCCAAGAGAGGCAAATTTAAAAATGGCCCAGAGGGCTCTTCCAAGAAAGGGAAATCAAGAAATGCCCCAGAGGACTCTTCCAAGAAAGGAAAATCAGGAAATGCTCCAAAGGGCTCTTCCAAGAAGACTTCAACTACCAAACAAAATCAGAATGCTATTCACGGTACGTAATTAATAAATTAATTCAACATCTTACAATTGATTTATGCTATTAGGTTCATTTACTATGAGGATAACTAATCTCAAAATTAATTTTAGGATGAATTTATCCCATGCTTGAGATGTAATAGAAGTGTCAGTTATTCCAAGATTATTGTGTTAATTTTTCCAACGTTAAGGTTAAAAAATAACATTCTTAGAATAACTTATTTTTCGACCCTTAATTGTTGTCTTTCATTTGGTTATGTATGATTTTCAGGTGAGTTTGAGAGCCTTGGTAAAGATAGCCCAATGAATAATTTGAATTGTACCTTAGTGGACAATAACGTTGGAAATACAAATGACAAAGAAAATGAAGACCACCATGTAAGTAAGGGAATATCAGAAAATACAATTATGTCCCTTGCTAACGCTTGTGAGGTAATTGATCAACACTTATGCCTCCATTTACATAATTTTTCCATTGAGCATGCTCATTGTATTCCACAATATATTTTTCCATCTCCAATCATTTATTAAAAAAAAAGAAATTGGATTTACAGTTGTTTGGAAATGAGATATTCGAAGAACACAACGAAAGCAACATAAATAAGGATCAAAAAGATTCTTTCGAGGAGGAACTACTTGCAAACCAACAAGAACAAGAAGAAGAAGAAGAAGATGTTGATGGTACTATAGGTTTTCACATCTTACAATTTAAACTTTTGTTAATCATAGATTTATTTTTGTTTTCTGAAATAGAGAAGAATTCTAAATTTTAAATCAACGAGCGCAGGGTAATTGAAACTCTTGAGACCTAAATGGCACACAACATAGTGGTAGTCTAAAATTTACTCATTAGATTGAAGCTCTGGTCCCATTTTTTGAACTTATAATTTGTTCTAGTCTTGACGGACAAAGCTACCTGGTACCTGTTATTGGTGGGAGGTGACAGGTATCCCATGGATTTAGTCGAGGTGCGTGTAAGCTGGCCCAGACACCGCGGTTATCAAAAAAAAATATTTCATGTGTATCATGCCATTTTATTTTGTTGCATATAATTTTCAGGTGAATCTGAGCTCAACAAAGTTACATGTGAAGATAGTCTGCCTGATAATTCTGATGATCATTTTCTAAACAACAATTGGGTCAAGTATGGGTCAAAACTTTGGACAAAAGATGCAAGTTATCTCATCAAGTATGGAATACCAAACAGTAAAAAATTCCGTAGCATTGCTAACCTCTATGAGGTAATTACTCATATAAGGTTTATGTCTATCTTAATATGTAACATCAAGTATTTTCAATAATATAATAGTTTGCTCTTTCTTTACTTTTGGTTCTTAGATATTTGACAAAATATGTTAAAAACTTATTTTGGTTATCTCATTAAGTTTTCTTGCATTCTACAGAATACTCCCAGGCTCTCACCAGTTGAAGATGAATATAATTGGGATCTTATAATTATTGAAGAACCAAATAGGAATCATTCGGCAAAAGAAGATTCAAGTATCAAAAGAAAGAAAGAGGATGTTGGTTCGGGGAAAGAAGATTCAAGTATCAAAAGAAAGAAAGAGGATGTTGGTTCTGCAAAAGAAGATTCAAGTACCAAAAGAAAGAAAGAGAATGTTGGCTCGGGAAAAGAAGATTCTAGAATCAAAAGTCACGAAGAGAATGCTGGTTCGGAAAAAGAAGATTCAAGTGTCGAAACAAACAAAGAGAATGTTGGTTTGGCAAACGAAGGTTCAAGAGTTGAAACAAACAAAGAGAATGTTGGTTCGGCAAAAGAAGATTCAAGAGCCGAAACAAACAAAGAGAATGTTGGTTCGGCAAAAGAAGGTTCAAGTGCCGAAACAAACAAAGAGAATGTTGGTTCGGCAAAAGAAGGTTCAAGTGCCAAAACAAACAAAGAGAATGTTGATTCAGCAAAAGTAGGTTCAAGCATCAAAAGAACCAAAGAGAATGTTGGTTCGGCAAAAGAAGGTTCAAGTGCCAAAACAAACAAAGAGAAAGTTGGTTCGGCAAAAGAAGGTTCAAGTATCAAAAGAACCAAAGAGTATGTTGGTTCGGCAAAAGAAGATCCAATTACCAACACAAACAAAGAGAATGTTGGTTTGGCAAAGGAAGATCCAAGTATCAAAACAAACAAGGAGAATGTTGGTTTGGCAAAGGAAGATCCAATTATCAAAACAAACAAGGAGAATGTTGGTTCAGCAAAAGAAGATTCAGGTATCAAAACAAACAAAATGAATGTTGGTCGTAAGAGAAAAGAGAGAGAGAACAAACACGGCTATGGAGAACAGAATGTTGGTTTGGCAAAAGAAGATTCAAGAATCAAAATAAAGAAAGAGAAGGTTGGTCGTAAGAGAAAAGAGAGAGACAACAAAAACGGCAACGGAGAAAAGGATGTTGCAACTCCTTCCACCTATCTCCAAGATTGAATTTTAACATTTCATTGAATTCCAGCTGCTAGATTGCATTTGAATTATTTCTTGTTGAATTATATCAGTTCATTTACTTTCAACTTTAAGTTTCCTTTATAAACTTTGCTATACTTCTTTGGTTCTTCATTATTAACTACCTTTTATAAAGGTTTATCTTCAAAACTCGTCAACAAGAACGGTATGATCTCTCTCGGAGTAAAAGAAAATCAGATTCGATATTATATACCAAATCAGTAAATGTGAGTTTTCTCCAAATTCCTGAGAAAGGCTCCAAACATAAGTGTCTAAACTCAGGTTAATTTCACAGAAGGTCATCAACTTATAGGTTCACAGAAGAGAGAATTTTCGAAAGTGAACATAAAAGGAAGTCTTGCCTTTCATCAGGCAGGTACCGATGAATTGTGAAGGGTATCTTCTTTTCTCGGAGCTCTTTCATTGCCATCTTCTGAAGCAAATGGACATTAAGGAAGATACATCAAACATTTCTATAAACTTTACAAGTGAGCTGCCGATTTCCCTCCTATCCTAATGACAAAACCGGATTCAGAGGTTGTTTCTCTTAAGACGAAAATGTATGATTGCAGTCATGAAGGGTTTCCACCCTACGTCATCATTTTCATGCTTTTTTTGTTAAGTAACATGAGAACCTGGGGAGACTGGAGAAGAGACTCCTGTTTGCTATTGACTTCGGATAAAAGTTTTCTTGATAAGTCACTGAGTGCAGACAAAAAAGAAAAGGACAGCCTCACGACTCACATTAAGAGGATCAGTTTCAATCATCACAGGAACATTCATGCTGCATGAGCACAATACAGACTCCCCATAATCCCAATATTCCATTGTTTAAAATACGAGCCCTACAAAAATGGCTAAAATAGGGAAGAATAGGGCCAGGACCTGATCTGGAGCACTCGAATTCCCAGGCTTCTTGCACGTTCATATTTTGTCATATACTTACGTTTCCTGAGGTCGCTCCTCAGGTGCTCTGGCTTAGCCTCACCTTCACCCAATAGGGGGTCTTGTACATCCTCAGTGTTGCCATTTTCTTCTTCTAACTCCGCTCCTCCTAGATAATGAAACACATTAATGTTTGATGATTAATATAGTTATGCAACATCCATGAATTACATTTAAATACTGAAGAATATGGAAATAAATTATTTTACAAGAAGTTCGGGCTCCATGGGCTCATCCTTGTATCTGCAACAATGTACACATGCCTAATACAAAAGAGACCAAATGACCTTTCCTACAGTCCAAAATAATTGATCTTCACAATAACTAAATAAGCAATCGGCGACAATAAGAAACCAGTAAAGGGCTAGTTCATTAGTTCATAATTTATAACTAACTCAAGTGTTTTTTTATTTTTTTACTCAGTTTCAGAAAAAAATAAAAGAATAAATAATTAAGCTTAACCATAAAGATAACCTTTACTAGAACTAACCAGGTCAAAACAATACTAGTTCACAAGGTACGTACCATGCTACCATCACTAGTGAATGTTATCTCTCTGAAGCTAGTTAACCAATGCAGGAATAAGCAACGCAACAAATTTGCTAACATAGAGACTCTGGACCTAAAAGGCACAAGGTTTCGGGTAGTAGCCTAAGGTGCATGCAGGCATTAGATTGTAGTTCCAATTTGATTTTTAAACTTAGAATTTGTTCCATGTGTGTCATACTCACTCATTTGGTAATACATGATTATCAGATGAGTCTGAGCTCAATAGAACCACAGGTGAAGATAGTCTCTCAGATAATACAAATTAAATGATAATAACATCATATATACCTTATTTCTATTTCCTTACATCAACATTAAGCATTTTCAATAAGTTTCTAGTATTGTTTAACAATAATTTGTGTTCCTTACTTTTGGTGCTTAGAGATTTGACAAAATAAAGAAATTGTTAAACTTATTTTGATCATCTCATCAAGTTCCCTTGCAAATTGCAATATTTCAGTTTACTAACAGGCTCTCACCAGTTGAATAGTGTTGGAATCTCCCTAGTGAAGAACACTCAAATATGAATCTTTCAACAAAAGAAGATTCACGTAATAAAAAGAAAATGTAGTTTGTAAGAAAAAATAGACAGAAACCCAAAATGGCAAGAGAGAAAATTAACGATACTATGACTTCTTCCACCTTCAAGATTGTATTTTAATCATTTCTTTGAATGTTGAATTGCATACACATGACTGTTGGCAACTGGCAGGAGGAGGTCGTTTGGGTAACAACATGGTCAAAGAGGAGGTCTGGCAGAGGAGGCATCAGCAGCAGCCTGTTTGCAATGGTGATCGCCACATTATGGCGTGAAAGGAACTTGATGAGGTTTCAAGGGAGTACCTATCAAGTGGATACTGGATAGGGTATGCAAGGAAATTGCAATATACTTACACACATGAGGACATGACAGGAAGAGATGGCAACCAATTCTGGCTCAACTGACTCATTCTCCTTAGCCTACTCTGATGACTAAGGACTTCAGCAATTTCACAGTCTAGTTTTGAGCCTACTGATCCTTTTTGGAATTATATTTTTTTTTTTTTTTTAATAGGTTAGTAGTTGAGTCTTGTTTTATAGACTCTTTGCATCTGTATTTCTTTAAGAAACAGCTGGTCTGGCCTGTTTGCTTTTGTAATGATAACTTTTGGTAATAAAATTTTCTTTTAAAAAAAAAATCGTACTTTAACTTTGATTGTTGAATTGTATCAATTAATTTACAATTTTAAATTTATGTTTGAATGGAAATCACAGTGATTATCCAATATTGCTTCTTCAATCATTATTTATTAATTATCCTTTACAAAGGCTTATTTTCAAAATTTGTCAACAAGAATAGCTTGATCTCTCTCGAGAAAAAAGAATGTTAAGCATTTTTCTTGTATAAATATTGGGTATGTGATTCTACCTCTATTTTATTCATTCCCCAAGAACACCATTAATTTTCATGTTTTGATTCACTTAGATGTTAAAGTTGAGATTTTGAATTCCTAAGGTAAGAACTTGAAAATTGTTGTTTGGATATGAATTTGGGATTGGATTTTGTTGATTTTTGGAACTTAAGATCCTTATGTCATAGGTAAATCAGTTTTGGCATCAAATTACAGATTTGTCATTTTTTTTCATCGTTTAAAAGCATCAAACTTGGAGATTTCGGGCCTAATGTTACGAAATTGTATTTTGATGATTTGAGGATCGATTTGAACTCCATTTTCAACGAAATTTTACATTTTGGTTCCTTACCTTATGGGTAAATCGATCCTTAAAGAAAATTTCTTTTTCGCCCTTGGGGGCTTGCGGTTGACTTTTTGGATCCGAGATAGAAGTATAGCAATATGGGTATCGATAGACTCATATTCTCTCGTAGATCATGTTCATGATAGATTGGAAGTATTCTTAGGCTGTTTGGGAAGGAAAGACGCATATGTGATGGTTCATGGCACATTTTCTCCCCATTCGAGGTAGGCCATGACTTACTTTTCCCAAACTTAGCTTAGTGATAGCTTATCATATAACGCATGTTTGGGTTGGCGAATGATGGGTTTGGGGTATTTATTGAATTGAATAGATGTCGTGAAAACCCAAAATGGAAAATTTAGCTAATAAATGGCTTACGAGTTGTCATTTGTATTGTATTTGTGAAAACCAAGATCGGATCTTAGTTGATAGATGCTATATGAATTGAAAGATGTACTTGTTGTATATTACTCCATTTCATGCATTAGTCCGTACCTTAATGAGTTGGTGGCCTACGAGCATTTTTTTTTTTTTTGACAAGGTAACGAACTGTGTATATAAATCATCAACACAAAAGCTGGAAGCGAAATTACATCATTGAATCTACTAGTAGACTAACGCTACATCCTATCTCAATTTACAAGGATCCTAGGATGTCCACAATAGAAACGAGGTCATCTATATAGTCTGAGCTGCACCAATAACAAAAACTTATGATGCAATTCATCTTTAACTTTTGCAGAGAACTACTGTTGCCTTAAAAACACCTAGAGTTTCTCTTTTTCCAAATGGTACACCATATTACTGCTGGGACAATTCTCCATCTGTCTTTGTTAGTGCTACCTCCACCCTCAAAATTCCAGCTAGTTAGTGCCTCTCCTGTTCTTCCCAGCATCGTCCACCTTACGCCTTTGAAGCTAGTAAATAGATTCCAAAGCAGGCTAACCACTTTACAATGTAGAAACAGATGATTAATTGTCTTTGCATTATGTTCACAAAAATAACACTTGGAGCACATATGGGTGCCTTCTTCTTTAGGTTCTCCTGAGTTGAAACAACTTCTATCACAACCAACCAAGTGAAAATGGCTACTTTGTGTGGGGATTTTTACTTTCCAGATAAGTTTCCAAGGTAAAAAAAAATGATCTGCAAATGCAAACCCATCTGATTCATGTCCTTATAAGCGAAGCTTACAGTAAAAATGTCCTTGTTGTGGCATTTCCGTCTTAGAGTATCTTCTCCTTCCTATAGCCCTTTGCATTGGTCTAGAGTGCCGTAAAGTCGGCCAATCTTTCCATCTCCCAGTCTTGCATCAATCTTCTATAGGTCAAATTCCAACCTTGATTCGACAACACCTCATGTAAAGTAGCATTTTGTTGCTGATTTAAAATATAAATCTCAGGAAACAGTTGTTTAAGACGTTCCATTCCCTAGCCAGTTATCTTCCCAGAACAAGATCCTCTTTTCATCTTTCACATTAAAACTAGTTCTTTCAAAGAATACATGCCACAAGTTCCTGATTGATCTCCACAAGCTTGTGCCGCATGTGGTGTTTACTTCTTTTGTCCTCCAAAAACCTTCCCTTTCATACTTAGCTTGAATCACAGTGCCCTGTAAAGAATGTTCTTCCTTAGGTAGTCTCAAAAGTCATTTCATCAAGAGACTTTTGTTCTGCATTCTCAGATTTCTGATACCCAACCTTCCATCTTTCTTAAGACAAAATTAGCTTGTCCCATTTAACTAAATGATAACCTTTTTCCTCTTCGCCCCCACGCCACAAAAAATCCCTCCAGAGAGCATCAATTCTTTCCTCCACATTAACACGAAGAGGAAATAATGACATTAAGTAGGTAGGTGAAGCATCTAATACAGAATTGGTCAGGACCAATCTGCCACCCTGAGACAAGTATTGTGCTTTCCATCTAGTCAATCTTTTCTCATATCTTTCAATGACATCATTCCATATAGGCCAAACCCATTGACAGACACCTCAACTTGACACGATCTTTCACTTTGACACCTAAAGTCGACATTATTCATTTTAAGCATCTCAACTAACGTCCAACTGTGTCATTTTGGCACCTTTTGCACAACTGGCATAGTGCGTGTATTACACTTACCTGAAGGCGCGTGGAAGGTATTTTGCGGCTAATATGGCGTCCAAGTTGGCCCACAAGCAATATATTAACTCACCTCCATTAATTTATACCGTCTTCTTTATTTTTATTCACCATTTTTACCAATCTTAAACTTATTTAAAGGTGAAAATTATTAGGAGAGATTTAAAAATTAGATACACATTTAGGGGTTCGTCCTCTCTCATACGAATCAGGTTTGCAAATAATGTTCAATTTAATTAGTTTAGTTGGGTGAATAATAACCAAATTGAATCTAAAATAAAGATTTAACTAGTCATATAATTTATAAAATTGATTTAACTAGTAATATAATTTATAAAATTGAATCTAAAATTGAATAATAACTAGTCATATAATTTATAAAAATCCACTCGTATAAATTGAATTGATATCATTCATTAATTTGATTTATTATCGAATGCGGTAAGCTTTTTTTTCTTCCAAGGGAATAATCTAAAATAAATTGAAATGAAAAACACCACCAAGCAAAAAATTTTAACCCAAATAATTATAAAATAAGGGATTATAATTACTCCCACCCCACCAAATCTATCTTCTCCAGCCCACCCCCCACTCGCTCCCCTACCCTCAGTTATCTTCTCCAATGCCCACCACCATGTCACCTCCTCTCCCCCCCACCCCCCACCCCCACCGACCCTCCACAACTAAAACCTTCTCTTCAATTACCTCTGAATACACAATTATCTTTTTTCAAAAAGAAAATCTGTTAAGAATTCATTTTTTAACAAAATCTGTTAAAAATTTGTTGAGATTTCACAATTGGAGGAAATTTTCACAATCGAATTGCATTTGACATGATTTATTCTTTCATGCTAACTCTAAAATCTATCTCAAAATTTTTCACATTAAAGGAGCTTAAAATTTTCCAATGTGATTTCGCTCAAATTTGCTTGACAAGGATAATGTTATGGCTGTAAATAACAATTAGAAACCAAACGGTATAAGGTTAGTGGGCGAGAATTGCGAAATATTTGAAGAAGATAGGATTTGGGTTTGGATGGGGGGGGGGGGGGCTAAAGGCGGCATTTGAAGTAGATGATTGTGGTGGCGGGGGCTGTTGCAGTGGGGATTTGGGGGCGGGGGTTTGGTGGGTTGGATTGACATTTTAGGGGGGGGGGGGCGGGGGAAGGGTAGGAGCAGTGTTCAGAATTGTGCCCGCAACGTCGCATAATGCGATGATGAGATGCGATGCGGTCCTCCAGCGAGTCGCAACTATGATGTGGTGCAATTGAGAATTGTGGGCGCATCAAGCACTGTTGCGCGATGCGATGCGATGGATATTGCGTTGCAATGCGCTCGCAATATGTATTTTTTTATTTTTGTTGCAGATGGTATTTATTGTTGGTTGGAATTGCATGTGCTGGTATTTTTGGGTTTTCACAAAAGTTGCTTAAAGTCAAAAAAAATGGTCAAAAGTTGAAAAAGGTAATGAAGAAAGTTTAAAGTAGCAACTTAGGATTTTCACAGCTTTCTCTCTTCTCCAACGATCAAAGAATTTGGCTACTAAACAGTGTAAGTCTTCTTCTTCTTCTTCTTAACAACTGAATGACTGATGCTCTGTTTTGATGCTCAGTTTTTTGTCCTTTTTTTTCTGTTCTTCTTCTTCTTTTTTTAACAACTGAATGACTGATGCTCTGTTTTGATGCTCTGTTTTTTGTCGTTTTTTTTTCTGTTCTTCTTCTTTAACAACTAAATGACTGATGCTCTGTTTTGATGCTCAGTTTTTTGTCTTTTTTTTCTGTTCTTCTGCTTCTTTTTTTTTTTAAATGACTGATGCTCTGTTCTTCTTCTTCTGATGAATGACTGATGCTCTGTTTTGATGCTCAGCTATTCTGAATGACTTCTTTAATAGCTGCCACGTTCATTTTTTGTTATTAAGATTATGCGACGTTGCGGGCGCAATTCTGAACACTGGATTAAACATTATAATTTTTTTAATTAATGAGATAAGCTTTCCATATTTAATAGCTACATCCTTGATTATTTATTATTAAGAATAAATAATTTATCTTTATTTTGATTAAATGAAATAATCATTGTATATTAATTAGAGTTTATAAAATAAGGATAAATATTATAATTATTTAATTATAAATTAAAGATTAATGTATATGTTTTGAAAGCACACATTTTTTTAATGAAACTAAATTTAGCGTAAGTATATATTGAACATATTAATATTCTCATCTTTTTATTTTTTTATTAAATTGCGCTTCACTTCAATGATGCGGTCGCATCACATCACGCATCACATAATGCGTGATGCAGAGCCTTGTCGCATTTTTCCGCATCACACATCTCTGAACACTGGGTAGGAGAAGACAATTTGGGGGTGGGGTGGCGGCGGCGGCGAACAATTTAGGGGTGGAGTGGGTGAGGAAGATGATATGGGGTGGGAGTTGGGTGGTTGAGGAAGATGATATAAGGTGGGGGTGAGGATATTAACATTTTTTTGTTTAAATTAATTATATAAAAATTATTTTGATAAAAAAGACAAATGACCTCTAATAATTGATCCCTTTACATGTCATAGCGCGTGTAATACACGCGCAACATATATGTTTGCTGATTGTGCAAAAAGTGTCAAAAGTGACACATTGAAATACTAGTTGAGGTGCCAAAAATGAACATCGTCTACTTTAGGTGCCAAAGTGAAAGATCGTACCAAGTTTAGGTGTCTGTCGATGGGTTCCGCCTTCCATATATCTCTTGATTACTTGTTGCACCTAGAGCCATTCCTAAGTAAACTGTTGGAATATTGCCTATCTCTACCCAAAATTCCAGCCAACACTTGAATCGTAGCCACCTCGTTAATTGGGAAACTAAGGTTTTTCTCCAATTAATGTGAAGGCCTAAGATAGCCTCAAAGAGAATCAAATTAATCCATACTTCAATTGACACTTCTACATCACAACATATGAGTGTGTCATCGGCATACTGTAAGTGTGTTACTTCCACTCCTTCATTTTGTTCCTTTTGATACATTGAAACCTCTCATCCAACCATTATTGTGGGCAATCTTCACCATGTTGTTGAGTCCCTCCATCACCAGAATGAACAGAAAAGGTGATAACGGATCACCTTGTCTCAAACCTCTTTGAGAAGGAAAAAAACCTTCAGGTGAACCGTTTATCAGAAACCTGACTGTGTTAATGCAAAATCTTATCCATCTAATCCATTTTCCTCCAACACCCATCTTCTGCAGAATTCTAAGCAAGAAACGCCAATTCACATGGTCATATGCCTTTTCAATATACAATTGGCACATGATGCCTGGTGTCTTATCTTTCATCCTGGTGGCATACGAGCTTTGTCTTTGAAAAGTTATATTATTAGCTTCCAGATACATATTTGAATGAAATATTCGTATTTGAGAAGGTACTAGCCTAATTTGAAAGTAATCTTCTTATTTGAAAAAGCTATTAGCGTCAGAGCATGGATTTGAAAGCAAACTAATTAATTGAGGATGATTTACTTACCTAAAGACACCATACTGAAGCAGTCTGCTTAGTTGAGGTAATGCAGCCAAACGGGCTTTGTGAGGAAAAGAATCTGTTTAGTTGATAAAAGTAGCCTAAGGGGACTCTTCTGAAAGCAAAACTCTATTATTTGAGAAGGTTTGTAGCCTACGGATATTGTGTTGACCTATTGCATTCAAATTTTATTGTATTGTGATCATGCATATACATCTATTTGTCGTGGATCATGGATTTAGCAGGGATGAAGGAGCTAGAGGTTACTTCTGGGTGTTTGCTGATTTGATATTTTTTAGTGTCGAGGTCATTATTGGCTGTGTTGTGCCAAGGTCTTTTCAGGCTAAGGCTAACGTCAAGGTCTTTTCCAGCTAACCAGAGGTTTCTTTCAGATGGTATATGGGCCTCGCGAGCCCCACATGGGTCCCACCACCCAGCATACAACTGTGAAGGTAGGTTTTGTTTGAAGTTGTCTCAGGCAGAGAGTAAATTGGGGAAAAAGCAGTCTATTCCCAGTGAATGAGATTGCTCAGAATTAGGAATTAGCAGACATACTGGGATACAGAGTTGATCAAATGCCTACACCTACTTGGGCATGCCTCTGGGCAGCAGGCATGATGCAAAGGAAATACGGGATGGCATTCTGGATAAAACTAAAAAGAAGCTTGCTAGAGGGAAGGCACAATATCTATCTCTTGGCAGAAGATTGATCCTCATCAACTCTGTTCTAGATTCTGTGCCTACTTATGTGATGTCCTTAATCGCGATTCCAGCAAATGTGGTGAAAAAACTGGACAAGTAGGAGGAACTTCTTATGGCAAGGAAATAAGGCAGGGAAAGGCTACAACTTGGTCAATTAGAAGATTGTACTTCTCAGCAAAGACAAAGGGGGTCTGGGGATCAGAAACCTGAGATTGCAAAATGAGAGCCTACTGATGAAGTAGCTCTAGAGATACAATACGGAGGGAGCAACTCTTTGGAAGGAGGTTATAATAGCAAAATATGGAGAGCTAAGTCCCTGGGGTACAAAAGATGCCTCTGAACCATATTGTGTGGAGGTGTGGAGGACAATCAGAAATTTATGGCCATAGATGGAAGAAAATTTATATATCAACGTGGGAAACGGTAAGAAAACCAGTTTCTAGAAGGATAGTTGGATAGACCAAACTTCTATCAGAGACCTTTTCCCAGATTTGTTCCTTATATGTGAGAATCCTGATTCTAGAGTATGTGACTGCTGGATAGATCAAGGTTGGACACATCATTTAGAAGATTACTAAACGATTGGGAGCTGGAGAGGATGGCAGCTTTACTGGGAAAATTAGGAGAGAACATAATCACAGCAGCCACAGACAAGGTCTTGTGAAAACATAGCAAGGATGGAGTATTTTTGGGTCAGTAGTGCATGCAAAAGAGGCTTGCAGGTGATGGTTGGGGCTCCGAAATATCATTGGAACAATTTCTGAAAGGGTGACATCCCTATAAAACTGAGATGTTTCACTTGGCTAGTGATAAAGCGGACATGCCAAACACAAGAAGTCCTACAGAAGAGGGTAGGCAGATGGTTCCCAGGTGTTTTGTATGTAACATGACAGGGCAAACAAATAAACATCTATTCTTACACTGCGAATTCACTGTTCAATTATGGAGTCTGTTCCTCAACATTACAAGCATGAGTTGGACAATGCCAGAACATATATTAGATCTTTTGAGCTGTTGGATTAGAGGGGGCGGCAGTAAAAGTCAAAAGAAATGGTGCAGATCAATACCATCTTGTATATGGTGGCCAGTATAGAGGGAAAGAAATGGAAGAAGTCTTGAAAATACGTCCAATTCCACACACAAAGTCAAATGGAATTGTATTGTATCTTTACTTTTTTGGTGTAAACAACTTTATGTAGAAGATATAGATCAGATTATAGATTTCATAAGAAATCTGTAATTGCTACTCTTTTGCTTTTGGAGGTGGCCAGCCAGCATAACCTTAATGCTGAGGATACAACTCTTACCAGTTTTTTTTTTTCAAACAAAAAAGATGCTCTTGTACTGGAAACACTAGATCTTTATTGTATTTTAAATTTACTTTAAGACTTTCCTTCGGTTATTATTATTACTTACGTGTTTTGACTTGATATGTCTTTGGAGTGAAGGGGTGGCTAACCTACCAGTGGGTTCGCGTAGGTGCCATCATGACCTTGAAATTTGGGTTGTGACAACATGGAGTGGTACACATCCCAAAATAGAAAATAAAAAATCGTAGTAAACAAGTTTAAAGAGAGGGGACATGGAGTCTTACACATCCCAAAATAGAAAGTCAAAAACTTTTATTTTAGAGCAAATTAACTATAAATATCTCCTGTAAGAAAAATATTACTACTTAATCATAATTTAATGTCTTTTTTATTTTGTAGTGAATCTGATTGTTCAAATAGAATTGTCGAGAATTCTACGCATGATTAAAACATATGACGAACTACGAAATATTGAAATAAGACATAAATGACAAAAGTAAAAGAAATAAATGATAAATCTTAAATAACTTCCACAATTGGTGTTAAAATAACACTATTACCACAACAGTAAAAGGAAATTCTTTAAAATAATTGGTCTAAAACTCTAGTTTGTTCACACCAATGCACTTTAAAAGCCCTTCTCGACTTTATTTGACATCTAATAAACTGAATTGCCAAAACTACAAACATAGTTTTCAAGGAACAACTCAGTAAACAAGAGGTGCACATATAAAACGCGCACTGACTAATTCGCTGCTTCATTTTATTCAAGTTTTCAAGGAAATATCTAAGCAGACATAATGAGACATTTGAACCAAGGAAATATCTAAGCAGCCAAGAGGAGACATATAAACGGCATTGAAACGGTACCGTTTTTCTTCTTTGTTTAATTTAATCCATGAATGAGATTTGGGACTTGGGACTTGGGACGGGACCAATTTGCTTCTTCATTTTTTCAATCTATTTTTGCTTTTTTTTCTCTCATAGAAGTGAAGGACTCAAATCGATTGACAGTCAGAAGTCAGTTAGATTCTATCCAAATCTTATTTTGTTATTGAATTTTGTTTCCCCTATTTTAGTCCCCTTTGTTTACGTATATATCAAAACATTGATATATACTTGTGGCCATAAAAACAAAATCTAGAACTGAACTTACAAAAAATCAATGTTACCACAAAGAGGAGGCGACAAACATTTTTAACCAGATATATGTTTTTTTAACCCTTTGTATGACATGTGAGCACTTGCAATAAATCATTGTATTTAAATTAATACACAACAACTACATACCTAGTGCAACACACAGGCTGGATTTGGAAAGGCTAAAATGTAAAACCTTAACCCAACCTTCTCGGGGCACAAAACTTGCTTTTGATAAACCCTCGGTTCGGAAGAATTTTTTTGAAACAAGGTTGAAAGAAGGAAAAAGGAGAAACAAAAAGGAAAAAGTAAGCATTTGACGATTTTGTTTCTAGTCTTCCAACATTTATTACAAATAGTCCACAAATTCAAAACCAAAATACTTGCTTAGTTGAACCATCATTGTATAGGTAAACAAAGGGCAAAAATAGGGGAAACATTGATAGTATAGTATTACTTGATAGGTTATAGTATTACTTTGTGGGTGTCTTATTTTTGTTATTTCATCTTGTTTCTTGCTTTATTACGACTTTGTTTACTACCTTTTTGGTACTGGGCCAGGGGTCTATCGGAAACAATCTCTTTACTTCTTCGGAGGTAATGGTATGGACTGTGTACATTCTACCTCCCAGAACCCACTAGGTGGGAATACAATGGGTTTGTTGTTGAAGTATATATCAATGTTTTATGTCCTTCCACAATTTTAAATAAATATATGTTGTATCTAATTTAAGTTCGATATAAACAAAGCATAACAGTAATTGTAAAAAATACTTTCCCCTTTTCCGATACAAAACTATATATACAGTGAGTCGAAGTACTTTCTGGTTCAAATTTCGATAATTTTGTTTGTTTTAACTTTGGCGTCATTAGTATGAAAGGAAGATCTTACTTTATGCGAGCATGAATTGTGAATTTAAATAATCGATTGAGCTAGATTTTTATATATAATTTCACAGTAGACGTTCAATATGCTAGAAAGGCAAATCAGGAAATGCCCCAAAGGGGTCTTCCAAGAAAGGTAAATCATGAAATACCCCAAAAGGCTCTTCCAAGTGGACATCACCCGCCAAACAAAATCAAAAAGCTATTCATGGTACGTTATTAATTAATTCAACATCTTATAGTGGACTTGTACTATTAGGGCTTGTTGGGTATGAGGATAACTAATCCCAAAATTAATTTTAGGATGAACTTATCCCATGTTTGGGATAAAATCGAGGTATAAATTATCTTGAAATTGTAGTGTTATTTTTTCCAAGTATTCTGGTTCTGAATTTGTGGACTATTTGTAATAAATATTGGACACTAGAGACAAAATAGTCAAATGCTTACTTTTTTCCTTTTTCTTTCTCCTTTTTCCTTCTTTCAATCCCATTTCAAATAAAAAAAATTCGAACAGAGCGTTTATCAAAACAAGTTTTGTGCCCCACAAGGGTTAAGGTTTTCGTACATTTTAGCCTTTCCAAATCCAACCTGCGTGTTGCACTAGGTATGTAGTTGTTGTGTATTAATTTGAATACAATGATTTATTGCAAGTGCTCACATGTCATACAAAAGGTACAAAAAATATATATTTGGTTTAAAAATTGTTTGTCACCTCCTCTTTGTGGTAACATTGATTTTTTGTAAGTTCAACTCTAGATTTTGTTTTTATGGCCACAAGTATATATCGATGTTTTATGTCCTTCCACATTTTTGAATGAATATATGTTATATCTAACTTATGTTCGATATAACCGAAGCATAACATTTGATTGTAAAAAAAAATATTTTCCCCCTTTTCCAATACAAACTATATGTATAGAGAGTCGAAGTATTTTCTAGTTCAAATTTCGATAATTTTGTTTGTTCCAACTTTGGCGTCATTAGTATGAAGGGAAGATCTTACTTTGTGCGAGCATGAATTGTGAATTTAAATAATCGATTGATATAGATTTTTATATTTAATTTCACAGTAAACGTTCATTATGCTCGAATCACAAGAGAAAGAGAGAACGGATTCTAAGAAGAACAAGAATTCTGAAGAACACAAATCAAGAAATGTCCCAGAAGGCTTTTCCAAGAAGGCAAATCAGGCAATGCCCCAGAGGGCTCTTCCCAGAAAGGCAGATCAGAAGATGCCCCAGAGGGATCTTCCAAGAAGACATCATCACCTACCAAACAAAATCAGAAAGCTATTCATGGTACGTAATTAATTAATTCAACATCTTATAGTGGACTTACACTATTAGGGCTCGTTTGGTTGAGGATAACTAATCCCAAAATTAATTTTAGGATAAATTTATCCCATGTCTCGGATAAAATCGAGGTATAAATTATCCCGGAATTGTAATGTTATTTTTTTCTATATTGAGGGTAAGATAACAATCCCAGAATAACTTATTTCCCAACCAAACGAGCCCTTAATTATTGTTTTTCATTTGGTTATGTATGATTTTTCAGGTGAGTTTGAGAGCCTTGGTAAAGATAGTCCAAAGAATAATTTGAATTGTACCTCAGTGGACAATAACGTTGGAAATACAAATGTCAAAAAAAATTGAAGATCATCATGTAAGTAAGGGAATGTCGAACAATACGATGTTGTCCCTTGCTGACGTTTGTGAGGTAATTGATCTAACACTTATGTCTATTTACACGAATTTTTTATTGAGCTTACCCATTGTAAGCCACAATATATTTTTCTATCACCAATCACTTATAAAAGAAACAAAATGCATTTACAGTTGTTTGGAAATGAGATATTCGAAGAACGCAACGAAAGCAACATAAGAAAGGATCAAAAGGATTCTCTTGAGGAGGAACCTAACCAACAACAACAACAACAACAGCAAGAAGTTGATGGTACTATAGGAATTTCACATCTTACAATTTAAACTTATGTTAATTTGTTCAGAATAAAGATGAATCCTAAATTACAGGGTAATTGAAACTCTTGACCTTAATGGCACACAACAAAGCAGTAGCCTAAAATCCACTCATTAGATTGAAGCTTCAGTCACACTTTTTGAACTTATAATTTGTTTCATGTGTATCATGCCATCTCATTTAGTTACATATAATTTTTAGGTGAATCTGAGTTCAACAAAGTTACATGTGAAGATAGTCTCCCTGATAATTCTGATCGTATTCTAAACAACAATTGGGTCAACTATGGCTTGAAACTTTGGACAAGAGATGCAAGTTATCTTATCAAGTATGGATCACTGAACAGTAAAACATTCCGTACCATCAATAACCTCTATGAGGTAGTTATTCATATAAGCCTTAAGTCTATCTTCCTCTGCAACGTTAAGTATTTTCAACAAGTTTCTAGTAATTGTTCAACAGTAGTTTGCTCTTTCTTTACTTTTGGTTCTTAGATATTCGACAAAATATATCAAAACTATTTTGGTTATCTCATCAAGTTTTCTTGCATTCCGCAGAGTACTCCCAGGCTCTCACCAGTTGAAGATGAATATAATTGGAATCTTCAAACTAAAGAAGAACCAAATATGAATCATTCGGCAAAAGAAGATTCAAATATCAAAACAAACAAAGAGAATGTTGGTTCGGCAAAAGAAGACTCAAGTATCAAAACAAACAAAGAGAATGTTGGTTCTGCAAAAGAAGATTCAAGTATCAAAACAAACAAAGAAAATGCTGGTTCAGCAACAGAAGATTCAAGTATCAGAAGAAACAAAGAGAATGTTGATTCGGCAAGAGAAGATTCAAGTATCAAAAGGAACAAAGAGAATGTTGGCCGTAAAAGAAAAGAGAGAAAGAACAAAAACAGCAACGAAGAAAAGGATTCTGCAACTCCTTCCACCTAGCTCCATGATTGAATTTAATCATTTCATTGAATTCTAGCTGCAAGATTGCATTTTAATCATTTCTTGTTGAATTCTATCAGTTCATTTACAATTTCAAATCTAAGTCTCCTTTATAAACTTTGCCAATACTTCTTTGGTTCTTCATTATTAACCACCTTTTATAAAGGTTTATCTTCAAAATTCGTCTACAAGAACGGTGAGATCTCTCTCAGAGTTTAAAAAAAATCAAATTTGATATTATACACCAAATCAGTAAATGTGAGTTTTCTCCAAATTCCTGAGAAGGCTACAAACATAATAGTGTGTCTAAATTCAGGTTAATTTCACAGAAGGCCATCAACTTATAGCTTCACAGAAGAGTGAATTTTTGTTGAACATAAAAAGGAAGTCTTGCCTTCCATCTGGCAGGTAACGACAAATTGTGAAGGGTGTCTTATTTTCTCGGAGCTCTTTCATTGCAATCTTTAAAGCTAATGAACATTAAGGAAGAAGATACATCAGACATTATATAAACTTTACAAGAAGAAACTCCTGTTTGCCATTGACTTCAGATAAAAGTTTTCTTGATAAGTCACTGACTGCAGGGAAAAAGGAAAAGAACAGTCTCACGACTCACCTTAAGAGGATCAGTTTCACAACTCACCTTGGATGTTTTCTGAGGTCGCTCCTCAGGTGCTCTGGTTTTGCCTCACCTTCACCCATTAGGGGGTCTGGTACACTCTCAGTGTTGCCATTTTCTTCTTCTAACTCTGCTCCAGTGTTGCCATTTTCTTCTTCTAACTCTGCTCCTTCGTAATAACGAAACACGTTAAAGTTTGATAATTAATATAGTTATGAAACATGCATGAATTACATCCAAATACTGAGGAGTATGAAAACAAATTATCTTACATCAGGCTTGGGCTCTATGGGCTCATCCTCATAGCTGCATCAATATACATAGTTAAATGACTAATACATATAAAAGAAACCAAATGACCTTTCCTACAGTTCAACATAATTTCTTCACAATAACTAAATAAACAATGGACGACAAAAAGGAACCAGTAAAATTAAGCTTATGTGTAACAATAAAGGATAACTTTTTGTATAACTAACCACGTCAAAACAATACTAACGCACAAGGTCCGTGCCATGCGTCTATCACTAGATACAGAATCCCCAGAATTTGTGACTTCATGGCTCCATGAGATGCATCTCCTGAGGCTCAAGCATGCAGAAGATTTGAGAAACTCTAGCGAGCAAACTTCAACTTTAACTCCTTAAGCTAATTGCGCCCTATGGCTTCATCTTACTCTGACACTTAACTACCGCCCTCATAGAAACTCAATTCACGTTCAAGAAGTAACTGGACTTCTTGAAGTTTGGCATACTCCATCATGCGATTAGCTAATCATATTTCGAACAGTGGAAAAAGCTCATACAACATCAAAAGCCCCACGGCCCAAACCACCCACATTGCTACCCCTCCATCACCATCCCTAATAGTGAATGTTCTCGCTCTGCAGCAAGTTAACCAAACCAGGAACATTTAAACAATACAACAAAGCTCCAACTTTGCTAAGGGAAATAATAATAGCATTGTGAGCCAAAGGAATCGATCAATGAAAACCATGTTGGTTTCAAGACAATGGAACATTGAGTTAATTGATGCACTTATAGATGGTGTTTACGAACAAAGTGCTTATGATCATTCAATCTTTATCTAGAAGATTGGTTTTGACATTATTGTTGTCTTAGTTGGTTTTGACATTGTTGTCTTAGTTTATGTGGATGATCTCTTCATCACTGAGAGCAACCTCGAGTTGATTCAACAAGCAAATGATACATTCCATAGAGCATTCAAGGTCAAGGAACTAGTTCAGTTGAGATATTTTCTTGGAATTGAAGCGTTGATGTAATCTAAAGTATTCTACTTAACCAGAGGTAAGTATGTGTTTGAGTTGATCTCTGAAATTGGTTTGAGTGGAGCTAAGCCAGCTGTGACATCTATGGAGCTTAACCAGAAGCTCACTGCCGTAGAACTAGAATATGACATTCATGTGGGAAAAACTGATGATCCAGAGTTAGTTGATGTACTCAGTCAGTTCATGCAAAAACCTAAGCACTCTCACATGGGTGCTCCTGGTCTGGAAATTCTATACAAAGCAAGTAATATCAATACTATGATTATATATTGTGATGTTCTGACTGGGCAGCTTACCCTAACACTACGAGATCAGTGACATGGTCAAGTTAGGTGACTCCTTGATTTCATGGAAATCTAAGAAGCAGCATACAGTTAGCAGTTAGCACGAGCTCTGCAGAGGCAGAGTACAGGAGTGTGGTTGTGGCAACAGCAAAGCGCAGAGATCACCTGGTTAGTTGGTTTCTTGGCTGAGCTTGGTTGGAATTACAATTGCCTGTGCAATTGTATAGTGATAATAAAGTTGCTCTTCAAGTAGCAGTTAATTCCATCTTCCATGAGAGGACCAAACACATTGATATAGATTGTCATTTTGTCCGGAAAAGTTCAAGTGGGGGTTGATTACGAATGCTTATATTGCTACTGAATCGCAATTATCTGATCTTATGGCCAAAGGACACACTGGTTCTCTTCCAAACTTAAAGTGTTTGACGCCTTAGCCTCCACCCTCCGACTTGGGGGGGAGTACCGGATACCACCCTCCGACTTGGGGGGGAGTACCGGATATATATTGACACAAGTGTGAAAGGCTCTTTAGTCACAATGTAATAACATAGAGGCCTTAGTTGTCTTTTCCTGACTTGATAAGTTGAGTCACTTGCCTAGTTCGGAGAAGATTTTTATAGGAGGGGATTTTAATGGGCACATCGGGTCATTGTCGTTAGGGTATGATGATGTGCATGGAGGCTTTGGGTTCGGGGTTAGGAATGATGAGGGAGGTGCTCTTTTGGAGTTTGCGAGGGCCTTTGGGTTGGTGGTAGTGAATTCTAGTTTTCCGAAGAAGGAGGAGCATTTAGTTACTTTCCGTAGTAGATTAGCCAAGACTCAGATTGACTTTTTGTTGCTTAGGAAGGGGGATAGAGCTTTGTGTAAGGATTATAAGGTAATCCCGAGTGAGAATCTTGCGACCCAACATAGACTCCTGGTGATGGACTTGACTATCAAGAAGGGCAAGAAGAGGCGGGGTAGGAAGGGTCCACCTAGAGTTAGGTGGGGCGGCCTGACTCCGGTTAGTGCTTTGGAGATAGGGGCGAAGTTGGAAGGGATGGCGGTGTGGGAGTGTAGGGGGGACATGGATAGTATGTGGGATAGGGTTGCTGGTTGCATCAAGGAGTCTGCTAGAGAGGTGTTGGGTGTATCGAGGGGCTGGGCTGGCCGGTATCGGGGGGATTGGTGGTGGAATGAAGATGTTAAGAAGAAGGTGGAGACAAAGAAGGCGGTTTATGCTAAATTGGTTGAGAGTAAGGATGAAGAGGAGAAGCGGGTGAGCAGGGAGGAGTACAAGTTAGCTAAGAAGGAGGCTAAGTTAGTAGTTACGGCTGCTAAGACAGCAGCTTTTGAGAGTTTGTATAAGGGGTTAGAGGAGAAGGGCGGGGAAAAGAGGTTATTTAGGCTTGCCAAGGTTAGAGAGCGAAAGGGGCAGGATCTGGATCAGGTGAAGTGCATTAAGGGGGAGGATGGCAGAGTATTGGTTGAAGACGCCCTCATTAAGAAAAGATGGCAGTCGTATTTTCATAGGCTCTTGAATGAGGAGGGGGACAGAGGTGTTGTGTTAGGGGAGTTGGAGTACTATGGGGAGTGTCGCGATTTCGGCTGTTATCGGCATTTTAAGGTAGAGGAGGTTAGTGAGGCTATTCGCAAGATGCGAAGGGGCAGGGCGACGGGGCCCGACGAGATCCCGGTGGATTTTTGGAAGTTTTCTAGTGGGGCAGGGTTGAGGTGGCTGACCAACTTGTTTAACAACATTTTCAAGTCCGCAAGGATGCCCGAGGCGTGGAGATGGAGCACGATGATTCCTTTATATAAGAACAAGGGTGACATTCAGAGTTGCAACAACTACCGGGGTATTAAGTTGTTGAGTCACTAAATGAAGATTTGGGAGAGGGTGGTGGAGCGGAGGATGAGGAAGATTGTGTCTATTTCGGAGAATCAATTTTGATTTATGCCTGTTCGCTCCACGACTGAGGCAATTCACCTAGTGCGGAGACTGGTAGAGCAGTATAGAGAGAGGAAGAGGGATCTGCACATGGTATTTATTGACTTGGAAAAGGCATATGACAAGGTTTCGAGGGAGGTTCTGTGGAGATGCTTGGAGGTGAGGGGGTCCCTGTGGCGTACAGCAGGGTGATTAGGGACATGTATGAGGGAGCGAAGACTCGGGTAAGGACAGTGGGAGGAGATTCCGAGCATTTCCCAATCTTGTCAGGATTGCACCAGGGATCAACTCTTAGTTCGTTTTTATTCGCCTTGGTGATAGATGTGTTGACGCGGAGTATACAAAGTGAGGTGCCTTGGTGTATGCTTTTTGCGGATGATATAGTTTTGATTGATGAGTCGCGACAAGGTGTTAATGATAAGCTGGAGGTTTGGAGACAAACCCTGGAGTCTAAAGGTTTCCGATTGAGTAGGACCAAGACGGAGTACTTGGAGTGCAAGATTAGTGACTTGAGGAAAGAGGAGGAGGTGGTAGTGAAGTTGGATTCCCAGATGGTTTGCAAGAGGGATAGTTTTATGTATCTTGGGTCCACAATTCAGGGGAATGGAGAGATAGATGAGGATGTCTCTCACCGTATTGGGGCAGGTTGGATGAAATAGAGGCTCGCTTCGGGAATTTTATGCGATAAGAAGGTGGCCCCTAAGCTGAAAGGCAAATTCTATAGAATCGCAGTACGGCCGGCTATGTTATATAGAGCGGAGTGTTGGCCGGTTAAGAATTCTCATATCCAAAAGTTGAAGGTGGCGGAAATGAGGATGTTGTGTTGGATGTGCGGATTTACAAGGGCTAATAGGGTTAGGAATGATATTATTCAGGAGAAGGTGGGTGTGGTGTCAGTGGAGGATAAAATGCGAGAAGTGAGGTTGAGATGGTTTGGTCATGTGATAAGGAGAGGTACGGATGCCCCGGTTCGTAGGTGTGAGAGGTTGGCCTTGGATGGTTTCAAGCGGGGTAGGGGTAGACCGAAGAAATACTGGAGGAAAGTGATTAAATGTGACATGGAGTAGTTACAGCTGACTGAGGACATGACCCTAGATAGAAAGGTATGGAGGAAAAACATTAGGATAGAGGGCTAAGGTGTATGGGTGAGTCGTAGTCTGTAGTTAGGAGGGCTTTGGTGTCCTTTGTTTGGCAATATACAATATTTTTGTGGATGTCGTGCCTATGTTATTTTATCATATCCGATGCTTTTGATGTTTTTTGTATACTGTCCTTTGTCTTGAGCCGAGGGTCTATCGGAAACAACCTCTCTACTTCTTTACAGGTAGTGATATGGACTGCGTACATTCTAGCCTCCCCAGACCCCACGATGTGGGAATATACTGGGTTTGTTGTTGTTGATCAGTTGAGCCACTGGTAAGCCTTTTAAGAGGCAATAAAAGTCAGTTTCAGTACACAATTTACATCCTGCAAAATATCTTCTCTTCTCCATCCAACACAGCCCAAGTATTGAGTGCTCCCTTTTTCCTATCTGAACTATCATCATCGATGTACTAAACACACCTCGAAGCTGACTAGGCCATCTATCAATTATTTTGTTTTCCTAACCGACCGATCACCATCAAAGACAGAGCTAGAACTTTAACTTTATGGGTTCTAAATTTTAGAAGGGCCATTTCAATTACTAAAAATAACATTCTAAATTTATTATTTATACATATTTAATGAATTCTTAAACACAAATGCATTGTTTGAACGAAAGTTACTGGGATCAGCCAAACCTGAGGAAATTACTAGTGACAAAAACATTTTAGCACTCTTTATAAATGTCCCCGAAGCCTATAACGACATTTGTATCCAATGAGAATTAACTAACGCCAGTAAATATTTAGTTCTCTTAATTAAAATGCATATTTATTGCCGCTAAAAAGGGGTGCAATTGGGCCTCATATTTCTCCAATATACCATGTTCATATGGTGGTGCAATGTGCTACGTGACTCCACGCTTGAAGGTCATCATACCACAGAGGTACAATTAGGACCTCAATATGGTTTTATTCTGTTTATCGTAGCGGAATTTATGTTCTTTTTTGCTTCTCTGTATCTCTTTAGTATCTTCACACAATCTTCGTCACTCCAATTATGCTTAACTAGCTGAAAAAAGTCATATCTTCTCAAACATCATAATCAGTGACCTATAGCCTCTACTATACAAACTAGAAATACTCAGCGCTGCAAGAGTTAATTAGAAAATTACACTATATATACAAGATCAAAATCGTATTCTATTTCTATATAGTAGATGTTGAATCACATTAGCTTTTTCATGTGTTTACTTTTTCTATTTTGAATACCTTTAGCATGAAGAAAAATAGAACTTTGAAGGACATGTTAAGAATAAAACTTGTGTGCATACCTTAAGCAAAATAGCATCAGCATGGGGAATAGACTGTAACATGTCCTCTCCTACAAAGCTTAAATTTTTAGTCTGTGGCATGTTTGCAACAACATGTGGAAGATCAAGAACGGTGCATTTCATGTGGAATAGAGGTTGTTGTTGTGTTTGTTTTCAAAGTTTTGTTTCATGACGACCTCCCCATGTACATTAGTATTTGATCAAGAACACCATCGTTGTTTGGTTTCTGAATAATTGTACTTCTGTAGAGTGTTGCTGATGAGTTTTGAGGACTCTCAAGAGCCTTATGGTAATTCTTCTTCTTGAACACACGGCACACCACCCACCATTCTTCCTGACTACTTGATTCCAATGGCTGGATATTAATAAAACAATATAATCATATATATCGTCAGTAAACTATACTATAAGGTCGTCTTACTTATGTATGTATTGTAGCAAGCAGGTTACTGTCTTAGTTTCACGGATGAAAAAGGCATATCGTGCAAAATTTATTTGCGCAATCAGGACATTCTTTCTATACACATACATTATCGTAACATGGTATGGATGCTTACATTAATGTTGAGGGATGTTGCTTACATGGTATTGGTGCTTACATTCTTTCTATATCATGTGCTTACATTAATGTTGAGGGCTCAAACCAAATAATCAGACACCGACTTCACTTACCATACAATGCCTAAAATGGGGTCATCTGAATAGTCAAATGAAAGTTGTTATTATGCCCAAAATCCACCAAGGCTAAAAATTTGTCCCCCTAACCTCCAAAATCCAAGACATAAGCACAAACTATATCTTTCAAAATTTTAAAAGTTTGCTCTGACTGCCTATCAATCTGGGGATGAAAGGCGATGCTAAAGTCAACTTAGGTACCCAACTCCTCCTGAAATGTCATCTAGAAGCTAGAAGTAAACTGAGAACCTCCATCTACAATAATGGATGTGGGCACTCTGTGCAGGTGAACCATCTATCGAATATAGATATGTGTTAATCTCTCTACAGTGTAAGAAATCTAAATGTGAAAAAATAGGCAGATTTGGTGAATTGATATATGATGATTCAATAGATATCAAAACCATGAGAATTTATTATTTTACTGTTAAATCATAATTCAATGTTGAGTTTGTAACTTGATTTAGTAATCTTTTTTTTTTTTTTACAATTTTCATGCAGAGAGTGACATCTTCTATTAAGACTCATCTTGATACTTCTTTAGATGGGATTATGAGCCGTATTACGGTAATTTTTACATTAGATTTATTACTCAATAGAAACAACATCATTATATCAATAATTGTGTTGATTGTGTTGTTGACATTATTAATTTTTTTTTATTTAGTCTTTCGAATCCAAGTGTGATTCTATTGTGGAGCTTGTTCAGGGATTACATAAACCATGTGACGGGCGAGGAGTGGGCATTGCGAATTTCAAGAGGGTGAATGAAATGCAGGAACAAATGTACCTATTCTTGAAGAAGAAGTCAAGTTTGAAACTTGTTCCCAAATTTGTGCGAAGCTTCAAAGCGGAGAAATTGATCTTTCAACACCTCATGATGACTTGCTTTCTAGGAAAAGAAAGCGGTGCAAAGTATCAGATGAAGTTTATGGTCCTAGTTTTACTCTAATAAGTCCAACGCCACCCGATGTTTCTGATCATATTTCTATAAAAGAAGAAATTTTGTATAGCTTAAGACGTGGAAAATTCTTAAGAGGATTTAAGTTTGTCTTTTTTTTTATGACGTTTAAAGATAGTCACTCAAGTTGTAATTGAAGGTGTTTACTTTCAACTAATTTGCCACGATTTCTGCTTATCCTTTTATAAATTGTTGCATTATTTTTTCTTGTTTTATTTTTCTTATTAGTTTACTACTTGCTCTTTCGACTTTAATATCAATTTTTTGGTCTTGGTCTTTTTTATCTGTGAGTTTATTTTTGTCAAGTTATATAAAGGTCATGATATATTCTCTTTTTTGAGTTATCAACTTACGTTAGAGTAGCTCATTAGTTAGACACAATGAAATGGTGTAAATTATATCACATACATTAATTTTTTGAAAATTTTTGAACTACATTTCTCCCCAAAGGCAATAGTTATATAATACTCAATAAGTTAGAATTTGTGAAATAGAATAAATCATTGCCCATTTAAGTGTTTGTTAGTTTTTATAAGCCTTGTGTTATGTTTTTTATCTAAGTCAACAATTACTGCACATTATGCGTCTAAGTCGAGAAGTGTATAATGTGCCTTTTGAAGTCCTCGAGCTAATGTCTTGCCTTTAGGGCAGGAATTATATATCATCTGCCAAATCAAAACAAGCTATGTTAGTGACAAATCTTGCCCATAAGGCACAACTTGTTCTTTTGTGATCTAAAAGTCTTGCCTCTTGGGCAAAAGTTATAGATTGTTTACAAAATCATTAAAGACTAAAAGTAGTATCAACGAACTTGTTTCTAATCTTGCCTCTAGGGCAAGAGTTATAGATAATTCATCAAATCATTATAGGCTAAGGCAAAGTCAACTCTTGCCCATGGGGCACAACTTGTTCTTTTGTGATTTAAAAGTCTTGCCTCTAGGGCAAGAGTTATAGATCATTCGTCAAATCATTATAGGCTAAGGAAAAGTCAACTCTTGCCCATGGGGCACAACTTATTCTTTTCTGATTTAAAAATCTTGCCTCTAGGGCAAGAGTTATAGATCATTCGTCAAATCATTACAGACTTAAGGCAAAGTCAACTCTTTCCCATGGGGCACAACTTGTTCTTTTGTGATTTAAAAGTCTTGCCTCTAGGGCAAGAGTTCTAGATCATTCGTCAAATCATTATAGACTTAAGGCAAAGTCAACTCTTGCCTATGGGGCACAACTTTTATCTGGGTGGACTCTGTGTTAGGACATTATAAAACTAGACATCGTAAGTTATACATTGTAAAATTATGTCAATACAAACTAATAATGTCTACTTTTACCCGCGTGGCATAACTTATTTTGTTGGGTCTAAGTTTGCCTCTTGCAGAACATTAGCTAATTTAATAAAAATTAATAATATTAACGTTTGCCCATAAGGCACAATTTAAAATATATTATTTTATTAATAATAAATTATTTTTTATATAACATAATTTTTTGCACCAAGTTAAGTTAAAAATATATTTTTGTACCCAAAAAAAAGTTTAAAATACATTTACGAATAAATTTATCTCAAGGTTACAACAAATTTCATTTGAAAGCTCGGAAGCCTCGGATTAAGATAGTACATTTATTACCAAAATAGATTAAGTTAAAAATATATCTACCCATTGCAATAAGCTCAGGTGACAGAGAAATTTGCATTTCATAAAGCTACAAAAAAGTTCATCTCAAAGCTTGAGCTTCGGATTTCTCTCTTCTCTTTGATGAAATTGCATTCTAACTTTAGGGCTTTTGGTATTTACCCATTGCAATAAGCTCAAGTGACGAAAAATTTCATAAAGCTACAAAAAAAGTTCATCTCAAAGCCTGAGCTTCGGATTTCTCTCTTCCCTTTGGTGTAATTGCATTCTAACTTTAGGGTTTTTTATTTTGCCATTCATCTCTCTGCAATTTAGGTAATTTCTCTCATTTTATCTTAATCTTATTGCATGCATTTGAAGTATTTGTTACCTAGCATTTTTTTGAGCCGAAAACCACTTTTCTCTTCCGTGAATCACATTCTATAATGCCTAGATTAATTTATAAACTCTATTTTTTTTCTATCTACATCACCTTGATGAAAATGCGTTTTGGGTGGTTTCTCTACTCACTGATCTCACTATTGTCCAGTCAGTAGGTTATTTAAATTTGGATTTTTGGAGTTTTGTGTAGCCATTAGGTTAATATTTTTTGTCCAATAAATTTTATTTTGCAGCTTGATTCTTGTTTTTTTTGTTAATTTTTAATTTAATAGTTGTTTTTATCTTTATAACTCAGCAGATTTTGGTAATCATGTCTAGCAAGACAAATCGTGTCAAGTGCTTTATTGATCCTAATAATTGGTTCAAGTCAGACCCCCGTTGGAGAGGGGATTCAAATTATCATACAACGAACTTTTTGGATGACACACAGTTGTCATTGTTAGAGAAAGGGGTTTTTGGAAATTTGATAAAATTAGGTAATCTAAATCCATCGGGTAATCTTTTACATTGCATGCTTTTATCGGAAGTAAAATGTAACAAGAAGAATTCGATGGCGTTTTATGTCAAGGGAAGTTACATTGAGTTTACACTTGATGTATTTGGTCTTGTTACTGGGTTGTCCACTAAAAGTTCAAGTAGTGTATTATCATCAATTAGGGAAAAAGGAGGTGGTAGTCATCTGTTGAACACTTACTTCGATGGTGCTGATAAATTGAAAATGGGGGCCTTGAAAAATTTTATGGAAACAAGAAAAGGTGAAGTCCAAAACGATTTAGATGCTGTCAAACTAGCTGAGATATATATTCTAGGATGTGTGTTGTTAGGGGGAGGATCACCAAGGTCATCTATGCTAATCTTATTATGATCTTGAAGGATGCTGATTTATGTAGGGAGTATGGATGGGGTGAATTGTCTTTCGATGAAACTATAAGTTCATTGAAAAGCTCACTGAAACCAACAAAAACTACTGTCGAATCATCATACCAACTTGTTGGATTTCCATATGCATTTATGGTATGGACATGGGATATTTTTCCCAAATACAGAGAAAAAAATGTGCAAATAGTCTCTGAAGAAAAATATCTTTTGATGTTGCGTTATGTGGCATGTACTACTCCACAGTACACAACAGTAGTCAAGTTTTTTAAGTCAAAGAAGTCAAAATCTTCGGTAAGTATGTACACCTATTTTATTTTTATTTTTTATTTGTTTATAATTAGTGTGTGTGTGTATTGTAATTTCTGTCATTTTTTTGTTAATAGAAAGGTGCGGTTGAGGCATTCTCATTAGAGCATGAGCTGCCAAGTAATAATGATAGTGAAGCCAAACGATTTAGTTTGCTAAATCAGAAACTTGATGTATGCATCGGTTCTTTTCGTCTAATCCCTCTTATAAACTTGTCCGTTAAATAGATTATTTTTAATTTTTCATGTACTGTGTATGCAGAAACTTCAAAGAACGTGTTCAAAGAAGTTTAAAAAGATTTTTCACTAAAACAAATCTTTGAAGTCCGAGTTATCTGAAATCAAAACATTATTGTTGGGAAATCTTAAAGCGGATGGGGATATTCTATCCGATAAACAACCGGATAATCTCCAAGGTGAACCAAGTCGTGATCCAATGGTTGATAATCAATATGATGATTCTAGTGAAAAGAGATCTGTAAGTAAATAGTTTCCTGCGTTGCCTTGTCTTTTTATGTTCTTGTGTGAGTTGGGGAACAAGTTGTAATTGTGGTGACGAGGGTCACACTGCATCTAACTGTACTTCAACTAGATGTAATAAACCATGTTTTGTTTGTGGGATTTTTGAATATTATGATATTCAGTGTGCAAAGGTTAGTGAAGAAAATTGCTTACTCATCAATTGGTATATGTGACCTTATATTGGTTGTGCAATCTTGCTTATTAGTCTTATGAACATCCGTTAAATTTGTCAACGAGAATCTATCATACTTATATTCTATTATCACTTGTAAAAGATATTCTGCATACCTTCTCGATCTGTTCTACAATAGTTAAGTCTTCCCACAAGATTTCGTAATCCAAGTGGTCAGTATCCACGCCCACCTTATTAATAGCACTACTATTGGTGCTTCCATAGCTACTAGAACTGCTTGTGTTGTTGGTATTAAATGAAGACCAGGACCCTGGAGCTTCACTGGTGGTTGTCTGGTGAGTTTCAATAACATGATTGTATGGTTTAAATGTATTAGAACTGGTGATGTGATTTAACTCATTGTCTTGGTCATGGTTTAGCCAAGGCCACACAAATCGTGTAGTTCTTGACTCTAATGTTTCTCTCTCATTGCTTTTCCACGGCCATGATAAGCTATTCTTCGACATCCATGCCTCTACCTTCGAGGTGATAATCTTAGAAATCCCTTGTTTTCCCTCACTCTTATCTCGGAATCTCTTGAGAATTTCCCTAAGAAGTGATCCACTTTTAAAAGATTAGCGAATACTCCAAATGGAGACGGGTTAAAATATCTCATAGGTGTACTCGCTCCGCTTGATTTTGCATCCTCCTGGTGATCTGAGAGAGAAGCATCAGAAAATGCATGGTCAGAATAATCAATGACCTAGGTTCCTAGTAAGAAAGATTTGGTAATACATGTGTCTAGCTCCTAATTGTTCTTCTTCAACTTTACGTTTTTTGGATGTTTGCTTTATTACGCATGTTTTATTGATCTCTTAATCATTATTCTTCCTCATAGGAAAAGAAACGGCGAGCTGAAGAAGGAAAGAATGCAAAAGTTCATTCAGATGAGAATGAAGAAGCCGCAGAAGAAAGAGTCACTGGTTTGGGGCCTTTAAACATGGAAGAAATGAGACAGGCAAAGAATCAGGTAATCCAGTCTTTATATTGTCAGTCCATTGAGTATTTGTAAAACACAGGTAATCTAAAGTATCCTTTAGCATCTTCAGGTTGAGCTGAGTAAAAGTATTATAATTGAGTTACCTGATAACTGTGTTTATAGGAGAGCATCTGCAGTAAAATTAGCTTCCTTATTGATGTGTTGAAGGTGGAAAGATTCAAGTAAAAATACTAGTAACTCTTGGAGCTCCACAACGTACTTATGAATACTACAAGGAGAATATATAACTGTTTTCAACCATTTAACCAAAAGCTCAGAATCAATCTCCAATATCACCTTACTATATCCTTGAAATGAACCAAGCGATGATAATAATGGATACCTATAATTCTGCTTGATTATTTGTGCCTATTCCCAAAGAAGCTGAAAATCCAAAGATAAGGTTGTCTCTATGATCTCTAAGAACACCACCAACCCCTATACTTTCTGGATTAGTCAAGGTTCTACCATCTGTTATGAGTTTAACTAATGTATCAATTGGTATAGTCCAACAAACCTGTATGACATGCACCTCATGTTTACATTATTTTATTTGATGAATTAAAATTCTCCAATCCAGTAACCAGGTACTATATGGAAAACTAGTAGACAGTATTATATAAATATCCTTCATAACAACGAGTCTAACTCTAGTACTACTAGACTTTTTACCTCCATATTTGGTTGAACATTTGTTCTTCTACAAATTCAATCATAATAAAATAGGCAGAGCTTGCAGGACTAGTCTATGTATTTCATTATTAGGCTTGATACACCACTATTTCATCAACAAATTAGGCAAAGGTATAGTTACATGAATGACACCCAAACTATTGGAAACGAATTTTCAAGTATAATTGGCTAAACTGCCTAACACAAATATATAATTATTTGTGTCCTCACCAGGTATAATACAACAACACAAATATATCTTAACAGTAGTAGGGATTTTATTTCTGAGAGCTCTCCACACTAGAAAAGATACTTTAAATGAAATGTATTTGTCCCAGACCTGTGTATTACTAGAGTAATGTTCTTTTCGTCCTCATTAGGTCCCAGAAGAGCAAGTACTCAATGGACTGACAATATAAGGACTAGATTCCAAAAGATATTCAAGGAGCTTAGTTGTAGATGAAAAATAGCTAAAACCTCAAAAGGAATTCCTTTCAATTATTTGGACTTCTGGTTTAAAAATTTGAGATATTACAATGGCACTTTTGAGCAAATCAATGACCTAGGTTTCTAGGAAGAAACATTTAGTAATACATGCGACTAGCTCCTAATTGTTCTTCTTCAACTTTACCTTATTTTGATTATCTTCTTTATTACGCATGCTTTTTGTTCTCTTATTTATTCTTCTTCCTTATAGGAAAAGAATGCGGGAGCTGAAGATCTTCTACCTTTTCCATTGGTAGAAGAGTTCTCAAAATATTCTCCCTATTCCGAGCTGCAGGTAAGCCGACCATAATTCTGCTCGACAGAAAATCAAATTTTGAAAAAAAATATGTCATGATAAATCTGCCCAACAGAAAACCATAATTCTGCAACATCATCATAAATTTAAAAAGGTTGTGATATTTATAAAATCAACCAAGCAACTGTGAGCCTTTTCATATGTAGTAACCTGAAAGAGCAAGGAATCGGGAATCTTCGAGGCATGAAACCGCCACACAAAGTTGTCATCCAAACATCGCAGTGAATATCTTGTTGTGCTTGATTTGATAACCTTAAATTGGATGTTGTGTATAATTGCAATGTTTGACATGCACGTCATCATATTTTGTTTGTCAATGAAGATCGACTTGATATTTACCTCATTCAAAGAGGCATTGTGTCTCAAGAGAGTAGTCTCGACATCAAGTATCCTCTTCTTTTTTTGGCGTACCCTCTTAATCTTGGATGACTCAGCTATTTTAGCCTCCAATATTTTTTCAATAACCTGTACCTCGTTATTTCTATCAATACTTTCAATACTCATTTCATTTTCATCCATTCCAAGCACAACCCTTGTGAAAAATGAAACAACAAAAGATTAGTAACAATTTAATTTAGAATATATATCTTCAATAAGTAAAATCATTAAAGAGTAAGGCATAGTCAACTATTGCCCATGGGGCATAACTGTCAAAGTCTTGCCTCTAGGGCAAGAGTTATAGGTCATTTGTCAAATTATTACAGACTATGGCAGTGTCAACTCTTGCCCATGGGGCATAACTGTCTCAGTCTTGCCTCGGGGGCAAGAGTTATAGGTTATCTGCCAAATCATTACAGACTATGGCAGTGTCAACTCTTGCCCATGGGGCATAACTGTCTCAGTCTTGCCTCGGGGGCAAGAGTTATAGGTTATCTGCCAAATCATTACAGACTAAGTCAGTGTCAACTATTGCCCATGGGGCATAACTTGAAATATATGGCAAAATCTAAAGATGCTAAGATCGCACTTGAAACTACTGAATAACACACACTATAGGGGTGATTCTGAGAGGGTTGTTTATTTCAGAGATACGTTGCAAGTGATACAACATAGTTTATCAACTCAGTACTCTGATAGTATGGCGTTGAAAGAGAATGATGTACTGACTATTATTGAGAAGTGGAGCAATATTGAAGAGAGCATGTTACAATAAAAATTCAGGGCTTTGTGTATAAGCAAGGTGATTCAAACCCCGTGTATTTTAGTGCAGTTAGACTCAAACAAAAGGCATCTAAACGCTATGATAAATGCTTAATTGTGTAAACATCTCATCGAAAAGCTTCAAATGTTAGAAAGCAAACTTCGAATACTTCACTATATATTCTTAAGCAAACACAACAGGTCTAGTTGGTTTCACAACATCAATTTGTATGTATACAGATTTTCTAATCATATTAATTTAACGTTTCAGGTCAAATGCACATAATCGTGGCATCGTAAGAGGTCATTATGGATACATCAATTAGATGGGACATAGCTTCAACATCGATACATCAGATTGTGAGGTAAAAAATGTTGATCATGTTTATGAGGAGCAGAGCCACCATGTTCCACATTCTAGACAATCAAATCTCCATCTGTATGGAAATAATTTATACGATGATACTGACAAGAACCACACAATACATGATGAAGAAGATGACACGCCAACTCCTAAGCAAGTTGGATTACTAAGCTTGTTGAAATACTCATCCAAGTTAGATATAGTACTACTGTTGTTGGGATGTATTGGTGTAACACCCCGTATTCAAGTACGTGTATTGGCGTATTCAAGTACGTGTATTGGTCTTATTTATATGGAATTAATTTTTTTATTTTATTTATACTGGAATTTGCCCGTCGATGGTTCCATGCGAAGGTTATTGAATAAACTTTCCAACGATATAAAGATTTCCTAAAACAGATAGGTTTCGGATATAATCGAGCACGTTCGAAACTATAAAATGGTGACCGGGATATTTGAGAATAGTAAATGTGCAGGAAAATTTCCTGCACACAAACTACTGAGGCCAGCCGAATTTTTAGGTCAACTTCGAACGATCATAACTCCCTTAATATAATGAACTGGGAGAGCTGCGACCTATGAAAAGAAAGATATTTGAGTATTATTTCCAATACAATTGGTTTCATCCAAATCCAACGTCTGAGTAAGGAGTTATACTCGTTTTACTTCAGCCTATCAAAATAGATTTTTAGGGTCAACTTCAAACGACCATAACTCCTTGTACAGGACGAACTGGGTGGCCTACTTTATATGAAATGAAATCCCTTTGAATTATTCTTCCAACGATACCAATTTCACCCAAATCCGATATCGAATCAAAGAGTTATAGTCGATCTACTTTAGCTTATCAAAACAGTCCACCAAAGGACAGATTTGACATTATTTAAATTTTAACGGCATTTTGGCCATTTCCTATTATATTATGGACGGGAATATGTGTATATATACATGTATATGATTTCAAAAACTCATTTTCATCATCAATAATTGAGAAATAACAAACCCTAGCCAAATTTGACCTTTAAATTACTTTTGATTCAATCGTAGAAATTCCAAAGTAATCCGATAACTGCGTTTGTCATCTCAAGAGCTTCGAACGACACCTATTATTTGTGCAAACGGGATTGCATAATCAAGAGGTGAATTCTAAGGTATGAATATTGTTTGCCTTTGTTCTTTTCCATATGTATATGTGTGATAGAGGATTATATGTATTGGTTGTTATTGAAAGGTGATGGAAATAGGGTTATGGACTATTTTGCATGGTTTGATTGTATTGAATTGTGGAAGGTGGATATGGTAATTGAGTTATGGAAGGTGGATATGGTGATATACTATTGAATTGATGATTATATATGTCTATGGCTCAATTTGGTTTAATGGATTGGTTGGAAGGATAAATGAATCCAAACTTGATATTGGAGGATGTTGTATGAATATGCATGGAATGTGAATGTAATTGGAGTATAAGAGGGTTAAAGTGACACCCTTTATGGTGTAATTAAGGCTTACTACTTAACCACTGGTTTGGTGAATTCAAATAATTGAATTGTGACGTTTGGTTGCTAATACTAGATTGCTATATATGTTCATTGTAGATAAGTAATCCGAAAAGACGGGAAGTCCATTTGGGACTAGTATTGAAGGTTGACAGTTAGGTATGTAAAGCATACTCTATACCATATCTTTGGCATAAAAGTGAACAATTGTTCTATTAAGAAAGTTTCCAAAGTTATTCAATAACATGTGATCCATAATGGTTTTGTATGATGTCCTACGTTACCAATGAACTTGTTTCCACCCTACAAGATGTCAATACATTCCAATACTTACTTGTTTTCCAAATCTTACATGTTTATTGCACTAATGAATGTCAGAAGGTATCCGGTTACTCAAACAAGATCCATGTTCTATTAATGACTCCAAAACATTTCATTGATATACCAATAAGTTCCTACTTCATTGTTATGGCATTGATGACTCCAAAACACTTCATTGATGTGCCAATGAGTTCTTACTTCATTGTTATTGCATTGATGGTCTATTTATATGTCTCTTATTGATGTATCATTGTTTCAAAGTATCAAAAATGCGGTGGCGACCGAAATAACAATCTCAAAGATTAATTGAACTAAGTGATGGAAGTTCTCTCTTATCGGGTGGTATCCCAGGGGCATAAGCCTATCATGGATCGATCCCTATTTATGTGTTTATGGGTGGTATCCCAGGGGCATAAGCCTATCATGGGTCGATCCCAGTTGATATGCACTGGAGGCAGCCTAATGGTCACAGTACAGTACAGTAATAATTACAAAGATGATAAGAACGAAGGTAAAGTGATTGAATAAATACAATGTACAAGTCACAAGTTCTAGTAAGTGTGGTCCACTCCTATTACGATTTATTCACTTGTTTCTGATTTCTATTGAGCTCCTATATCATATGTGATTATCTACAGTTTTACATACTCAGTACATATTTCGTACTGACGTCCCCCACGGGGAACCTGCATTTCATGCTGCAGGCATAGGTACCTCAGCTCATACACCATACAAGTAGGAGCCAGGATATCCAGCTGCTTTTGGTGAGCTCCAGTTTGCTTCAGGGCTTTTTGTGTCATATCCAGTCACTTTTGGTATTGTATAGAAGTTAGTTATATGGCGGGGTGTGTCCCGACCTTAGTTAAACTCTGTGTATTGTGTAGAGGCTTTGTAGACCTAATGTACAGTCAAGGTGGTATTTTGTTAATAGACGTGATGGGTCCAACGAACAAGTATTGTATATACATTTATATGTGTGCTCGAGCTTATACAGGTGATTATTTCCTTTTATATGCGACATGATATTGTCCGAATTTCGGGTTGTCATAGAGGTATGCATGGGAAGTATAAGGTTATGAGCAGGTTCTCCCAGGCCTCCTCGGTTACGGGTGCCTGTCCGCCCCAATAGGATTTGAGGCGTGACAATTGGGGCTCTAATAAATGGAGGATCGCTTCCTTGGTATTCTTATCTTTTTGGTAATTTCGTAAACAAAATTGCTCTGGACAAAGACAAAGACCAAATGATAAAGGATGTGGGAACGGTAATATATACTTAGACTTTTATTATATGCTTCCAAAGCTCTCAGTTAATAACCCCTTAACCTTTCATACCGCGAGCAGTAAAAAGAGACAAATTCATGAATACTACTATCCTAAAGTAGATGTAACCAATACTACTGTAGTTAACAAAAGATGAAGGATTAAATATGATGCGTCTTCAACAATGAAGGATTTTTTTAACACAGAAAAATTGTATAATGCAGTGAACTATACAATAGTAACCTTGTTACCTAAAGTACCAAATCCTACTACCATTAGAGAGTTTAAGCCCATTGCTTGTTGCTCTATGTTATACAAGCTAATAGCTAAGGTGCTCTCTCTTAGAATCAATAAATTAGTGCTTCTTTACTCTCTAAAACACATGCTGGATTCATCCGAGATGGAAAACACAACCTTTGCCTCCAAGACCAAACCCTCGCAACTACTCAAACACAATTATAATCGCAATAACAAACTCCCCACAACCTGTTCGACACAATTCCTCTTCATCTTCTAATGCTAATTATACCACTAGTTTGAAATACTTGAAACTAATTTCTTGTACTACCTTCACCTTATACGTTTAGCCTTCCCAAAATATGTTGCGATCAACGTTAACTCCCATATTAACGGCCTTTCCCTCCAAGACCGACCCCCCACAACTACTCAAACACAATTATAACCGCAATAACAAACTCCCCATAATCTGTTTGACGCAATTCCTCAATGATAAATATGTTACTACAACAACAACATATCCAAACTTCAGCTTACGTTCACCTCCCCAAAAATCAAATCAATATGCTAATTATATAACGAGCTAAAATTACCACAATGCATCAATAAGCTAAAATTACCACAATAAATTTTGGTGATGAATTTCATACCTGAAGAACCCTTACTGCTAAAGTCGATTCTGGAATTTGGAAGAAAGAGATTTAACAGTGAGTATTTTGGCAGGAGATCGATTCTGAAATTTGGAAGAAAGGGAGGAAGAAAGAGGTTTAACGACTGGAGAAAGAGGTTTAACGACAAATATTCCGCAGGAGGGTATTTTTGTCCAAGAAAATATGACTTAACAAGTTAAAGCTATTTTAACAAAACCATTTTATTTGGGGCTAAATTTTGAAAGCCACCCTAATTTGGGTCTATATTTGAGAATCTCCCTGTACGTACTGGTTATTGTATCCACAATAAACATTGGGTAGAATAACTGCTAAAAAGATTTCATTTGATTATATATATTAATAACTAGAGAAATTACTCGCGCTTCGCGCGATGATAAAAAATGTAAATATTTTTAATAAATAATTAATAACAATAAAAAAAAAAAATACTAATTAAAAATTTATTTTGGATACAGAACGAAAAGTATCCATTCCAATCGGCTTTTGACTTGTGAATTATAAGCAAAACGTCATAAGTTAGAATCAGAACTTATATTTGCTTATAAGCAATTTTTAAATTTACCCTTCAAAAACACTTAAAAGTTATTTTTAACTTAAAAACATTTAAAATAAATCCATCTAAATGACCTATTAAAATTGGCAACACTATATTAACAGTGAAAAGTCTTTATAATCTTAATAAATGTAATTTTCACCTTTACTCACTTGAAAATAAAGCTGAAACATATATAATATTAATACCTGCAACTTTATTCCAATGAAATGTATTAATTGATATTTAAATGCCTCAATTATTATTTCATGGTGATTACAAGAATAAAACTCTTCACCTCCGTACGTTATTTATAACACCAGTAATTTAAAAAGCATTAAAAGTCTCACCAAATTTTACGTTACAAAAGCCTAAAACACACAAAAACTTTTTTTTTTTTAAATGACGTTTCTCATTCAAACACATAGTTAAAATAATTATAATTGAATGAGTACATTAAGTGTATTAATTAATTGTAAGAAAAATTATTTAAAATGGAATGCTGAAAAAAATTGGAGAAAAGAGGAAAAATTAAGGTATGAGAACTTGATATATACAAAGAAAGAGAAGAGAGAAATATAAGGAATCTTATAAAAAGAATAATATTAGGTTAATTAAGGGGAGGAAAAGTAATAGTATATTAACGTAATAGAAGGATAAAAAAGGGTACTAAAAAAGTAATTAATTATATTAATTATTATTAACACTAATATGTAATATTTTGCATGCTTCATTGGCCAGCATTAGTATTTATCTTTTTTCTTTAGAATTTTGAGGATTTTTTTTTTTTATTCTGAAATTTTTCAAAAAGAATAGAAAATCTCTTCCTTTATTATAATTATCATTTACTACATTCTTAAATTCTCTTTCCTACTTTAAATATATATGGTAGTAAATTAGACCTTCCAAATGGAAGGTGGCCCACGTTGCAACACTCATTAGTGCAATTTATACGCTTAATGCTCATTTATTCATTTGTAATTACTAATACATTAATTTTATTTCATGATATGTCCTTAATTTTTTCTTCTTCTTCTTGTTCTTCTTCTTCTGATTCTGATTCTGATATCTTTGCTCGCGGCAATTGTGACCTCTCGGGAGAATCGATGACTGCATCAAAGATGCAGTGCTAGTACATCTGAGACTTCTTAATTGGCTAGTTGTAAATAGCCCCACCCCAGGGCTATGGAACAAAGGATTATCTCGGACCTAGACCGAGGTATTGATGGTGATTTTCTAATCTTGCAGAACAGAATGTGATACGATGAGATAGAATCTTCTTCTTCTTCTTCTTCTTCTTCTTCTTCTTCTTCTTCTTCTTCTTCTTCTTCTTCTTCTTCTTCTTCTTCTTCTTCTTCTTCTTCTTCTTCTTCTGAATCTTAGATGTGAATTCATTAGAAATTTTTGTTCCAAGCAGAAGAAAGAAATTGGCAGACAGAGCAAAATAAACATCTCCTTATTCTCCACCTACTTTGTTGTGGATTACTTTGACATAGAACAATAACATTTCCTCTCTTCTCTTATTGAAGATACTATGTCGAAGAAGAAGAGACAATTCTGAAAAAAGTCCTGCATTGTTGTGTTACAAATACTCACCCTTATTTTATAATAAGTATAAAGACGAACCGTTTTGAAAATTGAAAGACATTTTCTTAGTATTTAATTTACTTGAATGTGTGTCATTAATCATCTTTATAAACTTAAAGGAAGTTGCTTTCTCATTAATTGAGTCTTTCAATTTGTTTTGTGAATTTTTTGAGGAAAAATTAACAAAGAAACCTCAAAAAAATAATTAAAAAAATCAATAACATTCCTTGATTCTTAGGCATGCCACATAGGATGAGCTTACAAATAATTTATTAAATAATATATAGATAGATCTTTATATGAAAAAAATATAAAATTAAAAAATACGAAAAAAAAAAATTACACCGACTCAATCCCTTCTCAATATAATAGACGTACAATTCATAGAGTAAATATGTTAACAACATGTAATCATCTACTTTAGAAGGTGAAGAGCAAAATATTTATTCTTGTAATTATAATGATTAAAAATAAATCAGATAATACATTATTTCTCAAAGTTAAAAAGAAAGAAAAAAAAGAAACAAATAAAACATAAAGGCTTCTTTTTTTATGTATATAATTTTTTTTTAAAATAAATCAGATAAATACACTATATTTCAAAAAAAAAAAAAAAAAAAAATGAACAAAACATAAATGGTTCTTTTTCCTGTATATAAAAATTTTCATAATTACCTCACGTTTATAAAAATTTTAGAATTAATTACCTCATTTTTCTCCTTCGCTTCCATGTTCTTTTATATTTCTCAATTTTTTTGTCATGCATATTTATTGATAGTCCTAAAACTTAATCATAATTAAGACCAAATAACAAATATATTTCAATTATAAAAATTTATTTAGCTATCGGTGGATGTTGGTTACTTTGAATTGCTTTACATGTGATTAATGAAAATAAGCTAGTCACCTAAAAAAAAATAATTAAAAATTACGAAACTTAATTTATAATTAGTAATTTTCCAACTAAAAATTATTCATTTGAACCAAAAGGAATTATACACTTAAAAATTGAACTTAAGAGGCATTTTATATAGATATAGAAATAAGACAATACACATATTATTATATTTTTAATCATTAATTAAAAAATAAAAAGAAAGATGAAACCAATGCATAATTGTTCAAGCTCTTGCCGATATCCACTTCCACAAGCCTTTCACCATTTAAGAGCATCTTCATCTTTTTCAAGTGAAATAATAACATAAATATCATAGTGAAAATGAAGGATAACCTTAGATAAAATCGCATGAAATAAAATATATGAACTTCATTAAAAAGAAAAACGAAATGAATACATTAATATCTCGGTATGTACTTCCACAAGCCTAAAAAAATTAATTATAAATTAAAAATATAAGTGATAATTAGCAAATTTCTAACTACAAAGTTATTCATTTAACCAAAAGAAATTATACACTTGAAAAATTGAACTTAAGAGGCATCATATATAGATATAGAAATAGTACAATACACATATTATTATATTTTTAAACATTAGTTGAAAAATAAAAAGAAAGCTGAAATCAAATGTTCGAGCTCTTGCCGATATCCACTTCCACAAGTCTTTTACCATTTAAGAGCATTTCTTCTTTTTTCAAGTGAAATAAAAACATAAACATCATAGTGAAAATGAATGATAACCTTAGATAAAATCGCATGAAATAAAACATATGAACGTCTATAGAAAGAAAAACGGAACGAATACATAAATGTCTCAATATCTACTTTCACAAGCCTATCACCATTCAAAGGTCTTCTTCTTTCCAAGACAAACAAAAACATGAATATAATAGTGAAAATGAAGGATAACCTTGGATAGCATCTCATGAAACAAAAAATATGAATTTATATACATAAAAAAAAAGGAATACCATAAGGTATCATTAACTTTTGTATTAAATATTTAGGGGTTATAAATATAAAATCATGAATAGCTTGAGAGTTACAAATATTATTAGTAGAAATTAAATAGATGAGTTACCTCAAACATTTTTTTTCTTTTATTACATAATAAATAGAATTTAAATGTGATGACTTTTGATTTTTCTTTAAACACACAAATATTTAAAATAAAAAGAAAACTCAATAAATATCCAAAAAAAACACAAAAAAGGATAAATAGGTTTGGAGGCTTCTAAGACATACCACATAGGATTGACTATTGATCTCTTTTATATATATATAGAGAGAGAGAGAGAGATTTGGCATAATACATAAACGGGAATTTTAGCTTGACACTAAATTAGACTATCCCCTTTAACTTTGCCAGTGCACAAGTAGGCCCTTTTAAGTATATAAAAACTGAACAAAAAAACACTCCAATTCTGCAACTTACATGCGTGAAACTCAATCGCTCCTACGTAGATTAGTAATTCACTCAGATGTTGCCACCTAATAACTATGACCTTTAACTTTGTCAGTGCACAAGCAGGCCCTTTAACTTTACAACAACAACAACAACAAACCCAGTGTATTCCCACAAAGTGGGGTCTGGGGAGGGTAAAATGTACGCAGTCCAACTGTACAAAAGCTGGAAAAAAAACACTTCAATTCTAACTCTAACGCGCGTGGTTTTGAGTGTATACATGCATTTTGCCAGGTAGGATTAGAGTGTTTTTTTGTTCAGCTTTTGTAGAGTTAAAGGGCCTTCTCGTGCACTGGTAAAGTTAGAGGTCATAGTTATAATTTGATGTCAAGTTAAAGATTCTGCTTATGTATTATACCTAATAATTTTAATTGGAACAAACTTGAGATTTTACTGCTGATCAAAGCAAATGTATATACAATCAGAGAAGGTGATATATCAATTTTAATTCTATTTTATAGAGTGCTCTAATTTGGCATTATATACTTCTAACATTAAATTGATGTGCTCTCCCTGTTGTTGAATGTTATTTAGGCTGTTTGGACTTGAAGTCGGGTTAATTTAAAGTTCAAATTTTGTAAAACATGCGATTTAATTGTTTTGTAAGTTGTATTTTTTTTTGTATAAGCATGAAAATTTCATAATTTGTAAAAACCATCAAAATTTGTGAAAGTTTTGTACAATCATAAAAAATGAGCAAATCATAATTCATAAACAAGATAATGATCAGAATATACTAAGAGGCCGAATTAATAAATCGCATATCTCCAATTTTTTTATAAATAAATATTTGTGACTGCCTATTATTACAAATTTTCAAAACCAGAAAAACATATTCAAAGTCAAGATGAAACAAAACTTTATGCTACAAGATTACAAAAAGAAAAAGTTTCAACAGGCCTACCCCAATCCAATCCTTTTAACTTCCTTGCAGCAGATATGATCAGTTTGTAAGGCATATCACACCGTCTTCCATTTTAACTATAAATGGAGTTGATCAACCTATTTCACTTGCATTTTCAGTCTATCTACTGATACATCATACCAGAAATGGGAAACAAATTCTTCCAGTATTTCTACAGAAATCTGTAACGTGTGAAGGAATCTATCTGTATACATTACATGTCTATCGACGTGTGAAGGAATCTATCCGTATACATTACATGTCCACCTTTCCGCGCGAAAACCTGCATAACATCATCAGATACCACAATCAGAATTCTAGGCCAAAATGCCATACAGAAACTATTAATAATGCCCCCCAAGTCATGGACCAGGAAGTACTTTCTCCCTCTGTGGGTAGCCCAGCGCACCAAACTCCCTCGCGGAAGGGCCAGACCACATTGGGCAGCCTTACCTTGCACTTGTGCAAGAGGCTATTTTCCTCCTGTGCCTTGGTAAAATCTCGCACTCACTCACTTTTACTATCATACGAAAAGTTTTTTTTTTTTTCAAAAGAAAATAATTAAGACGATAAATGAACAGATTGATAGGGCGAGAGGCCCCTTCCTAATGCCCAAATAACTGATGGACATTTTAGTGAGAAATGAAACACACAACAATCGTTTAATTCTTATGCTGCACGCTGTCAAAAAGACCATGAGCAAGTGTTCCATTCTGGGGGCAGTCCTAACGCAGGAACCTAAGGTACCACCACGTCTATGAGGCAATAGTGTACCATAAACGCATGATATAAGAAAAATTCAGCTTATAAAATGGATATCCAACTAGTGTACCATCAACTAAAGCAGTATTTGGGAGAATTCAAAATTTCCAGCATGGTAATGGCTTGTAAGAAAATGAATAAAGAGGCCTATTTATATTTCCCATATCCTATGCCGATGCATGGAGCGCAAAGGAGGAGAAATTGATTTACCTCTTTCAAGCTTCATTTTTTGTGTCTCTTCTTGGAATTGAAGAAGCTTGGCAAATATCTTGCTCTAGTATAAGGTAAGCCAAAGAATCGGATGAAATTTTGGCAATCCTTTATTGCAGTACTGTCACCCCCTGACGCACTTATATGACTCAAGTATGTTTTGCCTTCATATATGAAACAGAGTTGCTGCCACAAAAGCACGCTTAAACCTATCCCGATAGAGATACTAGCAATAAAGAGGTAAATAAGAACAAGTCCTCTAGCTGGTAAAAACATCATAGAACTAAAACCTGCAAGAAAAATATCTTTTAGCAATCCCATAAGCAACTTCTGACCAAAAGCCCCATTCAGAAGTCGAATTTGCCAGTTGTTTAATGGCGGCCAAATATGATAAACTGCATATGCAGACATGATGGACGCGTAAATCATGCTAATGATTGCTGAAATGAGGAAAATGACGAAATGCCGATGGTTTGCTGCACCAACACAGTTTCCATTCTGATAAATAAAAGAAGCAACTGTTATCATGAGAATATAATATGATTACTGTGTCATATTGTTCATGTAAATCAGACGGGACTTACACAGAGACACGAGATGAATGTACAGCTAGATGAAGTACGGTGGAAGCCAGAGAAATCAGGCAACTTTTCAGTCAAAGTTTACTATTTCTCATTTCCCGTTACAGGAAAACAACAATATGTTGGTTCTGTTTCGTCATTTCCAAGGAAAATCAGATAGAAGACAACAATCCCTAAAAGGTTTCTTTTCTGCCTGGACTATGTCTCATCAAGCACCTATACATATAACTGTGTTCAGTACTACCCATATGCGATTTTTAGATTTAAAAAAAATCATCAAGCGGATATCACCTACCTAATATTGCTACAGCATAGGGTCCATCTCAACTCTAGGCTTAAACTCCCAGACACATGGTTATCCTTGTCTATTAAGCTTCTTAAATTTCTCAACTATCTTGTCATATGTTTTCTAGACACACAAAAGGCATAACACTCTAGAGGATAAACAGCTTCTCCCAAGTGTGAAAGAACAAAGAGAACTTACAAATGGACAATGATGATCCATGTCCAATACGCACATCCCACAAGAACGGCAATGATGTGCCCTAGTTGACTTTGGCTTCGCACAATATTCACAAAATCTATAATTCTCGAGTGCTCCTCTTGTCACAGCAGGATAGCTACCCCATAGTATGTTTGGTGGAGCACCTGCAGATCGAAATGCAGAAAGGCTAAATGTAGACAGGGTAAATATGGACAATATTATAATAAGCAATATGTTAACACCACCATAGAAGTAACCGCAAGAAACTAATACTGGATAAATGGCCCAAATACCGCCACCTGAAACACAAAAAAGCATATCAAAGCTCAATGTATAACGAAGAGTCTTACATCCAGCAACAAATTGAAATAAAATTGAAAAGTACCCCTACAATTAATACAATGACATACAAGAAAATATAGACAGAAAGGAGTAAGAGAGACAAAAAGTACATTTTGGAATTTAATACTTTTATGCTGCAACTGCAAGGATTTGTTGCATCAAATGATAAGAAACAATAAAAGAAGGTAACTGTTTGCACATTTAAATAAGAGATAAAAGACATTAGAAACTCAGTTCATGCAGCATGCATGAAACAGCTATTATCTTTAATTGATCAGCAACAATCATAGGTGACCTAGTCTAACTTTAAATTCCACAAATTTCATCGATACTGCAGTCTTGGTAGTGACTTTCAGCATGGCTAAAATTCTTGATTTTCTCCATGCTGTTTCATTTTCAGTGGTTAGGAACAAAAAAAAGTAGCTGAATTGCTTTAATTGGAAGAACCGGAGAGGGGCACACATGAAACAGACCACACACAAAAAAAAGAACAGAGAGATGTCCACATTGATTTCTGTCAGTATTTAAAACCCTGACATGATATTCATTGAAATGGTGCAAGCCTTATATAAGGATAAGGCAGATAGAGAAGGCAATAACCATACATAACTAAAAGTTAGATCGTCAAAAGAATCAAATATTCCCGCAGATCAGAAATGCAGGGAGATGATGGATGTTTGATCACTTACATATTACCAATAGAATGAAGACAATGAGAAAGCTGACAAAGCACCGGTCTCGCAATCGTCTCCACCTGAAGTTCTGTTTCTCGTACTTAATTCCGTTCTGGTTGGTTATAGCTCCGCACCAGAAACATTTGAAAGCAGGTACATGCGGTGAAACAAGTACACAGAGCCCACAGCCCCAACACGTAGTCTCATGATCATCACTTAAAGATGTCACATTATGCTCCTCCTACAATACCACACCATTAAGCAACTAAGCTGTTCAGTATTGATACAAGAATGTCTAAATTGACCAACTACAGAGAGAGAGATACAAAATTAGTGAAATCAACTTGGGAGAGCTCAAATGATTCTGAGTTAACGAGTGAGACTTGCGGAAATGGCTGGTTACCTCTACCAATCACAGGTAGGGCATTTCAAAAGCAATACTTAATTATAAAAGTAGACAAATCATGTCAAACAGAAATTAAAAAGCTATATGATTTCCTTCCATTTGCCTAAGACATCAACAACAACATATCCAGTGTAGTCCCTCAAAGTGGGGTCTGGAAAGGGTAGAGTGGACCCAGACCTTACCTCTACCTCAGAGGTAAGTAGAGAGGCTGTTTTCGATAGACATATTTAGGGGTACTGATAGGATGCAAAATTCAGTGAAATAATTGAGGTACTTGCAAGATAGAGAAAGGTTATCAGGAGAAGTAGACAAATGGCGTAAAGCTTTTATCAAAAAAAAAAATGAAGAAGAAGACAAAAGGAAACAATAAGGGAATTAAAGGAATACCTGCCATCTCATACTAAAACGCAGGCACACATCCAAAAAAAGAAAAGAAAATGAAATTTTGGTCAATTATCAGAGATAACAGAAAATCCACTGATCAAGCATTCTATAATAACTTATAAGAAGGAAACAGAATTGGGGTATATAGACAAAAATGATTCCCAACGATGAGTGAAAATGCATCAAAGCATACCAGAGAATGGAGATACAACTGAAGAAAAAAGGATAGAGAATTGGTGAAATCAACTTTGAGAGAAGCTTAAATGTTTTTTTGAATTTACAAGTGAGAGGTGCTCAAATGATAAGTTACCTCTATCTCTAACCATAGGCAGGGCATTTCAAAAGCAATACCTTAATGATAAAAGTAGACAACTGGTATCAGCAGATGCAAAAAAGCTAAAAAAAAATTCCTTCCGTTTGGCTAAGTCATGGTAGACAGGTTTAGGGGTACAGATAGGATGAAGAATTCAGTGAAATAGTTGAGGTGCTTGCAAGCTAGTCAAACGCAAGGTTATTCAAAAAAAGAAGGCAAATGGTTAAAAACTTTTATCAGAACCAAAAAAAGGGAGAAAGGAAACAAAAAAAGGAAAAATAGGAATCTTTGCTATGAAATTCCAACCTCTTGTACTCAACACAGGCACATATAGCAAAAAACAAGAAGAAAAATTCTTGATTAATTACTCAAAAGTAACAGGAAATCCACTGTTCAAGCATTGTGTTATAACTTATTAGAAGGAAATAGAATTGGGGTATATAGACAGAAATGATTGCCAAACATGAACGAAAATGCATCAAAGCATACCAGAGATACTTTTTAATAGTTGTTGATGATTTCACTAGAATGACTTGGTTGTTCTTGTTGAAACTTAAATCTGATGTATGTGTAGTATTGAAACAATTCTTAATCTATGTTAGTACACAATTTAACAGAAGAGTTAAGTGTATTAGATCAGACAATGGGACTGAATTTGTTAACTCAGTTTGTGACTCAATGTTTAAAGCACTTGGTATCTCACACCAAACCTCATGTGCCTACACACCTCAACAGAATGGGGTGGCTGAAATAAAGCACAAACACATTCTTGAAGTTTGTAAAGCCATAAGGTTTCAAGGTCACATTCCTGTAAAGTTTTGGGGTCACTGTGTTTTAGCTGCTGCCTACCTTATAAACAGGATGCCAACTACTGTCCTCAATAATAAATCACCTTATGAACTGCTTTATGGAAAAAGACCTTCTCTTACTCATCTTAGGGTATTAGGTTGTCTTTGTTTTGCAAAAGTAATACAAGAAACTGATAAGCTTAAGTCTAGAGCCTTAGCTGCTATACACACGGGATACTCTCATTTCCAAAAGGGTTATATACTGTATAACTTTACTAATAATTTGTTCTTTGTCAACAGAGATGTTGAATTTAGGGAAAATGTATTTCCCTTTCAAACAATCAAGAAGGATCAACAGTCTCCATTTCTTGATGTATTTAGTGATGCATTGGTAGATTCATCTGAGAGCACACAACACAGTAGGCACTATTCTTCTGATAATCATGTACCATCTACATCAGTTCATACACCATCTACATCAGTCAATCAACCAGATTTACCTTCACTTCTTGTGACTACTGTATCTCGGACTCAACCTCTATCTAATATATCAGCACCACTGTAAAGAAAATCTTCTAGAACCAAACTTGCACCTATCTGGTTAAAGGATTTTGTTACAACTAAGACGACAAGTCCTTCTACACCCTACAACATCTCTAACTATATATAATATGATCAACTTTCTCCTGACTATCAAGCTTTTGTTGCTACAAGCTCAACTGAAGTAGAACCATCATCTTATAATGAAGCAACTCTTGATCCTAGGTGGGTAAGTGCAATGAAAGCAGAGATAGATGCTTTGGAAAGTAACAATACCTGGAAAGTTGTCTCACTACCTGAAGGGAAGAAGGCTATAGGTTGCAAGTGGGTGTTTAGAATTAAATACAAGGATACATGTGAAGTTGAGAGATTTAAAGCCAGACTAGTGGCAAAAGGTTTCAGTCAACAAGAAAGGATTGATTATCAGGAGACATTCTCCCCAGTAGTTAAAATGGTAACAGTGAGATCTATTCTAGCACTTGTTTCTATCAGATACTGGAACATCCATCAAATGGATAAGTACAATGCATTTCTTCAAGGTGACTTATATGATGAAATATACATGGAACTGCCCCAAGGATTTAAAAACCAGGGGGAGAAAAGACAGGTATGTAAACTTCTCAAATCCTTGTATGGACTTAAACAGGCTCCAAGACAATGGAACATGAAACTCCTAGAGGCAATTCTACAGTTTGGATTCAAGCAGAGTGAATATGATCACTCTTTATTTCTGAAGAAAACTGAAAATAAGTTGACAGTAATTTTGGTATATGTTGATGATCTTTTAATTACTGGTAGCAGTCTTCAGCTAATTCAAGACACCAAGGCAGCACTAAGTCAAGATTTCAAGATGAAAGACTTGAGGGAGCTAAGATTCTTTCTTGGTATAGAATTTGCAAGATCAAGTTTAGGAATATTAATGCATCAGAGAAAGTATGTTCTTGAGTTAATTTCAGAAATAGGATTGAGTGCTGCAAGACCTATATCTACACCATTGGAGACAAATGTCAAGTTAACCACTAAAGAAGTAGATGATTTTGTGAATGGAACAAGCAAGAACATCACTGATCCTGAAGTAGATGTAGCAAAATATCAAAGGATTGTGGGAAAGCTCCTCTACTTGACTATAACCAGACCTGATATAGCTTACAGTGTACAAACTCTTAGTCAATTTCTTCATCAGCCTAAGAAGTCTCACTATGAAGCAGCAATGAGAATAATAAGATATGTAAAGCAACAACCAGGACAAGGTATTCTGCTCTCAAGTAACAGCAAGGGACAAATATCAGCTTATTGTGATGTTGATTGGGCAGCATGTCCAAACTCTAGAAAGTCTATAACAGGTTTCCTAATTAAACTCGGTGATTCATTGATCTCTTGGAAATCAAAGAAACAGAATACAGTATCTAGAAGTTCAGCTGAAGCTGAATACAGAAGTCTAGCATCCACAGTAGCTGATCTAATATGGATTCTGGGATTATTCAAGGAAATAGGAGTACAAGTCAGTCTACCAGTTCAAGTCAATATTGACAGCAAAGCAGCTATGCAAATAGCTGCAAATCCAGTCTTCCATGAAAGAACAAAACACATTGAAATTGACTGCCATTTTGTAAGGGGGAAAATTCAGAAGGGGATGATCAAAACTGAGTACATACCTACCAATCTACAACAGGCTAATCTACTGACAAAAGCTCTAAGCAAGGCTCAACATGAATATCTTTGTTCAAGCTAGGCATGCTAAATATATTTGCACCACCTAGCTTGAGGGGGAGTGTTGAGGATACTAAAGCTAAAAATAATGACTAGTTAGTTATTTTCATGTAGTTAGTTAAGATGACATCACTAGTTAGTTGAATTACATCATTAGTTGGTTAAGTACTTACTATATACACAACATGTACACTAAGCTACCATATACTTTGAATGAAAAAAATTGCTCTCTCTCTCTCCCCTCTAATCTTCTGTTACCTTCTTCTCTTCCTCCTTGTACTATTTCTTCTTGTACTTTCTGTAAATTCAACACAATTTAACATTGAGTTTTATTTTATTATTATATCCTTCTGTAGTTTTAAATGAATGGTTATCCATACATTATTTCTAGTGTGTTAGTTTGTTAATTTTGATATGCTAACAAGTTTAGATAGAGGCAACATGAATTATTCCACATCCCAAAATAGAAAATCAAAGAACTTCATTTTAGGTCAAACTAACTATAAATATCATATGTAGAAAGTACCTCGATCACAATTTAATATCCTGTTTCAATTTTGTGGTAAATGATATGATCATATTTCATTAACTTTATGAAAACAATTTGAATTCATTTGGTCAAAGTCAAAGAACTGTAGACATTAAATTAGTTAGTGAATCTTATTGAATAAATATTAATTTGATTAATTTTTTGAGAATTATTTAAATTCATTTTGACATAATCAAGAAATTTTAGACATTAATTGAACTAGGATAAGATTTAATATTATTAAAACATGTCCTTTTTTGCAAGAGTCTACTAATTATGTGTGAATTTAATAATATAACAAAATAAGGTGAGTAAATAAATTTATAAAAAAAAAGTCTAGTATAGTGTATATAATTCATTAATTGTGAAAAAGTGGCCTGAAAAAACATATCACATACAATTTCTGTGGGAAATCAGACCTACAAAATGCATAAAAAATAGAATAGACATGATTTTGCATATAATTAAAACACATCATAACTACAAAAATATTAAAATTAGATATAAATACCAAAAGCCAAAAAAAGATAAATTTTAAATAACTTTTTCAATTGGTGCTAAGATAATGTTATTACCACAACAACAAAAGAAAATTCTTTAAAGTTAATTGATTTAAAGCTCTAATCTGTTCACATTGATGCAATAAATAAATTTTAAATAACTTTCTCAGTTGGTGTTTTTAATGTTATTATCACAACAATAAAAGAAAATTCTTAAAAATTAATTGGCTTAAAGCTCCGATATGTTCAAATTGATGCAATAGATAAATTTTAAATAACTTTCTTAATTGATGTTAAAATAATGCTATTACCACAACAATAAAAGAAAATTCTTTAAAATTAATTGATTTAAAGCTCTAATCTATTCACACTGATGCAATAGATAAATTTTAAATAACTTTTTAAATTGGTGTTAAAATAAATATCTAAAAATTACATAAATAAACAACTTACGTTTTCAATATTGCAAAAAATCCCAACTCCCTAAACATATTACAAAAATCCCAACATATACACAGAATGTTATGTATATGTCGGTTATGTTATGTATATTAATAGGGAGAGAGAGTAAAATAATTAAAAAAGTGGGAGAGAGTGTAATTACTTCCAAAAGGGTTGATATTTATGTTATTTATACTTAAAATAATGCTACTACCACAACAATAAAAGAAAATTCTTTAAAGTTAATTGATTTAAAGCTTTAATCTGTTCACACTGATGCAATAGATAAATTTTAAATAACTTTCTCAATTGATGTTATGATAATGCTATTACCACAACAATAAAAGAAAATTCTTTAAAGTTAATTGATTTAAAGCTCCAATCTGTTCACATTTAAAAGCCCTTTTGAACTTTACTTGACAATTAATAAATTGATTTGTCAAAACTGAATAAATATAATTTTTAAGTAACAACTCAGCAAATAAGAGTGCACATATAAAATGCTAGGCACTGATTAGTTCGTCTCTATATTTTATTCAGTTTTTTTCAGAAAAATATCTAAGTAGCCAAGAGGAGACATATAAGCGGTATCAATTTTCTTCTTTGATTTATTCAATTCATCATTGAGATAATCAATTTGCTTCTACGTTTTATTCAATCCTTTTTTTATTTTTATTTTCGTACAGGATTCAAATCGAGTGATGGTCTACTAGATTTAATTAAAATCTTACTTTGTGATTTAATTTTGTTTGCCTTCTTTTTGCCTTTTTGTTCATGTATACATTAATGTTAGAATGTTTCAATTAAGTAGGTATTTTGGCTTTTAATTTGTGGCCATCTCTAACAAATCTTGTAAGACTAATAACAAGATTGTTAATGCTTGATTATTCCTTTTTCTCTCTTTTTTTTCCTTCTTGCAACTCTGTTTTAAAAAGATTTCTCTGAAATAGAGGGTTTATCAAAAAGTTCTCTGCCTCCAAAAGAAAAGATAGCGTTGAGGTTCTTATATATCTTAGCCTTTTTAAACCCCATCCGTGGATTACACTAGGTATGCAGCTGTTGTATATTCATTCAAACACAATCATTGATTGCAAGTGCTTACATGTCATATAAAGGATACAAAAAACACACATCTGATTAAAAAATGTATGTCGCCTCCTCTTTGTAGTAACATTGATTTTTTCTAAGTTCAATTCTAAATTTTGATTTAATTGCCACAAGTATATATATAATTTTTTATGTCCTTGTTCCGCAATTTTGAATGAATATATGCCATATCTGATTTGAGTTTGATATAAGGAAAACATAACAATGATCGTAGAAAAAATATTTTTTCCTTTTTCCTATACAAAAATACTTTTTCCCTTTTTTGGTTCAAATTTTAATATAATTTTATTTGTTCCAACTTTGGACTCAACTAGTATAAGGGGAAGACCTTATTTGGCACGAATATGAATAGTGAATTTAAATAAGCGATTGATCTAAATTTTTACATTTAATTTTATAGTAGACGTTCAATATGCTCGAATCACAAAAGAATGAGAAAAAGGATGCTAAGAAAAACAAGAATTTCGAAGAACGCAAGAAACGCAGATTAGAAAATGCCCCAGAGGACTCTACCAAGAAAGACAAATCAGGTAATGCCCCAGAGGGCTCTTTCCAAAAAGGAAAATCAGGAAATTTTCTAGAGGACTCTTCCAAGAAAGGCAAATCGAAACATGCCCTAGAGGGCTCTTCCCAAAAAAGCAAGTCAGGAAATATCCTAGAGGACTCTTCCAAGAAAGGAAAATCGAAAATTGCCCCAGAGGGCTCTTCCCAAAAATGCAAGTCAGAAAATGCCCCAGAGGACTCTTCCAAAAGAGGCAAATCAGGAAATGCACCAGATCACTCTCTCAAAAAAAGAAAATCAGAAAATGCACTGAAGGACTCTTCCAAGAAAGACCAATCAGGAAATACCCCAGAGGGCTCTTCACAGAAAGGAAAATCAAGAAATTCTCAAGAGGACTTTTTCAGAAATGGTAAATCAAAAAATACACTGGAGGACTCTTCCAAGAAAGATCAATCAGGAAATGCCCCAGAGGGCTCTTCCCAGAAAGGCAAATCAGAAAATGTCCCAGAGGGCTCTTCTCAGAAAGGCAAGTCAGGAAATGCTCCGGAGAACTCTTTCAAAAAAGGCAGATCAGGAAATGCACCAGAGCACTCTCAAAAAAAGCAAATCAAAAAATGCACTGAAGGACTCTTCCAAGAAAGACCAATTAGGAAATACCCCAGAAGACTCTTCCCAGAAAAGCAAATCAGGAAATGCTCCAGAGAACTCTTTCGAAAAAGGCGAATCAGAAAATGCACTGGAGAACTCTTCCAAGAAAGACCAATCAGGAAATACCTCAGAGGACTCTTCCCAGAAAGGCAAATCAGGAAATGCCCTAGGGGGTTCTTCTCAGAAAGACAACTCAGGAAATGCCACAAAGGATTCTTCCAAAATAGGAAAATCAAAAAATGCACTGAAGGACTCTTCCAAAAAAGATAAAGCAAAAAATGCACTGAAGAACTCTTCCAAGAAAGACAATTCAGGAAATGTCCCAGAGGGCTCTTCCCAGAAAGGCAAGACAGGAAATACCCCAGAGGACTTTTCCAAAAAAGAAAAATCAAATAATACACTGGAGAACTCTTCCGAGAAAGGCAATTCAGGAAATGCCCTAAAGGGCTCTTCCCAGAAAGGCAAGACAGTAAATGCCCTAGAGGACTCTTCCAAACAAGGCAAATTAGAAAATGCATTGGAGGACTCATCCAAGAAAGGCAAATTAGAAAATGTCCCAGAGGACTCTTCCAAGAGAGGCAAATTTAAAAATGGCCCAGAGGGCTCTTCCAAGAAAGGAAAATCAGGAAATGCCCCAAAGGGCTCTTCCAAGAAGATTTCAACTACCAAACAAAATCAGAATGCTAATCACGGTACGTAATTAATAAATTAATTCAACATCTTACAATTGATTTATGCTATTAGGTTCATTTGCTATGAGGATAACTAATCTCAAAATTAATTTTAGGATGAATTTATCCCATGCTTGAGATGTAATAGAAGTGTCAGTTATTCCAAGATTATTGTGTTAATTTTTCCAACGTTAAGGTTAAAAAATAACATTCTCAGAATAACTTATTTTTCAACCCTTAATTGTGGTCTTTCATTTGGTTATGTATGATTTTCAGGTGTGTTTGAGAGCCTCGGTAAAGATAGCCTAATGAATAATTTGAATTGTACCTTAGTGGACAATAACGTTGGAAATACAAATGACAAAGAAAATGAAGACCACTATGTAAGAAAGGGAATATCAAAAAATACAATTATGTCCCTTGCTAACGCTTGTGAGGTAATTGATCAACACTTATGCCTCCATTTACATAATTTTTCCATTGAGCATGCTCATTGTATTCCACAATATATTTTTCCATCTCCAATCATTTATTAAAAAAAAAGAAATTGGATTTACAGTTGTTTGGAAATGAGATATTCGAAGAACACAACGAAAGCAACATAAATAAGGATCAAAAAGATTCTTTCGAGGAGGAACTACCTGCAAACCAACAAGAAGAAGAAGAAGATGTTGATGGTACTATAGGTTTTCACATCTTACAATTTAAACTTTGTTAATCATAGATTTATTTTTGTTTTCTGAAATAGAGAAGAATTCTAAATTTTAAATCAACGAGCGCAGGGTAATTGAAACTCTTGAGACCTAAATGGCACACAACATAGTGGTAGTCTAAAATTTACTGATTAGATTGAAGCTCTGGTCCCATTTTTTGAACTTATAATTTGTTCTAGTCTTGGCGAACAAAGCTACCTGGTACCTGTTATTGGTGGGAGATGACAGGTATCCCATGAATTTAGTCGAGGTGCGTGCAAGCTGGCCCGGACACCGCGGTTATCAAAAAAAAATGTTTCATGTGTATCATGCCATTTTATTTTGTTGCATATAATTTTCAGGTGAATCTGAGTTCAACAAAGTTACATGTGAAGATAGTCTGCCCGATAATTCTGATGATCATTTTCTAAACAACAATTGGGTCAAGTATGGGTCAAAACTTTGGACAAAAGATGCAAGTTATCTCATCAAGTATGGAATACCAAACAGTAAAAAATTCCGTAGCATTGCTAACCTCTATGAGGTAATTATTCATATAAGGTTTATGTCTATCTTAATATGTAACATCAAGTATTTTCAATAATATAATAGTTTTCTCTTTCTTTACTTTTGGTTCTTAGATATTTGACAAAATATGTTAAAAACTTATTTTGGTTATCTCATTAAGTTTTCTTGCATTCTACAGAATACTCCTAGGCTCTCACCAGTTGAAGATGAATATAATTGGGATCTTATAATTATTGAAGAACCAAATAGGAATCATTCGGCAAAAGAAGATTCAAGTATCAAAAGAAAGAAAGAGGATGTTGGTTCGGGGAAAGAAGATTCAAGTATCAAAAGAAAGAAAGAGGATGTTGATTCTGCAAAAGAAGATTCAAGTACCAAAAGAAAGAAAGAGAATGTTGGCTCGGGAAAAGAAGATTCAAGTATCAAAAGTTATGAAGAGAATGCTGGTTCGGAAAAAGAAGATTCTAGTGTCGAAACAAACAAAGAGAATGTTGGTTTGGCAAATGAAGGTTCAAGAGTTGAAACAAACAAAGAGAATGTTGGTTCGGCAAAAGAAGGTTCAAGAGCCGAAACAAACAAAGAGAATGTTGGTTCGGCAAAAGAAGGTTCAAGTGCCGAAATAAACAAAGAGAATGTTGGTTCGGCAAAAGAAGGTTCAAGTGCCAAAACAAACAAAGAGAATGTTGATTCGGCAAAAGTAGGTTCAAGCATCAAAAGAACCAAAGAGAATGTTGGTTCGGCAAAAGAAGGTACAAGTGCCAAAACAAACAAAGAGAAAGTTGGTTCGGCAAAAGAAGGTTCAAGTATCAAAAGAACCAAAGAGTATGTTGGTTCGGCAAAAGAAGATCCAATTACCAACACAAACAAAGAGAATGTTGGCTTGGCAAAGGAAGATCCAAGTATCAAAACAAACAAGGAGAATGTTGGTTCAGCAAAAGAAGATTCAGGTATCAAAACAAACAACGAGAATGTTGGTTTGGCAAAGGAAGATCCAATTATCAAAACAAACAAGGAGAATGTTGGTTCAGCAAAAGAAGATTCAGGTATCAAAACAAACAAAATGAATGTTGGTCGTAAGAGAAAAGAGAGAGAGAGAACAAACAAGGCAATGGAGAACAAAATGTTGGTTCGGCAAAAGAAGATTCAAGAATCAAAATAAAGAAAGAGAAGGTTGGTCGTAAGAGAAAAGAGAGAGAGACAACAAAAACGGCAACGGAGAAAAGGATGTTGCAACTCCTTCCACCTATCTCCAAGATTGAATTTTAACATTTCATTGAATTCCAGCTGCTAGATTGCATTTGAATTATTTCTTGTTGAATTATATCAGTTCATTTACTTTCAACTTTAAGTTTCCTTTATAAACTTTGCTATACTTCTTTGGTTCTTCATTATTAACTACCTTTTATAAAGGTTTATCTTCAAAACTCGTCAACAAGAACGATATGATCTCTCTCGGAGTAAAAGAAAATCAGATTCGATATTATATACCAAATCAGTAAATGTGAGTTTTCTCCAAATTCCTGAGAAAGGCTCCAAACATAAGTGTCTAAAGTCAGGTTAATTTCACAGAAGGTCATCAACTTATAGGTTCACAGAAGAGAGAATTTTCGAAAGTGAACATAAAAGAGAGTCTTGCCTTTCATCAGGCAGGTACCGATGAATTGTGAAGGGTATCTTCTTTTCTCGGAGCTCTTTCATTGCCATCTTCTGAAGCAAATGGACATTAAGGAAGATACATCAAACATTTCTATAAACTTTACAAGTGAGCTGCCGATTTCCCTCCTATCCTAATGACAAAACCGGATTCAGAGGTTGTTTCTCTTAAGACGAAAATGTATGATTGCAGTCACGAAGGGTTTCCACCCTACGTCATCATTTTCATGCTTTTTTTGTTAAAGTAACATGAGAACCTGGGGAGACTGGAGAAGAGACTCCTGTTTGCTATTGACTTCGGATAAAAGTTTTCTTGATAAGTCACTGAGTGCAGATAAAAAAGAAAAGGACAGCCTCACGACTCACATTAAGAGGATCAGTTTCAATCATCACAGGAACATTCATGCTGCATGAGCACAATACAGACTCCCCATAATCCCAATATTCCATTGTTTAAAATACGAGCCCTACAAAAATGGCTAAAATAGGGAAGAATAGGGCCAGGACCTGATCTGGAGCACTCGAATTCCCAGGCTTCTTGCACGTTCATATTTTGTCATATACTTACGTTTCCTGAGGTCGCTCCTCAGGTGCTCTGGCTTTGCCTCACCTTCACCCAATAGGGGGTCTTGTACATCCTCAGTGTTGCCATTTTCTTCTTCTAACTCCGCTCCTCCTAGATAATGAAACACATTAATGTTTGATGATTAATATAGTTATGCAACATCCATGAATTACATTCAAATACTGAAGAATATGGAAATAAATTATTTTACAAGAAGTTCGGGCTCCATGGGCTCATCCTTGTATCTGCAACAATGTACACATGCCTAATACAAAAGAGACCAAATGACCTTTCCTACAGTCCAAAATAATTGATCTTCACAATAACTAAATAAGCAATCGGCGACAATAAGAAACCAGTAAAGGGCTAGTTCATTAGTTCATAATTTATAACTAACTCAAGTGTTTTTTTATTTTTTTACACAGTTTCAGAAAAAAATAAAAGAATAAATAATTAAGCTTAAGCATAAAGATAACCTTTACTAGAACTAACCAGGTCAAAACAATACTAGTTCACAAGGTACGTACCATGCTACCATCACTAGTGAATGTTATCTCTCTGAAGCTAGTTAACCAATGCAGGAATAAGCAACGCAACAAACTTGCTAACATAGAGACTCTGGACCTAAAAGGCACAAGGTTTCGGGTAGTAGCCTAAGGTGCATGCAGGCATTAGATTGTAGTTCCAATTTGATTTTTAAACTTAGAATTTGTTCCATGTGTGTCATACTCACTCATTTGGTAATACATGATTATCAGATGAGTCTGAGCTCAATAGAACCACAGGTGAAGATAGTCTCTCAGATAATACAAATTAAATGATAATAACATCATATATACCTTATTTCTATTTCCTTACATCAACATTAAGCATTTTCAATAAGTTTCTAGTATTGTTTAACAATAATTTGTGTTCCTTACTTTTGGTGCTTAGAGATTTGACAAAATAAAGAAATTGTTAAAACTTATTTTGATCATCTCATCAAGTTCCCTTGCAAATTGCAATATTTCAGTTTACTAACAGGCTCTCACCAGTTGAATAGTGTTGGAATCTCCCTAGGGAAGAACACTCAAATATGAATCTTTCAACAAAAGAAGATTCACGTAATAAAAAGAAAATGTTGTTTGTAAGAAAAAATAGACAGAAACCCAAAATGGCAAGAGAGAAAATTAACGATACTATGACTTCTTCCACCTTCAAGATTGTATTTTAATCATTTCTTTGAATGTTGAATTGCATACACATGACTGTTGGCAACTGGCAGGAGGAGGTCGTTTGGGTAACAACATGGTCAAAGAGGAGGTCTGGCAGAGGAGGCATCAGCAGCAGCCTGTTTGCAATGGTGATCGCCACATTATGGCGTGAAAGGAACTTGATGAGGTTTCAAGGGAGTACCTATCAAGTGGATACTGGATAGGGTATGCAAGGAAATTGCAATATACTTACACACATGAGGACGTGACAGGAAGAGATGGCAACCAATTCTGGCTCAACTGACTCATTCTCCTTAGCCTACTCTGATGACTAAGGACTTCAGCAATTTCACAGTCTAGTTTTGAGCCTACTGATCCTTTTTGGAATTATATATATTTTTTTTTTTTGAATAGGTTAGTAGTTGAGTCTTGTTTTATAGACTCTTTGCATCTGTATTTCTTTAAGAAACAGCTGGTCAGGCCTGTTTGCTTTTGTAATGATAACTTTTGGTAATAAAATTTTCTTTTAAAAAAAAAATCGTACTTTAACTTTGATTGTTGAATTGTATTAATTAATTTACAATTTTAAATTTATGTTTGAATGGAAATCACAGTGATTATCCAATATTGCTTCTTCAATCATTATTTATTAATTATCCTTTACAAAGGCTTATTTTCAAAATTTGTCAACAATAATAGCTTGATCTCTCTCGAGAAAAAAGAATGTTAAGCATTTTTCTTGTATAAATATTGGGTATGTGATTCTACCTCTATTTTATTCATTCCCCAAGAACACCATTAATTTTCATGTTTTGATTCACTTAGATGTTAAAGTTGAGATTTTGAATTCCTAAGGTAAGAACTTGAAAATTGTTGTTTGGATATGAATTTGGGATTGGATTTTGTTGATTTTTGGAACTTAAGATCCTTATGTCATAGGTAAATCAGTTTTGGCATCAAATTACAGATTTGTCATTTTTTTTCATCGTTTAAAAGCATCAAACTTGGAGATTTCGGGCCTAATGTTACGAAATTGTATTTTGATGATTTGAGGATCGATTTGAACTCCATTTTCAACGAAATTTTACATTTTGGTTCCTTACCTTATGGGTAAATCGATCCTTAAAGAAAATTTCTTTTTCGCCCTTGGGGGCTTGCGGTTGACTTTTTGGATCCGAGATAGAAGTATAGCAATATGGGTATCGATAGACTCATATTCTCTCGTAGATCATGTTCATGATAGATTGGAAGTATTCTTAGGCTGTTTGGGAAGGAAAGACGCATATGTGATGGTTCATGGCACATTTTCTCCCCATTCGAGGTAGGCCATGACTTACTTTTCCCAAACTTAGCTTAGTGATAGCTTATCATATAACGCATGTTTGGGTTGGCGAATGATGGGTTTGGGGTATTTATTGAATTGAATAGATGTCGCGAAAACCCAAAATGGAAAATTTAGCTAATAAATGGCTTACGAGTTGTCATTTGTATTGTATTTGTGAAAACCAAGATCGGATCTTAGTTGATAGATGCTATATGAATTGAAAGATGTACTTGTTGTATATTACTCCATTTCATGCATTAGTCCGTACCTTAATGAGTTGGTGGCCTACGAGCATTTTTTTTTTTTTGACAAGGTAACGAACTGTGTATATAAATCATCAACACAAAAGCTGGAAGCGAAATTACATCATTGAATCTACTAGTAGACTAACGCTACATCCTATCTCAATTTACAAGGATCCTAGGATGTCCACAATAGAAACGAGGTCATCTATATAGTCTGAGCTGCACCAATAACAAAAACTTATGATGCAATTCATCTTTAACTTTTGCAGAGAACTACTGTTGCCTTAAAAACACCTAGAGTTTCTCTTTTTCCAAATGGTACACCATATTACTGCTGGGACAATTCTCCATCTGTCTTTGTTAGTGCTACCTCCACCCTCAAAATTCCAGCTAGTTAGTGCCTCTCCTGTTCTTCCCGGCATCGTCCACCTTACGCCTTTGAAGCTAGTAAATAGATTCCAAAGCAGGCTAACCACTTTACAATGTAGAAACAGATGATTAATTGTCTTTGCATTATGTTCACAAAAATAACACCTGGAGCACATATGTGTGCCTTCTTCTTTAGGTTCTCCTGAGTTGAAACAATTTCTATCACAACCAACCAAGTGAAAATGGCTACTTTGTGTGGGGATTTTTACTTTCCAGATAAGTTTCCAAGGTAAAAAAAATGATCTGCAAATGCAAACCCATCTGATTCATGTCCTTATAAGCGAAGCTTACAGTAAAAATGTCCTTGTTGTGGCATTTCCGTCTTAGAGTATCTTCTCCTTCCTATAGCCCTTTGCATTGGTCTAGAGTGCCGTAAAGTCGGCCAATCTTTCCATCTCCCAGTCTTGCATCAATCTTCTATAGGTCAAATTCCAACCTTGATTCGACAACACCTCATGTAAAGTAGCATTTTGTTGCTGATTTAAAATATAAATCTCAGGAAACAGTTGTTTAAGACGTTCCATTCCCTAGCCAGTTATCTTCCCAGAACAAGATCCTCTTTTCATCTTTCACATTAAAACTAGTTCTTTCAAAGAATACATGCCACAAGTTCCTGATTGATCTCCACAAGCTTGTGCCGCATGTGGTGTTTACTTCTTTTGTCCTCCAAAAACCTTCCCTTTCATACTTAGCTTGAATCACAGTGCCCTGTAAAGAATGTTCTTCCTTAGGTAGTCTCAAAAGTCATTTCATCAAGAGACTTTTGTTCTGCATTCTCAGATTTCTGATACCCAACCTTCCATCTTTCTTAAGACAAAATTAGCTTGTCCCATTTAACTAAATGATAACCTTTTTCCTCCTCGCCCCCACGCCACAAAAAATCCCTCTAGAGAGCATCAATTCTTTCCTCCACATTAACACGAAGAGGAAATAATGACATTAAGTAGGTAGGTGAAGCATCTAATACAGAATTGGTCAGGACCAATCTGCCACCCTGAGACAAGTATTGTGCTTTCCATCTAGTCAATCTTTTCTCATATCTTTCAATGACATCATTCCATATAGGCCAAACCCATTGACAGACACCTCAACTTGACACGATCTTTCACTTTGACACCTAAAGTCGACATTATTCATTTTAAGCATCTCAACTAACGTCCAACTGTGTCATTTTGGCACCTTTTGCACAACTGGCATGGTGCGTGTATTACACTTGCCTGAAGGCGCGTGGAAGGTATTTTGCGGCTAATATGGCGTCCAAGTTGGCCCACAAGCAATATATTAACTCACCTCCATTAATTTATACCGTCTTCTTCATTTTTATTCACCATTTTTACCAATCTTAAACTTATTTAAAGGTGAAAATTATTGGGAGAGATTTAAAAATTAGATACACATTTAGGGGTTCGTCCTCTCTCATACGAATCAGGTTTGCAAATAATGTTCAATTTAATTAGTTTAGTTGGGTGAATAATAACCAAATTGAATCTAAAATAAAGATTTAACTAGTCATATAATTTATAAAATTGATTTAACTAGTAATATAATTTATAAAATTGAATAATAACTAGTCATATAATTTATAAAAATCCACTCGTATAAATTAAATTGATATCATTCATTAATTTGATTTAGTATCGAATGCGGTAAGCTTTTTTTTTCTTCCAAGGGAATAATCTAAAATAAATTGAAATGAAAAACACCACCAAGCAAAAATTTTTAACCCAAATAATTATAAAATAAGGGATTATAATTACTCCCACCCCACCAAATTTATCTTCTCCAGCCCACCCCCCACTCGCTCCCCTACCCTCAGTTATCTTCTCCAATGCCCACCACCATGTCACCTCCTCTCCCCCCACCCCCCACCCCCACCGACCCTCCACAACTAAAATCTTCTCTTCAATTACCTCTGAATACACAATTATCTTTTTTCAAAAAGAAAATCTGTTAAGAATTCATTTTTTAACAAAATCTATTAAAAATTTGTTGAGATTTCACAATTGGAGGAAATTTTCACAATCGAATTGCATTTGACATGATTCATTCTTTCATGCTAACTCTAAAATCTATCTCAAAATTTTTCACATTAAAGGAGCTTAAAATTTTCCAATGTGATTTCGCTCAAATTTGCTTGACAAGGATAATGTTATGGCTGTAAATAACAATTAGAAACCAAACGGTATAAGGTTAGTGGGCGAGAATTGCGAAATATTTGAAGAAGATAGGATTTGGGTTTGGATTGGGGGGGGGGGGGGGGGCTAAAGGCGGCATTTGAAGAAGATGATTGTGGTGGCGGGGGCTGTTGCAGTGGGGATTTGGGGGCGGGGGTTTGGTGGGTTGGATTGACATTTTAGGGGGGGAGGCGGGGCAAGGGTAGGAGCAATGTTTAGAATTGCGCCCTCAACGTTGCATAATGTGATGATGAGATGCGGTCCTCCGGCGAGTCGCAACTATGATGCGGTGCAATTGAGAATCGCGGGCGCATCAAGCACTGTTGCGTGATGCGATGGATATTGCGTTGCGATGCGCTCGCAATATGTATTTTTTTATTTTTGTTGCGGATGGTATTTATTGTTGGTTGGAATTGCATGTGCTGGTATTTTTGGGTTTTCACAAAAGTTGCTTAAAGTCAAAAAAAGTGGTCAAAAGTTGAAAAAGGTAATGAAGAAAGTTTAAAGTAGCAACTTAGGATTTTCACAGCTTTCTCTCTTCTCCAACGATCAAAGAATTTGGCTACTGAACAGTGTAAGTCTTCTTCTTCTTCTTAACAACTGAATGACTGATGCTCTGTTTTGATGCTCAGTTTTTTGTCCTTTTTTTTTCTGTTCTTCTTCTTCTTTTTTTAACAACTGAATGACTGATGCTCTGTTTTGATGCTCAGTTTTTTGTCGTTTTTTTTCTGTTCTTCTTCTTCTTCTTTAACAACTAAATGACTGATGCTCTGTTTTGATGCTCTGTTTTTTGTCTTTTTTTTCTGTTCTTTTTTTTTTTTAAATGACTGATACTCTGTTCTTCTGATGATATGAATGACTGATGCTCTGTTTTGATGCTCAGCTATTCTGAATGACTTCTTTAATAGCTGCCACGTTCATTTTTTGTTATTAAGATTATGCGACGTTGCGGGCGCAATTCTGAACACTGGATTAAACATTATAATTTTTTTAATTAATGAGATAAGCTTTCCATATTTAATAGCTACATCCTTGATTATTTAATATTAAGAATAAATAATTTATCTTTATTTTGATTAAATGAAATAATCATTGTATATTAATATAAAATAAGGATAAATATTATAATTATTTGATTATAAATTAAAGATTAATGTATATGTTTTGAAAGCACACATTTTTTTAATGAAACTAAATTTAGCGTAAGTATATATTGAACATATTAATATTCTCATCTTTTTATTTTTTTATTAAATTGCGCTTCACTTCAATGATGCGGTCGCATCGCATAATGCGTGATGCAGAGCCTTGTCGCATTTTTCCGCATCACACATCTCTGAACACTGGGTAGGAGAAGACAATTTGGGGGTGGGGTGGCGGCGGCGGCGAACAATTTAGGGGTGGAGTGGTTGAGGAAGATGATATGGGGTGGGAGTTGGGTGGTTGAGGAAGATGATATAAGGTGGGGGTGAGGTTATTAACATTTTTTTGTTTAAATTAATTATATAAAAATTATTTTGATAAAAAAGACAAATGAACTCTAATAATTGATCCCTTTACATGTCATAGCGCGTGTAATACACGCGCAACATATATGTTTGCTGATTGTGCAAAAAGTGTCAAAAGTGACACATTGAAATACTAGTTGAGGTGCCAAAAATGAACATCGTCTACTTTAGGTGCCAAAGTGAAAGATCGTGCCAAGTTTAGGTGTCTGTCGATGGGTTCCGCCTTCCATATATCTCTTGATTACTTGTTGCACCTAGAGCCATTCCTAAGTAAACTGTTGGAATATTGCCTATCTCTACCCAAAATTCCAGCCAACACTTGAATCGTAGCCACCCCGTTAATTGGGAAACTAAGGTTTTTCTCCAATTAATGTGAAGGCCTAAGATAGCCTCAAAGAGAATCAAATTAATCCATACTTCAATTGACACTTCTGCATCACAACATATGAGTGTGTCATCGGCATACTGTAAGTGTGTTACTTCCACTCTTTCATTTTGTTCCTTTTGATACATTGAAACCTCTCATCCAACCATTATTGTGGGCAATCTTCACCATGTTGTTGAGTCCCTCCATCACCAGAATGAACAGAAAAGGTGATAACGGATCACCTTGTCTCAAACCTCTTTGAGAAGGAAAAAAACCTTCAGGTGAACCGTTTATCAGAAACCTGACTGTGTTAATGCAAAATCTTATCCATCTAATCCATTTTCCTCCAACATCCATCTTCTGCAGAATTCTAAGCAAGAAACGCCAATTCACATGGTCATATGCCTTTTCAATATACAATTGAAACATGATGCCTGGTGTCTTATCTTTCATCCTGGTGGAATACGAGCTTTGTCTTTGAAAAGTTATATTATTAGCTTCCAGATACATATTTGAATGAAATATTCTTATTTGAGAAGGTACTAGCCTAATTTAAAAGTAATCTTCTTATTTGAAAAAGAATCTGTTTAGTTGATAAAAGTAGCCTAAGGGGACTCTTCTGAAAGCAAAACTCTATTATTTGAGAAGGCTTGTATCCTACGGATATTGTGTTGACCTACTGCATTCAAATTTTATTGTATTGTGATCATGCATATACATCTATTTGTCGTGGATCATGGATTTAGCAGGGATGAAGGAGCTAGAGGTTACTTCTGGGTGTTTGCTGATTTGATATTTTTTAGTGTCGAGGTCATTATTGGCTGTGTTGTGCCAAGGTCTTTTCAGGCTAAGGCTAACGCCAGGGTCTTTTCCAGCTAACCAGAGGTTTCTTTCAGATGGTCTATGGGCCTCGCGAGCCCCACATGGGTCCCACCACCCAGCATACAACTGTGAAGGAAGGTTTTGTTTGAAGTTGTCTCAGGCAGAGAGTAAATTGGGGAAAAAGCAGTCTATTCCCAGTGAATGAGATTGCTCAGAATTAGGAATTAGCAGACATACTGGGATACAGAGTTGATCAAATGCCTACACCTACTTGGGCATGCCTCTGGGCAGCAGGCATGAAGCAAAGGAAATACGGGATGGCATTCTGGATAAAACTAAAAAGAAGCTTGCTAGAGGGAAGGCACAATATCTATCTCTTGGCAGAAGATTGATCCTCATCAACTCTGTTCTAGATTCTGTGCCTACTTATGTGATGTCCTTAATCGCGATTCCAGCAAATGTGGTGAAAAAACTGGACAAGTAGGAGGAACTTCTTATGGCAAGGAAATAAGGCAGGGAAAGGCTACAACTTGGTCAATTAGAAGATTGTACTTCTCAGCAAAGACAAAGGGGGTCTGGGGATCAGAAACCTGAGATTGCAAAATGAGAGCCTACTGATGAAGTAGCTCTAGAGATACAATACGGAGGGAGCAACTCTTTGGAAGGAGGTTATAATAGCAAAATATGGAGAGCTAAGTCCCTGGGGTACAAAAGATGCCTCTGAACCATATTGTGTGGAGGTGTGGAGGACAATCAGAAATTTATGGCCATAGATGGAAGAAAATTTATATATCAACGTGGGAAACGGTAAGAAAACCAGTTTCTAGAAGGATAGTTGGATAGACCAAACTTCTATCAGAGACCTTTTCCCAGATTTGTTCCTTATATGTGAGAATCCTGATTCTAGAGTATGTGACTGCTGGATAGATCAAGGTTGGACACATCATTTAGAAGATTACTAAACGATTGGGAGCTGGAGAGGATGGCAGCTTTACTGGGAAAATTAGGAGAGAACATAATCACAGCAGCCACAGACAAGGTCTTGTGAAAACATAGCAAGGATGGAGTATTTTTGGGTCAGTAGTGCATGCAAAAGAGGCTTGCAGGTGATGGTTGGGGCTCCGAAATATCATTGGAACAATTTCTGAAAGGGTGACATCCCTATAAAACTGAGATGTTTCACTTGGCTAGTGATAAAGCGGACATGCCAAACACAAGAAGTCCTACAGAAGAGGGTAGGCAGATGGTTCCCAGGTGTTTTCTATGTAACATGACAGGGCAAACAAATAAACATCTATTCTTACACTGCGAATTCACTGTTCAATTATGGAGTCTGTTCCTCAACATTACAAGCATGAGTTGGACAATGCCAGAACATATATTAGATCTTTTGAGCTGTTGGATTAGAGGGGGCGGCAGTAAAAGTCAAAAGAAATGGTGCAGATCAATACCATCTTGTATATGGTGGCCAGTATAGAGGGAAAGAAATGGAAGAAGTCTTGAAAATACGTCCAATTCCACACACAAAGTCAAATGGAATTGTATTGTATCTTTACTTTTTTGGTGTAAACAACTTTATGTAGAAGATATAGATCAGATTATAGATTTCATAAGAAATCTGTAATTGCTACTCTTTTGTTTTTGGAGGTGGCCAGCCAGCATAACCTTAATGCTGAGGATACAACTCTTACCAGTTTTTTTTTTTCAAACAAAAAAGATGCTCTTGTACTGGAAACATTAGATCTTTATTGTATTTTAAATTTACTTTAAGACTTTCCTTCGGTTATTATTATTACTTACGTGTTTTGACTTGATATGTCTTTGGGGTGAAGGGGTGGCTAACCTACCAGTGGGTTCGCGTAGGTGCCATCATCACCTTGAAATTTGGGTTGTGACAACATGGAGTGGTACACATCCCAAAATAGAAAATAAAAAATCGTAGTAAACAAGTTTAAAGAGAGGGGACATGGAGTCTTACACATCCCAAAATAGAAAATCAAAAACTTTTATTTTAGAGCAAATTAACTATAAATATCTCCTGTAAGAAAAATATTACTACTTAATCATAATTTAATGTCTTTTTTATTTTGTAGTGAATCTGATTGTTCAAATAGAATTGTCGAGAATTCTACGCATGATTAAAACATATGACGAACTACAAAATATTGAAATAAGACATAAATGACAAAAGTAAAAGAAATAAATGATAAATCTTAAATAACTTCCACAATTGGTGTTAAAATAACACTATTACCACAACAGTAAAAGGAAATTCTTTAAAATAATTGGTCTAAAACTCTAGTTTGTTCACACCAATGCACTTTAAAAGCCCTTCTCAACTTTATTTGACATCTAATAAACTGAATTGCCAAAACTACAAACATAGTTTTCAAGGAACAACTCAGTAAACAAGAGGTGCACATATAAAACGCGCACTGACTAATTCGCTGCTTCATTTTATTCAAGTTTTCAAGGAAATATCTAAGCAGACATAATGAGACATTTGAACCAAGGAAATATCTAAGCAGCCAAGAGGAGACATATAAACGGCATTGAAACGGTACCGTTATTCTTCTTTGTTTAATTTAATCCATGAATGAGATTTGGGACTTGGGACTTGGGACTGGACCAATTTGCTTCTTCATTTTTTCAATCTATTTTTGCTTTTTTTTCTCTCATAAAAGTGAAGGACTCAAATCGATTGACAGCCAGAAGTCAGTTAGATTCTATCCAAATCTTATTTTGTTATTGAATTTTGTTTCCCCTATTTTAGTCCCCTTTGTTTACCTATATATCAAAACATTGATATATACTTGTGGCCATAAAAACAAAATCTAGAACTTAACTTACAAAAAATCAATGTTACCACAAAGAGGAGGCGACAAACATTTTTAACTAGATATATGTTTTTTTAACCCTTTGTATGACATGTGAGCACTTGCAATAAATCATTGTATTTAAATTAATACACAACAACTACATACCTAGTGCAACACACAGGCTGGATTTGGAAAGGCTAAAATGTAAAACCTTAACCCAACCTTCGCGGGGCACAAAACTTGCTTTTGATAAACCCTCGGTTCGAAAGAATTTTTTTGAAACAAGGTTGAAAGAAGGAAAAAGGAGAAACAAAAAGGAAAAAGTAAGCATTTGACGATTTTGTTTCTAGTCTTCCAACATTTATTACAAATAGTCCACAAATTCAAAACCAAAATACTTGCTTAGTTGAACCATCATTGTATAGGTAAACAAAGGGCAAAAATAGGGGAAACATTGATAGTATAGTATTACTTGATAGGTTATAGTATTACTTTGTGGGTGTCTTATTTTTGTTATTTCATCTTGTTTCTTGCTTTATTACGACTTTGTTTACTGCCTTTTTGGTACTGGGCCAGGGGTCTATCGGAAACAATCTCTTTACTTCTTCGGGGGTAATGGTATGGACTGTGTACATTCTACCTCCCAGAACCCACTAGGTGGGAATACAATGGGTTTGTTGTTGAAGTATATATCAATGTTTTATGTCCTTCCACAATTTTAAATAAATATATGTTGTATCTAATTTAAGTTCGATATAAACAAAGCATAACAGTAATTGTAAAAAATACTTTCCCCTTTTCCGATACAAAACTATATATACAGTGAGTCGAAGTACTTTCTGGTTCAAATTTCGATAATTTTGTTTGTTTTAACTTTGGCGTCATTAGTATGAAAGGAAGATCTTACTTTATGCGAGCATGAATTGTGAATTTAAATAATCGATTGAGCTAGATTTTTGTATATAATTTCACAGTAGACGTTCAATATGCTCGAATCACAAAAGAAATAGAAAGACACAAGAAAGGCAAATCAGGAAATGCCCCAAAGGAGTCTTCCAAGAAAGGTAAATCATGAAATACCCCAAAAGGCTCTTCCAAGTGGACATCACCCGCCAAACAAAATCAGAAAGCTATTCATGGTACGTTATTAATTAATTCAACATCTTATAGTGGACTTGTACTATTAGGGCTTGTTGGGTATGAGGATAACTAATCCCAAAATTAATTTTAGGATGAACTTATCCCATGTTTGGGATAAAATCGAGGTATAAATTATCTTGAAATTGTAGTGTTATTCTTTCCAAGTATTCTGGTTCTGAATTTGTGGACTATTTGTAATAAATATTGGACACTAGAGACAAAGTAGTCAAATGCTTACTTTTTCCTTTTTCTTTCTCCTTTTTCCTTCTTTCAATCCCATTTCAAATAAAAAAAATTCGAACAGAGCGTTTATCAAAACAAGTTTTGTGCCCCACAAGGGTTAAGGTTTTCGTACATTTTAGCCTTTCCAAATCCAACCTGCGTGTTGCACTAGGTATGTAGTTGTTGTGTATTAATTTGAATACAATGATTTATTGCAAGTGCTCACATGTCATACAAAAGGTACAAAAAATATATATTTGGTTTAAAAATTGTTTGTCACCTCCTCATTGTGCTAACATTGATTTTTTGTAAGTTCAACTCTAGATTTTGTTTTTATGGCCACAAGTATATATCGATGTTTTATGTCCTTCCACATTTTTGAATGAATATCTGTTATATCTAACTTATGTTCGATATAACCGAAGCATAACATTTGATTGTAAAAAAAAAACATTTTCCCCCTTTTCCAATACAAACTATATGTATAGAGAGTCGAAGTATTTTCTAGTTCAAATTTCGATAATTTTGTTTGTTCCAACTTTGGCGTCATTAGTATGAAGGGAAGATCTTACTTTGTGCGAGCATGAATTGTGAATTTAAATAATCGATTGATATAGATTTTTATATTTAATTTCACAGTAAACGTTCATTATGCTCGAATCACAAGAGAAAGAGAGAACGGATTCTAAGAAGAACAAGAATTCTGAAGAACACAAATCAAGAAATGTCCCAGAAGGCTCTTCCAAGAAGGCAAATCAGGCAATGCCCCAGAGGGCTCTTCCCAGAAAGACAGATCAGAAGATGCCCCAGAGGGCTCTTCCAAGAAGACATCATCACCTACCAAACAAAATCAGAAAGCTATTCATGGTACGTAATTAATTAGTTCAACATCTTATAGTGGACTTACACTATTAGGGCTCGTTTGGTTGAGGATAACTAATCCCAAAATTAATTTTAGGATAAATTTATCCCATGTCTCGGATAAAATCGAGGTATAAATTATCCCGGGATTGTAATGTTATTTTTATCTATATTGAGGGTAAGATAACAATCCCAGAATAACTTATTTCCCAACCAAACGAGCCCTTAATTATTGTTTTTCATTTGGTTATGTATGATTTTTCAGGTGAGTTTGAGAGCCTTGGTAAAGATAGTCCAAAGAATAATTTGAATTGTACCTCAGTGGACAATAACGTTGGAAATACAAATGTCAAAAAAAATTGAAGATCATCATGTAAGTAAGGGAATGTCGAACAATACGATGTTGTCCCTTGCTGACGTTTGTGAGGTAATTGATCTAACACTTATGTCTATTTACACGAATTTTTTATTGAGCTTACCCATTGTAAGCCACAATATATTTTTCTATCACCAATCACTTATAAAAGAAACAAAATGCATTTACAGTTGTTTGGAAATGAGATATTCGAAGAACGCAACGAAAGCAACATAAGAAAGGATCAAAAGGATTCTCTTGAGGAGGAACCTAACCAACAACAACAACAACAACAGCAAGAAGTTGATGGTACTATAGGAATTTCACATCTTACAATTTAAACTTATGTTAATTTGTTCAGAATAAAGATGAATCCTAAATTACAGCGTAATTGAAACTCTTGACCATAATGGCACACAACAAAGCAGTAGCCTGAAATCCACTCATTAGATTGAAGCTTCAGTCCCACTTTTTGAACTTATAATTTGTTTCATGTGTATCATCCATCTCATTTAGTTACATATAATTTTTAGGTGAATCTGAGTTCAACAAAGTTACATGTGAAGATAGTCTCCCTGATAATTCTGATCGTATTCTAAACAACAATTGGGTCAACTATGGCTTGAAACTTTGGACAAGAGATGCAAGTTATCTTATCAAGTATGGATCACTGAACAGTAAAACATTCCGTACCATCAATAACCTCTATGAGGTAGTTATTCATATAAGCCTTAAGTCTATCTTCCTCTGCAACGTTAAGTATTTTCAACAAGTTTCTAGTAATTGTTCAACAGTAGTTTGCTCTTTCTTTACTTTTGGTTCTTAGATATTCGACAAAATATATCAAAACTATTTTGGTTATCTCATCAAGTTTTCTTGCATTCCGCAGAGTACTCCCAGGCTCTCACCAGTTGAAGATGAATATAATTGGAATCTTCAAACTAAAGAAGAACCAAATATGAATCATTCGGCAAAAGAAGATTCAAATATCAAAACAAACAAAGAGAATGTTGGTTCGGCAAAAGAAGATTCAAGTATCAAAACAAACAAAGAGAATGTTGGTTCTGCAAAAGAAGATTCAAGTATCAAAACAAACAAAGAAAATGCTGGTTCAGCAACAGAAGATTCAAGTATCAGAAGAAACAAAGAGAATGCTGGTTCGGCAAGAGAAGATTCAAGTATCAAAAGGAACGAAGAGAATGTTGGCCGTAAAAGAAAAGAGAGAAAGAACAAAAACAGCAACGAAGAAAAGGATTCTGCAACTCCTTCCACCTAGCTCCATGATTGAATTTAATCATTTCATTGAATTCTAGCTGCAAGATTGCATTTTAATCATTTCTTGTTGAATTCTATCAGTTCGTTTACAATTTCAAATCTAAGTCTCCTTTATAAACTTTGCCCATACTTCTTTGGTTTACAATTTTATAAAGGTTTATCTTCAAAATTCGTCTGCAAGAACGGTGAGATCTCTCTCAGAGTTTAAAAAAAATCAAATTTGATATTATACACCAAATCAGTAAATGTGAGTTTTCTCCAAATTCCTGAGAAGGCTACAAACATAATAGTGTGTCTAAATTCAGGTTAATTTCACAGAAGGCCATCAACTTATAGCTTCACAGAAGAGTGAATTTTTGTTGAACATAAAAAGGAAGTCTTGCCTTCCATCAGGCAGGTAACGACAAATTGTGAAGTGTGTCTTCTTTTCTCGGAGCTTTTTCATTGCAATCTTTAAAGCTAATGAACATTAAGGAAGATACATCAGACATTATATAAACTTTACAAGAAGAGACTCCTGTTTGCCATTGACTTCAGATAAAAGTTTTCTTGATAAGTCACTGACTGCAGGGAAAAAGGAAAAGAACAGTCTCACGACTCACCTTAAGAGGATCAGTTTCACAACTCACCTTGGATGTTTTCTGAGGTCGCTCCTCAGGTGCTCTGGTTTTGCCTCACCTTCACCCATTAGGGGGTCTGGTACACTCTCAGTGTTGCCATTTTCTTCTTCTAACTCTGCTCCAGTGTTGCCATTTTCTTCTTCTAACTCTGCTCCTTCGTAATAACGAAACACGTTAATGTTTGATAATTAATATAGTTATGAAACATGCATGAATTACATCCAAATACTGAGGAGTATGAAAACAAATTATCTTACATCAGGCTTGGGCTCTATGGGCTCATCCTCATAGCTGCATCAATATACATAGTTAAATGACTAATACATATAAAAGAAACCAAATGACCTTTCCTACAGTTCAACATAATTTCTTCACAATAACTAAATAAACAATGGACGACAAAAAGGAACCAGTAAAATTAAGCTTCTGTGTAACAATAAAGGATAACTTTTTGTATAACTAACCACGTCAAAACAATACTAACGCACAAGGTCCGTGCCATGCCACTATCACTAGATACAGAATCCCCAGAATTTGTGACTTCATGGTTCCATGAGATGCATCTCCTAAGGCTCAAGCATGCAGAAGATTTGAGAAACTCTAGCGAGCAAACTTCAACTTTAACTCCTTAAGCTAATTGCGCCCTATGGCTTCATCTTACTCTGACACTTAACTACCGCCCTCATAGAAACTCAATTCACGTTCAAGAAGTTACTGGACTTCTTGAAGTTTGGCATACTCCATCATGCGATTAGCTAATCATATTTCGAACAGTGAAAAAAGCTCATACAACATCAAAAGCCCCACGGCCCAAACCACCCACATTGCTACCCCTCCATCACCATCCCTAATAGTGAATGTTCTCGCTCTGCAGCAAGTTAACCAAACCAGGAACATTTAAACAATACAACAAAGCTCCAACTTTGCTAAGGGAAATAATAATAGCATTGTGAGCCAAAGGAATCGATCAATGAAAACCATGTTGGTTTCAAGACAATGGAACATTGAGTTAATTGACGCACTTATAGATGGTGGTTACCAACAAAGTGCTTATGATCATTCAATCTTTATCTAGAAGATTGGTTTTGACATTATTGTTGTCTTAGTTGGTTTTGACATTGTTGTTGTCTTAGTTTATGTGGATGATCTCTTCATCACTGAGAGCAACCTCGAGTTGATTCAACAAGCAAATGATACATTCCATAGAGCATTCAAGGTCAAGGAACTAGGTCAGTTGAGACATTTTCTTGGAATTGAAGCGTTGATGTAATCTAAAGTATTCTACTTAACCAGAGGTAAGTATGTGTTTGAGTTGATCTCTGAAATTGGTTTGAGTGGAGCTAAGCCAGCTGTGACATCTATGGAGCTTAACCAGAAGCTCACTGCCGTAGAACTAGAATATGACATTCATGTGGGAAAAACTGATGATCCAGAGTTAGTTGATGTACTCAGTCAGTTTATGCAAAAACCTAAGCACTCTCACATGGGTGTTCCTGGTCTGGAAATTCTATACAAAGCAAGTAATATCAATACTATGACTATATATTGTGATGTTCTGACTGGGCAGCTTACCCTAACACTACGAGATCAGTGACATGGTCAAGTTAGGTGACTCCTTGATTTCATGGAAATCTAAGAAGCAGCATACAGTTAGCAGTTAGCACGAGCTCTGCAGAGGCAGAGTACAGGAGTGTGGTTGTGGCAACAGCAAAGTGCAGAGATCACCTGGTTAGTTGGTTTCTTGGCTGAGCTTGGTTGGAATTACAATTGCCTGTGCAATTGTATAGTGATAATAAAGTTGCTCTTCAAGTAGCAGTTAATTCCATCTTCCATGAGAGGACCAAACACATTGATATAGATTGTCATTTTGTCCGGAAAAGTTCAAGTGGGGGTTGATTACGAATGCTTATATTGCTACTGAATTGCAATTATCTGATCTTATGGCCAAAGGACACACTGGTTCTCTTCCAAACTTAAAGTGTTTGACGCCTTAGCCTCCACCCTCCGACTTGGGGGGGAGTACCGGATACCACCCTCCGACTTGGGGGGGAGTACCGGATATATATTGACACAAGTGTGAAAGGCTCTTTAGTCACAATGTAATAACATAGAGGCCTTAGTTGTCTTTTCCTGACTTGATCAGTTGAGTCACTTGCCTAGTTCGGAGAAGATTTTTATAGGAGGGGATTTTAATGGGCACATCGGGTCATTGCCGTTAGGGTATGATGATGTGCATGGAGGCTTTGGGTTCGGGGTTAGGAATGATGAGGGAGGTGCTCTTTTGGAGTTTGCGAGGGCCTTTGGGTTGGTGGTAGTGAATTCTAGTTTTCCGAAGAAGGAGGAGCATCTAGTTACTTTCCGTAGTAGATTAGCCAAGACTCAGATTGACTTTTTGCTGCTTAGGAAGGGGGATAAAGCTTTGTGTAAGGATTGTAAGGTAATCCCGAGTGAGAATCTTGCGACCCAACATAGACTCCTGGTGATGGACTTGACTATCAAGAAGGGCAAGAAGAGGCGGGGTGGGAAGGGTCCACCTAGAGTTAGGTGGGGCGGCCCGACTCCGGTTAGTGCTTTGGAGATAGGGGCGAAGTTGGAGGGGATGAGGGTGTGGGAGTGTAGGGGGGACATGGATAGTATGTGGGATAGGGTTGCTGGTTGCATCAAGGAGTCTGCTAGAGAGGTGTTGGGTGTATCGAGGGGCTGGTCTGGCCGGTATCGGGGGGATTGGTGGTGAAATGAAGATGTAAAGAAGAAGGTGGAGACAAAGAAGGCGGCTTATGCTAAGTTGGTTGAGAGTAAGGATGAGGAGGAGAAGCGGGTGAGCAGGGAGGAGTACAAGTTAGCTAAGAAGGAGGCTAAGTTAGTAGTTACGGCTGCTAAGACAGCAGCTTTTGAGAGTTTGTATAAGGGGTTAGAGGAGAAAGGCGGGGAAAAGAGGTTATTTAGGCTTGCCAAGGTTAGGGAGCGAAAGGGGCGGGATCTGGATCAGGTGAAGTGCATTAAGGGGGAGGATGGTAGAGTATTGGTTGAAGACGCCCTCATTAAGAAAAGATGGCAGTCGTATTTTCATAGGCTCTTGAATGAGGAGGGGGACAGAGGTGTTGTGTTAGGGGAGTTGGAGTACTACGGGGAGTGTCGCGATTTCGGCTGTTATCGGCATTTTAAGGTAGAGGAGGTTAGTGAGGCTATTCGCAAGATGCTAAGGGGCAGGGCGACGGGGCCCGACGAGATCCCGGTGGATTTTTGGAAGTTTTCTAGCGGGGCAGGGTTGAGGTGGCTGACCAACTTGTTTAACAACATTTTCAAGTCCGCAAGGATGCCCGAGGCGTGGAGATGGAGCACGATGATTCCTTTATATAAGAACAAGGGTGACATTCAGAGTTGCAACAACTACCGGGGTATTAAGTTGTTGAGTCACACGATGAAGATTTGGGAGAGGGTGGTGGAGCGGAGGTTGAGGAAGATTGTGTCTATTTCGGAGAATCAATTTGGACTTATGCCTGGTCGTTCCACGACTGAGGCAATTCACCTAGTGCGGAGACTGGTAGAGCAGTATAGAGAGAGGAAGAGGGATCTGCACATGGCGTTTATTGACTTGGAAAAGGCGTATGACAAGGTTTCGAGGGAGGTTCTGTGGAGATGCTTGGAGGCGAGGGGGTCCCCGTGGCGTACAGCAGGGTGATTAGGGACATGTATGAGGGGGCGAATACTCGGGTAAGGACAGTGGGAGGAGATTCCGAGCATTTCCCAATCTTGACAGGATTGCACCAGGGATCAACTCTTAGTTCGTTTTTATTCGCCTTGGTGATAGATGTGTTAACGCGGAGTATACAAAGTGAAGTGCCTTGGTGTATGCTTTTTACGGATGATATAGTTTTGATTGATGAGTCGCGACAAGGTGTTAATGATAAGCTGGAGGTTTGGAGACAAATCCTGGAGTCTAAAGGTTTCCGATTGAGTAGGACCAAGACGGAGTACTTGAAGTGCAAGTTTAGTGACTTGAGGAAAGAGGAGGAGGTGGTAGTGAAGTTGGATTCCCAGATGGTTTGCAAGAGGGATAGTTTTATGTATCTTGGGTCCACAATTCAGGGGAATGGAGAGATAGATGAGGATGTCTCTCACCGTATTGGGGCAGGTTGGATGAAATAGAGGCTCGCTTCGGGAATTTTATGCGATAAGAAGGTGGCCCCTAAGCTGAAAGGCAAATTCTATAGAATCGAAGTACGGCCAGCTATGTTATATGGAGCGGAGTGTTGGCCGGTTAAGAATTCTCATATCCAAAAGTTGAAGGTGGCGGAAATGAGGATGTTGTGTTGGATGTGCGGATTTACAAGGGCTAATAGGGTTAGGAATGAGACTATTCGGGAGAAGGTGGATGTGGTGTCAGTGGAGGATAAAATGCGAGAAGTGAGGTTGAGATGGTTTGGTCATGTGATAAGGAGAGGTACAGATGCCCCGGTCCGTAGGTGTGAGAGGTTGGCCTTGGATGGTTTCAAGCGGGGTAGGGGTAGACCGAAGAAATACTGGAGGAAAGTGATTAAATGTGACATGGAGTAGTTACAGCTGACTGAGGACATGACCCTAGATAGAAAAGTATGGAGGAAAAACATTAGGATAAAGGGCTAAGGTGTGTGGGTGAGTCGTAGTCTGTAGTTAGGAGGGCTTTGGTGTCCTTTGTTTGGCAATATACAATATTTTTGTGGATGTCGTGCCTATGTTATTTTATCATGCCCGATGCTTTTGATGTTTTTTGTATACTATCCTTTGTCTTGAGCCGAGGGTCTATCGGAAACAGCCTCTCTACTTCTTTACAGGTAGTGATATGGACTGCGTACATTCTAGGCTCCCCAGACCCCACGATGTGGGAATATACTGGATTTGTTGTTGTTGATCAGTTGAGCCACTGGTAAGCCTTTTAAGAGGCAATAAAAGTCAGTTTCAGTACACAATTTACATCCTGCAAAATATCTTCTCTTCTCCATCCAACACAGCCCAACTATTGAGTGCTCCCTTTTTCCTATCTGAACTATCATCATCGATGTACTAAACACACCTCGAAGCTGACTAGGCCAACTATCAATTATTTTGTTTTCCTAACCGACCGATCACCATCAAAGACAGAGCTAGAACTTTAACTTTATGGGTTCTAAATTTTAGAAGGGCCATTTCAATTACTAAAAATAACGTTCTAAATTTATTATTTATACATATTTAATGAATTCTTAAACACAAATGCATTGTTTGAACAAAAGTTACTGGGATCAGCCAAACCTGTATTCGGCTTCTAGCTCTGTCCCTTATCTACATAGATGGTGGTAGTTCAGGCATGAAAAAAGAACAGCCAATAATAGTTGGGGTGTGAAACAATCACTGCACCGAAAAAAGATATTTAGTAGCAATTATTTAACAACAATAGCTTAATTGCCGCTAAATTATGTTTTCTAGAGGAAATTACTAGTGACAAAAACATTTTAGCACTCTTTATAAATGTCCCCGAAGACTATAACAACATTTGTATCCAATGAGAATTAACTAACGCCAGTAAAAATTTAGTTCTCTTAATTAAAATGCATATTTATTGCCGCTAAAAAGGGGTGCAATTGGGCCTCATATTTCTCCAATATACCATGTTCATATGGTGGTGCAATGTGCTACGTGACTCCACGCTTGAAGGTCATCATACCACAGTGGTACAATTAGGACCTCAATGTGGTTTTATTCTGTTTATCGTAGCGGAATTTATGTTCTTTTTTGCTCTTTTCGGGCTTTTTCTCATTCTTCTTTGGCACCTAAAAGCCTTTATTGTTGTAGTGAGTGGTAATTTACTATTATCTCAAAACAAAAACAGGAAAAGAAAGAGGCAATTTTTTACTAACCTTTCTTGACGAAGAAAAAACCGTATATATTCAAAAAGAAAATAGTATTACACAAAAACCAGATAAAAAATATTCAATAATATAATATTCAAAAATAATGGTAGTAGGAATTACCTCCATCCCTATCATAGTCCTCGTCTGCCATTGTTGAATCCGCTTGAGAACTCCAATGACAATTAACTAAAGCCGTAAAAATTCTAGTACTCGTTACTAAAATGCATATTTATTGCCCTTTATTGGTGCAGTGAGTGATAGTTCAGGTGCATTCTTTACCATTATCTCAAAAACAATACACATAAATCACGTCAAAAGGTTCAATAATAATAATAATAATAATACGAAATAATTAGTAAATAAATGGTAGTATAAATTACCCTCCGTTCATATTATAATCGTCTTCGGCCACTGTTGAATCCGAGAGGCGTAAGAATATGAAGGATCGGTGGAAAGGGAAATACCGAACTTCCCATAGGAAACTTTTTAACATAAATTAATGTTTTACTGTAATACCTATATAGCCCCTGTAGACTTTTTTTGTTTTGTTCCGACACTGTATGTCATATTTATATTGAAATCCGAATAATTTAGATTGAGATTGCTCCATACTAGGGCCTATTCTTTTTTTGTTTGTTTGAACCACCCGGTGTTCGATACCCGCTTTTTAAGAATCCGACTATATCATTCGGTGTTCGATACCCACTTTTTAGGAGTCCGACTATATCTGGATTCACCCCGCGTCGGGTCCCATTTGGGGGGAGAACTCCCAACAAAGTGTTTGTCCATACCCAGGATCGAACTCTCGATCTCTGGGTAGGATGGGATAGCCCCTTTCCGCTGCGTCACCACTGTTGTTGGTATACTAGGGTCTATTCTAAAATCTAAAGTGACGCTATTTTCTACACATTTGAAGTAAAGCTTATTTAAATTGAGGTTCAAATACTAGATAAAATATACTCTCTTTATTTCATATTAGTTGTTGATCATTTTATTTTTACATATTTGTTAATAAGTACTCCCTCCGTCCTAAATTAAAATGGCATATTAATTAAAAAAATAATTAATAACATGCCTAGTTTATTAGAGTACCTCTATTAAATGTTGTTCATATTTTAATTTGAAGAAAAAATAATTAATGCAAAGGGTAAAACATGGAAAAAAAAATTATCTCTTCTTGATTAATGAAAAAAGACAAGTAAAAAGGAAAATTAAATTAGGAAATTTGGGACGGGTAAATTGAGACGAAGGGAGAATTTTTTTCGTCTCATTTTACTCGTTTCAAATTTTGTAGTCTAATTTCTCATTTTACTTGTTATTTTTCATTAATCAAGAAAAGACAAATTTTTTTTGCCTTTTTTACTCTTAATATTAATTATTTTTTCTCCAAATTAAAATGTAAACATCATTTAAAAGGGGTACTAGGGTAAAGTAGTCATGTTAATAATTTTTTTTCTTAATTAATGTGCAATGTCAAATTAGGACGAGTAAAATGAGACGAAGGTAGTAATAAATAAGAATGAAGTTTTACTAATTTACCCTCCTAAGAAACTTTGTTGGAACTTTACAAACTTGTTTTACAGTTTCAAAGAATATTAATTATAGGAATAAATTAAAAAAAAATGTAATTAATTTTTTATTTATTTATAGTAAGTGGATAAGTAGTTTGAGATATACTATATTTCTTGTAAGGTGATCAACTAATATGAGACAGAAGAAGTATATGTATTAGACACTTAAATTATTATTATTTTTTAAATGAATTATGCTTTTAAGAGCCTATTATGTGGTTAAATTAATATGAGAAAACATATCTTTGAATGGATTGAAAAAGATGTACCTCTAGCGTACCAGGAAATTGTATGTCATAAACCCAAATATGGATGGATTTAGATATTTAACTCTAAATAAGAATGTCTTAGAAGAATAGTCTTCCTTACTTTTTAATATACTAAAAGTACCATTTTGCCCCTCCACACCTCAAATATATTTTTAGCCTTTTCATACTCATTTATTTCTCAAATTTTATTTTTTATTATTTTCACTTTTTAATTTTTCCTTTACTTTTATTATTTTACTTTTTTCACTCTCTTTTTTTTTCTTTAAATTTATTATTGTGATTTTTATTATTTTTAATTTTTATTTTTCCTTTAACTTTATTTTTCATGTTTTAATTTATTTGTCTCAACCTCTATTTTTTTTTCTCTTTTCCTTTTTTTAACCATTATCTATTTCTTCATTTTTTGTCTTTTTTAAAAATTTATTTATCTTTAACCTTCATTTAGAATTTTTAAAATTTCTCTTTTTATTCAGAATTTTCGTCAATTATTTCTTATCGTTCATTTTTTTTCCTCATTTCTCAAAACCCTTTCTCTTGCTCCTCTCCCCCTTCATCCGATTTCTCTCAAAATTTCAAACTCCATTAACAGAAAAAATGGATATTGCTTCTGATGAAGAAATAGAGCGCCTCTAAGTGGATGTTGCTTCCAACTCTTCAGGACTTTTGCCTTCAAATTTAATTGACATCATTGTTGATGTAAGTTGCTACTAAATTCAGTTTGTCATTTACATGTATTTTATCTTTTTTTGGTGTGTTATTTTTGAATTGGGTATTTAAACCTCTTTATGTTGTTTACGTTTAAGTTTTTAACTCATAATACAAAGTTGTTGTATTTTTGGGAATTATGTTTAGGGATTTGTCAGATTGGTGGTTGTATAGTTAAGAAATTTTAATTTTGTTAGTTGTGTGTTACTAAGTGAATTTTGAATAATCCCACATTCTTGATTTCATGGAAAAAGTAAATCTTGATTGAAATTAAAAGTTTTATGTTACTAGAAATCTTAGTATCTCGGTTGATTGACTATTTGAACTTTGTGCTATTGAGAAATCTCAGTAGCTTAGTTGGTTTACCTGAATTTTGTGCTAGCAGGAAACCTAGCAGCTCAGTTGGTTGGTTGGCGAAACTTTCACCTATTGGTGAGGGTTTGGTTTCCCATTTTGTAATAACCTATCGACAATTGAACCAAAAAAGTTTTGTTCTACTAGATTTGAGATCTTTGATAATTTCTACTAGTACTATGTAATTTCTATTGTGTCAAGTTGGAGGTTTTGTAATAGGCCTTTGCAATGTGGCTATCTTTAATTTGCCTCTTTGATGATGGTTCGATTACTTTTGATGAAATGCACATTTTTTTTCGATTTTCGCACTTATGAGATTATACTGGATCTTTTGTTGTTGTTTAAATGCAGATTGTTGTTTTGATTTGTTATCCCATCGCAGCTGCTTTTGGTAGTTCAGTTTTTAATTAAAGACTTTATGAATTTCTATTAAAGTCAATCATTTGATAGAAAAAACTTAATTGTTTCTACTTATTTAATCCTATGTATAAGTAGTACATGTAATTATACGACATATTTAGTACTCCTACTAGTTTAATACATAGTAATCACAGCATTAACAACGAGAGTACTATTCTTATTCAAATAAGCCCTATTAAGTACTATTCTTGTTCTAAAACAACCTATTTGTTAAATATAAAAAAGCAAACTGTCAATAAAAGATAATGTCAACATTACTAGTGCACCCAACTAAACAACCCATGCATGTATAATTTTTTAAGGGAAAACTTGAATGAGGGATCTTAGACAAAGAAAAAGAATAATCTTGTAGCTCATGAACCCAGACTAAAGGAATAGCCTTTCCCATTTTTTCTCAGTTCTCTGCCCTCCCCCCCCCCCGATCAAGAAGCACCGTCATCAGTACATAAAAAAGGAGTTTCACTTCAGTCATGTCTGCTTCATCTTCATCTCTATTCAATACCATGTCAATGATAAGGACCTTCTCTTTTCTTCCTTCATCGCTATACATGCTAGTTTCTCTGTATCTCTTTAGTATCTTCACACAATCTTCGTCACTCCAATTATGCTTAACTAGCTGCAAAAAGTCATATCTTCTCAAACATCATAATCAGTGTCCTATAGCCTCTACTATACAAACTAGAAATACTCAGCGCTGCAAGAGTTAATTAGAAAATTACACTATATATACAAGATCAAAATCGTATTCTATTTCTATATAGTAGATGTTGAATCACGTTAGCTTTTTCATGTGTTTACTTTTTCTATTTTGAATACCTTTAGCATGAAGCAAAATAGAACTTTGAAGGACATGTTAAGAATAAAACTTTTGTGCATACCTTAAGCAAAATAGCATCAGCATGGGGAATAGACTGTAACATATCCTCTCCTACAAAGCTTAAATTTTTAGTCTGTGGCATGTTTGCAACAACATGTGGAAGATCAAGAACGGTGCATTTCATGTGGAATAGAGGTTGTTGTTGTGTTTGTTTTCAAAGTTTTGTTTCATGACGACCTCCCCATGTACATTAGTATTTGATCAAGAACACCATCGTTGTTTGGTTTCTGAATAATTGTACTTCTGGAGAGTGTTGCTGATGAGTTTTGAGGACTCTCAAGAGCCTTATGGTAATTCTTCTTCTTGAACACACGGCACACCACCCACCATTCTTCCTGACTACTTGATTCCAATGCCTGGATATTAATAAAACAGTATAATCATATATATCGTCAGTAAACTATACTATAAGGTCGTCTTACTTATGTATGTATTGTAGCAAGCAGGTTACTGCCTTAGTTTCACGGATGAAAAAGGCATATCGTGCAAAATTTATTTGCGCAATCAGGACATTCTTTCTATACACATACATTATCGTAACATGGTATGGATGCTTACATTAATGTTGAGGGATGTTGCTTACATGGTATTGGTGCTTACATTCTTTCTATATCACGTGCTTACATTAATGTTGAGGGCTCAAACCAAACAATCAGACACCGACTTCACTTACCATACAATGCCTAAAATGGGGTCATCTGAATAGTCAAATGAAAGTTGTTATTATGCCCAAAATTCACCAAGGCTAAAAATTTGTCCCCCTAACCTCCAAAATCCAAGACATAAGCACAAACTATATCTTTCAAAATTTTAAAAGTTTGCTCTGACTGCCTATCAATCTGAGGATGAAAGGCGATGCTAAAGTCAACTTAGGTACCCAACTCCTCCTGAAATGTCATCTAGAAGCTAGAAGTAAACTGAGAACCTCCATCTACAATAATGGATGTGGGCACTCTGTGCAGGTGAACCATCTCTCGAATATAGATATTTTTTAATCTCTCTACAGTGTAAGAAATTTAAATGTGAAAAAATAGGCAGATTTGGTGAATTGATCCATGATGATTCAATAGATATCAAAACCATGAGAATTTATTATTTTACTTTTAAATCATAATTCAATGTTGAGTTTGTAACTTGCTTTAGTAATCTTTTTTTTTTTTTACAATTTTCATGCAGAGAGTGACATCTTCTATTAAGACTCATCTTGATACTTCTTTAGATGGGATTATGAGCCGTATTACGGTAATTTTTACATTAGATTTATTACTCGATAGAAACAACATCATTATATCAATAATTGTGTTGATTGTGTTGTTGACATTATTAATTTTTTTTGATATAGTCTTTCGAATCCAAGTGTGATTCTATTGTGGAGCTTGTTCAGGGATTACATAAACCATGTGACAGGCGAGGAGTGGGCATTGCGAATTTCAAGAGGGTGAATGAAATGCAGGAACAAATGTACCTATTCTTGAAGATGAAGTCAAGTTTGAAACTTGTTCCCAAATTTGTGCGAAGCTTCAAAGCGGAGAAATTGATCTTTCAATACCTCCTGATGACTTGCTTTCTAGGAAAAGAAAGCGGTGCGAAGTATCAGATGAAGTTTATGGTCCTAGTTTTACTCTAATAAGTCCAACGCCACCCGATGTTTCTGATCATATTTCTATAAAAGAAGAAATTTTGTATAGCTTAAGACTGGAAAATTCTTAAGAGGATTTAAGTTTGTCTTTTTTTTTTATGACGTTTAAAGATAGTCACTCAAGTTGTAATTGACGGTGTTTACTTTCAACTAATTTGCCACGATTTCTGCTTATCCTTTTATAAATTGTTGCATTATTTTTTCTTGTTTTATTTTTCTTATTAGTTTACTACTTGCTCTTTCGACTTTAATATCAAATTTTTGGTCTTGGTCTTTTTTATCTGTGACTTTATTTTTGTCAAGTTATATAAAGGTCATGATATATTCTCTTTTTTGAGTTATCAACTTACGTTAGAGTATCTCATTAGTTAGACACAGTGAAATGGTGTAAATTATATCACATACATTAATTTTTTGAAATTTTTTTAACTACATTTCCCCCCAAAGGCAATAGTTATATAATACTCAATAAGTTAGAATTTGTGAAATAGAATAAATCATTGCCCATTTAAGTGTTTGTTAGTTTTTATAAGCCTTGTGTTATGTTTTTTATCTAAGTCAACAATTACTGCACATTATGCGTCTAAGTCGAGAAGTGTATAATGTGCCTTTTGAAGTCCTCGAGCTAATGTTTTGCCTTTAGGGCAGGAATTATATACCATCTGCCAAATCAAAACAAGCTATGTTAGTGACAAATCTTGCCCATAAGGCACAACTTGTTCTTTTGTGATCTAAAAGTCTTGCCTCTTGGGCAAAAGTTATAGATCGTTTACAAAATCATTAAAGACTAAAAGTAGTATCAACAAACTTGTTTCTAATCTTGCCTCTAGGGCAAGAGTTATAGATCATTCATCAAATCATTATAGGCTAAGGCAAAGTCAACTCTTGCCCATGGGGCACAACTTGTTCTTTTGTGATTTAAAAGTCTTGCCTCTAGGGCAAGAGTTATAGATCATTCGTCAAATCATTATAGGCTAAGGCAAAGTCAACTCTTGCTCATGGGGCACAACTTATTCTTTTCTGATTTAAAAATCTTGCCTCTAGGGCAAGAGTTATAGATCATTCGTCAAATCATTACAGACTTAAGGCAAAGTCAACTCTTTCCCATGGGGCACAACTTGTTCTTTTGTGATTTAAAAGTCTTGCCTCTAGGGCAAGAGTTCTAGATCATTCGTCAAATCATTATAGACTTAAGGCAAAGTCAACTCTTGCCTATGGGGCACAACTTTTATATGGGTGAACTCTGTGTTAGGACATTATAAAACTAGACATCGTAAGTTATACATTGTAAAATTATGTCAATACAAACTAATAATGACTACTTTTACCCGTGTGGCATAACTTATTTTGTTGGGTCTAAGTTTGCCTCTTGCAGAACATTAGCTAATTTAATAAAAATTAATAATATTAACGTTTGCCCATGAGGCACAATTTAAAATATATTATTTTATTAATAATAAATTATTTTTTATATAACATAATTTTTTGCACCAAGTTAAGTTAAAAATATATTTTTGTACCCAAAAAAAAGTTTAAAATACATTTACGAATAAATTTATCTCAAGGTTACAACAAATTTCATTTGAAAGCTCGGAAGCCTCGGATTAAGATAGTACATTTATTACCAAAATAAATTAAGTTAAAAATATATCTACCCATTGCAATAAGCTCAGGTGACAGAGAAATTTGCATTTCATAAAGCTACAAAAAAGTTCATCTCAAAGCTTGAGCTTCGGATTTCTCTCTTCTCTTTGGTGAAATTGCATTCTAACTTTAGGGCTTTTGGTATTTACCCATTGCAATAAGCTCAAGTGACGAAAAATTTCATAAAGCTACAAAAAAAGTTCATCTCAAAGCTTGAGCTTCGGATTTCTCTCTTCCCTTTGGTGTAATTGCATTCTAACTTTAGGGTTTTTGATTTTGCCATTCATCTCTCTGCAATTTAGGTAATTTCTCTCATTTTATCTTAATCTTATTGCATGCATTTGAAGTATTTGTTACCTAGCATTTTTTTGAGCTGAAAATCACTTTTCTCTTCCGTGAATCACATTCTATAATGCCTAGATTAATTTATAAACTCTATTTTTTTTCTATCTACATCACCTTGATGAAAATGCGTTTTGGGTGGTTTCTCTACTCATTGATCTCACTATTGTCCAGTCAGTAGGTTATTTAGATTTGGATTTTTGGAGTTTTGTGTAGCCATTAGGTCAATATTTTTTTTCCAATAAATTTTATTTTGCAGCTTGATTCTTGTTTTTTTTGTTAATTTTTAATTTAATAGTTGTTTTTATCTTTATAACTCAGCAAATTTTGGTAATCATGTCTAGCAAGACAAATCGTGTCGAGTGCTTTATTGATCCTAATAATTGGTTCAAGTCAGACCCCCGTTGGAGAGGGGATTCAAATTATCATACAACGAACTTTTTGGATGACACACAGTTGTCATTATTAGAGAAAGGAGTTTTTGGAAATTTGATAAAATTAGGTAATCTAAATCCATCGGGTAATCTTTTACATTGCATGCTTTTATCGGAAGTAAAATGTAACAAGAAGAATTTGATGGCGTTTTATGTCAAGGGAAGTTACATTGAGTTTACACTTGATGTATTTGGTCTTGTTACTGGGTTGTCCACTAAAAGTTCAAGTAGTGTATTATCATCAATTAGGGAAAAAGGAGGTGGTAGTCATCTGTTGAACACTTACTTTGATGGTGCTGATAAATTGAAAATAGGGGCCTTGAAAATTTTTATGGAAACAAGAAAAGGTGAAGTCCAAAACGATTTAGACGCTGTCAAACTAGCTGAGATATATATTCTAGGATGCGTGTTGTTAGGGGGAGGCTCACCAAGGTCATCTATGCTAATCTTATTATGATCTTGAAGGATGCTGATTTATGTAGGGAGTATGGATGGGGTGAATTGTCTTTCGATGAAACTATAAGTTCATTGAAAAGCTCACTGAAACCAACAAAAACTACTGTCGAATCATCATACCAACTTGTTGGTTTTCCATACGCATTTATGGTATGGACATGGGATATTTTTCCCAAATACAGAGAAAAAAATGTGCAAATAGTCTCTGAAGAAAAATATCTTTTGATGTTGCGTTATGTGGCATGTACTACTCCACAGTACACAACAGTAGTCAAGTTTTTTAAGTCAAAGAAGTCAAAATCTTCGGTAAGTATGTACACCTATTTTATTTTTATTTTTTATTTGTTTATAATTAGTGTGTGTGTGTGTATTGTAATTTCTGTCATTTTTTGGTTAATAGAAAGGTGCGGTTGAGGCATTCTCATTAGAGCATGAGCTGCCAAGTAATAATGATAGTGAAGACAAACAATTTAGTTTGCTAAATCAGAAACTTGATGTATGCATCGGTTCTTTTCGTCTAATCCCTCTTATAAACTTGTCCGTTAAATAGATTATTTTTAATTTTTCATGTACTGTGTATGCAGAAACTTCAAAGAACGTGTTCAAAGAAGTTTAAAAAGATTTTTGACTAGAACAAATCTTTGAAGTCCGAGTTATCTGAAATCAAAACATTATTGTTGGGAAATCTTAAAGCGGATGGGGATATTCTATCCGATAAACAACCGGATAATCTCCAAGGTGAACCAAGTCGTGATCCAATGGTTGATAATCAATATGATGATTCTAGTGAAAAGAGATCTGTAAGTAAATAGTTTCCTGCGTTGCCTTGTCTTTTTATGTTCTTGTGTGAGTTGGGGAACAAGTTGTAATTGTGGTGACGAGGGTCACACTGCATCTAACTGTACTTCAACTAGATGTAATAAACCATGTTTTGTTTGTGGGATTTTTGAATATTATGATATTCAGTGTGCAAAGGTTAGTGAAGAAAATTGCTTACTCATCAATTGGTATATGTGACCTTATATTGGTTGTGCAATCTTGCTTATTAGTCTTATGAACATCCGTTAAATTTGTCAAGGAGAATCTATCATACTTATATTCTATTATCACCTGTAAAAGATATTCTGCATACCTTCTCGATCTATTCTACAATAGTTAAGTCCTCCCACAAGATTTCGTAATCCAAGTGGTCAGTATCCACGCCCACCTTATTAATAGCACTACTGTTGGTGCTTCTATAGCTACTAGAACAGCTTGTGCTGTTGGTATTAAATGAAGACCAGGACCCTGGAGCTTCACTGGTGGTTGTCTGGTGAGTTTCAATAACATGATTGTATGGTTTAAATGTATTAGAACTGGTGATGTGATTTAACTCATTGTCTTGGTCATGGTTTAGCCAAGGCCACACAAATCGTGTAGTTCTTGACTCTAATGTTTCTCTCTCATTGCTTTTCAACGGCCATGATAAGCTATTCTTCGACATCCATGCCTCTACCTTCGAGGTGATAATCTTAGAAATCCCTTGTTTTCCCTCACTCTTATCTCGGAATCTCTTGAGAATTTCCCTAAGAAGTGATCCACTTTTAAAAGATTAGCGAATACTCCAAATGGAGATGGGTTAAAATATCTCATAGGTGTACTCGCTCCGCTTGATTTTGCATCCTCCCGGTGATCTGAGAGAGAAGCATCAGAAAATGCATGGTCGGAATAATCAATGACCTAGGTTCCTAGTAAGAAAGATTTGGTAATACATGCGTCTAGCTCCTAATTGTTCTTCTTCAACTTTACGCTTTTTGGTTGTTTGCTTTATTACGCATGTTTTATTGATCTCTTAATCATTCTTCTTCCTCATAGGAAAAGAAACGGCGAGCTGAAGAAGGAAAGAATGCAAAAGTTCATTCAGATGAGAAAGAAGAAGCCGCAGAAGAAAGAGTCACTGGTTTGGGGCCTTTAAACATGGAAGAAATGAGACAGGCAAAGAATCAGGTAATCCAGTCCTTATATTGTCAGTCCATTGAGTATTTGTAAAACACAGGTAATCTAAAGTATCCTTTAGCATCTTCAGGTAATCTAAAGTATCCATTCCAATCGGCTTTTGACTTGTGAATTATAAGCAAAACGTCATAAGTTAGAATCAGAACTTATATTTGCTTATAAGCAATTTTTAAATTTACCCTTCAAAAACACTTAAAAGTTATTTTTAACTTAAAAACATTTAAAATAAATCCATCTAAATGACCTATTAAAATTGGCAACACTATATTAACAGTGAAAAGTCTTTATAATCTTAATAAATGTAATTTTCACCTTTACTCACTTGAAAATAAAGCTGAAACATATATAATATTAATACCTGCAACTTTATTCCAATGAAGTGTATTAATTGATATTTAAATGCCTCAATTATTATTTCATGGTGATTACAAGAATAAAACTCTTCACCTCCGTACGTTATTTATAACACCAGTAATTTAAAAAGCATTAAAAGTCTCACCAAATTTTACGTTACAAAAGCCTAAAACACACAAAAACTTTTTTTTTTAAAATGACGTTTCTCATTCAAACACATAGTTAAAATAATTATAATTGAATGAGTACATTAAGTGTATTAATTAATTGTAAGAAAAATTATTTAAAATGGAATGCTGAAAAAAATTGGAGAAAAGAGGAAAAATTAAGGTATGAGAACTTGATATATACAAAGAAAGAGAAGAGAGAAATATAAGGACTCTTATAAAAAGAATAATATTAGGTTAATTAAGGGGAGGAAAAGTAATAGTATATTAACGTAATAGAAGGATAAAAAAGGGTACTAAAAAAGTAATTAATTATATTAATTATTATTAACACTAATATGTAATATTTTGCATGCTTCATTGGCCAGCATTAGTATTTATCTTTTTTCTTTAGAATTTTGAGGATTTTTTTTTTTATTCTGAAATTTTTCAAAAAGAATAGAAAATCTCTTCCTTTATTATAATTATCATTTACTACATTCTTAAATTCTCTTTCCTACTTTAAATATATATGGTAGTAAATTAGACCTTCCAAATGGAAGGTGGCCCACGTTGCAACACTCATTAGTGCAATTTATACGCTTAATGCTCATTTATTCATTTGTAATTACTAATACATTAATTTTATTTCATGATATGTCCTTAATTTTTTATTATTATTCTTATTCTTCTTCTTCTTCTTCTTCTTCTTCTTCTTTTTATTATTATTATTATTATTATTATTATTATTATTATTATTATTATTATTATTATTATTATTATTAATATTATTATTATTCTTCTTATTATTATTAATATTATTATTATTCTTATTATTATTATTATTCTAATATCCGAGTACAAGAGAGTGCATTCAATTAAAAGCAGATAATTTTTCCTGAATCTTAGATGTGAGTTCATTAGAAGTTTTTGTTCCAAGCAGAAGAAAGAAATTGGCAGACAGAGCAAAATAAACATCTCCTTATTCTACACCTACTTTGTTGTGGATTACTTTGACATAGAACAATAACATTTCCTCTCTTCTCTTATTGAAGATACTATGTCGAAGAAGAAGAGACAATTCTGAAAAAAGTCCTGCATTGTTGTGTAACAAATACTCACCCTTATTTTATAATAAGTATAAAGACGAACCGTTTTGAAAATTGAAAGACATTTTCTTAGTATTTAATTTACTTGAATGTGTGTCATTAATCATCTTTATAAACTTAAAGGAAGTTGCTTTCTCATTAATTGAGTCTTTCAATTTGTTTTGTGAATTTTTTGAGGATAAATTAACAAAGAAACCTCAAAAAAATAAAAAAATAAAAAAATAACATTCCTTGATTCTTAGGCATGCCACATAGGATGAGCTTACAAATAATTTATTAAATAATATATAGATAGATCTTTATATGAAAAAAATATAAAATTAAAAAATACAAAAAAAAATAATTACACCGACTCAATCCCTTCTCAATATAATAGACGTACAATTCATAGAGTAAATATGTTAACAACATGTAATCATCTACTTTAGAAGGTGAAGAGCAAAATATTTATTCTTGTAATTATAATGATTAAAAATAAATCAGATAATACACTATTTCTCAAAGTTAAAAAGAAAGAAAAAAAAGAAACAAATAAAACATAAAGGCTTCTTTTTTTATGTATATAATTTTTTTTTTTAAATAAATCAGATAAATACACTATTTTTCTAAAAAAAAAATAAAAAAATGAACAAAACATAAATGGTTCTTTTTCCTGTATATAAAAATTTTCATAATTACCTCACGTTTATAAAATTTTAGAATTAATTACCTCATTTTTCTCCTTCGCTTCCATGTTCTTTTATATTTCTCAAATTTTTTGTCATGCATATTTATTGATAGTCCTAAAACTTAATCATAATTAAGACCAAATAACAAATATATTTCAATTATTAAAATTTATTTAGCTATCGGTGGATTTTGGTTACTTTGTATTGGTTTACATGTGATTAATGAAAATAAGCTAGTCACCTAAAAAAGAAAATAAATAAATTAAGAAACTTAATTTATAATTAGTAATTTTCCAACTAAAAATTATTCATTTGAACCAAAAGGAATTATACACTTAAAAATTGAACTTAAGAGGCATTTTATATAGATATAGAAATAAGACAATACACATATTATTATATTTTTAATCATTAATTAAAAAATAAAAAGAAAGATGAAACCAATGCATAATTGTTCAAGCTCTTACCGATATCCACTTCCACAAGCCTTTCACCATTTAAGAGCATCTTCATCTTTTTCAAGTGAAATAATAACATAAATATCATAGTGAAAATGAAGGATAACCTTAGATAAAATCGCATGAAATAAAACATATGAACTTCATTAAAAAGAAAAACGAAATGAATACATTAATATCTCGGTATGTACTTCCACAAGCCTAAAAAAATCAATTATAAATTAAAAAATATAAGTGATAATTAGCAAATTTCTAACTACAAAGTTATTCATTTAACCAAAAGAAATTATACACTTGAAAAATTGAACTTAAGAGGCATCATATATAGATATAGAAATAGTACAATACACATATTATTATATTTTTAAACATTAGTTGAAAAATAAAAAGAAAGCTGAAATCAAATGTTCGAGCTCTTGCCGATATCCACTTCCACAAGTCTTTTACCATTTAAGAGCATTTCTTCTTTTTTCAAGTGAAATAAAAACATAAACATCATAGTGAAAATGAATGATAACCTTAGATAAAATCGCATGAAATAAAACATATAAACGTCTATAGAAAGAAAAACGGAACGAATACATAAATGTCTCAATATCTACTTTCACAAGCCTATCACCATTCAAAGGTCTTCTTCTTTCCAAGACAAACAAAAACATGAATATAATAGTGAAAATGAAGGATAACCTTGGATAGCATCTCATGAAACAAAAAATATGAATTTATATACATAAAAATAAAGGAATACCATAAGGTATCATTAACTTTTGTATTAAATATTTAGGGGTTATAAATATAAAATCATGAATAGCTTGAGAGTTACAAATATTATTAGTAGAAATTAAATAGATGAGTTACCTCAAACATTTTTTTTCTTTTATTACATAATAAATAGAATTTAAATGTGATGACTTTTGATTTTTCTTTAAACACACAAATATTTAAAATAAAAAGAAAACTCAATAAATATCCAAAAAAAACACAAAAAAGAATAAATAGGTTTGGAGACTTCTAAGACATACCACATAGGATTGACTATTGATCTCTTTTATATATAGAGAGAGAGAGATTTGGCATAATACATAAACGGGACATTTAGCTTGACACTAAATTAGACTATCCCCTTTAACTTTGTCAGTGCACAAGTAGGCCCTTTTAAGTATATAAAAACTGAACAAAAAAACACTCCAATTCTGCAACTTACATGCATGAAACTCAATCGCTCCTACGTAGATTAGTAATTCACTCAGATGCTGCCACCTAATAACTATGACCTTTAACTTTGTCAGTGCACAAGCAGGCCTTTTAACTTTACAACAACAACAACAAACCCAGTGTATTCCCACAAAGTGGGGTCTATGGATGGTAAAATGTACGCAGTCCAACTGTACAAAAGCTGAAAAAAAAACACTTCAATTCTAACTCTAACGCGCGTGGTTTTGAGTGTATACGTGCATTTTGCCATGTAGGATTAGAGTGTTTTTTTGTTCAGCTTTTGTAGAGTTAAAGGGCCTTCTCGTGCACTGGTAAAGTTAGAGGTCATAGTTATAATTTGATGTTAAGTTAAAGATTCTGCTTATGTATTATACCTAATAATTTTAATTGGAACAAACTTGAGATTTTACTGCTGATCAAAGCAAATGTATATACAATTAGAGAAGGTGATATATCAATTTTAATTCTATTTTATAGAGTGCTCTAATTTGGCATTATATACTTCTAACATTAAATTGATGTGCTCTCCCTGTTGTTGAATGTTATTTAGGCTGTTTGGACTTGAAGTCGGGTTAATTTAAAGTTCAAATTTTGTAAAACATGCCATTTAATTGTTTTGTAAGTTGTATTTTTTTTTTGTATAAACATGAAAATTTCATAATTTGTAAAAACCATCAAAATTTGTGAAAGTTTTGTACAATCTTAAAAAATGAGCAAATCATAATTCATAAACAAGATAATGATCAGAATATACTAAGAGGCCGAATTAATAAATCACATATCTCCAATTTTTTTACAAATAAATATTTGTGACTGCCTATTATTACAAATTTTCAAAACCAGAAAAACATATTCATAGTCAAGATGAAACAAAACTTTATGCTACAAGATTACAAAAAGAAAAAGTTTCAACAGGCCTACCCCAATCCAATCCTTTTAACTTCCTTGCAGCAGATATGATCAGTTTGTAAGGCATATCACACTGTCTTCCATTTTAACTATAAATGGAGTTGATCAACCTATTTCACTTGCATTTTCAGTCTATCTACTGATACATCATACCAGAAATGGGAAACAAATTCTTCCAGTATTTCTACAGAAATCTGTAACGTGTGAAGGAATCTATCTGTATACATTACATGTCCACCTTTCCGCGCGAAAACCTGCATAACATCATCAGACACCACAATCAGAATTCTAGGCCAAAATGCCATACAGAAACTATTAATCATGCCCCCCAAGTCATGGACCAGGAAGTACTTTCTCCCTCTGTGGGTAGCCCAGCGCACCAAACTCCCTCGCGGAAGGGCCAGACCACATTGGGCAGCCTTACCTTGCACTTGTGCAAGAGGCTATTTTCCTCCTGTGCCTTGGTAAAATCTCGCACTCACTCACTTTTACTATCATACGAAAAGTTTTTTTTTTTTTTCAAAAGAAAATAATTAAGACGATAAATGAACAGATTGATAGGGCGAGAGGCCCCTTCCTAATGCCCAAATAACTGATGGACATTTTAGTGAGAAATGAAACACACAACAATCGTTTAATTCTTATGCTGCACGCTGTCAAAAAGACCATGAGCAAGTGTTCCATTCTGGGGGCAGTCCTAACGCAGGAACCTAAGGTACCACCACGTCAATGAGGCAATAGTGTACCATAAACGCATGATATAAGAAAAATTCAGCTTATAAAATGGATATCCAACTAGTGTACCATCAACTAAAGCAGTATTTGGGAGAATTCAAAATTTCCAGCATGGTAATGGCTTGTAAGAAAATGAATAAAGAGGCCTATTTATATTTCCCATATCCTATGCCGATGCATGGAGCGCAAAGGAGGAGAAATTGATTTACCTCTTTCAAGCTTCATTTTTTGTGTCTCTTCTTCGAATTGAAGAAGCTTGGCAAATATCTTGCTCTAGTATAAGGTAAGCCAAAGAATCGGATGAAATTTTGGCAATCCTTTATTGCAGTACTGTCACCCCCTGACGCACTTATATGACTCAAGTATGTTTTGCCTTCATATATGAAACAGAGTTGCTGCCATAAAAGCACGCTTAAACCTATCCCGATAGAGATACTAGCAATAAAGAGGTAAATAAGAACAAGTCCTCTAGCTGGAAAAAACATCATAGAACTAAAAACTGCAAGAAAAATATCTTTTAACAATCCCAGAAGCAACTTCTGACCAAAAGCCCCATTCAGAAGTCGAATTTGCCAGTTGTTTAATGGCGGCCAAATATGATAAACTGCATATGCAGACATGATGGACGCGTAAATCATGCTAATGATTGCTGAAATGAGGAAAATGACGAAATGCCGATGGTTTGCTGCACCAACACAGTTTCCAATCTGATAAATAAAAGAAGCAACAGTTATCATGAGAATATAATATGATTACTGTGTCATATTGTTCATGTAAATCAGACGGGAATTACACAGAGACACGAGATGAATGTACAGCTAAATGAAGTACGGTGGAAGCCAGAGAAATCAGGCAACTTTTCAGTCAAAGTTTACTATTTCTCATTTCCCGTTACAGGAAAACAACAATATGTTGGTTCTGTTTCGTCATTTCCAAGGAAAATCAGATAGAAGACAACAATCCCTAAAAGGTTTCTTTTCTGCCTGGACTATGTCTCATCAAGCACCTATACATATAACTGTGTTCAGTACTACCCATATGCGATTTTTAGATTTTAAAAAAATCATCAAGCGGATATCACCTACCTAATATTGCTACAGCATAGGGTCCATCTCAACTCTAGGCTTAAACTCCCAGACACATGGTTATCCTTGTCTATTAAGCTTCTTAAATTTCTCAACTATCTTGTCATATGTTTTCTAGACACACAAAAGGCATAACACTCTAGAGGATAAACAGCTTCTCCCAAGTGTGAAAGAACAAAGAGAACTTACAAATGGACAATGATGATCCATGTCCAATACGCACATCCCACAAGAACGGCAATGATGTGCCCTAGTTGACTTTGGCTTTGCACAATATTCACAAAATCTATAATTCTCGAGTGCTCCTTTTGTCACAGCAGGATAGCTACCCCATAGTATGTTTGGTGGAGCACCAGCAGATCGAAATGCAGAAAGGCTAAATGTAGACAGGGTAAATATGCACAATATTATAATAAGCAATATGTTAACACCACCATAGAAGTAACCGCAAGAAACTAATACTGGATAAATGGCCCAAATACCGCCACCTGAAACACAAAAAAGCATATCAAAGCTCAATGTATAACGAAGAGTCTTACATCCAGCAACAAATTGAAATAAAATTGAAAAGAAGTACCCCTACAATTAATACAATGACATACAAGAAAATATAGACAGAAAGGAGTAAGAGAGACAAAAAGTACATTTTGGAATTTAATACTTTTATGCTGCAACTGCAAGGATTTGTTGCATCAAATGATTAGAAACAATAAAAGAAGGTAACTGTTTGCACATTTAAATAAGAGATAAAAGACATTAGAAACTCAGTTCATGCAGCATGCATGAAACAGCTATTATCTTTAATTGATCAGCAACAATCATAGGTGACCTAGTCTAACTTTAAATTCCACAAATTTCATCGATACTGCAGTCTTGGTAGTGACTTTCAGCATGGCTAAAATTCTTGATTTTCTCCATGCTGTTACATTTTCAGTGGTTAGGAACAAAAAAAAGTAGCTGAATTGCTTTAATTGGAAGAACCGGAGAGGGGCACACATGAAACAGACCACACACAAAAAAAAGAACAGAGAGATGTCCACATTGATTTCTGTCAGTATTTAAAACCCTGACATGATATTCATTGAAATGGTGCAAGCCTTATATAAGGATAAGGCAGATAGAGAAGGCAATAACCATACATAACTAAAAGTTAGATCGTCAAAAGAATCAAATATTCCCGCAGATCAGAAATGCAGGGAGATGATGGATGTTTGATCACTTACATATTACCAATAGAATGAAGACAATGAGAAAGCTGACAAAGCACCGGTCTCGCAATCGTATCCACCTGAAGTTCTGTTTCTCGTACTTAATTCCATTCTGGTTGGTTATAGCTCCGCACCAGAAACATTTGAAAGCAGGTACATGCGGTGAAACAAGTACACAGAGCCCACAGCCCCAACACGTAGTCTCATGATCATCACTTAAAGATGTCACATTATGCTCCTCCTACAATACCACACCATTAAGCAACTAAGCTGTTCAGTATTGATACAAGAATGTCTAAATTGACCAACTACAGAGAGAGAGATACAAAATTAGTGAAATCAACTTGGGAGAGCTCAAATGATTCTGAGTTAACGAGTGAGACTTGCGGAAATGGCTGGTTACCTCTACCAATCACAGGTAGGGCATTTCAAAAGCAATACATAATTATAAAAGTAGACAAATCATGTCAAACAGAAATTAAAAAGCTATATGATTTCCTTCCATTTGCCTAAGACATCAACAACAACATATCCAGTGTAGTCCCTCAAAGTGGGGTGTGGAAAGGGTAGAGTGGACCCAGACCTTACCTCTACCTCAGAGGTGAGTAGAGAGGCTGTTTTCGATAGACATATTTAGGGGTACTGATAGGATGCAAAATTCAGTGAAATAATTGAGGTACTTGCAAGATACAGAAAGGTTATCAGGAGAAGTAGACAAATGGCGTAAAGCTTTTATCAAAAAAAACAATGAAGAAGAAGAAGACAAAAGGAAACAATAAGGGAATTAAAGGAATACCTGCCATCTCATACTAAAACGCAGGCACACATCCAAAAAAAGAAAAGAAAATGAAATTTTGGTCAATTATCAGAGATAACAGAAAATCCACTGATCAAGCATTCTATAATAACTTATAAGAAGGAAACAGAATTGGGGTATATAGACAAAAATGATTCCCAACGATGAGTGAAAATGCATCAAAGCATACCAGAGAATGGAGATACAACTGAAGAAAAAAGGATAGAGAATTGGTGAAATCAACTTTGAGAGAAGCTTAAATGTTTTTTTGAATTAACAAGTGAGAGGTGCTCAAATGATAAGTTACCTCTATCTCTAACCATAGGCAGGGCATTTCAAAAGCAATACCTTAATGATAAAAGTAGACAACTGGTATCAGCAGATGCAAAAAAGCTAAAAAAAAATTCCTTCCGTTTGGCTAAGTCATGGTAGACAGGTTTAGGGGTACAGATAGGATGAAGAATTCAGTGAAATAGTTGAGGTGCTTGCAAGCTAGTCAAACGCAAGGTTATTCAAAAAAAGAAGGCAAATGGTTAAAAACTTTTATCAGAACCAAAAAAAGGGAGAAAGGAAACAAAAAAAGGAAAAATAGGAATCTTTGCTATGAAATTCCAACCTCTTGTACTCAAACACAGGCACATATAGCAAAAAACAAGAAGAAAAATTCTTGATTAATTACTCAAAAGTAACAGGAAATCCACTGTTCAAGCATTGTGTTATAACTTATTAGAAGGAAATAGAATTGGGGTATATAGACAGAAATGATTGCCAAACATGAACGAAAATGCATCAAAGCATACCAGAGATACTTTTTAATAGTTGTTGATGATTTCACTAGAATGACTTGGTTGTTCTTGTTGAAACTTAAATCTGATGTATGTGTAGTATTGAAACAATTCTTAATCTATGTTAGTACACAATTTAACAGAAGAGTTAAGTGTATTAGATCAGACAATGGGACTGAATTTGTTAACTCAGTTTGTGACTCAATGTTTAAAGCACTTGGTATCTCACACCAAACCTCATGTGCCTACACACCTCAACAGAATGGGGTGGCTGAAATAAAGCACAAACACATTCTTGAAGTTTGTAAAGCCATAAGGTTTCAAGGTCACATTCTGTAAAGTTTTGGGGTCACTGTGTTTTAGCTGCTGCCTACCTTATAAACAGGATGCCAACTACTGTCCTCAATAATAAATCACCTTATGAACTGCTTTATGGAAAAAGACCTTCTCTTACTCATCTTAGGGTATTAGGTTGTCTTTGTTTTGCAAAAGTAATACAAGAAACTGATAAGCTTAAGTCTAGAGCCTTAGCTGCTATACACACGGGATACTCTCATTTCCAAAAGGGTTATATACTGTATAACTTTACTAATAATTTGTTCTTTGTCAACAGAGATGTTGAATTTAGGGAAAATGTATTTCCCTTTCAAACAATCAAGAAGGATCAACAGTCTCCATTTCTTGATGTATTTAGTGATGCATTGGTAGATTCATCTGAGAGCACACAACACAATAGGCACTATTCTTCTGATAATCATGTACCATCTACATCAGTTCATACACCATCTACATCAGTCAATCAACCAGATTTACCTTCACTTCTTGTGACTACTGTATCTCGGACTCAACCTCCATCTAATATATCAGCACCACTGTAAAGAAAATCTTCTAGAACCAAACTTGCACCTATCTGGTTAAAGGATTTTGTTACAACTAAGACGACAAGTCCTTCTACACCCTACAACATCTCTAACTATATATAATATGATCAACTTTCTCCTGACTATCAAGCTTTTGTTGCTACAAGCTCAACTGAAGTAGAACCATCATCTTATAATGAAGCAACTCTTGATCCTAGGTGGGTAAGTGCAATGAAAGCAGAGATAGATGCTTTGGAAAGTAACAATACCTGGAAAGTTGTCTCACTACCTGAAGGGAAGAAGGCTATAGGTTGCAAGTGGGTGTTTAGAATTAAATACAAGGATACATGTGAAGTTGAGAGATTTAAAGCCAGACTAGTGGCAAAAGGTTTCAGTCAACAAGAAAGGATTGATTATCAGGAGACATTCTCCCCAGTAGTTAAAATGGTAACAGTGAGATCTATTCTAGCACTTGTTTCTATCAGATACTGGCACATCCATCAAATGGATAAGTACAATGCATTTCTTCAAGGTGACTTATATGATGAAATATACATGGAACTGCCCCAAGGATTTAAAAACCAGGGGGAGAAAAGACAGGTATGTAAACTTCTCAAATCCTTGTATGGACTTAAACAGGCTCCAAGACAATGGAACATGAAACTCCTAGAGGCAATTCTACAGTTTGGATTCAAGCAGAGTGAATATGATCACTCTTTATTTCTGAAGAAAACTGAAAATGAGTTGACAGCAATTTTGGTATATGTTGATGATCTTTTAATTACTGGTAGCAGTCTTCAGCTAATTCAAGACACCAAGGCAGCACTAAGTCAAGATTTCAAGATGAAAGACTTGAGGGAGCTAAGATTCTTTCTTGGTATAGAATTTGCAAGATCAAGTTTAGGAATATTAATGCATCAGAGAAAGTATGTTCTTGAGTTAATTTCAGAAATAGGATTGAGTGCTGCAAGACCTATATCTACACCATTGGAGACAAATGTCAAGTTAACCACTAAAGAAGTAGATGATTTTGTGAATGGAACAAGCAAGAACATCACTGATCCTGAAGTAGATGTAGCAAAATATCAAAGGATTGTGGGAAAGCTCCTCTACTTGACTATAACCAGACCTGATATAGCTTACAGTGTACAAACTCTCAGTCAATTTCTTCATCAGCCTAAGAAGTCTCACTATGAAGCAGCAATGAGAATAATAAGATATGTAAAGCAACAACCAGGACAAGGTATTCTGCTCTCAAGTAACAGCAAGGGACAAATATCAGCTTATTGTGATGTTGATTGGGCAGCATGTCCAAACTCTAGAAAGTCTATAACAGGTTTCCTAATTAAACTCGGTGATTCATTGATCTCTTGGAAATCAAAGAAACAGAATGCAGTATCTAGAAGTTCAGCTGAAGCTGAATACAGAAGTCTAGCATCCACAGTAGCTGATCTAATATGGATTCTGGGATTATTCAAGGAAATAGGAGTACAAGTCAGTCTACCAGTTCAAGTCAATATTGACAGCAAAGCAGTTATGCAAATAGCTGCAAATCCAGTCTTCCATGAAAGAGCAAAACACATTGAAATTGACTGCCATTTTGTAAGGGGGGAAATTCAGAAGGGGATGATCAAAACTGAGTACATACCTACCAATCTACAACAGGCTAATCTACTGACAAAAGCTCTAAGCAAGGCTCAACATGAATATCTTTGTTCAAGCTAGGCATGCTAAATATATTTGCACCACCTAGCTTGAGGGGGAGTGTTGAGGATACTAAAGCTAAAGATAATGACTAGTTAGTTATTTTCATGTAGTTAGTTAAGATGACATCACTAGTTAGTTGAATTACATCATTAGTTGGTTAAGTAGTTACTATATACACAACATGTACACTAAGCTACCATATACTTTGAATGAAAAAAATTGCTCTCTCTCCCCTCTAATCTTCTGTTACCTTCTTCTCTTCCTCCTTGTACTATTTCTTCCTGTACTTTCTGTAAATTCAACACAATTTAAGATTGAGTTTTATTTTATTATTATATCCTTCTGTAGTTTTAAATGAATGGTTATCCATACATTATTTCTAGTGTGTTAGTTTGTTAATTTTGATATGCTAACAAGTTTAGATAGAGGCAACATGAATTATTCCACATCCCAAAATAGAAAATCAAAGAACTTCATTTTAGGTCAAACTAACTATAAATATCATATGTAGAAAGTACCTCGATCACAATTTAATATCCTGTTTCAATTTTGTGGTAAATGATATGATCATATTTCATTAACTTTATGAAAACAATTTGAATTCATTTGGTCAAAGTCAAAGAACTGTAGGCATTAAATTAGTTAGTGAATCTTATTGAATAAATATTAATTTGATTAATTTTTTGAGAATCATTTAAATTCATTTTGACATAATCAAGAAATTTTAGACATTAATTGAACTAGGATAAGATTTAATATTATTAAAACATGTCCTTTTTTGCAAGAGTCAACTAATTATGTGTGAATTTAATATTATAACAAAATAAGGTGAGTAAATAAATTTATAAAAAAAAAGTCTAGTATAGTGTATATAATTCATTAATTGTGAAAAAGTGGCCTGAAAAAACATATCACATACAATTTCTGTGGGAAATCAGACCTACAAAGTACATAAAAAATAGAATAGACATGATTTTGCATATAATTAAAACACATCATAACTACAAAAATATTAAAATTAGATATAAATACCAAAAGCCAAAAAAAGATAAATTTTAAATAACTTTTTCAATTGGTGCTAAGATAATGTTATTACCACAACAACAAAAGAAAATTCTTTAAAGTTAATTGATTTAAATCTCTAATCTGTTCACATTGATGCAATAAATAAATTTTAAATAACTTTCTCAGTTGGTGTTTTTAATGCTATTATCACAACAATAAAAGAAAATTCTTTAAAATTAATTGGCTTAAAGCTCCGATATGTTCAAATTGATGCAATAGATAAATTTTAAATAACTTTCTTAATTGATGTTAAAATAATGCTATTACCACAACAATAAAAGAAAATTCTTTAAAATTAATTGATTTAAAGCTCTAATCTATTCACACTGATGCAATAGATAAATTTTAAATAACTTTTTAAATTGGTGTTAAAATAAATAACTAAAAATTACATAAATACACAACTTATGTTTTCAATATTGCAAAAAAATCCCAACTCCCTAAACATATTACAAAAATCCCAACATATACACAGAATGCTATGTATATGTCGGTTATGTTATTTATATTAATAGGGAGAGAGAGTAAAATAATTAAAGAAGTGGGAGAGAGTGTAATTACTTCCAAAAGGGTTGGTATTTATGTTATTTATACTTAAAATAATGCTACTACCACAACAATAAAAGAAAATTCTTTAAAGTTAATTGATTTAAAGCTTTAATCTGTTCACACTGATGCAATAGATAAATTTTAAATAACTTTCTCAATTGATGTTATGATAATGCTATTACCACAACAATAAAAGAAAATTCTTTAAAGTTAATTGATTTAAAGCTCCAATCTGTTCACATTTAAAAGCCCTTTTGAACTTTACTTGACAATTAATAAATTGATTTGTCAAAACTGAATAAATATAATTTTTAAGTAACAACTCAGCAAATAAGAGTGCACATATAAAATGCTAGGCACTGATTAGTTCGTCTCTATATTTTATTCAGTTTTTTTCAGAAAAATATCTAAGTAGCCAAGAGGAGACATATAAGCGGTATCAATTTTCTTCTTTGATTTATTCAATTCATCATTGAGATAATCAATTTGCTTCTACGTTTTATTCAATCCTTTTTTTATTTTTATTTTCGTACAGGATTCAAATCGAGTGATGGTCTACTAGATTTAATTAAAATCTTACTTTGTGATTTAATTTTGTTTGCCTTCTTTTTGCCTTTTTGTTCATGTATACATTAATGTTAGAATGTTTCAATTAAGTAGGTATTTTGGCTTTTAATTTGTGGCCATCTCTAACAAATCTTGTAAGACTAATAACAAGATTGTTAATGCTTGTTTATTCCTTTTTCTCTCTCTTTTTTCCTTCTTGCAACTCTGTTTTAAAAAGATTTCTCTGAAATAGAGGGTTTATGTTTTAAAAAGATTTCTCTGAAATAGAGGGTTTATCAAAAAGTTCTCTGCCTCCAAAAGAAAAGATAGCGTTGAGGTTCTTATATATCTTAGCCTTTTTAAACCCCATCCGTGGATTACACTAGGTATGCAGCTGTTGTATATTCATTCAAACACAATCATTGATTGCAAGTGCTTACATGTCATATAAAGGATACAAAAAACACACATCTGATTAAAAAATGTATGTCGCCTCCTCTTTGTAGTAACATTGATTTTTTCTAAGTTCAATTCTAAATTTTGATTTAATTGCCACAAGTATATATATAATTTTTTATGTCCTTGTTCCGCAATTTTGAATGAATATATGCCATATCTGATTTGAGTTTGATATAAGGAAAACATAACAATGATCGTAGAAAAAATATTTTTTCCTTTTTCCTATACAAAAATACTTTTTCCCTTTTTTGGTTCAAATTTTAATATAATTTTATTTGTTCCAACTTTGGACTCAACTAGTATAAGGGGAAGACCTTATTTGGCACGAATATGAATTGTGAATTTAAATAATCGATTGATCTAAATTTTTACATTTAATTTTATAGTAGACGTTCAATATGCTCGAATCACAAAAGAATGAGAAAAAGGATGCTAAGAAAAACAAGAATTTCGAAGAACGCAAGAAACGCAGATTAGAAAATGCCCCAGAGGACTCTACCAAGAAAGACAAATCAGGTAATGCCCCAGAGGACTCTACCAAGAAAGACAAATCAGGTAATGCCCCAGAGGGCTCTTTCCAAAAAGGAAAATCAGGAAATTTCCTAGAGGACTCTTCCAAGAAAGGCAAATCGAAACATGCCCTAGAGGGCTCTTCCCAAAAAAGCAAGTCAGGAAATATCCTAGAGGACTCTTCCAAGAAAGGAAAATCGAAAAATGCCCCAGAGGGCTCTTCCCAAAAATGCAAGTCAGAAAATGCCCCAGAGGACTCTTCCAAAAGAGGCAAATCAGGAAATGCACCAGATCACTCTCTCAAAAAAAGAAAATCAAAAAATGCACTGAAGGACTCTTCCAAGAAAGACCAATCAGGAAATACCCCAGAGGGCTCTTCACAGAAAGGAAAATCAAGAAATTCTCAAGAGGACTTTTTCAGAAATGGTAAATCAAAAAATGCACTGGAGGACTCTTTCAAGAAAGATCAATCAGGAAATGCCCCAGAGGGCTCTTCCTAGAAAGACAAATCAGAAAATGCCCCAGAGGGCTCTTCTCAGAAAGGCAAGTCAGGAAATGCTCCGGAGAACTCATTCAAAAAAGGCAGATCAGGAAATGCACCAGAGCACTCTCTCAAAAAAAGCAAATCAAAAAATGCACTGAAGGACTCTTCCAAGAAAGACCAATTAGGAAATACCCCAGACGACTCTTCCCAGAAAAGCAAATCAGGAAATGCTCCAGAGAACTCTTTCGAAAAAGGCGAATCAGAAAATGCACTGGAGAACTCTTCCAAGAAAGACCAATCAGGAAATACCTCAGAGGACTCTTCCCAGAAAGGCAAATCAGGAAATGCCCCAGGGGGTTCTTCTCAGAAAGACAACTCAGGAAATGCCACAAAGGATTCTTCCAAAATAGGAAAATCAAAAAATGCACTGAAGGACTCTTCCAAAAAAGATAAAGCAAAAAATGCACTGAAGAACTCTTCCAAGAAAGACAATTCAGGAAATGTCCCAGAGGGCTCTTCCCAGAAAGGCAAGACAGGAAATACCCCAGAGGACTTTTCCAAAAAAGAAAAATCAAATAATACACTGGAGAACTCTTCCGAGAAAGGCAATTCAAGAAATGCCCTAAAGGCCTCTTCCCAGAAAGGCAAGACAGTAAATGCCCTAGAGGACTCTTCCAAACAAGGCAAATTAGAAAATGCATTGGAGGACTCTTCCAAGAAAGGCAAATTAGAAAATGTCCCAGAGGACTCTTCCAAGAGAGGCAAATTTAAAAATGGACCAGAGGGCTCTTCCAAGAAAGGGAAATCAGGAAATGTCCCAGAGGACTCTTCCAAGAAAGGAAAATCAGGAAATGCCCCAAAGGGCTCTTCCAAGAAGATTTCAACTACCAAACAAAATCAGAATGCTATTCACGGTACGTAATTAATAAATTAATTCAACATCTTACAATTGATTTATGCTATTAGGTTCATTTGCTATGAGGATAACTAATCTCAAAATTAATTTTAGGATGAATTTATCCCATGCTTGAGATGTAATAGAAGTGTCAGTTATTCCAAGATTATTGTGTTAATTTTTCCAACGTTAAGGTTAAAAAATAACATTCTCAGAATAACTTATTTTTCAACCCTTAATTGTGGTCTTTCATTCGGTTATGTATGATTTTCAGGTGAGTTTGAGAGCCTCGGTAAAGATAGCCCAATGAATAATTTGAATTGTACCTTAGTGGACAATAACGTTGGAAATACAAATGACAAAGAAAATGAAGACCACCATGTAAGTAAGGGAATATCAAAAAATACAATTATGTCCCTTGCTAACGCTTGTGAGGTAATTGATCAACACTTATGCCTCCATTTACATAATTTTTCCATTGAGCATGCTCATTGTATTCCACAATATATTTTTCCATCTCCAATCATTTATTAAAAAAAAAGAAATTGGATTTACAGTTGTTTGGAAATGAGATATTCGAAGAACACAACGAAAGCAACATAAATAAGGATCAAAAAGATTCTTTCGAGGAGGAACTACCTGCAAACCAACAAGAAGAAGAAGATGTTGATGGTACTATAGGTTTTCACATCTTACAATTTAAACTTTTGTTAATCATAGATTTATTTTTGTTTTCTGAAATAGAGAAGAATTCTAAATTTTAAATCAACGAGCGCAGGGTAATTGAAACTCTTGAGACTTAAATGGCACACAACATAGTGGTAGTCTAAAATTTACTCATTAGATTGAAGCACCGGTCCCATTTTTTGAACTTATAATTTGTTCTAGTCTTGGCGAACAAAGCTACCTGGTACCTGTTATTGGTGGGAGGTGACAGGTATCCCATGAATTTAGTTGAGGTGCGTGCAAGCTGGCCCGGACACCGCGGTTATCAAAAAAAAAAGTTTCATGTGTATCATGCCATTTTATTTTGTTGCATATAATTTTCAGGTGAATCTGAGCTCAACAAAGTTACATGTGAAGGTAGTCTGCCTGATAATTCTGATGATCATTTTCTAAACAACAATTGGGTCAAGTATGGGTCAAAACTTTGGACAAAAGATGCAAGTTATCTCATCAAGTATGGAATACCAAACAGTAAAAAATTCCGTAGCATTGCTAAACTCTATGAGGTAATTATTCATATAAGGTTTATGTCTATCTTAATATGTAACATCAAGTATTTTCAATAATATAATAGTTTTCTCTTTCTTTACTTTTGGTTCTTAGATATTTGACAAAATATGTTAAAAACTTATTTTGGTTATCTCATTAAGTTTTCTTGCATTCTACAGAATACTCCCAGGCTCTCACCAGTTGAAGATGAATATAATTGGGATCTTATAATTATTGAAGAACCAAATAGGAATCATTCGGCAAAAGAAGATTCAAGTATCAAAAGAAAGAAAGAGGATGTTGGTTCGGGGAAAGAAGATTCAAGTATCAAAAGAAAGAAAGAGGATGTTGATTCTGCAAAAGAAGATTCAAGTACCAAAAGAAAGAAAGAGAATGTTGGCTCGGGAAAAGAAGATTCAAGTATCAAAAGTTATGAAGAGAATGCTGGTTCGGAAAAAGAAGATTCTAGTGTCGAAACAAACAAAGAGAATGTTGGTTTGGCAAACGAAGGTTCAAGAGTTGAAACAAACAAAGAGAATGTTGGTTCGGCAAAAGAAGGTTCAAGAGCCGAAACAAACAAAGAGAATGTTGGTTCGGCAAAAGAAGGTTCAAGTGCCGAAATAAACAAAGAGAATGTTGGTTCGGCAAAAGAAGGTTCAAGTGCCAAAACAAACAAAGAGAATGTTGATTCGGCAAAAGTAGGTTCAAGCATCAAAAGAACCAAAGAGAATGTTGGTTCGGCAAAAGAAGGTACAAGTGCCAAAACAAACAAAGAGAAAGTTGGTTCGGCAAAAGAAGGTTCAAGTATCAAAAGAACCAAAGAGTATGTTGGTTCGGCAAAAGAAGATCCAATTACCAACACAAACAGAGAGAATGTTGGCTTGGCAAAGGAAGATCCAAGTATCAAAACAAACAAGGAGAATGTTGGTTCAGCAAAAGAAGATTCAGGTATCAAAACAAACAACGAGAATGTTGGTTTGGCAAAGGAAGATCCAATTATCAAAACAAACAAGGAGAATGTTGGTTCAGCAAAAGAAGATTCAGGTATCAAAACAAACAAAATGAATGTTGGTCGTAAGAGAAAAGAGAGAGAGAGAACAAACAAGGCAATGGAGAACAGAATGTTGGTTCGGCAAAAGAAGATTCAAGAATCAAAATAAAGAAAGAGAAGGTTGGTCGTAAGAGAAAAGAGAGAGAGACAACAAAAACGGCAACGGAGAAAAGGATGTTGCAACTCCTTCCACCTATCTCCAAGATTGAATTTTAACATTTCATTGAATTCCAGCTGCTAGATTGCATTTGAATTATTTCTAGTTGAATTATATCAGTTCATTTACTTTCAACTTTAAGTTTCCTTTATAAACTTTGCTATACTTCTTTGGTTCTTCATTATTAACTACCTTTTATAAAGGTTTATCTTCAAAACTCGTCAACAAGAACGGTATGATCTCTCTCGGAGTAAAAGAAAATCAGATTCGATATTATATACCAAATCAGTAAATGTGAGTTTTCTCCAAATTCCTGAGAAAGGCTCCAAACATAAGTGTCTAAAGTCAGGTTAATTTCACAGAAGGTCATCAACTTATAGGTTCACAGAAGAGAGAATTTTCGAAAGTGAACATAAAAGGAAGTCTTGCCTTTCATCAGGCAGGTACCGATGAATTGTGAAGGGTATCTTCTTTTCTCGGAGCTCTTTCATTGCCATCTTCTGAAGCAAATGGACATTAAGGAAGATACATCAAACATTTCTATAAACTTTACAAGTGAGCTGCCGATTTCCCTCCTATCCTAATGACAAAACCGGATTCAGAGGTTGTTTCTCTTAAGACGAAAATGTACGATTGCAGTCACGAAGGGTTTCCACCCTACGTCATCATTTTCATGCTTTTTTTGTTAAAGTAACATGAGAACCTGGGGAGACTGGAGAAGAGACTCCTGTTTGCTATTGACTTCGGATAAAAGTTTTCTTGATAAGTCACTGAGTGCAGATAAAAAAGAAAAGGACAGCCTCACGACTCACATTAAGAGGATCAGTTTCAATCATCACAGGAACATTCATGCTGCATGAGCACAATACAGACTCCCCATAATCCCAATATTCCATTGCTTAAAATACGAGCCCTACAAAAATGGCTAAAATAGGGAAGAATAGGGCCAGGACCTGATCTGGAGCACTCGAATTCCCAGGCTTCTTGCACGTTCATATTTTGTCATATACTTACGTTTCCTGAGGTCGCTCCTCAGGTGCTCTGGCTTTGCCTCACCTTCACCCAATAGGGGGTCTTGTACATCCTCAGTGTTGCCATTTTCTTCTTCTAACTCCGCTCCTCCTAGATAATAAAACACATTAATGTTTGATGATTAATATAGTTATGCAACATCCATGAATTACATTCAAATACTGAAGAATATGGAAATAAATTATTTTACAAGAAGTTCGGGCTCCATGGGCTCATCCTTGTATCTGCAACAATTTACACATGCCTAATACAAAAGAGACCAAATGACCTTTCCTACAGTCCAAAATAATTGATCTTCACAATAACTAAATAAGCAATCGGCGACAATAAGAAACCAGTAAAGGGCTAGTTCATTAGTTCATAATTTATAACTAACTCAAGTGTTTTTTTTATTTTTTTACTCAGTTTCAGAAAAAAATAAAAGAATAAATAATTAAGCTTAAGCATAAAGATAACCTTTACTAGAACTAACCAGGTCAAAACAATACTAGTTCACAAGGTACGTACCATGCTACCATCACTAGTGAATGTTATCTCTCTGAAGCTAGTTAACCAATGCAGGAATAAGCAACGCAACAAATTTGCTAACATAGAGACTCTGGACCTAAAAGGCACAAGGTTTCGGGTAGTAGCCTAAGGTGCATGCAGGCATTAGATTGTAGTTCCAATTTGATTTTTAAACTTAGAATTTGTTCCATGTGTGTCATACTCACTCATTTGGTAATACATGATTATCAGATGAGTCTGAGCTCAATAGAACCACAGGTGAAGATAGTCTCTCAGATAATACAAATTAAATGATAATAACATCATATATACCTTATTTCTATTTCCTTACATCAACATTAAGCATTTTCAATAAGTTTCTAGTATTGTTTAACAATAATTTGTGTTCCTTAGTTTTGGTGCTTAGAGATTTGACAAAATAAAGAAATTGTTAAACTTATTTTGATCATCTCATCAAGTTCCCTTGCAAATTGCAATATTTCAGTTTACTAACAGGCTCTCACCAGTTGAATAGTGTTGGAATCTCCCTAGGGAAGAACACTCAAATATGAATCTTTCAACAAAAGAAGATTCACGTAATAAAAAGAAAATGTTGTTTGTAAGAAAAAATAGACAGAAACCCAAAATGGCAAGAGAGAAAATTAACGATACTATGACTTCTTCCACCTTCAAGATTGTATTTTAATCATATCTTTGAATGTTGAATTGCATACACATGACTGTTGGCAACTGGCAGGAGGAGGTCGTTTGGGTAACAACATGGTCAAAGAGGAGGTCTGGCAGAGGAGGCATCAGCAGCAGCCTGTTTGCAATGGTGATCGCCACATTATGGCGTGATAGGAACTTGATGAGGTTACAAGGGAGTACCTATCAAGTGGATACTGGATAGGGTATGCAAGGAAATTGCAATATACTTACACACATGAGGACGTGACAGGAAGAGATGGCAACCAATTCTGGCTCAACTGACTCATTCTCCTGAGCCTACTCTGATGACTAAGGACTTCAGCAATTTCACAGTCTAGTTTTGAGCCTACTGATCCTTTTTGGAATTATATTGTTTTTTTTTTTTTGAATAGGTTAGTAGTTGAGTCTAGTTTTATAGACTCTTTGCATCTGTATTTCTTTAAGAAACAGCTGGTCAGGCCTGTTTGCTTTTGTAATGATAACTTTTGGTAATAAAATTTTCTTTTAAAAAAAAAATCGTACTTTAACTTTGATTGTTGAATTGTATCAATTAATTTACAATTTTAAATTTATGTTTGAATGGAAATCACAGTGATTATCCAATATTGCTTCTTCAATCATTATTTATTAATTATCCTTTACAAAGGCTTATTTTCAAAATTTGTCAACAATAATAGCTTGATCTCTCTCGAGAAAAAAGAATGTTAAGCATTTTTCTTGTATAAATATTGGGTATGTGATTCTACCTCTATTTTATTCATTCCCCAAGAACACCATTAATTTTCATGTTTTGATTCACTTAGATGTTAAAGTTGAGATTTTGAATTCCTAAGGTAAGAACTTGAAAATTGTTGTTTGGATATGAATTTGGGATTGGATTTTGTTGATTTTTGGAACTTAAGATCCTTATGTCATAGGTAAATCAGTTTTGGCATCAAATTACAGATTTGTCATTTTTTTTCATCGTTTAAAAGCATCAAACTTGGAGATTTCGGGCCTAATGTTACGAAATTGTATTTTGATGATTTGAGGATCGATTTGAACTCCATTTTCAACGAAATTTTACATTTTGGTTCCTTACCTTATGGGTAAATCGATCCTTAAAGAAAATTTCTTTTTCGCCCTTGGGGGCTTGCGGTTGACTTTTTGGATCCGAGATAGAAGTATAGCAATATGGGTATCGATAGACTCATATTCTCTCGTAGATCATGTTCATGATAGATTGGAAGTATTCTTAGGCTGTTTGGGAAGGAAAGACGCATATGTGATGGTTCATGGCACATTTTCTCCCCATTCGAGGTAGGCCATGACTTACTTTTCCCAAACTTAGCTTAGTGATAGCTTATCATATAACGCATGTTTGGGTTGGCGAATGATGGGTTTGGGGTATTTATTGAATTGAATAGATGTCGTGAAAACCCAAAATGGAAAATTTAGCTAATAAATGGCTTACGAGTTGTCATTTGTATTGTATTTGTGAAAACCAAGATCGGATCTTAGTTGATAGATGCTATATGAATTGAAAGATGTACTTGTTGTATATTACTCCATTTCATGCATTAGTCCGTACCTTAATGAGTTGGTGGCCTACGAGCATTTTTTATTTTTTTTGACAAGGTAACGAACAGTGTATATAAATCATCAACACAAAAGCTGGAAGCGAAATTACATCATTGAATCTACTAGTAGACTAACGCTACATCCAATCTCAATTTACAAGGATCCTAGGATGTCCACAATAGAAACGAGGTCATCTATATAGTCTGAGCTGCACCAATAACAAAAACTTAGGATGCAATTCATCTTTAACTTTTGCAGAGAACTACTGTTGCCTTAAAAACACCTAGAGTTTCTCTTTTTCCAAATGGTACACCATATTACTGCTGGGACAATTCTCCATCTGTCTTTGTTAGTGCTACCTCCACCCTCAAAATTCCAGCTAGTTAGTGCCTCTCCTGTTCTACCCGGCATCGTCCACCTTACGCCTTTGAAGCTAGTAAATAGATTCCAAAGCAGGCTAACCACTTTACAATGTAGAAACAGATGATTAATTGTCTTTGCATTATGTTCACAAAAATAACACCTGGAGCACATATGTGTGCCTTCTTCTTTAGGTTCTCCTGAGTTGAAACAATTTCTATCACAACCAACCAAGTGAAAATGGCTACTTTGTGTGGGGATTTTTACTTTCCAGATAAGTTTCCAAGGTAAAAAAAATGATCTGCAAATGCAAACCCATCTGATTCATGTCCTTATAAGCGAAGCTTACAGTAAAAATGTCCTTGTTGTGGCATTTCCGTCTTAGAGTATCTTCTCCTTCCTATAGCCCTTTGCATTGGTCTAGAGTGCCGTAAAGTCGGCCAATCTTTCCATCTCCCAGTCTTGCATCAATTTTCTATAGGTCAAATTCCAACCTTGATTCGACAACACCTCATGTAAAGTAGCATTTTGTTGCTGATTTAAAATATAAATCTCAGGAAACAGTTGTTTAAGACGTTCCATTCCCTAGCCAGTTATCTTCCCAGAACAAGATCCTCTTTTCATCTTTCATATTAAAACTAGTTCTTTCAAAGAATACATGCCACAAGTTCCTGATTGATCTCCACAAGCTTGTGCCGCATGTGGTGTTTACTTCTTTTGTCCTCCAAAAACCTTCCCTTTCATACTTAGCTTGAATCACAGTGCCCTGTAAAGAATGTTCTTCCTTAGGTAGTCTCAAAAGTCATTTCATCAAGAGACTTTTGTTCTGAATTCTCAGATTTCTGATACCCAACCTTCCATCTTTCTTAAGACAAAATTAGCTTGTCCCATTTAACTAAATGATAACCTTTTTCCTCTTCGCCCCCACGCCACAAAAAATCCCTCTAGAGAGCATCAATTCTTTCCTCCACATTAACACGAAGAGGAAATAATGACATTAAGTAGGTAGGTGAAGCATCTCATACAGAATTGGTCAGGACCAATCTGCCACCCTGAGACAAGTATTGTGCTTTCCATCTAGTCAATCTTTTCTCATATCTTTCAATGACATCATTCCATATAGGCCAAACTCATTGACAGACACCTCAACTTGACACGATCTTTCACTTTGACACCTAAAGTCGACATTATTCATTTTAAGCATCTCAACTAACGTCCAACTGTGTCATTTTGGCACCTTTTGCACAACTGGCATGGTGCGTGTATTACACTTGCCTGAAGGCGCGTGGAAGGTATTTTGCGGCTAATATGGCGTCCAAGTTGGCCCACAAGCAATATATTAACTCACCTCCATTAATTTATACCGTCTTCTTCATTTTTATTCACCATTTTTACCAATCTTAAACTTATTTAAAGGTGAAAATTATTGGGAGAGATTTAAAAATTAGATACACATTTAGGGGTTCGTCCTCTCTCATACGAATCAGGTTTGCAAATAATGTTCAATTTAATTAGTTTAGTTGGGTGAATAATAACCAAATTGAATCTAAAATAAAGATTTAACTAGTCATATAATTTATAAAATTGATTTAACTAGTAATATAATTTATAAAATTGAATCTAAAATTGAATAATAACTAGTCATATAATTTATAAAAATCCACCCGTATAAATTAAATTGATATCATTCATTAATTTGATTTAGTATCGAATGCGGTAAGCTTTTTTTTTTTCTTCCAAGGGAATAATCTAAAAAAAATTGAAATGAAAAACACCACCAAGCAAAAATTTTTAACCCAAATAATTATAAAATAAGGGATTATAATTACTCCCACCCCACCAAATTTATCTTCTCCAGCCCACCCCCCACTCGCTCCCCTACCCTCAGTTATCTTCTCCAATGCCCACCACCATGTCACCTCCTCTCCCCCCACCCCCCACCCCCACCGACCCTCCACAACTAAAATCTTCTCTTCAATTACCTCTGAATACACAATTATCTTTTTTCAAAAAGAAAATCTGTTAAGAATTCATTTTTTAACAAAATCTATTAAAAATTTGTTGAGATTTCACAATTGGAGGAAATTTTCACAATCGAATTGCATTTGACATGATTCATTCTTTCATGCTAACTCTAAAATCTATCTCAAAATTTTTCACATTAAAGGAGCTTAAAATTTTCCAATGTGATTTCGCTCAAATTTGCTTGACAAGGATAATGTTATGGCTGTAAATAACAATTAGAAACCAAACGGTATAAGGTTAGTGGGCGAGAATTGCGAAATATTTGAAGAAGATAGGATTTGGGTTTGGATTGGGGGGGGAGGGGGGCTAAAGGCGGCATTTGAAGAAGATGATTGTGGTGGCGGGGGCTGTTGCAGTGGGGATTTGGGGGCGGGGGTTTGGTGGGTTGGATTGACATTTTAGGGGGGGAGGCGGGGGAAGGGTAGGAGCAGTGTTTAGAATTGCGCCCTCAACGTTGCATAATGTGATGATGAGATGCGGTCCTCCGGCGAGTCGCAACTATGATGCGGTGCAATTGAGAATCGCGGGCGCATCAAGCACTGTTGCGTGATGCGATGGATATTGCGTTGCGATGCGCTCGCAATATGTATTTTTTTATTTTTGTTGCGGATGGTATTTATTGTTGGTTGGAATTGCATGTGCTGGTATTTTTGGGTTTTCACAAAAGTTGCTTAAAGTCAAAAAAAGTGGTCAAAAGTTGAAAAAGGTAATGAAGAAAGTTTAAAGTAGCAACTTAGGATTTTCACAGCTTTCTCTCTTCTCCAACGATCAAAGAATTTGGCTACTGAACAGTGTAAGTCTTCTTCTTCTTCTTAACAACTGAATGACTGATGCTCTGTTTTGATGCTCAGTTTTTTGTCCTTTTTTTTTCTGTTCTTCTTCTTCTTTTTTTAACAACTGAATGACTGATGCTCTGTTTTGATGCTCAGTTTTTTGTCGTTTTTTTTCTGTTCTTCTTCTTCTTCTTTAACAACTAAATGACTGATGCTCTGTTTTGATGCTCTGTTTTTTGTCTTTTTTTTCTGTTCTTTTTTTTTTTTAAATGACTGATACTCTGTTCTTCTGATGATATGAATGACTGATGCTCTGTTTTGATGCTCAGCTATTCTGAATGACTTCTTTAATAGCTGCCACGTTCATTTTTTGTTATTAAGATTATGCGACGTTGCGGGCGCAATTCTGAACACTGGATTAAACATTATAATTTTTTTAATTAATGAGATAAGCTTTCCATATTTAATAGCTACATCCTTGATTATTTAATATTAAGAATAAATAATTTATCTTTATTTTGATTAAATGAAATAATCATTGTATATTAATATAAAATAAGGATAAATATTATAATTATTTGATTATAAATTAAAGATTAATGTATATGTTTTGAAAGCACACATTTTTTTAATGAAACTAAATTTAGCGTAAGTATATATTGAACATATTAATATTCTCATCTTTTTATTCTTTTATTAAATTGCGCTTCACTTCAATGATGCGGTCGCATCGCATAATGCGTGATGCAGAGCCTTGTCGCATTTTTCCGCATCACACATCTCTGAACACTGGGTAGGAGAAGACAATTTGGGGGTGGGGTGGCGGCGGCGGCGAACAATTTAGGGGTGGAGTGGTTGAGGAAGATGATATGGGGTGGGAGTTGGGTGGTTGAGGAAGATGATATAAGGTGGGGGTGAGGTTATTAACATTTTTTTGTTTAAATTAATTATATAAAAATTATTTTGATAAACAAGACAAATGAACTCTAATAATTGATCCCTTTACATGTCATAGCGCGTGTAATACACGCGCAACATATATGTTTGCTGATTGTGCAAAAAGTGTCAAAAGTGACACATTGAAATACTAGTTGAGGTGCCAAAAATGAACATCGTCTACTTTAGGTGCCAAAGTGAAAGATCGTGCCAAGTTTAGGTGTCTGTCGATGGGTTCCGCCTTCCATATATCTCTTGATTACTTGTTGAACCTAGAGCCATTCCTAAGTAAACTGTTGGAATATTGCCTATCTCTACCCAAAATTCCAGCCAACACTTGAATCGTAGCCACCCCGTTAATTGGGAAACTAAGGTTTTTCTCCAATTAATGTGAAGGCCTAAGATAGCCTCAAAGAGAATCAAATTAATCCATACTTCAATTGACACTTCTGCATCACAACATATGAGTGTGTCATCGGCATACTGTAAGTGTGTTACTTCCACTCTTTCATTTTGTTCCTTTTGATACATTGAAACCTCTCATCCAACCATTATTGTGGGCAATCTTCACCATGTTGTTGAGTCCCTCCATCACCAGAATGAACAGAAAAGGTGATAACGGATCACCTTGTCTCAAACCTCTTTGAGAAGGAAAAAAACCTTCAGGTGAACCGTTTATCAGAAACCTGACTGTGTTAATGCAAAATCTTATCCATCTAATCCATTTTCCTCCAACATCCATCTTCTGCAGAATTCTAAGCAAGAAACGCCAATTCACATGGTCATATGCCTTTTCAATATACAATTGAAACATGATGCCTGGTGTCTTATCTTTCATCCTGGTGGAATACGAGCTTTGTCTTTGAAAAGTTATATTATTAGCTTCCAGATACATATTTGAATGAAATATTCTTATTTGAGAAGGTACTAGCCTAATTTGAAAGTAATCTTCTTATTTGAAAAGCTATTAGCGTAAGAGCATGGATTTGAAAGCAAACTAATTAATTGAGGATGATTTACTTACCTAAAGACACCATACTGAAGCAGTCTGCTTAGTTGAGGTAATGCAGCCAAACGGGCTTTGTGAGGAAAAGAATCTGTTTAGTTGATAAAAGTAGCCTAAGGGGACTCTTCTGAAAGCAAAACTCTATTATTTGAGAAGGCTTGTAGCCTACGGATATTGTGTTGACCTATTGCATTCAAATTTTATTGTATTGTGATCACGCATATACATCTATTTGTCGTGGATCATGGATTTAGCAGGGATGAAGGAGCTAGAGGTTACTTCTGGGTGTTTGCTGATTTGATATTTTTTAGTGTCGAGGTCATTATTGGCTGTGTTGTGCCAAGGTCTTTTCAGGCTAAGGCTAACGCCAAGGTCTTTTCCAGCTAACCAGAGGTTTCTTTCAGATGGTATATGGGCCTCGCGAGCCCCACATGGGTCCCTCCACCAAGCATACAACTGTGAAGGTAGGTTTTGTTTGAAGTTGTCTCAGGCAGAGAGTAAATTGGGGAAAAAGCAGTCTATTCCCAGTGAATGAGATTGCTCAGAATTAGGAATTAGCAGACATACTGGGATACAGAGTTGATCAAATGCCTACACCTACTTGGGCATGCCTCTGGGCAGCAGGCATGAAGCAAAGGAAATACGGGATGGCATTCTGGATAAAACTAAAAAGAAGCTTGCTAGAGGGAAGGCACAATATCTATCTCTTGGCAGAAGATTGATCCTCATCAACTCTGTTCTAGATTCTGTGCCTACTTATGTGATGTCCTTAATCGCGATTCCAGCAAATGTGGTGAAAAAACTGGACTAGTAGGAGGAACTTCTTATGGCAAGGAAATAAGGCAGGGAAAGGCTACAACTTGGTCAATTAGAAGATTGTACTTCTCAGCAAAGACAAAGGGGGTCTGGGGATCAGAAACCTGAGATTGCAAAATGAGAGCCTACTGATGAAGTAGCTCTAGAGATACAATACGGAGGGAGCAACTCTTTGGAAGGAGGTTATAATAGCAAAATATGGAGAGCTAAGTCCCTGGGGTACAAAAGATGCCTCTGAACCATATTGTGTGGAGGTGTGGAGGACAATCAGAAATTTATGGCCATAGATAGAAGAAAATTTATATATCAACGTGGGAAACGGTAAGAAAACCAGTTTCTAGAAGGATAGTTGGATAGACCAAACTTCTATCAGAGACCTTTTCCCAGATTTGTTCCTTATATGTGAGAATCCTGATTCTAGAGTATGTGACTGCTGGATAGATCAAGGTTGGACACATCATTTAGAAGATTACTAAACGATTGGGAGCTGGAGAGGATGGCAGCTTTACTGGGAAAATTAGGAGAGAACATAATCACAGCAGCCACAGACAAGGTCTTGTGAAAACATAGCAAGGATGGAGTATTTTTGGGTCAGTAGTGCATGCAAAAGAGGCCTGCAGGTGATGGTTGGGGCTCCGAAATATCATTGGAACAATTTCTGAAAGGGTGACATCCCTATAAAACTGAGATGTTTCACTTGGCTAGTGATAAAGCGGACATGCCAAACACAAGAAGTCCTACAGAAGAGGGTAGGCAGATGGTTCCCAGGTGTTTTGTATGTAACATGACAGGGCAAACAAATAAACATCTATTCTTACACTGCGAATTCACTGTTCAATTATGGAGTCTGTTCCTCAACATTACAAGCATGAGTTGGACAATGCCAGAACATATATTAGATCTTTTGAGCTGTTGGATTAGAGGGGGCGGCAGTAAAAGTCAAAAGAAATGGTGCAGATCAATACCATCTTGTATATGGTGGCCAGTATAGAGGGAAAGAAATGGAAGAAGTCTTGAAAATACGTCCAATTCCACACACAAAGTCAAATGGAATTGTATTGTATCTTTACTTTTTTGGTGTAAACAACTTTATGTAGAAGATATAGATCAGATTATAGATTTCATAAGAAATCTGTAATTGCTACTCTTTTGTTTTTGGAGGTGGCCAGCCAGCATAACCTTAATGCTGAGGATACAACTCTTACCAGTTTTTTTTTTTCAAACAAAAAAGATGCTCTTGTACTGGAAACATTAGATCTTTATTGTATTTTAAATTTACTTTAAGACTTTCCTTCGGTTATTATTATTACTTACGTGTTTTGACTTGATATGTCTTTGGGGTGAAGGGGTGGCTAACCTACCAGTGGGTTCGCGTAGGTGCCATCATCACCTTGAAATTTGGGTTGTGACAACATGGAGTGGTACACATCCCAAAATAGAAAATAAAAAATCGTAGTAAACAAGTTTAAAGAGAGGGGACATGGAGTCTTACACATCCCAAAATAGAAAATCAAAAACTTTTATTTTAGAGCAAATTAACTATAAATATCTCCTGTAAGAAAAATATTACTACTTAATCATAATTTAATGTCTTTTTTATTTTGTAGTGAATCTGATTGTTCAAATAGAATTGTCGAGAATTCTACGCATGATTAAAACATATGACGAACTACAAAATATTGAAATAAGACATAAATGACAAAAGTAAAAGAAATAAATGATAAATCTTAAATAACTTCCACAATTGGTGTTAAAATAACACTATTACCACAACAGTAAAAGGAAATTCTTTAAAATAATTGGTCTAAAACTCTAGTTTGTTCACACCAATGCACTTTAAAAGCCCTTCTCGACTTTATTTGACATCTAATAAACTGAATTGCCAAAACTACAAACATAGTTTTCAAGGAACAACTCAGTAAACAAGAGGTGCACATATAAAACGCGCACTGACTAATTCGCTGCTTCATTTTATTCAAGTTTTCAAGGAAATATCTAAGCAGACATAATGAGACATTTGAACCAAGGAAATATCTAAGCAGCCAAGAGGAGACATATAAACGGCATTGAAACGGTACCGTTTTTCTTCTTTGTTTAATTTAATCCATGAATGAGATTTGGGACTTGGGACTTGGGACGGGACCAATTTGCTTCTTCATTTTTTCAATCTATTTTTGCTTTTCTTTCTCTCATAAAAGTGAAGGACTCAAATCGATTGACAGCCAGAAGTCAGTTAGATTCTATCCAAATCTTATTTTGTTATTGAATTTTGTTTCCCCTATTTTAGTCCCCTTTGTTTACCTATATATCAAAACATTGATATATACTTGTGGCCATAAAAACAAAATCTAGAACTTAACTTACAAAAAATCAATGTTACCACAAAGAGGAGGCGACAAACATTTTTAACCAGATATATGTTTTTTTAACCCTTTGTATGACATGTGAGCACTTGCAATAAATCATTGTATTTAAATTAAACAACAACTACATACCTAGTGCAACACACAGGCTGGATTTGGAAAGGCTAAAATGTAAAACCTTAACCCAACCTTCGCGGGGCACAAAACTTGCTTTTGATAAACCCTCGGTTCGGAAGAATTTTTTTGAAACAAGGTTGAAAGAAGGAAAAAGGAGAAACAAAAAGGAAAAAGTAAGCATTTGACGATTTTGTTTCTAGTCTTCCAACATTTATTACAAATAGTCCACAAATTCAAAACCAAAATACTTGCTTAGTTGAACCATCATTGTATAGGTAAACAAAGGGCAAAAATAGGGGAAACATTGATAGTATAGTATTACTTGATAGGTTATAGTATTACTTTGTGGGTGTCTTATTTTTGTTATTTCATCTTGTTTCTTGCTTTATTACGACTTTGTTTACTGCCTTTTTGGTACTGGGCCAGGGGTCTATCGGAAACAATCTCTTTACTTCTTCGGAGGTAATGGTATGGACTGTGTACATTCTACCTCCCAGAACCCACTAGGTGGGAATACAATGGGTTTGTTGTTGAAGTATATATCAATGTTTTATGTCCTTCCACAATTTTAAATAAATATATGTTGTATCTAATTTAAGTTCGATATAAACAAAGCATAACAGTAATTGTAAAAAATACTTTCCCCTTTTCCGATACAAAACTATATATACAGTGAGTCGAAGTACTTTCTGGTTCAAATTTCGATAATTTTGTTTGTTTTAACTTTGGCGTCATTAGTATGAAAGGAAGATCCTACTTTATGCGAGCATGAATTGTGAATTTAAATAATCGATTGAGCTAGATTTTTGTATATAATTTCACAGTAGACGTTCAATATGCTCGAATCACAAAAGAAATAGAAAGACACAAGAAAGGCAAATCAGGAAATGCCCCAAAGGAGTCTTCCAAGAAAGGTAAATCATGAAATACCCCAAAAGGCTCTTCCAAGTGGACATCACCCGCCAAACAAAATCAGAAAGCTATTCATGGTACGTTATTAATTAATTCAACATCTTATAGTGGACTTGTACTATTAGGGCTTGTTGGGTATGAGGATAACTAATCCCAAAATTAATTTTAGGATGAACTTATCCCATGTTTGGGATAAAATCGAGGTATAAATTATCTTGAAATTGTAGTGTTATTCTTTCCAAGTATTCTGGTTCTGAATTTGTGGACTATTTGTAATAAATATTGGACACTAGAGACAAAGTAGTCAAATGCTTACTTTTTCCTTTTTCTTTCTCCTTTTTCCTTCTTTCAATCCCATTTCAAATAAAAAAAATTCGAACAGAGCGTTTATCAAAACAAGTTTTGTGCCCCACAAGGGTTAAGGTTTTCGTACATTTTAGCCTTTCCAAATCCAACCTGCGTGTTGCACTAGGTATGTAGTTGTTGTGTATTAATTTGAATACAATGATTTATTGCAAGTGCTCACATGTCATACAAAAGGTACAAAAAATATATATTTGGTTTAAAAATTGTTTGTCACCTCCTCATTATGCTAACATTGATTTTTTGTAAGTTCAACTCTAGATTTTGTTTTTATGGCCACAAGTATATATCGATGTTTTATGTCCTTCCACATTTTTGAATGAATATCTGTTATATCTAACTTATGTTCGATATAACCGAAGCATAACATTTGATTGTAAAAAAAAAACATTTTCCCCCTTTTCCAATACAAACTATATGTATAGAGAGTCGAAGTATTTTCTAGTTCAAATTTCGATAATTTTGTTTGATCCAACTTTGGCGTCATTAGTATGAAGGGAAGATCTTACTTTGTGCGAGCATGAATTGTGAATTTAAATAATCGATTGATATAGATTTTTATATTTAATTTCACAGTAAACGTTCATTATGCTCGAATCACAAGAGAAAGAGAGAACGGATTCTAAGAAGAACAAGAATTCTGAAGAACACAAATCAAGAAATGTCCCAGAAGGCTCTTCCAAGAAGGCAAATCAGGCAATGCCCCAGAGGGCTCTTCCCAGAAAGGCAGATCAGAAGATGCCCCAGAGGGCTCTTCCAAGAAGACATCATCACCTACCAAACAAAATCAGAAAGCTATTCATGGTACGTAATTAATTAATTCAACATCTTATAGTGGACTTACACTATTAGGGATCGTTTGGTTGAGGATAACTAATCCCAAAATTAATTTTAGGATAAATTTATCCCATGTCTCGGATAAAATCGAGGTATAAATTATCCCGGGATTGTAATGTTATTTTTTTCTATATTGAGGGTAAGATAACAATCCCAGAATAACTTATTTCCCAACCAAACGAGCCCTTAATTATTGTTTTTCATTTGGTTATGTATGATTTTTCAGGTGAGTTTGAGAGCCTTGGTAAAGATAGTCCAAAGAATAATTTGAATTGTACCTCAGTGGACAATAACGTTGGAAATACAAATGTCAAAAAAAATTGAAGATCATCATGTAAGTAAGGGAATGTCGAACAATACGATGTTGTCCCTTGCTGACGTTTGTGAGGTAATTGATCTAACACTTATGTCTATTTACACGAATTTTTTATTGAGCTTACCCATTGTAAGCCACAATATATTTTTCTATCACCAATCACTTATAAAAGAAACAAAATGCATTTACAGTTGTTTGGAAATGAGATATTCGAAGAACGCAACGAAAGCAACATAAGAAAGGATCAAAAGGATTCTCTTGAGGAGGAACCTAACCAACAACAACAACAACAACAGCAAGAAGTTGATGGTACTATAGGAATTTCACATCTTACAATTTAAACTTATGTTAATTTGTTCAGAATAAAGATGAATCCTAAATTACAGGGTAATTGAAACTCTTGACCATAATGGCACACAACAAAGCAGTAGCCTGAAATCCACTCATTAGATTGAAGCTTCAGTCCCACTTTTTGAACTTATAATTTGTTTCATGTGTATCATCCATCTCATTTAGTTACATATAATTTTTAGGTGAATCTGAGTTCAACAAAGTTACATGTGAAGATAGTCTCCCTGATAATTCTGATCGTATTCTAAACAACAATTGGGTCAACTATGGCTTGAAACTTTGGACAAGAGATGCAAGTTATCTTATCAAGTATGGATCACTGAACAGTAAAACATTCCGTACCATCAATAACCTCTATGAGGTAGTTATTCATATAAGCCTTAAGTCTATCTTCCTCTGCAACGTTAAGTATTTTCAACAAGTTTCTAGTAATTGTTCAACAGTAGTTTGCTCTTTCTTTACTTTTGGTTCTTAGATATTCGACAAAATATATCAAAACTATTTTGGTTATCTCATCAAGTTTTCTTGCATTCCGCAGAGTACTCCCAGGCTCTCACCAGTTGAAGATGAATATAATTGGAATCTTCAAACTAAAGAAGAACCAAATATGAATCATTCGGCAAAAGAAGATTCAAATATCAAAACAAACAAAGAGAATGTTGGTTCGGCAAAAGAAGATTCAAGTATCAAAACAAACAAAGAGAATGTTGGTTCTGCAAAAGAAGATTCAAGTATCAAAACAAACAAAGAAAATGCTGGTTCAGCAACAGAAGATTCAAGTATCAGAAGAAACAAAGAGAATGCTGGTTCGGCAAGAGAAGATTCAAGTATCAAAAGGAACGAAGAGAATGTTGGCCGTAAAAGAAAAGAGAGAAAGAACAAAAACAGCAACGAAGAAAAGGATTCTGCAACTCCTTCCACCTAGCTCCATGATTGAATTTAATCATTTCATTGAATTCTAGCTGCAAGATTGCATTTTAATCATTTCTTGTTGAATTCTATCAGTTCGTTTACAATTTCAAATCTAAGTCTCCTTTATAAACTTTGCCCATACTTCTTTGGTTTACAATTTTATAAAGGTTTATCTTCAAAATTCGTCTGCAAGAACGGTGAGATCATATTATACACCAAATCAGTAAATGTGAGTTTTCTCCAAATTCCTGAGAAGGCTACAAACATAATAGTGTGTCTAAATTCAGGTTAATTTCACAGAAGGCCATCAACTTATAGCTTCACAGAAGAGTGAATTTTTGTTGAACATAAAAAGGAAGTCTTGCCTTCCATCAGGCAGGTAACGACAAATTGTGAAGGGTGTCTTCTTTTCTCGGAGCTCTTTCATTGCAATCTTTAAAGCTAATGAACATTAAGGAAGATACATCAGACATTATATAAACTTTACAAGAAGAGACTCCTGTTTGCCATTGACTTCAGATAAAAGTTTTCTTGATAAGTCACTGACTGCAGGGAAAAAGGAAAAGAACAGTCTCACGACTCACCTTAAGAGGATCAGTTTCACAACTCACCTTGGATGTTTTCTGAGGTCGCTCCTCAGGTGCTCTGGTTTTGCCTCACCTTCACCCATTAGGGGGTCTGGTACACTCTCAGTGTTGCCATTTTCTTCTTCTAACTCTGCTCCAGTGTTGCCATTTTCTTCTTCTAACTCTGCTCCTTCGTAATAACGAAACACGTTAATGTTTGATAATTAATATAGTTATGAAACATGCATGAATTACATCCAAATACTGAGGAGTATGAAAACAAATTATCTTACATCAGGCTTGGGCTCTATGGGCTCATCCTCATAGCTGCATCAATATACATAGTTAAATGACTAATACATATAAAAGAAACCAAATGACCTTTCCTACAGTTCAACATAATTTCTTCACAATAACTAAATAAACAATGGACGACAAAAAGGAACCAGTAAAATTAAGCTTCTGTGTAACAATAAAGGATAACTTTTTGTATAACTAACCACGTCAAAACAAAACTAACGCACAAGGTCCGTGCCATGCCACTATCACTAGATACAGAATCCCCAGAATTTGTGACTTCATGGTTCCATGAGATGCATCTCCTAAGGCTCAAGCATGCAGAAGATTTGAGAAACTCTAGCGAGCAAACTTCAACTTTAACTCCTTAAGCTAATTGCGCCCTATGGCTTCATCTTACTCTGACACTTAACTACCGCCCTCATAGAAACTCAATTCACGTTCAAGAAGTTACTGGACTTCTTGAAGTTTGGCATACTCCATCATGCGATTAGCTAATCATATTTCGAACAGTGGAAAAAGCTCATACAACATCAAAAGCCCCACGGCCCAAACCACCCACATTGCTACCCCTCCATCACCATCCCTAATAGTGAATGTTCTCGCTCTGCAGCAAGTTAACCAAACCAGGAACATTTAAACAATACAACAAAGCTCCAACTTTGCTAAGGGAAATAATAATAGCATTGTGAGCCAAAGGAATCGATCAATGAAAACCATGTTGGTTTCAAGACAATGGAACATTGAGTTAATTGACGCACTTATAGATGGTGGTTACCAACAAAGTGCTTATGATCATTCAATCTTTATCTAGAAGATTGGTTTTGACATTATTGTTGTCTTAGTTGGTTTTGACATTGTTGTTGTCTTAGTTTATGTGGATGATCTCTTCATCACTGAGAGCAACCTCGAGTTGATTCAACAAGCAAATGATACATTCCATAGAGCATTCAAGGTCAAGGAACTAGGTCAGTTGAGACATTTTCTTGGAATTGAAGCGTTGATGTAATCTAAAGTATTCTACTTAACCAGAGGTAAGTATGTGTTTGAGTTGATCTCTGAAATTGGTTTGAGTGGAGCTAAGCCAGCTGTGACATCTATGGAGCTTAACCAGAAGCTCACTGCCGTAGAACTAGAATATGACATTCATGTGGGAAAAACTGATGATCCAGAGTTAGTTGATGTACTCAGTCAGTTTATGCAAAAACCTAAGCACTCTCACATGGGTGCTCCTGGTCTGGAAATTCTATACAAAGCAAGTAATATCAATACTATGATTATATATTGTGATGTTCTGACTGGGCAGCTTACCCTAACACTACGAGATCAGTGACATGGTCAAGTTAGGTGACTCCTTGATTTCATGGAAATCTAAGAAGCAGCATACAGTTAGCAGTTAGCACGAGCTCTGCAGAGGCAGAGTACAGGAGTGTGGTTGTGGCAACAGCAAAGTGCAGAGATCACCTGGTTAGTTGGTTTCTTGGCTGAGCTTGGTTGGAATTACAATTGCCTGTGCAATTGTATAGTGATAATAAAGTTGCTCTTCAAGTAGCAGTTAATTCCATCTTCCATGAGAGGACCAAACACATTGATATAGATTGTCATTTTGTCCGGAAAAGTTCAAGTGGGGGTTGATTACGAATGCTTATATTGCTACTGAATTGCAATTATCTGATCTTATGGCCAAAGGACACACTGGTTCTCTTCCAAACTTAAAGTGTTTGACGCCTTAGCCTCCACCCTCCGACTTGGGGGGGAGTACCGGATACCACCCTCCGACTTGGGGGGGAGTACCGGATATTTATTGACACAAGTGTGAAAGGCTCTTTAGTCACAATGTAATAACATAGAGGCCTTAGTTGTCTTTTCCTGACTTGATCAGTTGAGTCACTTGCCTAGTTCGGAGAAGATTTTTATAGGAGGGGATTTTAATGGGCACATCGGGTCATTGCCCTTAGGGTATGATGATGTGCATGGAGGCTTTGGGTTCGGGGTTAGGAATGATGAGGGAGGTGCTCTTTTGGAGTTTGCGAGGGCCTTTGGGTTGGTGGTAGTGAATTCTAGTTTTCCGAAGAAGGAGGAGCATCTAGTTACTTTCCGTAGTAGATTAGCCAAGACTCAGATTGACTTTTTGCTGCTTAGGAAGGGGGATAAAGCTTTGTGTAAGGATTGTAAGGTAATCCCGAGTGAGAATCTTGCGACCCAACATAGACTCCTGGTGATGGACTTGACTATCAAGAAGGGCAAGAAGAGGCGGGGTGGGAAGGGTCCACCTAGAGTTAGGTGGGGCGGCCCGACTCCGGTTAGTGCTTTGGAGATAGGGGCGAAGTTGGAGGTGTGGGAGTGTAGGGGGGACATGGATAGTATGTGGGATAGGGTTGCTGGTTGCATCAAAGAGTCTGCTAGAGAGGTGTTGGGTGTATCGAGGGGCTGGTCTGGCCGGTATCGGGGGGATTGGTGGTGGAATGAAGATGTTAAGAAGAAGGTGGAGACAAAGAAGGCGGCTTATGCTAAGTTGGTTGAGAGTAAGGATGAAGAGGAGAAGCGGGTGAGCAGGGAGGAGTACAAGTTAGCTAAGAAGGAGGCTAAGTTAGTAGTTACGGCTACTAAGACAGCAGCTTTTGAGAGTTTGTATAAGGGGTTAGAGGAGAAAGGCGGGGAAAAGAGGTTATTTAGGCTTGCCAAGGTTAGGGAGCGAAAGGGGCGGGATCTGGATCAGGTGAAGTGTATTAAGGGGGAGGATGGCAGAGTAATGGTTGAAGACGCCCTCATTAAGAAAAGATGGCAGTCGTATTTTCATAGGCTCTTGAATGAGGAGGGGGACAGAGGTGTTGTGTCAGGGGAGTTGGAGTACTACGGGGAGTATCGCGATTTCGGCTGTTATCGGCATTTTAAGGTAGAGGAGGTTAGTGAGGCTATTCGCAAGATGCTAAGGGGCAGGGCGACGGGGCCCGACGAGATCCCGGTGGATTTTTGGAAGTTTTCTAGCGGGGCAGGGTTGAGGTGGCTGACCAACTTGTTTAACAACATTTTCAAGTCCGCAAGGATGCCCGAGGCGTGGAGATGGAGCACGATGATTCCTTTATATAAGAACAAGGGTGACATTCAGAGTTGCAACAACTACCGGGGTATTAAGTTGTTGAGTCACACGATGATGATTTGGGAGAGGGTGGTGGAGCGGAGGTTGAGGAAGATTGTGTCTATTTCGGAGAATCAATTTGGACTTATGCCTGGTCGTTCCACGACTGAGGCAATTCACCTAGTGCGGAGACTGGTAGAGCAGTATAGAGAGAGGAAGAGGGATCTACACATGGCGTTTATTGACTTGGAAAAGGCGTATGACAAGGTTTCGAGGGAGGTTCTGTGGAGATGCTTGGAGGCGAGGGGGTCCCCGTGGCGTACAGCAGGGTGATTAGGGACATGTATGAGGGGGCGAAGACTCGGGTAAGGACAGTGGGAGGAGATTCCGAGCATTTCCCAATCTTGACAGGATTGCACCAGGGATCAACTCTTAGTTCGTTTTTATTCGCCTTGGTGATAGATGTGTTAACGCGGAGTATACAAAGTGAAGTGCCTTGGTGTATGCTTTTTGCGGATGATATAGTTTTGATTGATGAGTCGCGACAAGGTGTTAATGATAAGCTGGAGGTTTGGAGACAAACCCTGGAGTCTAAAGGTTTCCGATTGAGTAGGACCAAGACGGAGTACTTGAAGTGCAAGTTTAGTGACTTGAGGAAAGAGGAGGAGGTGGTAGTGAAGTTGGATTCCCAGATGGTTTGCAAGAGGGATAGTTTTATGTATCTTGGGTCCACAATTCAGGGGAATGGAGAGATAGATGAGGATGTCTCTCACCGTATTGGGGCAGGTTGGATGAAATAGAGGCTCGCTTCGGGAATTTTATGCGATAAGAAGGTGGCCCCTAAGCTGAAAGGCAAATTCTATAGAATCGAAGTACGGCCAGCTATGTTATATGGAGCGGAGTGTTGGCCGGTTAAGAATTCTCATATCCAAAAGTTGAAGGTGGCGGAAATGAGGATGTTGTGTTGGATGTGCGGATTTACAAGGGCTAATAGGGTTAGGAATGAGACTATTCGGGAGAAGGTGGGTGTGGTGTCAGTGGAGGATAAAATGCGAGAAGTGAGGTTGAGATGGTTTGGTCATGTGATAAGGAGAGGTACAGATGCCCCGGTTCGTAGGTGTGAGAGGTTGGCCTTGGATGGTTTCAAGCGGGGTAGGGGTAGACCGAAGAAATACTGGAGGAAAGTGATTAAATGTGACATGGAGTAGTTACAGCTGACTGAGGACATGACCCTAGATAGAAAGGTATGGAGGAAAAACATTAGGATAGAGGGCTAAGGTGTGTGGGTGAGTCGTAGTCTGTAGTTAGGAGGGCTTTGGTGTCCTTTGTTTGGCAATATACAATATTTTTGTGGATGTCGTGCCTATGTTATTTTATCATGCCCGATGCTTTTGATGTTTTTTGTATACTATCCTTTGTCTTGAGTCGAGGGTCTATCGGAAACAGCCTCTCTACTTCTTTACAGGTAGTGATATGGACTGCGTACATTCTAGGCTCCCCAGACCCCACGATGTGGGAATATACTGGATTTGTTGTTGTTGATCAGTTGAGCCACTGGTAAGCCTTTTAAGAGGCAATAAAAGTCAGTTTCAGTACACAATTTACATCCTGCAAAATATCTTCTCTTCTCCATCCAACACAGCCCAAGTATTGAGTGCTCCCTTTTTCCTATCTGAACTATCATCATCGATGTACTAAACACACCTCGAAGCTGACTAGGCCAACTATCAATTATTTTGTTTTCCTAACCGACCGATCACCATCAAAGACAGAGCTAGAACTTTAACTTTGTTGGTTATAAATTTTAGAAGGGCCATTTCAATTACTAAAAATAACGTTCTAAATTTATTATTTATACATATTTAATGAATTCTGAAACACAAATGCATTGTTTGAACAAAAGTTACTGGGATCAGCCAAACCTGTATTCGGCTTCTAGCTCTGTCCCTTATCTACTTAGATGGTGGTAGTTCAGGCATGAAAAAAGAACAGCCAATAATAGTTGGGGTGTGAAACAATCACTGCACCGAAAAAAGATATTTAGTAGCAATTATTTAACAACAATAGCTTAATTGCCGCTAAATTATGTTTTCTAGAGGAAATTACTAGTGACAAAAACATTTTAGCACTTTTTATAAATGTCCCCGAAGCCTATAACGACATTTGTACCCAATGAGAATTAACTAACGCCAGTAAAAATTTAGTTCTCTTAATTAAAATGCATATTTATTGCCGCTAAAAAGGGGTGCAATTGGGCCTCATATTTCTCCAATATACCATGTTCATATGGTGGTGCAATGTGCTACGTGACTCCACGCTTGAAGGTCATCATACCACAGTGGTACAATTAGGACCTCAATATGGTTTTTTTCTGTTTATCGTAGCGGAATTTATGTTCTTTTTTGCTCTTTTCGGGCTTTTTCTCATTCTTCTTTGGCACCTAAAAGCCTTTATTGTTGTAGTGAGTGGTAATTTACTATTATCTCAAAACAAAAACAGGAAAAGAAAGAGGCAATTTTTTACTAACCTTTCTTGACGAAGAAAAAACCGTATATATTCAAAAAGAAAATAGTATTACACAAAAACCAGATAAAAAATATTCAATAATATAATATTCAAAAATAATGGTAGTAGGAATTACCTCCATCCCTATCATAGTCCTCGTCTGCCATTGTTGAATCCGCTTGAGAACTCCAATGACAATTAACTAAAGCCGTAAAAATTCTAGTACTCGTTACTAAAATGCATATTTATTGCCCTTTATTGGTGCAGTGAGTGATAGTTCAGGTGCATTCTTTACCATTATCTCAAAAACAATACACATAAATCACGTCAAAAGGTTCAATAATAATAATAATAATAATACGAAATAATTAGTAAATAAATGGTAGTATAAATTACCCTCCGTTCATATTATAATCGTCTTCGGCCACTGTTGAATCCGAGAGGCGTAAGAATATGAAGGATCGGTGGAAAGGGAAATACCGAACTTCCCATAGGAAACTTTTTAACATAAATTAATGTTTTACTGTAATACCTATATAGCCCCTGTAGACTTTTTTTGTTTTGTTCCGACACTGTATGTCATATTTATATTGAAATCCGAATAATTTAGATTGAGATTGCTCCATACTAGGGCCTATTCTTTTTTTGTTTGTTTGAACCACCCGGTGTTCGATACCCGCTTTTTAAGAATCCGACTATATCATTCGGTGTTCGATACCCACTTTTTAGGAGTCCGACTATATCTGGATTCACCCCGCGTCGGGTCCCATTTGGGGGGAGAACTCCCAACAAAGTGTTTGTCCATACCCAGGATCGAACTCTCGATCTCTGGGTAGGATGGGATAGCCCCTTTCCGCTGCGTCACCACTGTTGTTGGTATACTAGGGTCTATTCTAAAATCTAAAGTGACGCTATTTTCTACACATTTGAAGTAAAGCTTATTTAAATTGAGGTTCAAATACTAGATAAAATATACTCTCTTTATTTCATATTAGTTGTTGATCATTTTATTTTTACATATTTGTTAATAAGTACTCCCTCCGTCCTAAATTAAAATGGCATATTAATTAAAAAAATAATTAATAACATGCCTAGTTTATTAGAGTACCTCTATTAAATGTTGTTCATATTTTAATTTGAAGAAAAAATAATTAATGCAAAGGGTAAAACATGGAAAAAAAAATTATCTCTTCTTGATTAATGAAAAAAGACAAGTAAAAAGGAAAATTAAATTAGGAAATTTGGGACGGGTAAATTGAGACGAAGGGAGAATTTTTTTCGTCTCATTTTACTCGTTTCAAATTTTGTAGTCTAATTTCTCATTTTACTTGTTATTTTTCATTAATCAAGAAAAGACAAATTTTTTTTGCCTTTTTTACTCTTAATATTAATTATTTTTTCTCCAAATTAAAATGTAAACATCATTTAAAAGGGGTACTAGGGTAAAGTAGTCATGTTAATAATTTTTTTTCTTAATTAATGTGCAATGTCAAATTAGGACGAGTAAAATGAGACGAAGGTAGTAATAAATAAGAATGAAGTTTTACTAATTTACCCTCCTAAGAAACTTTGTTGGAACTTTACAAACTTGTTTTACAGTTTCAAAGAATATTAATTATAGGAATAAATTAAAAAAAAATGTAATTAATTTTTTATTTATTTATAGTAAGTGGATAAGTAGTTTGAGATATACTATATTTCTTGTAAGGTGATCAACTAATATGAGACAGAAGAAGTATATGTATTAGACACTTAAATTATTATTATTTTTTAAATGAATTATGCTTTTAAGAGCCTATTATGTGGTTAAATTAATATGAGAAAACATATCTTTGAATGGATTGAAAAAGATGTACCTCTAGCGTACCAGGAAATTGTATGTCATAAACCCAAATATGGATGGATTTAGATATTTAACTCTAAATAAGAATGTCTTAGAAGAATAGTCTTCCTTACTTTTTAATATACTAAAAGTACCATTTTGCCCCTCCACACCTCAAATATATTTTTAGCCTTTTCATACTCATTTATTTCTCAAATTTTATTTTTTATTATTTTCACTTTTTAATTTTTCCTTTACTTTTATTATTTTACTTTTTTCACTCTCTTTTTTTTTCTTTAAATTTATTATTGTGATTTTTATTATTTTTAATTTTTATTTTTCCTTTAACTTTATTTTTCATGTTTTAATTTATTTGTCTCAACCTCTATTTTTTTTTCTCTTTTCCTTTTTTTAACCATTATCTATTTCTTCATTTTTTGTCTTTTTTAAAAATTTATTTATCTTTAACCTTCATTTAGAATTTTTAAAATTTCTCTTTTTATTCAGAATTTTCGTCAATTATTCCTTATCGTTCATTTTTTTTCCTCATTTCTCAAAACCCTTTCTCTTGCTCCTCTCCCCCTTCATCCGATTTCTCTCAAAATTTCAAACTCCATTAACAGAAAAATGGATATTGCTTCTGATGAAGAAATAGAGCGCCTCTAAGTGGATGTTGCTTCCAACTCTTCAGGACTTTTGCCTTCAAATTTAATTGACATCATTGTTGATGTAAGTTGCTACTAAATTCAGTTTGTCATTTACATGTATTTTATCTTTTTTTGGTGTGTTATTTTTGAATTGGGTATTTAAACCTCTTTATGTTGTTTACGTTTAAGTTTTTAACTCATAATACAAAGTTGTTGTATTTTTGGGAATTATGTTTAGGGATTTGTCAGATTGGTGGTTGTATAGTTAAGAAATTTTAATTTTGTTAGTTGTGTGTTACTAAGTGAATTTTGAATAATCCCACATTCTTGATTTCATGGAAAAAGTAAATCTTGATTGAAATTAAAAGTTTTATGTTACTAGAAATCTTAGTATCTCGGTTGATTGACTATTTGAACTTTGTGCTATTGAGAAATCTCAGTAGCTTAGTTGGTTTACCTGAATTTTGTGCTAGCAGGAAACCTAGCAGCTCAGTTGGTTGGTTGGCGAAACTTTCACCTATTGGTGAGGGTTTGGTTTCCCATTTTGTAATAACCTATCGACAATTGAACCAAAAAAGTTTTGTTCTACTAGATTTGAGATCTTTGATAATTTCTACTAGTACTATGTAATTTCTATTGTGTCAAGTTGGAGGTTTTGTAATAGGCCTTTGCAATGTGGCTATCTTTAATTTGCCTCTTTGATGATGGTTCGATTACTTTTGATGAAATGCACATTTTTTTTCGATTTTCGCACTTATGAGATTATACTGGATCTTTTGTTGTTGTTTAAATGCAGATTGTTGTTTTGATTTGTTATCCCATCGCAGCTGCTTTTGGTAGTTCAGTTTTTAATTAAAGACTTTATGAATTTCTATTAAAGTCAATCATTTGATAGAAAAAACTTAATTGTTTCTACTTATTTAATCCTATGTATAAGTAGTACATGTAATTATACGACATATTTAGTACTCCTACTAGTTTAATACATAGTAATCACAGCATTAACAACGAGAGTACTATTCTTATTCAAATAAGCCCTATTAAGTACTATTCTTGTTCTAAAACAACCTATTTGTTAAATATAAAAAAGCAAACTGTCAATAAAAGATAATGTCAACATTACTAGTGCACCCAACTAAACAACCCATGCATGTATAATTTTTTAAGGGAAAACTTGAATGAGGGATCTTAGACAAAGAAAAAGAATAATCTTGTAGCTCATGAACCCAGACTAAAGGAATAGCCTTTCCCATTTTTTCTCAGTTCTCTGCCCTCCCCCCCCCCCCCCCCCCCGGTCAAGAAGCACCGTCATCAGTACATAAAAAAGGAGTTTCACTTCAGTCATGTCTGCTTCATCTTCATCTCTATTCAATACCATGTCAATGATAAGGACCTTCTCTTTTCTTCCTTCATCGCTATACATGCTAGTTTCTCTGTATCTCTTTAGTATCTTCACACAATCTTCGTCACTCCAATTATGCTTAACTAGCTGCAAAAAGTCATATCTTCTCAAACATCATAATCAGTGTCCTATAGCCTCTACTATACAAACTAGAAATACTCAGCGCTGCAAGAGTTAATTAGAAAATTACACTATATATACAAGATCAAAATCGTATTCTATTTCTATATAGTAGATGTTGAATCACGTTAGCTTTTTCATGTGTTTACTTTTTCTATTTTGAATACCTTTAGCATGAAGCAAAATAGAACTTTGAAGGACATGTTAAGAATAAAACTTTTGTGCATACCTTAAGCAAAATAGCATCAGCATGGGGAATAGACTGTAACATATCCTCTCCTACAAAGCTTAAATTTTTAGTCTGTGGCATGTTTGCAACAACATGTGGAAGATCAAGAACGGTGCATTTCATGTGGAATAGAGGTTGTTGTTGTGTTTGTTTTCAAAGTTTTGTTTCATGACGACCTCCCCATGTACATTAGTATTTGATCAAGAACACCATCGTTGTTTGGTTTCTGAATAATTGTACTTCTGGAGAGTGTTGCTGATGAGTTTTGAGGACTCTCAAGAGCCTTATGGTAATTCTTCTTCTTGAACACACGGCACACCACCCACCATTCTTCCTGACTACTTGATTCCAATGCCTGGATATTAATAAAACAGTATAATCATATATATCGTCAGTAAACTATACTATAAGGTCGTCTTACTTATGTATGTACTGTAGCAAGCAGGTTACTGCCTTAGTTTCACGGATGAAAAAGGCATATCGTGCAAAATTTATTTGCGCAATCAGGACATTCTTTCTATACACATACATTATCGTAACATGGTATGGATGCTTACATTAATGTTGAGGGATGTTGCTTACATGGTATTGGTGCTTACATTCTTTCTATATCACGTGCTTACATTAATGTTGAGGGCTCAAACCAAACAATCAGACACCGACTTCACTTACCATACAATGCCTAAAATGGGGTCATCTGAATAGTCAAATGAAAGTTGTTATTATGCCCAAAATTCACCAAGGCTAAAAATTTGTCCCCCTAACCTCCAAAATCCAAGACATAAGCACAAACTATATCTTTCAAAATTTTAAAAGTTTGCTCTGACTGCCTATCAATCTGAGGATGAAAGGCGATGCTAAAGTCAACTTAGGTACCCAACTCCTCCTGAAATGTCATCTAGAAGCTAGAAGTAAACTGAGAACCTCCATCTACAATAATGGATGTGGGCACTCTGTGCAGGTGAACCATCTCTCGAATATAGATATTTTTTAATCTCTCTACAGTGTAAGAAATTTAAATGTGAAAAAATAGGCAGATTTGGTGAATTGATCCATGATGATTCAATAGATATCAAAACCATGAGAATTTATTATTTTACTTTTAAATCATAATTCAATGTTGAGTTTGTAACTTGCTTTAGTAATCTTTTTTTTTTTTTACAATTTTCATGCAGAGAGTGACATCTTCTATTAAGACTCATCTTGATACTTCTTTAGATGGGATTATGAGCCGTATTACGGTAATTTTTACATTAGATTTATTACTCGATAGAAACAACATCATTATATCAATAATTGTGTTGATTGTGTTGTTGACATTATTAATTTTTTTTGATATAGTCTTTCGAATCCAAGTGTGATTCTATTGTGGAGCTTGTTCAGGGATTACATAAACCATGTGACAGGCGAGGAGTGGGCATTGCGAATTTCAAGAGGGTGAATGAAATGCAGGAACAAATGTACCTATTCTTGAAGATGAAGTCAAGTTTGAAACTTGTTCCCAAATTTGTGCGAAGCTTCAAAGCGGAGAAATTGATCTTTCAATACCTCCTGATGACTTGCTTTCTAGGAAAAGAAAGCGGTGCGAAGTATCAGATGAAGTTTATGGTCCTAGTTTTACTCTAATAAGTCCAACGCCACCCGATGTTTCTGATCATATTTCTATAAAAGAAGAAATTTTGTATAGCTTAAGACTGGAAAATTCTTAAGAGGATTTAAGTTTGTCTTTTTTTTTTATGACGTTTAAAGATAGTCACTCAAGTTGTAATTGACGGTGTTTACTTTCAACTAATTTGCCACGATTTCTGCTTATCCTTTTATAAATTGTTGCATTATTTTTTCTTGTTTTATTTTTCTTATTAGTTTACTACTTGCTCTTTCGACTTTAATATCAAATTTTTGGTCTTGGTCTTTTTTATCTGTGACTTTATTTTTGTCAAGTTATATAAAGGTCATGATATATTCTCTTTTTTGAGTTATCAACTTACGTTAGAGTATCTCATAGTTAGACACAGTGAAATGGTGTAAATTATATCACATACATTAATTTTTTGAAAATTTTTTAACTACATTTCCCCCCAAAGGCAATAGTTATATAATACTCAATAAGTTAGAATTTGTGAAATAGAATAAATCATTGCCCATTTAAGTGTTTGTTAGTTTTTATAAGCCTTGTGTTATGTTTTTTATCTAAGTCAACAATTACTGCACATTATGCGTCTAAGTCGAGAAGTGTATAATGTGCCTTTTGAAGTCCTCGAGCTAATGTTTTGCCTTTAGGGCAGGAATTATATACCATCTGCCAAATCAAAACAAGCTATGTTAGTGACAAATCTTGCCCATAAGGCACAACTTGTTCTTTTGTGATCTAAAAGTCTTGCCTCTTGGGCAAAAGTTATAGATCGTTTACAAAATCATTAAAGACTAAAAGTAGTATCAACAAACTTGTTTCTAATCTTGCCTCTAGGGCAAGAGTTATAGATCATTCATCAAATCATTATAGGCTAAGGCAAAGTCAACTCTTGCCCATGGGGCACAACTTGTTCTTTTGTGATTTAAAAGTCTTGCCTCTAGGGCAAGAGTTATAGATCATTCGTCAAATCATTATAGGCTAAGGCAAAGTCAACTCTTGCTCATGGGGCACAACTTATTCTTTTCTGATTTAAAAATCTTGCCTCTAGGGCAAGAGTTATAGATCATTCGTCAAATCATTACAGACTTAAGGCAAAGTCAACTCTTTCCCATGGGGCACAACTTGTTCTTTTGTGATTTAAAAGTCTTGCCTCTAGGGCAAGAGTTCTAGATCATTCGTCAAATCATTATAGACTTAAGGCAAAGTCAACTCTTGCCTATGGGGCACAACTTTTATATGGGTGAACTCTGTGTTAGGACATTATAAAACTAGACATCGTAAGTTATACATTGTAAAATTATGTCAATACAAACTAATAATGACTACTTTTACCCGTGTGGCATAACTTATTTTGTTGGGTCTAAGTTTGCCTCTTGCAGAACATTAGCTAATTTAATAAAAATTAATAATATTAACGTTTGCCCATGAGGCACAATTTAAAATATATTATTTTATTAATAATAAATTATTTTTTATATAACATAATTTTTTGCACCAAGTTAAGTTAAAAATATATTTTTGTACCCAAAAAAAAGTTTAAAATACATTTACGAATAAATTTATCTCAAGGTTACAACAAATTTCATTTGAAAGCTCGGAAGCCTCGGATTAAGATAGTACATTTATTACCAAAATAAATTAAGTTAAAAATATATCTACCCATTGCAATAAGCTCAGGTGACAGAGAAATTTGCATTTCATAAAGCTACAAAAAAGTTCATCTCAAAGCTTGAGCTTCGGATTTCTCTCTTCTCTTTGGTGAAATTGCATTCTAACTTTAGGGCTTTTGGTATTTACCCATTGCAATAAGCTCAAGTGACGAAAAATTTCATAAAGCTACAAAAAAAGTTCATCTCAAAGCTTGAGCTTCGGATTTCTCTCTTCCCTTTGGTGTAATTGCATTCTAACTTTAGGGTTTTTGATTTTGCCATTCATCTCTCTGCAATTTAGGTAATTTCTCTCATTTTATCTTAATCTTATTGCATGCATTTGAAGTATTTGTTACCTAGCATTTTTTTGAGCTGAAAACCACTTTTCTCTTCCGTGAATCACATTCTATAATGCCTAGATTAATTTATAAACTCTATTTTTTTTCTATCTACATCACCTTGATGAAAATGCGTTTTGGGTGGTTTCTCTACTCATTGATCTCACTATTGTCCAGTCAGTAGGTTATTTAGATTTGGATTTTTGGAGTTTTGTGTAGCCATTAGGTCAATATTTTTTTTCCAATAAATTTTATTTTGCAGCTTGATTCTTGTTTTTTTTGTTAATTTTTAATTTAATAGTTGTTTTTATCTTTATAACTCAGCAAATTTTGGTAATCATGTCTAGCAAGACAAATCGTGTCGAGTGCTTTATTGATCCTAATAATTGGTTCAAGTCAGACCCCCGTTGGAGAGGGGATTCAAATTATCATACAACGAACTTTTTGGATGACACACAGTTGTCATTATTAGAGAAAGGAGTTTTTGGAAATTTGATAAAATTAGGTAATCTAAATCCATCGGGTAATCTTTTACATTGCATGCTTTTATCGGAAGTAAAATGTAACAAGAAGAATTTGATGGCGTTTTATGTCAAGGGAAGTTACATTGAGTTTACACTTGATGTATTTGGTCTTGTTACTGGGTTGTCCACTAAAAGTTCAAGTAGTGTATTATCATCAATTAGGGAAAAAGGAGGTGGTAGTCATCTGTTGAACACTTACTTTGATGGTGCTGATAAATTGAAAATAGGGGCCTTGAAAATTTTTATGGAAACAAGAAAAGGTGAAGTCCAAAACGATTTAGACGCTGTCAAACTAGCTGAGATATATATTCTAGGATGCGTGTTGTTAGGGGGAGGCTCACCAAGGTCATCTATGCTAATCTTATTATGATCTTGAAGGATGCTGATTTATGTAGGGAGTATGGATGGGGTGAATTGTCTTTCGATGAAACTATAAGTTCATTGAAAAGCTCACTGAAACCAACAAAAACTACTGTCGAATCATCATACCAACTTGTTGGTTTTCCATACGCATTTATGGTATGGACATGGGATATTTTTCCCAAATACAGAGAAAAAAATGTGCAAATAGTCTCTGAAGAAAAATATCTTTTGATGTTGCGTTATGTGGCATGTACTACTCCACAGTACACAACAGTAGTCAAGTTTTTTAAGTCAAAGAAGTCAAAATCTTCGGTAAGTATGTACACCTATTTTATTTTTATTTTTTATTTGTTTATAATTAGTGTGTGTGTGTGTATTGTAATTTCTGTCATTTTTTGGTTAATAGAAAGGTGCGGTTGAGGCATTCTCATTAGAGCATGAGCTGCCAAGTAATAATGATAGTGAAGACAAACAATTTAGTTTGCTAAATCAGAAACTTGATGTATGCATCGGTTCTTTTCGTCTAATCCCTCTTATAAACTTGTCCGTTAAATAGATTATTTTTAATTTTTCATGTACTGTGTATGCAGAAACTTCAAAGAACGTGTTCAAAGAAGTTTAAAAAGATTTTTGACTAGAACAAATCTTTGAAGTCCGAGTTATCTGAAATCAAAACATTATTGTTGGGAAATCTTAAAGCGGATGGGGATATTCTATCCGATAAACAACCGGATAATCTCCAAGGTGAACCAAGTCGTGATCCAATGGTTGATAATCAATATGATGATTCTAGTGAAAAGAGATCTGTAAGTAAATAGTTTCCTGCGTTGCCTTGTCTTTTTATGTTCTTGTGTGAGTTGGGGAACAAGTTGTAATTGTGGTGACGAGGGTCACACTGCATCTAACTGTACTTCAACTAGATGTAATAAACCATGTTTTGTTTGTGGGATTTTTGAATATTATGATATTCAGTGTGCAAAGGTTAGTGAAGAAAATTGCTTACTCATCAATTGGTATATGTGACCTTATATTGGTTGTGCAATCTTGCTTATTAGTCTTATGAACATCCGTTAAATTTGTCAAGGAGAATCTATCATACTTATATTCTATTATCACCTGTAAAAGATATTCTGCATACCTTCTCGATCTATTCTACAATAGTTAAGTCCTCCCACAAGATTTCGTAATCCAAGTGGTCAGTATCCACGCCCACCTTATTAATAGCACTACTGTTGGTGCTTCTATAGCTACTAGAACAGCTTGTGCTGTTGGTATTAAATGAAGACCAGGACCCTGGAGCTTCACTGGTGGTTGTCTGGTGAGTTTCAATAACATGATTGTATGGTTTAAATGTATTAGAACTGGTGATGTGATTTAACTCATTGTCTTGGTCATGGTTTAGCCAAGGCCACACAAATCGTGTAGTTCTTGACTCTAATGTTTCTCTCTCATTGCTTTTCAACGGCCATGATAAGCTATTCTTCGACATCCATGCCTCTACCTTCGAGGTGATAATCTTAGAAATCCCTTGTTTTCCCTCACTCTTATCTCGGAATCTCTTGAGAATTTCCCTAAGAAGTGATCCACTTTTAAAAGATTAGCGAATACTCCAAATGGAGATGGGTTAAAATATCTCATAGGTGTACTCGCTCCGCTTGATTTTGCATCCTCCCGGTGATCTGAGAGAGAAGCATCAGAAAATGCATGGTCGGAATAATCAATGACCTAGGTTCCTAGTAAGAAAGATTTGGTAATACATGCGTCTAGCTCCTAATTGTTCTTCTTCAACTTTACGCTTTTTGGTTGTTTGCTTTATTACGCATGTTTTATTGATCTCTTAATCATTCTTCTTCCTCATAGGAAAAGAAACGGCGAGCTGAAGAAGGAAAGAATGCAAAAGTTCATTCAGATGAGAAAGAAGAAGCCGCAGAAGAAAGAGTCACTGGTTTGGGGCCTTTAAACATGGAAGAAATGAGACAGGCAAAGAATCAGGTAATCCAGTCCTTATATTGTCAGTCCATTGAGTATTTGTAAAACACAGGTAATCTAAAGTATCCTTTAGCATCTTCAGGTAATCTAAAGTATCCATTCCAATCGGCTTTTGACTTGTGAATTATAAGCAAAACGTCATAAGTTAGAATCAGAACTTATATTTGCTTATAAGCAATTTTTAAATTTACCCTTCAAAAACACTTAAAAGTTATTTTTAACTTAAAAACATTTAAAATAAATCCATCTAAATGACCTATTAAAATTGGCAACACTATATTAACAGTGAAAAGTCTTTATAATCTTAATAAATGTAATTTTCACCTTTACTCACTTGAAAATAAAGCTGAAACATATATAATATTAATACCTGCAACTTTATTCCAATGAAGTGTATTAATTGATATTTAAATGCCTCAATTATTATTTCATGGTGATTACAAGAATAAAACTCTTCACCTCCGTACGTTATTTATAACACCAGTAATTTAAAAAGCATTAAAAGTCTCACCAAATTTTACGTTACAAAAGCCTAAAACACACAAAAACTTTTTTTTTAAAATGATGTTTCTCATTCAAACACATAGTTAAAATAATTATAATTGAATGAGTACATTAAGTGTATTAATTAATTGTAAGAAAAATTATTTAAAATGGAATGCTGAAAAAAATTGGAGAAAAGAGGAAAAATTAAGGTATGAGAACTTGATATATACAAAGAAAGAGAAGAGAGAAATATAAGGACTCTTATAAAAAGAATAATATTAGGTTAATTAAGGGGAGGAAAAGTAATAGTATATTAACGTAATAGAAGGATAAAAAAGGGTACTAAAAAAGTAATTAATTATATTAATTATTATTAACACTAATATGTAATATTTTGCATGCTTCATTGGCCAGCATTAGTATTTATCTTTTTTCTTTAGAATTTTGAGGATTTTTTTTTTTATTCTGAAATTTTTCAAAAAGAATAGAAAATCTCTTCCTTTATTATAATTATCATTTACTACATTCTTAAATTCTCTTTCCTACTTTAAATATATATGGTAGTAAATTAGACCTTCCAAATGGAAGGTGGCCCACGTTGCAACACTCATTAGTGCAATTTATACGCTTAATGCTCATTTATTCATTTGTAATTACTAATACATTAATTTTATTTCATGATATGTCCTTAATTTTTTATTATTATTCTTATTCTTCTTCTTCTTCTTCTTCTTCTTCTTCTTTTTATTATTATTATTATTATTATTATTATTATTATTATTATTATTATTATTATTATTATTATTATTAATATTATTATTATTCTTCTTATTATTATTAATATTATTATTATTCTTATTATTATTATTATTCTAATATCCGAGTACAAGAGAGTGCATTCAATTAAAAGCAGATAATTTTTCCTGAATCTTAGATGTGAGTTCATTAGAAGTTTTTGTTCCAAGCAGAAGAAAGAAATTGGCAGACAGAGCAAAATAAACATCTCCTTATTCTACACCTACTTTGTTGTGGATTACTTTGACATAGAACAATAACATTTCCTCTCTTCTCTTATTGAAGATACTATGTCGAAGAAGAAGAGACAATTCTGAAAAAAGTCCTGCATTGTTGTGTAACAAATACTCACCCTTATTTTATAATAAGTATAAAGACGAACCGTTTTGAAAATTGAAAGACATTTTCTTAGTATTTAATTTACTTGAATGTGTGTCATTAATCATCTTTATAAACTTAAAGGAAGTTGCTTTCTCATTAATTGAGTCTTTCAATTTGTTTTGTGAATTTTTTGAGGATAAATTAACAAAGAAACCTCAAAAAAATAAAAAAATAAAAAAATAACATTCCTTGATTCTTAGGCATGCCACATAGGATGAGCTTACAAATAATTTATTAAATAATATATAGATAGATCTTTATATGAAAAAAATATAAAATTAAAAAATACAAAAAAAAATAATTACACCGACTCAATCCCTTCTCAATATAATAGACGTACAATTCATAGAGTAAATATGTTAACAACATGTAATCATCTACTTTAGAAGGTGAAGAGCAAAATATTTATTCTTGTAATTATAATGATTAAAAATAAATCAGATAATACACTATTTCTCAAAGTTAAAAAGAAAGAAAAAAAAGAAACAAATAAAACATAAAGGCTTCTTTTTTTATGTATATAATTTTTTTTTTTAAATAAATCAGATAAATACACTATTTTTCTAAAAAAAAAATAAAAAAATGAACAAAACATAAATGGTTCTTTTTCCTGTATATAAAAATTTTCATAATTACCTCACGTTTATAAAATTTTAGAATTAATTACCTCATTTTTCTCCTTCGCTTCCATGTTCTTTTATATTTCTCAAATTTTTTGTCATGCATATTTATTGATAGTCCTAAAACTTAATCATAATTAAGACCAAATAACAAATATATTTCAATTATTAAAATTTATTTAGCTATCGGTGGATTTTGGTTACTTTGTATTGGTTTACATGTGATTAATGAAAATAAGCTAGTCACCTAAAAAAGAAAATAAATAAATTAAGAAACTTAATTTATAATTAGTAATTTTCCAACTAAAAATTATTCATTTGAACCAAAAGGAATTATACACTTAAAAATTGAACTTAAGAGGCATTTTATATAGATATAGAAATAAGACAATACACATATTATTATATTTTTAATCATTAATTAAAAAATAAAAAGAAAGATGAAACCAATGCATAATTGTTCAAGCTCTTACCGATATCCACTTCCACAAGCCTTTCACCATTTAAGAGCATCTTCATCTTTTTCAAGTGAAATAATAACATAAATATCATAGTGAAAATGAAGGATAACCTTAGATAAAATCGCATGAAATAAAACATATGAACTTCATTAAAAAGAAAAACGAAATGAATACATTAATATCTCGGTATGTACTTCCACAAGCCTAAAAAAATCAATTATAAATTAAAAAATATAAGTGATAATTAGCAAATTTCTAACTACAAAGTTATTCATTTAACCAAAAGAAATTATACACTTGAAAAATTGAACTTAAGAGGCATCATATATAGATATAGAAATAGTACAATACACATATTATTATATTTTTAAACATTAGTTGAAAAATAAAAAGAAAGCTGAAATCAAATGTTCGAGCTCTTGCCGATATCCACTTCCACAAGTCTTTTACCATTTAAGAGCATTTCTTCTTTTTTCAAGTGAAATAAAAACATAAACATCATAGTGAAAATGAATGATAACCTTAGATAAAATCGCATGAAATAAAACATATAAACGTCTATAGAAAGAAAAACGGAACGAATACATAAATGTCTCAATATCTACTTTCACAAGCCTATCACCATTCAAAGGTCTTCTTCTTTCCAAGACAAACAAAAACATGAATATAATAGTGAAAATGAAGGATAACCTTGGATAGCATCTCATGAAACAAAAAATATGAATTTATATACATAAAAATAAAGGAATACCATAAGGTATCATTAACTTTTGTATTAAATATTTAGGGGTTATAAATATAAAATCATGAATAGCTTGAGAGTTACAAATATTATTAGTAGAAATTAAATAGATGAGTTACCTCAAACATTTTTTTTCTTTTATTACATAATAAATAGAATTTAAATGTGATGACTTTTGATTTTTCTTTAAACACACAAATATTTAAAATAAAAAGAAAACTCAATAAATATCCAAAAAAAACACAAAAAAGAATAAATAGGTTTGGAGACTTCTAAGACATACCACATAGGATTGACTATTGATCTCTTTTATATATAGAGAGAGAGAGATTTGGCATAATACATAAACGGGACATTTAGCTTGACACTAAATTAGACTATCCCCTTTAACTTTGTCAGTGCACAAGTAGGCCCTTTTAAGTATATAAAAACTGAACAAAAAAACACTCCAATTCTGCAACTTACATGCATGAAACTCAATCGCTCCTACGTAGATTAGTAATTCACTCAGATGCTGCCACCTAATAACTATGACCTTTAACTTTGTCAGTGCACAAGCAGGCCTTTTAACTTTACAACAACAACAACAAACCCAGTGTATTCCCACAAAGTGGGGTCTATGGATGGTAAAATGTACGCAGTCCAACTGTACAAAAGCTGAAAAAAAAACACTTCAATTCTAACTCTAACGCGCGTGGTTTTGAGTGTATACGTGCATTTTGCCAGGTAGGATTAGAGTGTTTTTTTGTTCAGCTTTTGTAGAGTTAAAGGGCCTTCTCGTGCACTGGTAAAGTTAGAGGTCATAGTTATAATTTGATGTTAAGTTAAAGATTCTGCTTATGTATTATACCTAATAATTTTAATTGGAACAAACTTGAGATTTTACTGCTGATCAAAGCAAATGTATATACAATTAGAGAAGGTGATATATCAATTTTAATTCTATTTTATAGAGTGCTCTAATTTGGCATTATATACTTCTAACATTAAATTGATGTGCTCTCCCTGTTGTTGAATGTTATTTAGGCTGTTTGGACTTGAAGTCGGGTTAATTTAAAGTTCAAATTTTGTAAAACATGCCATTTAATTGTTTTGTAAGTTGTATTTTTTTTTTGTATAAACATGAAAATTTCATAATTTGTAAAAACCATCAAAATTTGTGAAAGTTTTGTACAATCTTAAAAAATGAGCAAATCATAATTCATAAACAAGATAATGATCAGAATATACTAAGAGGCCGAATTAATAAATCACATATCTCCAATTTTTTTACAAATAAATATTTGTGACTGCCTATTATTACAAATTTTCAAAACCAGAAAAACATATTCATAGTCAAGATGAAACAAAACTTTATGCTACAAGATTACAAAAAGAAAAAGTTTCAACAGGCCTACCCCAATCCAATCCTTTTAACTTCCTTGCAGCAGATATGATCAGTTTGTAAGGCATATCACACTGTCTTCCATTTTAACTATAAATGGAGTTGATCAACCTATTTCACTTGCATTTTCAGTCTATCTACTGATACATCATACCAGAAATGGGAAACAAATTCTTCCAGTATTTCTACAGAAATCTGTAACGTGTGAAGGAATCTATCTGTATACATTACATGTCCACCTTTCCGCGCGAAAACCTGCATAACATCATCAGACACCACAATCAGAATTCTAGGCCAAAATGCCATACAGAAACTATTAATCATGCCCCCCAAGTCATGGACCAGGAAGTACTTTCTCCCTCTGTGGGTAGCCCAGCGCACCAAACTCCCTCGCGGAAGGGCCAGACCACATTGGGCAGCCTTACCTTGCACTTGTGCAAGAGGCTATTTTCCTCCTGTGCCTTGGTAAAATCTCGCACTCACTCACTTTTACTATCATACGAAAAGTTTTTTTTTTTTTTCAAAAGAAAATAATTAAGACGATAAATGAACAGATTGATAGGGCGAGAGGCCCCTTCCTAATGCCCAAATAACTGATGGACATTTTAGTGAGAAATGAAACACACAACAATCGTTTAATTCTTATGCTGCACGCTGTCAAAAAGACCATGAGCAAGTGTTCCATTCTGGGGGCAGTCCTAACGCAGGAACCTAAGGTACCACCACGTCAATGAGGCAATAGTGTACCATAAACGCATGATATAAGAAAAATTCAGCTTATAAAATGGATATCCAACTAGTGTACCATCAACTAAAGCAGTATTTGGGAGAATTCAAAATTTCCAGCATGGTAATGGCTTGTAAGAAAATGAATAAAGAGGCCTATTTATATTTCCCATATCCTATGCCGATGCATGGAGCGCAAAGGAGGAGAAATTGATTTACCTCTTTCAAGCTTCATTTTTTGTGTCTCTTCTTCGAATTGAAGAAGCTTGGCAAATATCTTGCTCTAGTATAAGGTAAGCCAAAGAATCGGATGAAATTTTGGCAATCCTTTATTGCAGTACTGTCACCCCCTGACGCACTTATATGACTCAAGTATGTTTTGCCTTCATATATGAAACAGAGTTGCTGCCATAAAAGCACGCTTAAACCTATCCCGATAGAGATACTAGCAATAAAGAGGTAAATAAGAACAAGTCCTCTAGCTGGAAAAAACATCATAGAACTAAAAACTGCAAGAAAAATATCTTTTAACAATCCCAGAAGCAACTTCTGACCAAAAGCCCCATTCAGAAGTCGAATTTGCCAGTTGTTTAATGGCGGCCAAATATGATAAACTGCATATGCAGACATGATGGACGCGTAAATCATGCTAATGATTGCTGAAATGAGGAAAATGACGAAATGCCGATGGTTTGCTGCACCAACACAGTTTCCAATCTGATAAATAAAAGAAGCAACAGTTATCATGAGAATATAATATGATTACTGTGTCATATTGTTCATGTAAATCAGACGGGAATTACACAGAGACACGAGATGAATGTACAGCTAAATGAAGTACGGTGGAAGCCAGAGAAATCAGGCAACTTTTCAGTCAAAGTTTACTATTTCTCATTTCCCGTTACAGGAAAACAACAATATGTTGGTTCTGTTTCGTCATTTCCAAGGAAAATCAGATAGAAGACAACAATCCCTAAAAGGTTTCTTTTCTGCCTGGACTATGTCTCATCAAGCACCTATACATATAACTGTGTTCAGTACTACCCATATGCGATTTTTAGATTTTAAAAAAATCATCAAGCGGATATCACCTACCTAATATTGCTACAGCATAGGGTCCATCTCAACTCTAGGCTTAAACTCCCAGACACATGGTTATCCTTGTCTATTAAGCTTCTTAAATTTCTCAACTATCTTGTCATATGTTTTCTAGACACACAAAAGGCATAACACTCTAGAGGATAAACAGCTTCTCCCAAGTGTGAAAGAACAAAGAGAACTTACAAATGGACAATGATGATCCATGTCCAATACGCACATCCCACAAGAACGGCAATGATGTGCCCTAGTTGACTTTGGCTTTGCACAATATTCACAAAATCTATAATTCTCGAGTGCTCCTTTTGTCACAGCAGGATAGCTACCCCATAGTATGTTTGGTGGAGCACCAGCAGATCGAAATGCAGAAAGGCTAAATGTAGACAGGGTAAATATGCACAATATTATAATAAGCAATATGTTAACACCACCATAGAAGTAACCGCAAGAAACTAATACTGGATAAATGGCCCAAATACCGCCACCTGAAACACAAAAAAGCATATCAAAGCTCAATGTATAACGAAGAGTCTTACATCCAGCAACAAATTGAAATAAAATTGAAAAGAAGTACCCCTACAATTAATACAATGACATACAAGAAAATATAGACAGAAAGGAGTAAGAGAGACAAAAAGTACATTTTGGAATTTAATACTTTTATGCTGCAACTGCAAGGATTTGTTGCATCAAATGATTAGAAACAATAAAAGAAGGTAACTGTTTGCACATTTAAATAAGAGATAAAAGACATTAGAAACTCAGTTCATGCAGCATGCATGAAACAGCTATTATCTTTAATTGATCAGCAACAATCATAGGTGACCTAGTCTAACTTTAAATTCCACAAATTTCATCGATACTGCAGTCTTGGTAGTGACTTTCAGCATGGCTAAAATTCTTGATTTTCTCCATGCTGTTACATTTTCAGTGGTTAGGAACAAAAAAAAGTAGCTGAATTGCTTTAATTGGAAGAACCGGAGAGGGGCACACATGAAACAGACCACACACAAAAAAAAGAACAGAGAGATGTCCACATTGATTTCTGTCAGTATTTAAAACCCTGACATGATATTCATTGAAATGGTGCAAGCCTTATATAAGGATAAGGCAGATAGAGAAGGCAATAACCATACATAACTAAAAGTTAGATCGTCAAAAGAATCAAATATTCCCGCAGATCAGAAATGCAGGGAGATGATGGATGTTTGATCACTTACATATTACCAATAGAATGAAGACAATGAGAAAGCTGACAAAGCACCGGTCTCGCAATCGTATCCACCTGAAGTTCTGTTTCTCGTACTTAATTCCATTCTGGTTGGTTATAGCTCCGCACCAGAAACATTTGAAAGCAGGTACATGCGGTGAAACAAGTACACAGAGCCCACAGCCCCAACACGTAGTCTCATGATCATCACTTAAAGATGTCACATTATGCTCCTCCTACAATACCACACCATTAAGCAACTAAGCTGTTCAGTATTGATACAAGAATGTCTAAATTGACCAACTACAGAGAGAGAGATACAAAATTAGTGAAATCAACTTGGGAGAGCTCAAATGATTCTGAGTTAACGAGTGAGACTTGCGGAAATGGCTGGTTACCTCTACCAATCACAGGTAGGGCATTTCAAAAGCAATACATAATTATAAAAGTAGACAAATCATGTCAAACAGAAATTAAAAAGCTATATGATTTCCTTCCATTTGCCTAAGACATCAACAACAACATATCCAGTGTAGTCCCTCAAAGTGGGGTGTGGAAAGGGTAGAGTGGACCCAGACCTTACCTCTACCTCAGAGGTGAGTAGAGAGGCTGTTTTCGATAGACATATTTAGGGGTACTGATAGGATGCAAAATTCAGTGAAATAATTGAGGTACTTGCAAGATACAGAAAGGTTATCAGGAGAAGTAGACAAATGGCGTAAAGCTTTTATCAAAAAAAACAATGAAGAAGAAGAAGACAAAAGGAAACAATAAGGGAATTAAAGGAATACCTGCCATCTCATACTAAAACGCAGGCACACATCCAAAAAAAGAAAAGAAAATGAAATTTTGGTCAATTATCAGAGATAACAGAAAATCCACTGATCAAGCATTCTATAATAACTTATAAGAAGGAAACAGAATTGGGGTATATAGACAAAAATGATTCCCAACGATGAGTGAAAATGCATCAAAGCATACCAGAGAATGGAGATACAACTGAAGAAAAAAGGATAGAGAATTGGTGAAATCAACTTTGAGAGAAGCTTAAATGTTTTTTTGAATTAACAAGTGAGAGGTGCTCAAATGATAAGTTACCTCTATCTCTAACCATAGGCAGGGCATTTCAAAAGCAATACCTTAATGATAAAAGTAGACAACTGGTATCAGCAGATGCAAAAAAGCTAAAAAAAAATTCCTTCCGTTTGGCTAAGTCATGGTAGACAGGTTTAGGGGTACAGATAGGATGAAGAATTCAGTGAAATAGTTGAGGTGCTTGCAAGCTAGTCAAACGCAAGGTTATTCAAAAAAAGAAGGCAAATGGTTAAAAACTTTTATCAGAACCAAAAAAAGGGAGAAAGGAAACAAAAAAAGGAAAAATAGGAATCTTTGCTATGAAATTCCAACCTCTTGTACTCAAACACAGGCACATATAGCAAAAAACAAGAAGAAAAATTCTTGATTAATTACTCAAAAGTAACAGGAAATCCACTGTTCAAGCATTGTGTTATAACTTATTAGAAGGAAATAGAATTGGGGTATATAGACAGAAATGATTGCCAAACATGAACGAAAATGCATCAAAGCATACCAGAGATACTTTTTAATAGTTGTTGATGATTTCACTAGAATGACTTGGTTGTTCTTGTTGAAACTTAAATCTGATGTATGTGTAGTATTGAAACAATTCTTAATCTATGTTAGTACACAATTTAACAGAAGAGTTAAGTGTATTAGATCAGACAATGGGACTGAATTTGTTAACTCAGTTTGTGACTCAATGTTTAAAGCACTTGGTATCTCACACCAAACCTCATGTGCCTACACACCTCAACAGAATGGGGTGGCTGAAATAAAGCACAAACACATTCTTGAAGTTTGTAAAGCCATAAGGTTTCAAGGTCACATTCTGTAAAGTTTTGGGGTCACTGTGTTTTAGCTGCTGCCTACCTTATAAACAGGATGCCAACTACTGTCCTCAATAATAAATCACCTTATGAACTGCTTTATGGAAAAAGACCTTCTCTTACTCATCTTAGGGTATTAGGTTGTCTTTGTTTTGCAAAAGTAATACAAGAAACTGATAAGCTTAAGTCTAGAGCCTTAGCTGCTATACACACGGGATACTCTCATTTCCAAAAGGGTTATATACTGTATAACTTTACTAATAATTTGTTCTTTGTCAACAGAGATGTTGAATTTAGGGAAAATGTATTTCCCTTTCAAACAATCAAGAAGGATCAACAGTCTCCATTTCTTGATGTATTTAGTGATGCATTGGTAGATTCATCTGAGAGCACACAACACAATAGGCACTATTCTTCTGATAATCATGTACCATCTACATCAGTTCATACACCATCTACATCAGTCAATCAACCAGATTTACCTTCACTTCTTGTGACTACTGTATCTCGGACTCAACCTCCATCTAATATATCAGCACCACTGTAAAGAAAATCTTCTAGAACCAAACTTGCACCTATCTGGTTAAAGGATTTTGTTACAACTAAGACGACAAGTCCTTCTACACCCTACAACATCTCTAACTATATATAATATGATCAACTTTCTCCTGACTATCAAGCTTTTGTTGCTACAAGCTCAACTGAAGTAGAACCATCATCTTATAATGAAGCAACTCTTGATCCTAGGTGGGTAAGTGCAATGAAAGCAGAGATAGATGCTTTGGAAAGTAACAATACCTGGAAAGTTGTCTCACTACCTGAAGGGAAGAAGGCTATAGGTTGCAAGTGGGTGTTTAGAATTAAATACAAGGATACATGTGAAGTTGAGAGATTTAAAGCCAGACTAGTGGCAAAAGGTTTCAGTCAACAAGAAAGGATTGATTATCAGGAGACATTCTCCCCAGTAGTTAAAATGGTAACAGTGAGATCTATTCTAGCACTTGTTTCTATCAGATACTGGCACATCCATCAAATGGATAAGTACAATGCATTTCTTCAAGGTGACTTATATGATGAAATATACATGGAACTGCCCCAAGGATTTAAAAACCAGGGGGAGAAAAGACAGGTATGTAAACTTCTCAAATCCTTGTATGGACTTAAACAGGCTCCAAGACAATGGAACATGAAACTCCTAGAGGCAATTCTACAGTTTGGATTCAAGCAGAGTGAATATGATCACTCTTTATTTCTGAAGAAAACTGAAAATGAGTTGACAGCAATTTTGGTATATGTTGATGATCTTTTAATTACTGGTAGCAGTCTTCAGCTAATTCAAGACACCAAGGCAGCACTAAGTCAAGATTTCAAGATGAAAGACTTGAGGGAGCTAAGATTCTTTCTTGGTATAGAATTTGCAAGATCAAGTTTAGGAATATTAATGCATCAGAGAAAGTATGTTCTTGAGTTAATTTCAGAAATAGGATTGAGTGCTGCAAGACCTATATCTACACCATTGGAGACAAATGTCAAGTTAACCACTAAAGAAGTAGATGATTTTGTGAATGGAACAAGCAAGAACATCACTGATCCTGAAGTAGATGTAGCAAAATATCAAAGGATTGTGGGAAAGCTCCTCTACTTGACTATAACCAGACCTGATATAGCTTACAGTGTACAAACTCTCAGTCAATTTCTTCATCAGCCTAAGAAGTCTCACTATGAAGCAGCACTGAGAATAATAAGATATGTAAAGCAACAACCAGGACAAGGTATTCTGCTCTCAAGTAACAGCAAGGGACAAATATCAGCTTATTGTGATGTTGATTGGGCAGCATGTCCAAACTCTAGAAAGTCTATAACAGGTTTCCTAATTAAACTCGGTGATTCATTGATCTCTTGGAAATCAAAGAAACAGAATGCAGTATCTAGAAGTTCAGCTGAAGCTGAATACAGAAGTCTAGCATCCACAGTAGCTGATCTAATATGGATTCTGGGATTATTCAAGGAAATAGGAGTACAAGTCAGTCTACCAGTTCAAGTCAATATTGACAGCAAAGCAGTTATGCAAATAGCTGCAAATCCAGTCTTCCATGAAAGAACAAAACACATTGAAATTGACTGCCATTTTGTAAGGGGGGAAATTCAGAAGGGGATGATCAAAACTGAGTACATACCTACCAATCTACAACAGGCTAATCTACTGACAAAAGCTCTAAGCAAGGCTCAACATGAATATCTTTGTTCAAGCTAGGCATGCTAAATATATTTGCACCACCTAGCTTGAGGGGGAGTGTTGAGGATACTAAAGCTAAAGATAATGACTAGTTAGTTATTTTCATGTAGTTAGTTAAGATGACATCACTAGTTAGTTGAATTACATCATTAGTTGGTTAAGTAGTTACTATATACACAACATGTACACTAAGCTACCATATACTTTGAATGAAAAAAATTGCTCTCTCTCCCCTCTAATCTTCTGTTACCTTCTTCTCTTCCTCCTTGTACTATTTCTTCCTGTACTTTCTGTAAATTCAACACAATTTAAGATTGAGTTTTATTTTATTATTATATCCTTCTGTAGTTTTAAATGAATGGTTATCCATACATTATTTCTAGTGTGTTAGTTTGTTAATTTTGATATGCTAACAAGTTTAGATAGAGGCAACATGAATTATTCCACATCCCAAAATAGAAAATCAAAGAACTTCATTTTAGGTCAAACTAACTATAAATATCATATGTAGAAAGTACCTCGATCACAATTTAATATCCTGTTTCAATTTTGTGGTAAATGATATGATCATATTTCATTAACTTTATGAAAACAATTTGAATTCATTTGGTCAAAGTCAAAGAACTGTAGGCATTAAATTAGTTAGTGAATCTTATTGAATAAATATTAATTTGATTAATTTTTTGAGAATTATTTAAATTCATTTTGACATAATCAAGAAATTTTAGACATTAATTGAACTAGGATAAGATTTAATATTATTAAAACATGTCCTTTTTTGCAAGAGTCAACTAATTATGTGTGAATTTAATATTATAACAAAATAAGGTGAGTAAATAAATTTATAAAAAAAAAGTCTAGTATAGTGTATATAATTCATTAATTGTGAAAAAGTGGCCTGAAAAAACATATCACATACAATTTCTGTGGGAAATCAGACCTACAAAGTACATAAAAAATAGAATAGACATGATTTTGCATATAATTAAAACACATCATAACTACAAAAATATTAAAATTAGATATAAATACCAAAAGCCAAAAAAAGATAAATTTTAAATAACTTTTTCAATTGGTGCTAAGATAATGTTATTACCACAACAACAAAAGAAAATTCTTTAAAGTTAATTGATTTAAATCTCTAATCTGTTCACATTGATGCAATAAATAAATTTTAAATAACTTTCTCAGTTGGTGTTTTTAATGCTATTATCACAACAATAAAAGAAAATTCTTTAAAATTAATTGGCTTAAAGCTCCGATATGTTCAAATTGATGCAATAGATAAATTTTAAATAACTTTCTTAATTGATGTTAAAATAATGCTATTACCACAACAATAAAAGAAAATTCTTTAAAATTAATTGATTTAAAGCTCTAATCTATTCACACTGATGCAATAGATAAATTTTAAATAACTTTTTAAATTGGTGTTAAAATAAATAACTAAAAATTACATAAATACACAACTTATGTTTTCAATATTGCAAAAAAATCCCAACTCCCTAAACATATTACAAAAATCCCAACATATACACAGAATGCTATGTATATGTCGGTTATGTTATTTATATTAATAGGGAGAGAGAGTAAAATAATTAAAGAAGTGGGAGAGAGTGTAATTACTTCCAAAAGGGTTGGTATTTATGTTATTTATACTTAAAATAATGCTACTACCACAACAATAAAAGAAAATTCTTTAAAGTTAATTGATTTAAAGCTTTAATCTGTTCACACTGATGCAATAGATAAATTTTAAATAACTTTCTCAATTGATGTTATGATAATGCTATTACCACAACAATAAAAGAAAATTCTTTAAAGTTAATTGATTTAAAGCTCCAATCTGTACACATTTAAAAGCCCTTTTGAACTTTACTTGACAATTAATAAATTGATTTGTCAAAACTGAATAAATATAATTTTTAAGTAACAACTCAGCAAATAAGAGTGCACATATAAAATGCTAGGCACTGATTAGTTCGTCTCTATATTTTATTCAGTTTTTTTCAGAAAAATATCTAAGTAGCCAAGAGGAGACATATAAGCGGTATCAATTTTCTTCTTTGATTTATTCAATTCATCATTGAGATAATCAATTTGCTTCTACGTTTTATTCAATCCTTTTTTTATTTTTATTTTCGTACAGGATTCAAATCGAGTGATGGTCTACTAGATTTAATTAAAATCTTACTTTGTGATTTAATTTTGTTTGCCTTCTTTTTGCCTTTTTGTTCATGTATACATTAATGTTAGAATGTTTCAATTAAGTAGGTATTTTGGCTTTTAATTTGTGGCCATCTCTAACAAATCTTGTAAGACTAATAACAAGATTGTTAATGCTTGTTTATTCCTTTTTCTCTCTCTTTTTTCCTTCTTGCAACTCTGTTTTAAAAAGATTTCTCTGAAATAGAGGGTTTATGTTTTAAAAAGATTTCTCTGAAATAGAGGGTTTATCAAAAAGTTCTCTGCCTCCAAAAGAAAAGATAGCGTTGAGGTTCTTATATATCTTAGCCTTTTTAAACCCCATCCGTGGATTACACTAGGTATGCAGCTGTTGTATATTCATTCAAACACAATCATTGATTGCAAGTGCTTACATGTCATATAAAGGATACAAAAAACACACATCTGATTAAAAAATGTATGTCGCCTCCTCTTTGTAGTAACATTGATTTTTTCTAAGTTCAATTCTAAATTTTGATTTAATTGCCACAAGTATATATATAATTTTTTATGTCCTTGTTCCGCAATTTTGAATGAATATATGCCATATCTGATTTGAGTTTGATATAAGGAAAACATAACAATGATCGTAGAAAAAATATTTTTTCCTTTTTCCTATACAAAAATACTTTTTCCCTTTTTTGGTTCAAATTTTAATATAATTTTATTTGTTCCAACTTTGGACTCAACTAGTATAAGGGGAAGACCTTATTTGGCACGAATATGAATTGTGAATTTAAATAATCGATTGATCTAAATTTTTACATTTAATTTTATAGTAGATGTTCAATATGCTCGAATCACAAAAGAATGAGAAAAAGGATGCTAAGAAAAACAAGAATTTCGAAGAACGCAAGAAACGCAGATTAGAAAATGCCCCAGAGGACTCTACCAAGAAAGACAAATCAGGTAATGCCCCAGAGGACTCTACCAAGAAAGACAAATCAGGTAATGCCCCAGAGGGCTCTTTCCAAAAAGGAAAATCAGGAAATTTCCTAGAGGACTCTTCCAAGAAAGGCAAATCGAAACATGCCCTAGAGGGCTCTTCCCAAAAAAGCAAGTCAGGAAATATCCTAGAGGACTCTTCCAAGAAAGGAAAATCGAAAAATGCCCCAGAGGGCTCTTCCCAAAAATGCAAGTCAGAAAATGCCCCAGAGGACTCTTCCAAAAGAGGCAAATCAGGAAATGCACCAGATCACTCTCTCAAAAAAAGAAAATCAAAAAATGCACTGAAGGACTCTTCCAAGAAAGACCAATCAGGAAATACCCCAGAGGGCTCTTCACAGAAAGGAAAATCAAGAAATTCTCAAGAGGACTTTTTCAGAAATGGTAAATCAAAAAATGCACTGGAGGACTCTTTCAAGAAAGATCAATCAGGAAATGCCCCAGAGGGCTCTTCCCAGAAAGACAAATCAGAAAATGCCCCAGAGGGCTCTTCTCAGAAAGGCAAGTCAGGAAATGCTCCGGAGAACTCATTCAAAAAAGGCAGATCAGGAAATGCACCAGAGCACTCTCTCAAAAAAAGCAAATCAAAAAATGCACTGAAGGACTCTTCCAAGAAAGACCAATTAGGAAATACCCCAGACGACTCTTCCCAGAAAAGCAAATCAGGAAATGCTCCAGAGAACTCTTTCGAAAAAGGCGAATCAGAAAATGCACTGGAGAACTCTTCCAAGAAAGACCAATCAGGAAATACCTCAGAGGACTCTTCCCAGAAAGGCAAATCAGGAAATGCCCCAGGGGGTTCTTCTCAGAAAGACAACTCAGGAAATGCCACAAAGGATTCTTCCAAAATAGGAAAATCAAAAAATGCACTGAAGGACTCTTCCAAAAAAGATAAAGCAAAAAATGCACTGAAGAACTCTTCCAAGAAAGACAATTCAGGAAATGTCCCAGAGGGCTCTTCCCAGAAAGGCAAGACAGGAAATACCCCAGAGGACTTTTCCAAAAAAGAAAAATCAAATAATACACTGGAGAACTCTTCCGAGAAAGGCAATTCAAGAAATGCCCTAAAGGCCTCTTCCCAGAAAGGCAAGACAGTAAATGCCCTAGAGGACTCTTCCAAACAAGGCAAATTAGAAAATGCATTGGAGGACTCTTCCAAGAAAGGCAAATTAGAAAATGTCCCAGAGGACTCTTCCAAGAGAGGCAAATTTAAAAATGGACCAGAGGGCTCTTCCAAGAAAGGGAAATCAGGAAATGTCCCAGAGGACTCTTCCAAGAAAGGAAAATCAGGAAATGCCCCAAAGGGCTCTTCCAAGAAGATTTCAACTACCAAACAAAATCAGAATGCTATTCACGGTACGTAATTAATAAATTAATTCAACATCTTACAATTGATTTATGCTATTAGGTTCATTTGCTATGAGGATAACTAATCTCAAAATTAATTTTAGGATGAATTTATCCCATGCTTGAGATGTAATAGAAGTGTCAGTTATTCCAAGATTATTGTGTTAATTTTTCCAACGTTAAGGTTAAAAAATAACATTCTCAGAATAACTTATTTTTCAACCCTTAATTGTGGTCTTTCATTCGGTTATGTATGATTTTCAGGTGAGTTTGAGAGCCTCGGTAAAGATAGCCCAATGAATAATTTGAATTGTACCTTAGTGGACAATAACGTTGGAAATACAAATGACAAAGAAAATGAAGACCACCATGTAAGTAAGGGAATATCAAAAAATACAATTATGTCCCTTGCTAACGCTTGTGAGGTAATTGATCAACACTTATGCCTCCATTTACATAATTTTTCCATTGAGCATGCTCATTGTATTCCACAATATATTTTTCCATCTCCAATCATTTATTAAAAAAAAAGAAATTGGATTTACAGTTGTTTGGAAATGAGATATTCGAAGAACACAACGAAAGCAACATAAATAAGGATCAAAAAGATTCTTTCGAGGAGGAACTACCTGCAAACCAACAAGAAGAAGAAGATGTTGATGGTACTATAGGTTTTCACATCTTACAATTTAAACTTTTGTTAATCATAGATTTATTTTTGTTTTCTGAAATAGAGAAGAATTCTAAATTTTAAATCAACGAGCGCAGGGTAATTGAAACTCTTGAGACTTAAATGGCACACAACATAGTGGTAGTCTAAAATTTACTCATTAGATTGAAGCACCGGTCCCATTTTTTGAACTTATAATTTGTTCTAGTCTTGGCGAACAAAGCTACCTGGTACCTGTTATTGGTGGGAGGTGACAGGTATCCCATGAATTTAGTTGAGGTGCGTGCAAGCTGGCCCGGACACCGCGGTTATCAAAAAAAAAAGTTTCATGTGTATCATGCCATTTTATTTTGTTGCATATAATTTTCAGGTGAATCTGAGCTCAACAAAGTTACATGTGAAGGTAGTCTGCCTGATAATTCTGATGATCATTTTCTAAACAACAATTGGGTCAAGTATGGGTCAAAACTTTGGACAAAAGATGCAAGTTATCTCATCAAGTATGGAATACCAAACAGTAAAAAATTCCGTAGCATTGCTAAACTCTATGAGGTAATTATTCATATAAGGTTTATGTCTATCTTAATATGTAACATCAAGTATTTTCAATAATATAATAGTTTTCTCTTTCTTTACTTTTGGTTCTTAGATATTTGACAAAATATGTTAAAAACTTATTTTGGTTATCTCATTAAGTTTTCTTGCATTCTACAGAATACTCCCAGGCTCTCACCAGTTGAAGATGAATATAATTGGGATCTTATAATTATTGAAGAACCAAATAGGAATCATTCGGCAAAAGAAGATTCAAGTATCAAAAGAAAGAAAGAGGATGTTGGTTCGGGGAAAGAAGATTCAAGTATCAAAAGAAAGAAAGAGGATGTTGATTCTGCAAAAGAAGATTCAAGTACCAAAAGAAAGAAAGAGAATGTTGGCTCGGGAAAAGAAGATTCAAGTATCAAAAGTTATGAAGAGAATGCTGGTTCGGAAAAAGAAGATTCTAGTGTCGAAACAAACAAAGAGAATGTTGGTTTGGCAAACGAAGGTTCAAGAGTTGAAACAAACAAAGAGAATGTTGGTTCGGCAAAAGAAGGTTCAAGAGCCGAAACAAACAAAGAGAATGTTGGTTCGGCAAAAGAAGGTTCAAGTGCCGAAATAAACAAAGAGAATGTTGGTTCGGCAAAAGAAGGTTCAAGTGCCAAAACAAACAAAGAGAATGTTGATTCGGCAAAAGTAGGTTCAAGCATCAAAAGAACCAAAGAGAATGTTGGTTCGGCAAAAGAAGGTACAAGTGCCAAAACAAACAAAGAGAAAGTTGGTTCGGCAAAAGAAGGTTCAAGTATCAAAAGAACCAAAGAGTATGTTGGTTCGGCAAAAGAAGATCCAATTACCAACACAAACAGAGAGAATGTTGGCTTGGCAAAGGAAGATCCAAGTATCAAAACAAACAAGGAGAATGTTGGTTCAGCAAAAGAAGATTCAGGTATCAAAACAAACAACGAGAATGTTGGTTTGGCAAAGGAAGATCCAATTATCAAAACAAACAAGGAGAATGTTGGTTCAGCAAAAGAAGATTCAGGTATCAAAACAAACAAAATGAATGTTGGTCGTAAGAGAAAAGAGAGAGAGAGAACAAACAAGGCAATGGAGAACAGAATGTTGGTTCGGCAAAAGAAGATTCAAGAATCAAAATAAAGAAAGAGAAGGTTGGTCGTAAGAGAAAAGAGAGAGAGACAACAAAAACGGCAACGGAGAAAAGGATGTTGCAACTCCTTCCACCTATCTCCAAGATTGAATTTTAACATTTCATTGAATTCCAGCTGCTAGATTGCATTTGAATTATTTCTAGTTGAATTATATCAGTTCATTTACTTTCAACTTTAAGTTTCCTTTATAAACTTTGCTATACTTCTTTGGTTCTTCATTATTAACTACCTTTTATAAAGGTTTATCTTCAAAACTCGTCAACAAGAACGGTATGATCTCTCTCGGAGTAAAAGAAAATCAGATTCGATATTATATACCAAATCAGTAAATGTGAGTTTTCTCCAAATTCCTGAGAAAGGCTCCAAACATAAGTGTCTAAAGTCAGGTTAATTTCACAGAAGGTCATCAACTTATAGGTTCACAGAAGAGAGAATTTTCGAAAGTGAACATAAAAGGAAGTCTTGCCTTTCATCAGGCAGGTACCGATGAATTGTGAAGGGTATCTTCTTTTCTCGGAGCTCTTTCATTGCCATCTTCTGAAGCAAATGGACATTAAGGAAGATACATCAAACATTTCTATAAACTTTACAAGTGAGCTGCCGATTTCCCTCCTATCCTAATGACAAAACCGGATTCAGAGGTTGTTTCTCTTAAGACGAAAATGTACGATTGCAGTCACGAAGGGTTTCCACCCTACGTCATCATTTTCATGCTTTTTTTGTTAAAGTAACATGAGAACCTGGGGAGACTGGAGAAGAGACTCCTGTTTGCTATTGACTTCGGATAAAAGTTTTCTTGATAAGTCACTGAGTGCAGATAAAAAAGAAAAGGACAGCCTCACGACTCACATTAAGAGGATCAGTTTCAATCATCACAGGAACATTCATGCTGCATGAGCACAATACAGACTCCCCATAATCCCAATATTCCATTGCTTAAAATACGAGCCCTACAAAAATGGCTAAAATAGGGAAGAATAGGGCCAGGACCTGATCTGGAGCACTCGAATTCCCAGGCTTCTTGCACGTTCATATTTTGTCATATACTTACGTTTCCTGAGGTCGCTCCTCAGGTGCTCTGGCTTTGCCTCACCTTCACCCAATAGGGGGTCTTGTACATCCTCAGTGTTGCCATTTTCTTCTTCTAACTCCGCTCCTCCTAGATAATAAAACACATTAATGTTTGATGATTAATATAGTTATGCAACATCCATGAATTACATTCAAATACTGAAGAATATGGAAATAAATTATTTTACAAGAAGTTCGGGCTCCATGGGCTCATCCTTGTATCTGCAACAATTTACACATGCCTAATACAAAAGAGACCAAATGACCTTTCCTACAGTCCAAAATAATTGATCTTCACAATAACTAAATAAGCAATCGGCGACAATAAGAAACCAGTAAAGGGCTAGTTCATTAGTTCATAATTTATAACTAACTCAAGTGTTTTTTTTATTTTTTTACTCAGTTTCAGAAAAAAATAAAAGAATAAATAATTAAGCTTAAGCATAAAGATAACCTTTACTAGAACTAACCAGGTCAAAACAATACTAGTTCACAAGGTACGTACCATGCTACCATCACTAGTGAATGTTATCTCTCTGAAGCTAGTTAACCAATGCAGGAATAAGCAACGCAACAAATTTGCTAACATAGAGACTCTGGACCTAAAAGGCACAAGGTTTCGGGTAGTAGCCTAAGGTGCATGCAGGCATTAGATTGTAGTTCCAATTTGATTTTTAAACTTAGAATTTGTTCCATGTGTGTCATACTCACTCATTTGGTAATACATGATTATCAGATGAGTCTGAGCTCAATAGAACCACAGGTGAAGATAGTCTCTCAGATAATACAAATTAAATGATAATAACATCATATATACCTTATTTCTATTTCCTTACATCAACATTAAGCATTTTCAATAAGTTTCTAGTATTGTTTAACAATAATTTGTGTTCCTTAGTTTTGGTGCTTAGAGATTTGACAAAATAAAGAAATTGTTAAACTTATTTTGATCATCTCATCAAGTTCCCTTGCAAATTGCAATATTTCAGTTTACTAACAGGCTCTCACCAGTTGAATAGTGTTGGAATCTCCCTAGGGAAGAACACTCAAATATGAATCTTTCAACAAAAGAAGATTCACGTAATAAAAAGAAAATGTTGTTTGTAAGAAAAAATAGACAGAAACCCAAAATGGCAAGAGAGAAAATTAACGATACTATGACTTCTTCCACCTTCAAGATTGTATTTTAATCATATCTTTGAATGTTGAATTGCATACACATGACTGTTGGCAACTGGCAGGAGGAGGTCGTTTGGGTAACAACATGGTCAAAGAGGAGGTCTGGCAGAGGAGGCATCAGCAGCAGCCTGTTTGCAATGGTGATCGCCACATTATGGCGTGATAGGAACTTGATGAGGTTACAAGGGAGTACCTATCAAGTGGATACTGGATAGGGTATGCAAGGAAATTGCAATATACTTACACACATGAGGACGTGACAGGAAGAGATGGCAACCAATTCTGGCTCAACTGACTCATTCTCCTGAGCCTACTCTGATGACTAAGGACTTCAGCAATTTCACAGTCTAGTTTTGAGCCTACTGATCCTTTTTGGAATTATATTGTTTTTTTTTTTTTGAATAGGTTAGTAGTTGAGTCTAGTTTTATAGACTCTTTGCATCTGTATTTCTTTAAGAAACAGCTGGTCAGGCCTGTTTGCTTTTGTAATGATAACTTTTGGTAATAAAATTTTCTTAAAAAAAAAAAATCGTACTTTAACTTTGATTGTTGAATTGTATCAATTAATTTACAATTTTAAATTTATGTTTGAATGGAAATCACAGTGATTATCCAATATTGCTTCTTCAATCATTATTTATTAATTATCCTTTACAAAGGCTTATTTTCAAAATTTGTCAACAATAATAGCTTGATCTCTCTCGAGAAAAAAGAATGTTAAGCATTTTTCTTGTATAAATATTGGGTATGTGATTCTACCTCTATTTTATTCATTCCCCAAGAACACCATTAATTTTCATGTTTTGATTCACTTAGATGTTAAAGTTGAGATTTTGAATTCCTAAGGTAAGAACTTGAAAATTGTTGTTTGGATATGAATTTGGGATTGGATTTTGTTGATTTTTGGAACTTAAGATCCTTATGTCATAGGTAAATCAGTTTTGGCATCAAATTACAGATTTGTCATTTTTTTTCATCGTTTAAAAGCATCAAACTTGGAGATTTCGGGCCTAATGTTACGAAATTGTATTTTGATGATTTGAGGATCGATTTGAACTCCATTTTCAACGAAATTTTACATTTTGGTTCCTTACCTTATGGGTAAATCGATCCTTAAAGAAAATTTCTTTTTCGCCCTTGGGGGCTTGCGGTTGACTTTTTGGATCCGAGATAGAAGTATAGCAATATGGGTATCGATAGACTCATATTCTCTCGTAGATCATGTTCATGATAGATTGGAAGTATTCTTAGGCTGTTTGGGAAGGAAAGACGCATATGTGATGGTTCATGGCACATTTTCTCCCCATTCGAGGTAGGCCATGACTTACTTTTCCCAAACTTAGCTTAGTGATAGCTTATCATATAACGCATGTTTGGGTTGGCGAATGATGGGTTTGGGGTATTTATTGAATTGAATAGATGTCGTGAAAACCCAAAATGGAAAATTTAGCTAATAAATGGCTTACGAGTTGTCATTTGTATTGTATTTGTGAAAACCAAGATCGGATCTTAGTTGATAGATGCTATATGAATTGAAAGATGTACTTGTTGTATATTACTCCATTTCATGCATTAGTCCGTACCTTAATGAGTTGGTGGCCTACGAGCATTTTTTATTTTTTTTGACAAGGTAACGAACAGTGTATATAAATCATCAACACAAAAGCTGGAAGCGAAATTACATCATTGAATCTACTAGTAGACTAACGCTACATCCAATCTCAATTTACAAGGATCCTAGGATGTCCACAATAGAAACGAGGTCATCTATATAGTCTGAGCTGCACCAATAACAAAAACTTAGGATGCAATTCATCTTTAACTTTTGCAGAGAACTACTGTTGCCTTAAAAACACCTAGAGTTTCTCTTTTTCCAAATGGTACACCATATTACTGCTGGGACAATTCTCCATCTGTCTTTGTTAGTGCTACCTCCACCCTCAAAATTCCAGCTAGTTAGTGCCTCTCCTGTTCTACCCGGCATCGTCCACCTTACGCCTTTGAAGCTAGTAAATAGATTCCAAAGCAGGCTAACCACTTTACAATGTAGAAACAGATGATTAATTGTCTTTGCATTATGTTCACAAAAATAACACCTGGAGCACATATGTGTGCCTTCTTCTTTAGGTTCTCCTGAGTTGAAACAATTTCTATCACAACCAACCAAGTGAAAATGGCTACTTTGTGTGGGGATTTTTACTTTCCAGATAAGTTTCCAAGGTAAAAAAAATGATCTGCAAATGCAAACCCATCTAATTCATGTCCTTATAAGCGAAGCTTACAGTAAAAATGTCCTTGTTGTGGCATTTCCGTCTTAGAGTATCTTCTCCTTCCTATAGCCCTTTGCATTGGTCTAGAGTGCCGTAAAGTCGGCCAATCTTTCCATCTCCCAGTCTTGCATCAATTTTCTATAGGTCAAATTCCAACCTTGATTCGACAACACCTCATGTAAAGTAGCATTTTGTTGCTGATTTAAAATATAAATCTCAGGAAACAGTTGTTTAAGACGTTCCATTCCCTAGCCAGTTATCTTCCCAGAACAAGATCCTCTTTTCATCTTTCATATTAAAACTAGTTCTTTCAAAGAATACATGCCACAAGTTCCTGATTGATCTCCACAAGCTTGTGCCGCATGTGGTGTTTACTTCTTTTGTCCTCCAAAAACCTTCCCTTTCATACTTAGCTTGAATCACAGTGCCCTGTAAAGAATGTTCTTCCTTAGGTAGTCTCAAAAGTCATTTCATCAAGAGACTTTTGTTCTGAATTCTCAGATTTCTGATACCCAACCTTCCATCTTTCTTAAGACAAAATTAGCTTGTCCCATTTAACTAAATGATAACCTTTTTCCTCTTCGCCCCCACGCCACAAAAAATCCCTCTAGAGAGCATCAATTCTTTCCTCCACATTAACACGAAGAGGAAATAATGACATTAAGTAGGTAGGTGAAGCATCTCATACAGAATTGGTCAGGACCAATCTGCCACCCTGAGACAAGTATTGTGCTTTCCATCTAGTCAATCTTTTCTCATATCTTTCAATGACATCATTCCATATAGGCCAAACTCATTGACAGACACCTCAACTTGACACGATCTTTCACTTTGACACCTAAAGTCGACATTATTCATTTTAAGCATCTCAACTAACGTCCAACTGTGTCATTTTGGCACCTTTTGCACAACTGGCATGGTGCGTGTATTACACTTGCCTGAAGGCGCGTGGAAGGTATTTTGCGGCTAATATGGCGTCCAAGTTGGCCCACAAGCAATATATTAACTCACCTCCATTAATTTATACCGTCTTCTTCATTTTTATTCACCATTTTTACCAATCTTAAACTTATTTAAAGGTGAAAATTATTGGGAGAGATTTAAAAATTAGATACACATTTAGGGGTTCGTCCTCTCTCATACGAATCAGGTTTGCAAATAATGTTCAATTTAATTAGTTTAGTTGGGTGAATAATAACCAAATTGAATCTAAAATAAAGATTTAACTAGTCATATAATTTATAAAATTGATTTAACTAGTAATATAATTTATAAAATTGAATCTAAAATTGAATAATAACTAGTCATATAATTTATAAAAATCCACCCGTATAAATTAAATTGATATCATTCATTAATTTGATTTAGTATCGAATGCGGTAAGCTTTTTTTTTTTCTTCCAAGGGAATAATCTAAAAAAAATTGAAATGAAAAACACCACCAAGCAAAAATTTTTAACCCAAATAATTATAAAATAAGGGATTATAATTACTCCCACCCCACCAAATTTATCTTCTCCAGCCCACCCCCCACTCGCTCCCCTACCCTCAGTTATCTTCTCCAATGCCCACCACCATGTCACCTCCTCTCCCCCCCACCCCCCACCCCCACCGACCCTCCACAACTAAAATCTTCTCTTCAATTACCTCTGAATACACAATTATCTTTTTTCAAAAAGAAAATCTGTTAAGAATTCATTTTTTAACAAAATCTATTAAAAATTTGTTGAGATTTCACAATTGGAGGAAATTTTCACAATCGAATTGCATTTGACATGATTCATTCTTTCATGCTAACTCTAAAATCTATCTCAAAATTTTTCACATTAAAGGAGCTTAAAATTTTCCAATGTGATTTCGCTCAAATTTGCTTGACAAGGATAATGTTATGGCTGTAAATAACAATTAGAAACCAAACGGTATAAGGTTAGTGGGCGAGAATTGCGAAATATTTGAAGAAGATAGGATTTGGGTTTGGATTGGGGGGGGAGGGGGGCTAAAGGCGGCATTTGAAGAAGATGATTGTGGTGGCGGGGGCTGTTGCAGTGGGGATTTGGGGGCGGGGGTTTGGTGGGTTGGATTGACATTTTAGGGGGGGAGGCGGGGGAAGGGTAGGAGCAGTGTTTAGAATTGCGCCCTCAACGTTGCATAATGTGATGATGAGATGCGGTCCTCCGGCGAGTCGCAACTATGATGCGGTGCAATTGAGAATCGCGGGCGCATCAAGCACTGTTGCGTGATGCGATGGATATTGCGTTGCGATGCGCTCGCAATATGTATTTTTTTATTTTTGTTGCGGATGGTATTTATTGTTGGTTGGAATTGCATGTGCTGGTATTTTTGGGTTTTCACAAAAGTTGCTTAAAGTCAAAAAAAGTGGTCAAAAGTTGAAAAAGGTAATGAAGAAAGTTTAAAGTAGCAACTTAGGATTTTCACAGCTTTCTCTCTTCTCCAACGATCAAAGAATTTGGCTACTGAACAGTGTAAGTCTTCTTCTTCTTCTTAACAACTGAATGACTGATGCTCTGTTTTGATGCTCAGTTTTTTGTCCTTTTTTTTTCTGTTCTTCTTCTTCTTTTTTTAACAACTGAATGACTGATGCTCTGTTTTGATGCTCAGTTTTTTGTCGTTTTTTTTCTGTTCTTCTTCTTCTTCTTTAACAACTAAATGACTGATGCTCTGTTTTGATGCTCTGTTTTTTGTCTTTTTTTTCTGTTCTTTTTTTTTTTTAAATGACTGATACTCTGTTCTTCTGATGATATGAATGACTGATGCTCTGTTTTGATGCTCAGCTATTCTGAATGACTTCTTTAATAGCTGCCACGTTCATTTTTTGTTATTAAGATTATGCGACGTTGCGGGCGCAATTCTGAACACTGGATTAAACATTATAATTTTTTTAATTAATGAGATAAGCTTTCCATATTTAATAGCTACATCCTTGATTATTTAATATTAAGAATAAATAATTTATCTTTATTTTGATTAAATGAAATAATCATTGTATATTAATATAAAATAAGGATAAATATTATAATTATTTGATTATAAATTAAAGATTAATGTATATGTTTTGAAAGCACACATTTTTTTAATGAAACTAAATTTAGCGTAAGTATATATTGAACATATTAATATTCTCATCTTTTTATTCTTTTATTAAATTGCGCTTCACTTCAATGATGCGGTCGCATCGCATAATGCGTGATGCAGAGCCTTGTCGCATTTTTCCGCATCACACATCTCTGAACACTGGGTAGGAGAAGACAATTTGGGGGTGGGGTGGCGGCGGCGGCGAACAATTTAGGGGTGGAGTGGTTGAGGAAGATGATATGGGGTGGGAGTTGGGTGGTTGAGGAAGATGATATAAGGTGGGGGTGAGGTTATTAACATTTTTTTGTTTAAATTAATTATATAAAAATTATTTTGATAAACAAGACAAATGAACTCTAATAATTGATCCCTTTACATGTCATAGCGCGTGTAATACACGCGCAACATATATGTTTGCTGATTGTGCAAAAAGTGTCAAAAGTGACACATTGAAATACTAGTTGAGGTGCCAAAAATGAACATCGTCTACTTTAGGTGCCAAAGTGAAAGATCGTGCCAAGTTTAGGTGTCTGTCGATGGGTTCCGCCTTCCATATATCTCTTGATTACTTGTTGAACCTAGAGCCATTCCTAAGTAAACTGTTGGAATATTGCCTATCTCTACCCAAAATTCCAGCCAACACTTGAATCGTAGCCACCCCGTTAATTGGGAAACTAAGGTTTTTCTCCAATTAATGTGAAGGCCTAAGATAGCCTCAAAGAGAATCAAATTAATCCATACTTCAATTGACACTTCTGCATCACAACATATGAGTGTGTCATCGGCATACTGTAAGTGTGTTACTTCCACTCTTTCATTTTGTTCCTTTTGATACATTGAAACCTCTCATCCAACCATTATTGTGGGCAATCTTCACCATGTTGTTGAGTCCCTCCATCACCAGAATGAACAGAAAAGGTGATAACGGATCACCTTGTCTCAAACCTCTTTGAGAAGGAAAAAAACCTTCAGGTGAACCGTTTATCAGAAACCTGACTGTGTTAATGCAAAATCTTATCCATCTAATCCATTTTCCTCCAACATCCATCTTCTGCAGAATTCTAAGCAAGAAACGCCAATTCACATGGTCATATGCCTTTTCAATATACAATTGAAACATGATGCCTGGTGTCTTATCTTTCATCCTGGTGGAATACGAGCTTTGTCTTTGAAAAGTTATATTATTAGCTTCCAGATACATATTTGAATGAAATATTCTTATTTGAGAAGGTACTAGCCTAATTTGAAAGTAATCTTCTTATTTGAAAAGCTATTAGCGTAAGAGCATGGATTTGAAAGCAAACTAATTAATTGAGGATGATTTACTTACCTAAAGACACCATACTGAAGCAGTCTGCTTAGTTGAGGTAATGCAGCCAAACGGGCTTTGTGAGGAAAAGAATCTGTTTAGTTGATAAAAGTAGCCTAAGGGGACTCTTCTGAAAGCAAAACTCTATTATTTGAGAAGGCTTGTAGCCTACGGATATTGTGTTGACCTATTGCATTCAAATTTTATTGTATTGTGATCACGCATATACATCTATTTGTCGTGGATCATGGATTTAGCAGGGATGAAGGAGCTAGAGGTTACTTCTGGGTGTTTGCTGATTTGATATTTTTTAGTGTCAAGGTCATTATTGGCTGTGTTGTGCCAAGGTCTTTTCAGGCTAAGGCTAACGCCAAGGTCTTTTCCAGCTAACCAGAGGTTTCTTTCAGATGGTATATGGGCCTCGCGAGCCCCACATGGGTCCCTCCACCAAGCATACAACTGTGAAGGTAGGTTTTGTTTGAAGTTGTCTCAGGCAGAGAGTAAATTGGGGAAAAAGCAGTCTATTCCCAGTGAATGAGATTGCTCAGAATTAGGAATTAGCAGACATACTGGGATACAGAGTTGATCAAATGCCTACACCTACTTGGGCATGCCTCTGGGCAGCAGGCATGAAGCAAAGGAAATACGGGATGGCATTCTGGATAAAACTAAAAAGAAGCTTGCTAGAGGGAAGGCACAATATCTATCTCTTGGCAGAAGATTGATCCTCATCAACTCTGTTCTAGATTCTGTGCCTACTTATGTGATGTCCTTAATCGCGATTCCAGCAAATGTGGTGAAAAAACTGGACTAGTAGGAGGAACTTCTTATGGCAAGGAAATAAGGCAGGGAAAGGCTACAACTTGGTCAATTAGAAGATTGTACTTCTCAGCAAAGACAAAGGGGGTCTGGGGATCAGAAACCTGAGATTGCAAAATGAGAGCCTACTGATGAAGTAGCTCTAGAGATACAATACGGAGGGAGCAACTCTTTGGAAGGAGGTTATAATAGCAAAATATGGAGAGCTAAGTCCCTGGGGTACAAAAGATGCCTCTGAACCATATTGTGTGGAGGTGTGGAGGACAATCAGAAATTTATGGCCATAGATAGAAGAAAATTTATATATCAACGTGGGAAACGGTAAGAAAACCAGTTTCTAGAAGGATAGTTGGATAGACCAAACTTCTATCAGAGACCTTTTCCCAGATTTGTTCCTTATATGTGAGAATCCTGATTCTAGAGTATGTGACTGCTGGATAGATCAAGGTTGGACACATCATTTAGAAGATTACTAAACGATTGGGAGCTGGAGAGGATGGCAGCTTTACTGGGAAAATTAGGAGAGAACATAATCACAGCAGCCACAGACAAGGTCTTGTGAAAACATAGCAAGGATGGAGTATTTTTGGGTCAGTAGTGCATGCAAAAGAGGCCTGCAGGTGATGGTTGGGGCTCCGAAATATCATTGGAACAATTTCTGAAAGGGTGACATCCCTATAAAACTGAGATGTTTCACTTGGCTAGTGATAAAGCGGACATGCCAAACACAAGAAGTCCTACAGAAGAGGGTAGGCAGATGGTTCCCAGGTGTTTTGTATGTAACATGACAGGGCAAACAAATAAACATCTATTCTTACACTGCGAATTCACTGTTCAATTATGGAGTCTGTTCCTCAACATTACAAGCATGAGTTGGACAATGCCAGAACATATATTAGATCTTTTGAGCTGTTGGATTAGAGGGGGCGGCAGTAAAAGTCAAAAGAAATGGTGCAGATCAATACCATCTTGTATATGGTGGCCAGTATAGAGGGAAAGAAATGGAAGAAGTCTTGAAAATACGTCCAATTCCACACACAAAGTCAAATGGAATTGTATTGTATCTTTACTTTTTTGGTGTAAACAACTTTATGTAGAAGATATAGATCAGATTATAGATTTCATAAGAAATCTGTAATTGCTACTCTTTTGTTTTTGGAGGTGGCCAGCCAGCATAACCTTAATGCTGAGGATACAACTCTTACCAGTTTTTTTTTTTCAAACAAAAAAGATGCTCTTGTACTGGAAACATTAGATCTTTATTGTATTTTAAATTTACTTTAAGACTTTCCTTCGGTTATTATTATTACTTACGTGTTTTGACTTGATATGTCTTTGGGGTGAAGGGGTGGCTAACCTACCAGTGGGTTCGCGTAGGTGCCATCATCACCTTGAAATTTGGGTTGTGACAACATGGAGTGGTACACATCCCAAAATAGAAAATAAAAAATCGTAGTAAACAAGTTTAAAGAGAGGGGACATGGAGTCTTACACATCCCAAAATAGAAAATCAAAAACTTTTATTTTAGAGCAAATTAACTATAAATATCTCCTGTAAGAAAAATATTACTACTTAATCATAATTTAATGTCTTTTTTATTTTGTAGTGAATCTGATTGTTCAAATAGAATTGTCGAGAATTCTACGCATGATTAAAACATATGACGAACTACAAAATATTGAAATAAGACATAAATGACAAAAGTAAAAGAAATAAATGATAAATCTTAAATAACTTCCACAATTGGTGTTAAAATAACACTATTACCACAACAGTAAAAGGAAATTCTTTAAAATAATTGGTCTAAAACTCTAGTTTGTTCACACCAATGCACTTTAAAAGCCCTTCTCGACTTTATTTGACATCTAATAAACTGAATTGCCAAAACTACAAACATAGTTTTCAAGGAACAACTCAGTAAACAAGAGGTGCACATATAAAACGCGCACTGACTAATTCGCTGCTTCATTTTATTCAAGTTTTCAAGGAAATATCTAAGCAGACATAATGAGACATTTGAACCAAGGAAATATCTAAGCAGCCAAGAGGAGACATATAAACGGCATTGAAACGGTACCGTTTTTCTTCTTTGTTTAATTTAATCCATGAATGAGATTTGGGACTTGGGACTTGGGACGGGACCAATTTGCTTCTTCATTTTTTCAATCTATTTTTGCTTTTCTTTCTCTCATAAAAGTGAAGGACTCAAATCGATTGACAGCCAGAAGTCAGTTAGATTCTATCCAAATCTTATTTTGTTATTGAATTTTGTTTCCCCTATTTTAGTCCCCTTTGTTTACCTATATATCAAAACATTGATATATACTTGTGGCCATAAAAACAAAATCTAGAACTTAACTTACAAAAAATCAATGTTACCACAAAGAGGAGGCGACAAACATTTTTAACCAGATATATGTTTTTTTAACCCTTTGTATGACATGTGAGCACTTGCAATAAATCATTGTATTTAAATTAAACAACAACTACATACCTAGTGCAACACACAGGCTGGATTTGGAAAGGCTAAAATGTAAAACCTTAACCCAACCTTCGCGGGGCACAAAACTTGCTTTTGATAAACCCTCGGTTCGGAAGAATTTTTTTGAAACAAGGTTGAAAGAAGGAAAAAGGAGAAACAAAAAGGAAAAAGTAAGCATTTGACGATTTTGTTTCTAGTCTTCCAACATTTATTACAAATAGTCCACAAATTCAAAACCAAAATACTTGCTTAGTTGAACCATCATTGTATAGGTAAACAAAGGGCAAAAATAGGGGAAACATTGATAGTATAGTATTACTTGATAGGTTATAGTATTACTTTGTGGGTGTCTTATTTTTGTTATTTCATCTTGTTTCTTGCTTTATTACGACTTTGTTTACTGCCTTTTTGGTACTGGGCCAGGGGTCTATCGGAAACAATCTCTTTACTTCTTCGGAGGTAATGGTATGGACTGTGTACATTCTACCTCCCAGAACCCACTAGGTGGGAATACAATGGGTTTGTTGTTGAAGTATATATCAATGTTTTATGTCCTTCCACAATTTTAAATAAATATATGTTGTATCTAATTTAAGTTCGATATAAACAAAGCATAACAGTAATTGTAAAAAATACTTTCCCCTTTTCCGATACAAAACTATATATACAGTGAGTCGAAGTACTTTCTGGTTCAAATTTCGATAATTTTGTTTGTTTTAACTTTGGCGTCATTAGTATGAAAGGAAGATCCTACTTTATGCGAGCATGAATTGTGAATTTAAATAATCGATTGAGCTAGATTTTTGTATATAATTTCACAGTAGACGTTCAATATGCTCGAATCACAAAAGAAATAGAAAGACACAAGAAAGGCAAATCAGGAAATGCCCCAAAGGAGTCTTCCAAGAAAGGTAAATCATGAAATACCCCAAAAGGCTCTTCCAAGTGGACATCACCCGCCAAACAAAATCAGAAAGCTATTCATGGTACGTTATTAATTAATTCAACATCTTATAGTGGACTTGTACTATTAGGGCTTGTTGGGTATGAGGATAACTAATCCCAAAATTAATTTTAGGATGAACTTATCCCATGTTTGGGATAAAATCGAGGTATAAATTATCTTGAAATTGTAGTGTTATTCTTTCCAAGTATTCTGGTTCTGAATTTGTGGACTATTTGTAATAAATATTGGACACTAGAGACAAAGTAGTCAAATGCTTACTTTTTCCTTTTTCTTTCTCCTTTTTCCTTCTTTCAATCCCATTTCAAATAAAAAAAATTCGAACAGAGCGTTTATCAAAACAAGTTTTGTGCCCCACAAGGGTTAAGGTTTTCGTACATTTTAGCCTTTCCAAATCCAACCTGCGTGTTGCACTAGGTATGTAGTTGTTGTGTATTAATTTGAATACAATGATTTATTGCAAGTGCTCACATGTCATACAAAAGGTACAAAAAATATATATTTGGTTTAAAAATTGTTTGTCACCTCCTCATTATGCTAACATTGATTTTTTGTAAGTTCAACTCTAGATTTTGTTTTTATGGCCACAAGTATATATCGATGTTTTATGTCCTTCCACATTTTTGAATGAATATCTGTTATATCTAACTTATGTTCGATATAACCGAAGCATAACATTTGATTGTAAAAAAAAAACATTTTCCCCCTTTTCCAATACAAACTATATGTATAGAGAGTCGAAGTATTTTCTAGTTCAAATTTCGATAATTTTGTTTGATCCAACTTTGGCGTCATTAGTATGAAGGGAAGATCTTACTTTGTGCGAGCATGAATTGTGAATTTAAATAATCGATTGATATAGATTTTTATATTTAATTTCACAGTAAACGTTCATTATGCTCGAATCACAAGAGAAAGAGAGAACGGATTCTAAGAAGAACAAGAATTCTGAAGAACACAAATCAAGAAATGTCCCAGAAGGCTCTTCCAAGAAGGCAAATCAGGCAATGCCCCAGAGGGCTCTTCCCAGAAAGGCAGATCAGAAGATGCCCCAGAGGGCTCTTCCAAGAAGACATCATCACCTACCAAACAAAATCAGAAAGCTATTCATGGTACGTAATTAATTAATTCAACATCTTATAGTGGACTTACACTATTAGGGATCGTTTGGTTGAGGATAACTAATCCCAAAATTAATTTTAGGATAAATTTATCCCATGTCTCGGATAAAATCGAGGTATAAATTATCCCGGGATTGTAATGTTATTTTTTTCTATATTGAGGGTAAGATAACAATCCCAGAATAACTTATTTCCCAACCAAACGAGCCCTTAATTATTGTTTTTCATTTGGTTATGTATGATTTTTCAGGTGAGTTTGAGAGCCTTGGTAAAGATAGTCCAAAGAATAATTTGAATTGTACCTCAGTGGACAATAACGTTGGAAATACAAATGTCAAAAAAAATTGAAGATCATCATGTAAGTAAGGGAATGTCGAACAATACGATGTTGTCCCTTGCTGACGTTTGTGAGGTAATTGATCTAACACTTATGTCTATTTACACGAATTTTTTATTGAGCTTACCCATTGTAAGCCACAATATATTTTTCTATCACCAATCACTTATAAAAGAAACAAAATGCATTTACAGTTGTTTGGAAATGAGATATTCGAAGAACGCAACGAAAGCAACATAAGAAAGGATCAAAAGGATTCTCTTGAGGAGGAACCTAACCAACAACAACAACAACAACAACAAGAAGTTGATGGTACTATAGGAATTTCACATCTTACAATTTAAACTTATGTTAATTTGTTCAGAATAAAGATGAATCCTAAATTACAGGGTAATTGAAACTCTTGACCATAATGGCACACAACAAAGCAGTAGCCTGAAATCCACTCATTAGATTGAAGCTTCAGTCCCACTTTTTGAACTTATAATTTGTTTCATGTGTATCATCCATCTCATTTAGTTACATATAATTTTTAGGTGAATCTGAGTTCAACAAAGTTACATGTGAAGATAGTCTCCCTGATAATTCTGATCGTATTCTAAACAACAATTGGGTCAACTATGGCTTGAAACTTTGGACAAGAGATGCAAGTTATCTTATCAAGTATGGATCACTGAACAGTAAAACATTCCGTACCATCAATAACCTCTATGAGGTAGTTATTCATATAAGCCTTAAGTCTATCTTCCTCTGCAACGTTAAGTATTTTCAACAAGTTTCTAGTAATTGTTCAACAGTAGTTTGCTCTTTCTTTACTTTTGGTTCTTAGATATTCGACAAAATATATCAAAACTATTTTGGTTATCTCATCAAGTTTTCTTGCATTCCGCAGAGTACTCCCAGGCTCTCACCAGTTGAAGATGAATATAATTGGAATCTTCAAACTAAAGAAGAACCAAATATGAATCATTCGGCAAAAGAAGATTCAAATATCAAAACAAACAAAGAGAATGTTGGTTCGGCAAAAGAAGATTCAAGTATCAAAACAAACAAAGAGAATGTTGGTTCTGCAAAAGAAGATTCAAGTATCAAAACAAACAAAGAAAATGCTGGTTCAGCAACAGAAGATTCAAGTATCAGAAGAAACAAAGAGAATGCTGGTTCGGCAAGAGAAGATTCAAGTATCAAAAGGAACGAAGAGAATGTTGGCCGTAAAAGAAAAGAGAGAAAGAACAAAAACAGCAACGAAGAAAAGGATTCTGCAACTCCTTCCACCTAGCTCCATGATTGAATTTAATCATTTCATTGAATTCTAGCTGCAAGATTGCATTTTAATCATTTCTTGTTGAATTCTATCAGTTCGTTTACAATTTCAAATCTAAGTCTCCTTTATAAACTTTGCCCATACTTCTTTGGTTTACAATTTTATAAAGGTTTATCTTCAAAATTCGTCTGCAAGAACGGTGAGATCATATTATACACCAAATCAGTAAATGTGAGTTTTCTCCAAATTCCTGAGAAGGCTACAAACATAATAGTGTGTCTAAATTCAGGTTAATTTCACAGAAGGCCATCAACTTATAGCTTCACAGAAGAGTGAATTTTTGTTGAACATAAAAAGGAAGTCTTGCCTTCCATCAGGCAGGTAACGACAAATTGTGAAGGGTGTCTTCTTTTCTCGGAGCTCTTTCATTGCAATCTTTAAAGCTAATGAACATTAAGGAAGATACATCAGACATTATATAAACTTTACAAGAAGAGACTCCTGTTTGCCATTGACTTCAGATAAAAGTTTTCTTGATAAGTCACTGACTGCAGGGAAAAAGGAAAAGAACAGTCTCACGACTCACCTTAAGAGGATCAGTTTCACAACTCACCTTGGATGTTTTCTGAGGTCGCTCCTCAGGTGCTCTGGTTTTGCCTCACCTTCACCCATTAGGGGGTCTGGTACACTCTCAGTGTTGCCATTTTCTTCTTCTAACTCTGCTCCAGTGTTGCCATTTTCTTCTTCTAACTCTGCTCCTTCGTAATAACGAAACACGTTAATGTTTGATAATTAATATAGTTATGAAACATGCATGAATTACATCCAAATACTGAGGAGTATGAAAACAAATTATCTTACATCAGGCTTGGGCTCTATGGGCTCATCCTCATAGCTGCATCAATATACATAGTTAAATGACTAATACATATAAAAGAAACCAAATGACCTTTCCTACAGTTCAACATAATTTCTTCACAATAACTAAATAAACAATGGACGACAAAAAGGAACCAGTAAAATTAAGCTTCTGTGTAACAATAAAGGATAACTTTTTGTATAACTAACCACGTCAAAACAAAACTAACGCACAAGGTCCGTGCCATGCCACTATCACTAGATACAGAATCCCCAGAATTTGTGACTTCATGGTTCCATGAGATGCATCTCCTAAGGCTCAAGCATGCAGAAGATTTGAGAAACTCTAGCGAGCAAACTTCAACTTTAACTCCTTAAGCTAATTGCGCCCTATGGCTTCATCTTACTCTGACACTTAACTACCGCCCTCATAGAAACTCAATTCACGTTCAAGAAGTTACTGGACTTCTTGAAGTTTGGCATACTCCATCATGCGATTAGCTAATCATATTTCGAACAGTGGAAAAAGCTCATACAACATCAAAAGCCCCACGGCCCAAACCACCCACATTGCTACCCCTCCATCACCATCCCTAATAGTGAATGTTCTCGCTCTGCAGCAAGTTAACCAAACCAGGAACATTTAAACAATACAACAAAGCTCCAACTTTGCTAAGGGAAATAATAATAGCATTGTGAGCCAAAGGAATCGATCAATGAAAACCATGTTGGTTTCAAGACAATGGAACATTGAGTTAATTGACGCACTTATAGATGGTGGTTACCAACAAAGTGCTTATGATCATTCAATCTTTATCTAGAAGATTGGTTTTGACATTATTGTTGTCTTAGTTGGTTTTGACATTGTTGTTGTCTTAGTTTATGTGGATGATCTCTTCATCACTGAGAGCAACCTCGAGTTGATTCAACAAGCAAATGATACATTCCATAGAGCATTCAAGGTCAAGGAACTAGGTCAGTTGAGACATTTTCTTGGAATTGAAGCGTTGATGTAATCTAAAGTATTCTACTTAACCAGAGGTAAGTATGTGTTTGAGTTGATCTCTGAAATTGGTTTGAGTGGAGCTAAGCCAGCTGTGACATCTATGGACCTTAACCAGAAGCTCACTGCCGTAGAACTAGAATATGACATTCATGTGGGAAAAACTGATGATCCAGAGTTAGTTGATGTACTCAGTCAGTTTATGCAAAAACCTAAGCACTCTCACATGGGTGCTCCTGGTCTGGAAATTCTATACAAAGCAAGTAATATCAATACTATGATTATATATTGTGATGTTCTGACTGGGCAGCTTACCCTAACACTACGAGATCAGTGACATGGTCAAGTTAGGTGACTCCTTGATTTCATGGAAATCTAAGAAGCAGCATACAGTTAGCAGTTAGCACGAGCTCTGCAGAGGCAGAGTACAGGAGTGTGGTTGTGGCAACAGCAAAGTGCAGAGATCACCTGGTTAGTTGGTTTCTTGGCTGAGCTTGGTTGGAATTACAATTGCCTGTGCAATTGTATAGTGATAATAAAGTTGCTCTTCAAGTAGCAGTTAATTCCATCTTCCATGAGAGGACCAAACACATTGATATAGATTGTCATTTTGTCCGGAAAAGTTCAAGTGGGGGTTGATTACGAATGCTTATATTGCTACTGAATTGCAATTATCTGATCTTATGGCCAAAGGACACACTGGTTCTCTTCCAAACTTAAAGTGTTTGACGCCTTAGCCTCCACCCTCCGACTTGGGGGGGAGTACCGGATACCACCCTCCGACTTGGGGGGGAGTACCGGATATATATTGACACAAGTGTGAAAGGCTCTTTAGTCACAATGTAATAACATAGAGGCCTTAGTTGTCTTTTCCTGACTTGATCAGTTGAGTCACTTGCCTAGTTCGGAGAAGATTTTTATAGGAGGGGATTTTAATGGGCACATCGGGTCATTGCCCTTAGGGTATGATGATGTGCATGGAGGCTTTGGGTTCGGGGTTAGGAATGATGAGGGAGGTGCTCTTTTGGAGTTTGCGAGGGCCTTTGGGTTGGTGGTAGTGAATTCTAGTTTTCCGAAGAAGGAGGAGCATCTAGTTACTTTCCGTAGTAGATTAGCCAAGACTCAGATTGACTTTTTGCTGCTTAGGAAGGGGGATAAAGCTTTGTGTAAGGATTGTAAGGTAATCCCGAGTGAGAATCTTGCGACCCAACATAGACTCCTGGTGATGGACTTGACTATCAAGAAGGGCAAGAAGAGGCGGGGTGGGAAGGGTCCACCTAGAGTTAGGTGGGGCGGCCCGACTCCGGTTAGTGCTTTGGAGATAGGGGCGAAGTTGGAGGGGATGGAGGTGTGGGAGTGTAGGGGGGACATGGATAGTATGTGGGATAGGGTTGCTGGTTGCATCAAAGAGTCTGCTAGAGAGGTGTTGGGTGTATCGAGGGGCTGGTCTGGCCGGTATCGGGGGGATTGGTGGTGGAATGAAGATGTTAAGAAGAAGGTGGAGACAAAGAAGGCGGCTTATGCTAAGTTGGTTGAGAGTAAGGATGAAGAGGAGAAGCGGGTGAGCAGGGAGGAGTACAAGTTAGCTAAGAAGGAGGCTAAGTTAGTAGTTACGGCTACTAAGACAGCAGCTTTTGAGAGTTTGTATAAGGGGTTAGAGGAGAAAGGCGGGGAAAAGAGGTTATTTAGGCTTGCCAAGGTTAGGGAGCGAAAGGGGCGGGATCTGGATCAGGTGAAGTGTATTAAGGGGGAGGATGGCAGAGTAATGGTTGAAGACGCCCTCATTAAGAAAAGATGGCAGTCGTATTTTCATAGGCTCTTGAATGAGGAGGGGGACAGAGGTGTTGTGTCAGGGGAGTTGGAGTACTACGGGGAGTATCGCGATTTCGGCTGTTATCGGCATTTTAAGGTAGAGGAGGTTAGTGAGGCTATTCGCAAGATGCTAAGGGGCAGGGCGACGGGGCCCGACGAGATCCCGGTGGATTTTTGGAAGTTTTCTAGCGGGGCAGGGTTGAGGTGGCTGACCAACTTGTTTAACAACATTTTCAAGTCCGCAAGGATGCCCGAGGCGTGGAGATGGAGCACGATGATTCCTTTATATAAGAACAAGGGTGACATTCAGAGTTGCAACAACTACCGGGGTATTAAGTTGTTGAGTCACACGATGATGATTTGGGAGAGGGTGGTGGAGCGGAGGTTGAGGAAGATTGTGTCTATTTCGGAGAATCAATTTGGACTTATGCCTGGTCGTTCCACGACTGAGGCAATTCACCTAGTGCGGAGACTGGTAGAGCAGTATAGAGAGAGGAAGAGGGATCTGCACATGGCGTTTATTGACTTGGAAAAGGCGTATGACAAGGTTTCGAGGGAGGTTCTGTGGAGATGCTTGGAGGCGAGGGGGTCCCCGTGGCGTACAGCAGGGTGATTAGGGACATGTATGAGGGGGCGAAGACTCGGGTAAGGACAGTGGGAGGAGATTCCGAGCATTTCCCAATCTTGACAGGATTGCACCAGGGATCAACTCTTAGTTCGTTTTTATTCGCCTTGGTGATAGATGTGTTAACGCGGAGTATACAAAGTGAAGTGCCTTGGTGTATGCTTTTTGCGGATGATATAGTTTTGATTGATGAGTCGCGACAAGGTGTTAATGATAAGCTGGAGGTTTGGAGACAAACCCTGGAGTCTAAAGGTTTCCGATTGAGTAGGACCAAGACGGAGTACTTGAAGTGCAAGTTTAGTGACTTGAGGAAAGAGGAGGAGGTGGTAGTGAAGTTGGATTCCCAGATGGTTTGCAAGAGGGATAGTTTTATGTATCTTGGGTCCACAATTCAGGGGAATGGAGAGATAGATGAGGATGTCTCTCACCGTATTGGGGCAGGTTGGATGAAATAGAGGCTCGCTTCGGGAATTTTATGCGATAAGAAGGTGGCCCCTAAGCTGAAAGGCAAATTCTATAGAATCGAAGTACGGCCAGCTATGTTATATGGAGCGGAGTGTTGGCCGGTTAAGAATTCTCATATCCAAAAGTTGAAGGTGGCGGAAATGAGGATGTTGTGTTGGATGTGCGGATTTACAAGGGCTAATAGGGTTAGGAATGAGACTATTCGGGAGAAGGTGGGTGTGGTGTCAGTGGAGGATAAAATGCGAGAAGTGAGGTTGAGATGGTTTGGTCATGTGATAAGGAGAGGTACAGATGCCCCGGTTCGTAGGTGTGAGAGGTTGGCCTTGGATGGTTTCAAGCGGGGTAGGGGTAGACCGAAGAAATACTGGAGGAAAGTGATTAAATGTGACATGGAGTAGTTACAGCTGACTGAGGACATGACCCTAGATAGAAAGGTATGGAGGAAAAACATTAGGATAGAGGGCTAAGGTGTGTGGGTGAGTCGTAGTCTGTAGTTAGGAGGGCTTTGGTGTCCTTTGTTTGGCAATATACAATATTTTTGTGGATGTCGTGCCTATGTTATTTTATCATGCCCGATGCTTTTGATGTTTTTTGTATACTATCCTTTGTCTTGAGTCGAGGGTCTATCGGAAACAGCCTCTCTACTTCTTTACAGGTAGTGATATGGACTGCGTACATTCTAGGCTCCCCAGACCCCACGATGTGGGAATATACTGGATTTGTTGTTGTTGATCAGTTGAGCCACTGGTAAGCCTTTTAAGAGGCAATAAAAGTCAGTTTCAGTACACAATTTACATCCTGCAAAATATCTTCTCTTCTCCATCCAACACAGCCCAAGTATTGAGTGCTCCCTTTTTCCTATCTGAACTATCATCATCGATGTACTAAACACACCTCGAAGCTGACTAGGCCAACTATCAATTATTTTGTTTTCCTAACCGACCGATCACCATCAAAGACAGAGCTAGAACTTTAACTTTGTTGGTTATAAATTTTAGAAGGGCCATTTCAATTACTAAAAATAACGTTCTAAATTTATTATTTATACATATTTAATGAATTCTGAAACACAAATGCATTGTTTGAACAAAAGTTACTGGGATCAGCCAAACCTGTATTCGGCTTCTAGCTCTGTCCCTTATCTACTTAGATGGTGGTAGTTCAGGCATGAAAAAAGAACAGCCAATAATAGTTGGGGTGTGAAACAATCACTGCACCGAAAAAAGATATTTAGTAGCAATTATTTAACAACAATAGCTTAATTGCCGCTAAATTATGTTTTCTAGAGGAAATTACTAGTGACAAAAACATTTTAGCACTTTTTATAAATGTCCCCGAAGCCTATAACGACATTTGTACCCAATGAGAATTAACTAACGCCAGTAAAAATTTAGTTCTCTTAATTAAAATGCATATTTATTGCCGCTAAAAAGGGGTGCAATTGGGCCTCATATTTCTCCAATATACCATGTTCATATGGTGGTGCAATGTGCTACGTGACTCCACGCTTGAAGGTCATCATACCACAGTGGTACAATTAGGACCTCAATATGGTTTTTTTCTGTTTATCGTAGCGGAATTTATGTTCTTTTTTGCTCTTTTCGGGCTTTTTCTCATTCTTCTTTGGCACCTAAAAGCCTTTATTGTTGTAGTGAGTGGTAATTTACTATTATCTCAAAACAAAAACAGGAAAAGAAAGAGGCAATTTTTTACTAACCTTTCTTGACGAAGGAAAAACCGTATATATTCAAAAAGAAAATAGTATTACACAAAAACCAGATAAAAAATATTCAATAATATAATATTCAAAAATAATGGTAGTAGGAATTACCTCCATCCCTATCATAGTCCTCGTCTGCCATTGTTGAATCCGCTTGAGAACTCCAATGACAATTAACTAAAGCCGTAAAAATTCTAGTACTCGTTACTAAAATGCATATTTATTGCCCTTTATTGGTGCAGTGAGTGATAGTTCAGGTGCATTCTTTACCATTATCTCAAAAACAATACACATAAATCACGTCAAAAGGTTCAATAATAATAATAATAATACGAAATAATTAGTAAATAAATGGTAGTATAAATTACCCTCCGTTCATATTATAATCGTCTTCGGCCACTGTTGAATCCGAGAGGCGTAAGAATATGAAGGATCGGTGGAAAGGGAAATACCGAACTTCCCATAGGAAACTTTTTAACATAAATTAATGTTTTACTGTAATACCTATATAGCCCCTGTAGACTTTTTTTGTTTTGTTCCGACACTGTATGTCATATTTATATTGAAATCCGAATAATTTAGATTGAGATTGCTCCATACTAGGGCCTATTCTTTTTTTGTTTGTTTGAACCACCCGGTGTTCGATACCCGCTTTTTAAGAATCCGACTATATCATTCGGTGTTCGATACCCACTTTTTAGGAGTCCGACTATATCTGGATTCACCCCGCGTCGGGTCCCATTTGGGGGGAGAACTCCCAACAAAGTGTTTGTCCATACCCAGGATCGAACTCTCGATCTCTGGGTAGGATGGGATAGCCCCTTTCCGCTGCGTCACCACTGTTGTTGGTATACTAGGGTCTATTCTAAAATCTAAAGTGACGCTATTTTCTACACATTTGAAGTAAAGCTTATTTAAATTGAGGTTCAAATACTAGATAAAATATACTCTCTTTATTTCATATTAGTTGTTGATCATTTTATTTTTACATATTTGTTAATAAGTACTCCCTCCGTCCTAAATTAAAATGGCATATTAATTAAAAAAATAATTAATAACATGCCTAGTTTATTAGAGTACCTCTATTAAATGTTGTTCATATTTTAATTTGAAGAAAAAGTAATTAATGCAAAGGGTAAAACATGGAAAAAAAAATTATTTCTTCTTGATTAATGAAAAAAGCCAAGTAAAATGGAAAATTAAATTAGGAAATTTGGGACGGGTAATTTGAGATGAAGAGAGAATTTTTTTCGTCTCATTTTACTCGTTTCAAATTTTGTAGTTTAATTTCTCATTTTACTTGTTATTTTTCAATAATCAAGAAAAGATAAAAAAAAATTGCCTTTTTTACTCTTAATATTAATTATTTTTTCTCCAAATTAAAATGTAAACATCATTTAAAAGGGGTACTAGGGTAAAATAGTCATCTTAATAATTTTTTTTCTTAATTAATGTGCAATGTCAAATTAGGACGAGTAAAATGAGACGAAGGTAGTAATAAATAAGAATGAAGTTTTACTAATTTACCCCCTTTAAGACACTTTGTTGGAACTTTACAAACTTGTTTTACAGTTTCAAAGAATATTAATTATAGGAATAAACTAAAAAAAATGTAATTAATTTTTTATTTATTTATAGTAAGTGGATAAGTAGTTTGAGATATACTATATTTCTTGTAAGGTGATCAACTAATATGAAAGAGAAGAAGTATATGTATTAGACACTTAAATTAATTTATTTTTTAAAATGAATTATGTTATTAAGAGCCTATTATGTGGTTAAATTAATATGAGAAAACATATCTTTGAATGGATCGAAAAAGATGTACCTCTAGCGTACCAGGAAATTGCATGTCATAAACCCAACTATGGGTGACTTCAGATATTTGATCCTAAATAAGAATAGTCTTCCTTAATTTTTAATATACTAAAAGTACCATTTTGCCCCTCCACACCTCAAATATATTTTTAGCCTTTTCATACTCATTTATTTCTCAAATTTTATTTTTTATTATTTTCACTTTTAAATTTCTCCTTTACTTTTATTATTCTACTTTTTTCACTCTTTTTTTTCCTTTAAGTTTATTATTGTGATTTTTATTATTTTTAATTTTTAATTTTCCTTTAACTTTATTTTTCATGTTTTAATTTATTTGTCTCAACCTCTATTTTTTTTCTCTTTTCCTTTTTTTAACCATTATCTATTTCTTCATTTTTTATCTTTTTTAAAAATTTATTTATCTTTAACCTTCATTTAGAATTTTTAAAATTTCTCTTTTTTTTCAGAATTTTCGTCAATTATTCCTTATCTTTCATCTTTTTTCCTCATTTCTCAAAACCCTTTCTTTTGCTCCTCTCCCCCTTCATCCGATTTCTCTCAAAATTTCAAACTCCATTAACAGAAAAAATGGATGTTGCTTCTGATGAAGAAATAGAGCGCCTCTAAGTGGATGTTGCTTCCAACTCTTCAGGACTTTTGCCTTCAAATTTAATTGACATCATTGTTGATGTAAGTTGCTACTAAATTCAATTTGTCATTTACATGTATTTTATCTTTTTTTGGTGTGTTATTTTTGAATTGGGTATTTAAATCTCTTTATGTTGTTTACGTTTAAGTTTTTAACTCATAATACAAAGTTGTTGTATTTTTGGGAATTATGTTTAGGGATTTGTCAGATTGGTGGTTGTATAGTTAAGAAGTTTTAATTTTGTTAGTTGTGTGTTACTAAGTGAATTTTGAATAATCCCACATTCTTGATTTCATGGAAAAAGTAAATCTTGATTGAAATTAAAAGTTTTATGTTACTAGAAATCTTAGTATCTCGGTTGATTGACTATTTGAACTTTGTGCTATTGAGAAATCTCAGTAGCTTAGTTGGTTTACCTGAATTTTGTGCTAGAAGGAAACCTAGCAGCTCAGTTGGTTGGTTGGCGAAACTTTCACCTATTGGTGAGGGTTTGGTTTCCCATCTTGTAATAACCTATCGACAATAGAACCAAAAAAGTTTTGTGCTACTAGATTTGAGATCTTTGATAATTTCTACTAGTACTATGTAATTTCTATTGTGTCAAGTTGGAGGTTTTGTAATAGGCCTTTGCAATGTGGCTATCTTTAATTTGCCTCTTTGATGATGGTTCGATTACTTTTGATGAAATGCACATTTTTTTTTTATTTTCGCACTTGTGAGATTATACTGGATCTTTTGTTGTTGTTGAAATGCACATTGTTGTTTTGATTTGTTATCCCATCGCAGCTGCTTTTGGTAGTTCAGTTTTTAATTAAAGACTTTATGAATTTCTATTAAAGTCAATCATTTGATAGAAAAAACTTAATTGTTTCTACTTATTTAATCCTATGTATAAGTAGTACATGTAATTATACGACATATTTAGTACTCCTACTAGTTTAATACATAGTAATCACAGCATTAACAACGAGAGTACTATTCTTATTCAAATAAGCCCTATTAAGTACTATTCTTGTTCTAAAACAACCTATTTGTTAAATATAAAAAAGCAAACTGTCAATAAAAGATAATGTCAACATTACTAGTGCACCCAACTAAACAACCCATGCATGTATAATTTTTTAAGGGAAAACTTGAATGAGGGATCTTAGACAAAGAAAAAGAATAATCTTGTTGCTCATGAAGCCAGACTAAAGGAATAGCCTTTCCCATTTTTTCTCAGTTCTCTGCCCTCCCCCCTCCCCCGGTCAAGAAGCACCGTCATCAGTACATCAAAAAGGAGCTTCACTTCAGTCATGTCTGCTTCATCTTCATCTCTATTCAATACCATGTCAATGATAAGGACCTTCTCTTTTCTTCCTTCATCGCTATACATGCTAGCTTCTCTGTATCTCTTTAGTATCTTCACACAATCTTCGTCACTCCAATTATGCTTAACTAGCTGAAAAAAGTCATATCTTCTCAAACATCATAATCAGTGACCTATAGCCTCTACTATACAAACTAGAAATACTCAGCGCTGCAAGAGTTAATTAGAAAATTACACTATATATACAAGATCAAAATCGTATTCTATTTCTATATAGTAGATGTTGAATCACATTAGCTTTTTCATGTGTTTAATTTTTCTATTTTGAATACCTTTAGCATGAAGCAAAATAGAACTTTGAAGGACATGTTAAGAATAAAACTTGTGTGCATACCTTAAGCAAAATAGCATCAGCATGGGGAATAGACTGTAACATGTCCTCTCCTACAAAGCTTAAATTTTTAGTTTGTGCCATGTTTGCAACAACATGTGGAAGATCAAGAACGGTGCATTTCATGTGGAATAGAGGTTGTTGTTGTGTTTGTTTTCAAAGTTTTGTTTCATGACGACCTCCCCATGTACATTAGTATTTGATCAAGAACACCATCGTTGTTTGGTTTCTGAATAATTGTACTTCTGGAGAGTGTTGTTGATGAGTTTTGAGGACTCTCAAGAGCCTTATGGTAATTCTTCTTCTTGAACACACGGCACACCACCCACCATTCTTCCTGACTACTTGATTCCAATGCCTGGATATTAATAAAACAATATAATCATATATATCGTCAGTAAACTATACTATAAGGTCGTCTTACTTATGTATGTACTGTAGAAAGCAGGTTACTGTCTTAGTTTCACGGATTAAAAAGGCATATCGTGCAAAATTTATTTGCGCAATCAGGACATTCTTTCTATACACATACATTATCGTAACATGGTATGGATGCTTACATTAATGTTGAGGGATGTTGCTTACATGGTATTGGTGCTTACATTCTTTCTATATCATGTGCTTACATTAATGTTGAGGGCTCAAACCAAATAATCAGACACCGACTTCACTTACCATACAATGCCTAAAATGGGGTCATCTGAATAGTCAAATGAAAGTTGTTATTATGCCCAAAATCCACCAAGGCTAAAAATTTGTCCCCCTAACCTCCAAAATCCAAGACATAAGCACAAACTATATCTTTCAAAATTTTAAAAGTTTGTTCTGACTGCCTATCAATCTGGGGATGAAAGGCGATGCTAAAGTTAACTTAGGTACCCAACTCCTCCTGAAATGTCATCTAGAAGCTAGAAGTAAACTGAGAACCTCCATCTACAATAATGGATGTGGGCACTCTGTGCAGGTGAACCATCTACACCTTAGTTTTTATAAGCCTTGTGTTATGTTTTTTATCTAAGTCAACAATTACTGCACATTATGCGTCTAAGTCGAGAAGTGTATAATGTGCCTTTTGAAGTCCTCGAGCTAATGTCTTGCCTTAAGGGCAGGAATTATATATCATCTGCCAAATCAAAACAAGCTATGTTAGTGACAAATCTTGCCCATAAGGCACAACTTGTTCTTTTGTGATCTAAAAGTCTTGCCTCTTGGGCAAAAGTTATAGATCGTTTACAAAATCATTAAAGACTAAAAGTAGTATCAACGAACTTGTTTCTAATCTTGCCTCTAGGGCAAGAGTTATAGATCATTCATCAAATCATTATAGGCTAAGGCAAAGTCAACTCTTGCCCATGGGGCACAACTTGTTCTTTTGTGATTTAAAAGTCTTGCCTCTAGGGCAAGAGTTATAGATCATTCGTCAAATCATTATAGGCTAAGGCAAAGTCAACTCTTGCCCACGGGGTACAACTTATTCTTTTCTGATTTAAAAATCTTGCCTCTAGGGCAAGAGTTATAGATCATTCGTCAAATCATTACAGACTTAAGGCAAAGTCAACTCTTTTTCATGGGGCACAACTTGTTCTTTTGTGATTTAAAAGTCTTGCCTCTAGGGCAAGAGTTATAGATCATTCGTCAAATTATTATAGACTTAAGGTAAAGTCAACTCTTGCCTATGGGGCACAACTTTTATCTGGGTGGACTCTGTGTTAGGACATTATAAAACTAGACCTCGTAAGTTATACATTGTAAAATTATGTCAATACAAACTAATAATGTCTACTTTTACCCGCGTGGCATAACTTATTTTGTTGGGTCTAAGTTTGCCTCTTGCAGAACATTAGCTAATTTAATAAAAATTAATAATATTAACGTTTGCCCATGAGGCACAATTTAAAATATATTATTTTATTAATAATAAATTATTTTTTATATAACATAATTTTTTGCACCAAGTTAAGTTAAAAATATATTTTTGTACCCAAAAAAAAGTTTAAAATACATTTACGAATAAATTTATCTCAAGGTTACAACAAATTTCATTTGAAAGCTCGGAAGCCTCGGATTAAGATAGTACATTTATTACCAAAAAAATTAAGTTAAAAATATATCTACCCATTGCAATAAGCTCAGGTGACAGAGAAATTTGGATTTCATAAAGCTACAAAAAAGTTCATCTCAAAGCTCGAGCTTCGGATTTCTCTCTTCTCTTTGGTGAAATTGCATTCTAACTTTAGGGCTTTTGGTATTTACCCATTGCAATAAGCTCAAGTGACGAAAAATTTCATAAAGCTACAAAAAAATTTCATCTCAAAGCTTGAGCTTCGGATTTCTCTCTTCCCTTTGGTGTAATTGCATTCTAACTTTAGGGTTTTTGATTTTGCCATTCATCTCTCTGCAATTTAGGTAATTTCTCTCATTTTATCTTAATCTTATTGCATGCATTTGAAGTATTCGTTACCTAGCATTTTTTTGAGCTGAAAACCACTTTTCTCTTCCGTGAATCACATTCTATAATGCCTAGATTAATTTATAAACTCTATTTTTTTTCTATCTACATCACCTTGATGAAAATGCGTTTTGGGTGGTTTCTCTACTCACTGATCTCACTATTGTCCAGTCAGTAGGTTATTTAGATTTGGATTTTTGGAGTTTTGTGTAGCCATTAGGTCAATTTTTTTGTCCAATAAATTTTATTTTGCAGCTTGATTCTTGTTTTTTTTGTTAATTTTTAATTTAATAGTTGTTTTTATCTTTATAACTCAGCAGATTTTGGTAATCATGTCTAGCAAGACAAATCGTGTCGAGTGCTTTATTGATCCTAATAATTGGTTCAAGTCAGACCCCCGTTGGAGTGGGGATTCAAATTATCATACAACGAACTTTTTGGATGACACACAGTTGTCATTGTTAGAGAAAGGGGTTTTTGGAAATTTGATGAAATTAGGTAATCTAAATCCATCGGGTAATCTTTTACATTGCATGCTTTTATCGGAAGTAAAATGTAACAAGAAGAATTCGATGGCGTTTTATGTCAAGGGAAGTTACATTGAGTTTACACTTAATGTATTTGGTCTTGTTACTGGGTTGTCCACTAAAAGTTCAAGTAGTGTATTATCATCAATTAGGGAAAAAGGAGGTGGTAGTCATCTGTTGAACACTTACTTTGATGGTGCTGATAAATTGAAAATGGGGGCCTTGAAAAATTTTATGGAAACAAGAAAAGGTGAAGTCCAAAACGATTTAGATGATGTCAAACTAGCTGAGATATATATTCTAGGATGCGTGTTGTTAGGGGGAGGCTCACCAAGGTCATCTATGCTAATCTTATTATGATCTTGAAGGATGCTGATTTATGTAGGGAGTATGGATGGGGTGAATTGTCTTTCGATGAAACTATAAGTTCATTGAAAAGCTCACTGAAACCAACAAAAACTACTGTCGAATCATCATACCAACTTGTTGGATTTCCATATGCATTTATGGTATGGACATGGGATATTTTTCCCAAATACAGAGAAAAAAATGTGCAAATAGTCTCTGAAGAAAAATATCTTTTGATGTTGCGTTATGTGGCATGTACTACTCCACAGTACACAACAGTAGTCAAGTTTTTTAAGTCAAAGAAGTCAAAATCTTCGGTAAGTATGTACACCTATTTTATTTTTATTTTTTATTTATTTATAATTAGTGTGTGTGTGTGTGTATTGTAATTTCTGTCATTTTTTTGTTAATAGAAAGGTGCGGTTGAGGCATTCTCATTAGAGCATGAGCTGCCAAGTAATAATGATAGTGAAGACAAACGATTTAGTTTGCTAAATCAGAAACTTGATGTATGCATCGGTTCTTTTCGTCTAATCCCTCTTATAAACTTGTCCGTTAAATAGATTATTTTTAATTTTTCATGTACTGTGTATGCAGAAACTTCAAAGAACGTGTTCAAAGAAGTTTAAAAAGATTTTTGACTAGAACAAATCTTTGAAGTCCGAGTTATCTGAAATCAAAAAATTATTGTTGGGAAATCTTAAAGCGGATTGGGATATTCTATCCGATAAACAACCGGATAATCTCCAAGGTGAACCAAGTTGTGATCCAATGGTTGATAATCAATATGATGATTCTAGTGAAAAGAGATCTGTAAGTAAATAGTTTCCTGCGTTGCCTTGTCTTTTTATGTTCTTGTGTGAGTTGGGGAACAAGTTGTAATTGTGGTGACGAGGGTCACACTGCATCTAACTGTACTTCAACTAGATGTAATAAACCATGTTTTGTTTGTGGGATTTTTGAATATTATGATATTCAGTGTGAAAAGGTTAGTGAAGAAAACTGCTTACTCATCAATTGGTATATGTGACCTTATATTGGTTGTGCAATCTTGCTTATTAGTCTTATGAACATCTGTTAAATTTGTCAACGAGAATCTATCATACTTATATTCTATTATCACTTGTAAAAGATATTCTGCATACCTTCTCGATCTGTTCTACAATAGTTAAGTCTTCCCACAAGATTTCGTAATCCAAGTGGTCAGTATCCACGCCCACCTTATTAATAGCACTACTATTGGTGCTTCCATAGCTACTAGAACTGCTTGTGCTGTTGGTATTAAATGAAGACCAGGACCCTGGAGCTTCACTGGTGGTTGTCTGGTGAGTTTCAATAACATGATTGTATGGTTTAAATGTATTAGAACTGGTGATGTGATTTAACTCATTGTCTTGGTCATGGTTTAGCCAAGGCCACACAAATCGTGTAGTTCTTGACTCTAATGTTTCTCTCTCATTGCTTTTCCACGGCCATGATAAGCTATTCTTCGACATCCATGCCTCTACCTTCGAGGTGATAATCTTAGAAATCCCTTGTTTTCCCTCACTCTTATCTCGGAATCTCTTGAGAATTTCCCTAAGAAGTGATCCACTTTTAAAAGATTAGCGAATACTCCAAATGGAGACGGGTTAAAATATCTCATAGGTGTACTCGCTCCGCTTGATTTTGCATCCTCCCGGTGATCTGAGAGAGAATCATCAGAAAATGCATGGTCAGAATAATCAATGACCTAGGTTCCTAGTAAGAAAGATTTGGTAATACATGCGTCTAGCTCCTAATTGTTCTTCTTCAACTTTACGCTTTTTGGTTGTTTGCTTTATTACGCATGTTTTATTGATCTCTTAATCATTCTTCTTCCTCATAGGAAAAGAAACGGCGAGCTGAAGAAGGAAAGAATGCAAAAGTTCATTCAGATGAGAAAGAAGAAGCCGCAGAAGAAAGAGTCACTGGTTTGGGGCCTTTAAACATGGAAGAAATGAGACAGGCAAAGAATCAGGTAATCCAGTCCTTATATTGTCAGTCCATTGAGTATTTGTAAAACACAGGTAATCTAAAGTATCCTTTAGCATCTTCAGGTAATCTAAAGTATCCATTCCAATCGGCTTTTGACTTGTGAATTATAAGCAAAACGTCATAAGTTAGAATCAGAACTTATATTTGCTTATAAGCAATTTTTAAATTTACCCTTCAAAAACACTTAAAAGTTATTTTTAACTTAAAAACATTTAAAATAAATCCATCTAAATGACCTATTAAAATTGGCAACACTATATTAACAGTGAAAAGTCTTTATAATCTTAATAAATGTAATTTTCACCTTTACTCACTTGAAAATAAAGCTGAAACATATATAATATTAATACCTGCAACTTTATTCCAATGAAGTGTATTAATTGATATTTAAATGCCTCAATTATTATTTCATGGTGATTACAAGAATAAAACTCTTCACCTCCGTACGTTATTTATAACACCAGTAATTTAAAAAGCATTAAAAGTCTCACCAAATTTTACGTTACAAAAGCCTAAAACACACAAAAACTTTTTTTTTTAAAATGACGTTTCTCATTCAAACACATAGTTAAAATAATTATAATTGAATGAGTACATTAAGTGTATTAATTAATTGTAAGAAAAATTATTTAAAATGGAATGCTGAAAAAAATTGGAGAAAAGAGGAAAAATTAAGGTATGAGAACTTGATATATACAAAGAAAGAGAAGAGAGAAATATAAGGACTCTTATAAAAAGAATAATATTAGGTTAATTAAGGGGAGGAAAAGTAATAGTATATTAACGTAATAGAAGGATAAAAAAGGGTACTAAAAAAGTAATTAATTATATTAATTATTATTAACACTAATATGTAATATTTTGCATGCTTCATTGGCCAGCATTAGTATTTATCTTTTTTCTTTAGAATTTTGAGGATTTTTTTTTTTATTCTGAAATTTTTCAAAAAGAATAGAAAATCTCTTCCTTTATTATAATTATCATTTACTACATTCTTAAATTCTCTTTCCTACTTTAAATATATATGGTAGTAAATTAGACCTTCCAAATGGAAGGTGGCCCACGTTGCAACACTCATTAGTGCAATTTATACGCTTAATGCTCATTTATTCATTTGTAATTACTAATACATTAATTTTATTTCATGATATGTCCTTAATTTTTTATTATTATTCTTATTCTTCTTCTTCTTCTTCTTCTTCTTCTTCTTCTTCTTCTTCTTCTTCTTCTTATTATTATTATTATTATTATTATTATTATTATTATTATTATTATTATTATTATTATTATTATTATTATTATTATTATTATTAATATTATTATTATTCTTATTATTATTATTAATATTATTATTATTCTTATTATTATTATTATTCTAATATCCGAGTACAAGAGAGTGCATTCAATTAAAAGCAGATAATTTTTCCTGAATCTTAGATGTGAATTCATTAGAAGTTTTTGTTCCAAGCAGAAGAAAGAAATTGGCAGACAGAGCAAAATAAACATCTCCTTATTCTACACCTACTTTGTTGTGGATTACTTTGACATAGAACAATAACATTTCCTCTCTTCTCTTATTGAAGATACTATGTCGAAGAAGAAGAGACAATTCTGAAAAAAGTCCTGCATTGTTGTGTAACAAATACTCACCCTTATTTTATAATAAGTATAAAGACGAACCGTTTTGAAAATTGAAAGACATTTTCTTAGTATTTAATTTACTTGAATGTGTGTCATTAATCATCTTTATAAACTTAAAGGAAGTTGCTTTCTCATTAATTGAGTCTTTCAATTTGTTTTGTGAATTTTTTGAGGAAAAATTAACAAAGAAACCTCAAAAAAATAAAAAAATAAAAAAATAACATTCCTTGATTCTTAGGCATGCCACATAGGATGAGCTTACAAATAATTTATTAAATAATATATAGATAGATCTTTATATGAAAAAATATAAAATTAAAAAATACAAAAAAAAATAATTACACCGACTCAATCCCTTCTCAATATAATAGACGTACAATTCATAGAGTAAATATGTTAACAACATGTAATCATCTACTTTAGAAGGTGAAGAGCAAAATATTTATTCTTGTAATTATAATGATTAAAAATAAATCAGATAATACACTATTTCTCAAAGTTAAAAAGAAAGAAAAAAAAGAAACAAATAAAACATAAAGGCTTCTTTTTTTATGTATATAATTTTTTTTTTAAATAAATCAGATAAATACACTATTTTTCTAAAAAAAAAATAAAAAAATGAACAAAACATAAATGGTTCTTTTTCCTGTATATAAAAATTTTCATAATTACCTCACGTTTATAAAATTTTAGAATTAATTACCTCATTTTTCTCCTTCGCTTCCATGTTCTTTTATATTTCTCAAATTTTTTGTCATGCATATTTATTGATAGTCCTAAAACTTAATCATAATTAAGACCAAATAACAAATATATTTCAATTATTAAAATTTATTTAGCTATCGGTGGATGTTGGTTACTTTGTATTGGTTTACATGTGATTAATGAAAATAAGCTAGTCACCTAAAAAAGAAAATAAATAAATTAAGAAACTTAATTTATAATTAGTAATTTTCCAACTAAAAATTATTCATTTGAACCAAAAGGAATTATACACTTAAAAATTGAACTTAAGAGGCATTTTATATAGATATAGAAATAAGACAATACACATATTATTATATTTTTAATCATTAATTAAAAAATAAAAAGAAAGATGAAACCAATGCATAATTGTTCAAGCTCTTACCGATATCCACTTCCACAAGCCTTTCACCATTTAAGAGCATCTTCATCTTTTTCAAGTGAAATAATAACATAAATATCATAGTGAAAATGAAGGATAACCTTAGATAAAATCGCATGAAATAAAACATATGAACTTCATTAAAAAGAAAAACGAAATGAATACATTAATATCTCGGTATGTACTTCCACAAGCCTAAAAAAATCAATTATAAATTAAAAAATATAAGTGATAATTAGCAAATTTCTAACTACAAAGTTATTCATTTAACCAAAAGAAATTATACACTTGAAAAATTGAACTTAAGAGGCATCATATATAGATATAGAAATAGTACAATACACATATTATTATATTTTTAAACATTAGTTGAAAAATAAAAAGAAAGCTGAAATCAAATGTTCGAGCTCTTGCCGATATCCACTTCCACAAGTCTTTTACCATTTAAGAGCATTTCTTCTTTTTTCAAGTGAAATAAAAACATAAACATCATAGTGAAAATGAATGATAACCTTAGATAAAATCGCATGAAATAAAACATATGAACGTCTATAGAAAGAAAAACGGAACGAATACATAAATGTCTCAATATCTACTTTCACAAGCCTATCACCATTCAAAGGTCTTCTTCTTTCCAAGACAAACAAAAACATGAATATAATAGTGAAAATGAAGGATAACCTTGGATAGCATCTCATGAAACAAAAAATATGAATTTATATACATAAAAATAAAGGAATACCATAAGGTATCATTAACTTTTGTATTAAATATTTAGGGGTTATAAATATAAAATCATGAATAGCTTGAGAGTTACAAATATTATTAGTAGAAATTAAATAGATGAGTTACCTCAAACATTTTTTTTTCTTTTATTACATAATAAATAGAATTTAAATGTGATGACTTTTGATTTTTCTTTAAACACACAAATATTTAAAATAAAAAGAAAACTCAATAAATATCCAAAAAAAACACAAAAAAGGATAAATAGGTTTGGAGGCTTCTAAGACATACCACATAGGATTGACTATTGATCTCTTTTATATATATATATAGAGAGTGAGAGAGATTTGGCATAATACATAAACGGGACATTTAGCTTGACACTAAATTAGACTATCCCCTTTAACTTTGCTAGTGCACAAGTAGGCCCTTTTAAGTATATAAAAACTGAACAAAAAAACACTCCAATTCTGCAACTTACATGCGTGAAACTCAATCGCTCCTACGTAGATTAGTAATTCACTCAGATGTTGCCACCTAATAACTATGACCTTTAACTTTGTCAGTGCACAAGCAGGCCCTTTAACTTTACAACAACAACAAACCCAGTGTATTCCCACAAAGTGGGGTCTGGGGAGGGTAAAATGTACGCAGTCCAACTGTACAAAAGCTGAAAAAAAAAACACTTCAATTCTAACTCTAACGCGCGTGGTTTTGAGTGTATACATGCATTTTGCCAGGTAGGATTAGAGTGTTTTTTTGTTCAGCTTTTGTAGAGTTAAAGGGCCTTGTCGTGCACTGGTAAAATTTGAGGTCATAGTTATAATTTGATGTCAAGTTAAAGATTCTGCTTATGTATTATACCTAATAATTTTAATTGGAACAAACTTGAGATTTTACTGCTGATCAAAGCAAATGTATATACAATTAGAGAAGGTGATATATCAATTTTAATTCTATTTTATAGAGTGCTCTAATTTGGCATTATATACTTCTAACATTAAATTGATGTGCTCTCCCTGTTGTTGAATGTTATTTAGGCTGTTTGGACTTGAAGTCGGGTTAATTTAAAGTTCAAATTTTGTAAAACATGCGATTTAATTGTTTTGTAAGTTGTATTTTTTTTTGTATAAACATGAAAATTTCATAATTTGTAAAAACCATCAAAATTTGTGAAAGTTTTGTACAATCTTAAAAAATGAGCAAATCATAATTCATAAACAGGATAATGATCAAAATATACTAAGAGGCCGAATTAATAAATCACATATCTCCAATTTTTTTACAAATAAATATTTGTGACTGCCTATTATTACAAATTTTCAAAACCAGAAAAACATATTCATAGTCAAGATGAAACAAAACTTTATGCTACAAGATTACAAAAAGAAAAAGTTTCAACAGGCCTACCCCAATCCAATCCTTTTAACTTCCTTGCAGCAGATATGATCAGTTTGTAAGGCATATCACACTGTCTTCCATTTTAACTATAAATGGAGTTGATCAACCTATTTCACTTGCATTTTCAGTCTATCTACTGATACATCATACCAGAAATGGGAAACAAATTCTTCCAGTATTTCTACAGAAATCTGTAACGTGTGAAGGAATCTATCTGTATACATTACATGTCTATCGACGTGTGAAGGAATCTATCTGTATACATTACATGTCCACCTTTCCGCGCGAAAACCTGCATAACATCATCAGACACCACAATCAGAATTCTAGGCCAAAATGCCATACAGAAACTATTAATCACGCCCCCCAAGTCATGGACCAGGAAGTACTTTCTCCCTCTGTGGGTAGCCCAGCGCACCAAACTCCCTCGCGGAAGGGCCAGACCACATTGGGCAGCCTTACCTTGCACTTGTGCAAGAGGCTATTTTCCTCCTGTGCCTTGGTAAAATCTCGCACTCACTCACTTTTACTATCATACGAAAAGTTTTTTTTTTTTTTCAAAAGAAAATAATTAAGACGATAAATGAACAGATTGATAGGGCGAGAGGCCCCTTCCTAATGCCCAAATAACTGATGGACATTTTAGTGAGAAATGAAACACACAACAATCGTTTAATTCTTATGCTGCACGCTGTCAAAAAGACCATGAGCAAGTGTTCCATTCTGGGGGCAGTCCTAACGCAGGAACCTAAGGTACCACCACGTCAATGAGGCAATAGTGTACCATAAACGCATGATATAAGAAAAATTCAGCTTATAAAATGGATATCCAACTAGTGTACCATCAACTAAAGCAGTATTTGGGAGAATTCAAAATTTCCAGCATGGTAATGGCTTGTAAGAAAATGAATAAAGAGGCCTATTTATATTTCCCATATCCTATGCCGATGCATGGAGCGCAAAGGAGGAGAAATTGATTTACCTCTTTCAAGCTTCATTTTTTGTGTCTCTTCTTCGAATTGAAGAAGCTTGGCAAATATCTTGCTCTAGTATAAGGTAAGCCAAAGAATCGGATGAAATTTTGGCAATCCTTTATTGCAGTACTGTCACCCCCTGACGCACTTATATGACTCAAGTATGTTTTGCCTTCATATATGAAACAGAGTTGCTGCCATAAAAGCACGCTTAAACCTATCCCGATAGAGATACTAGCAATAAAGAGGTAAATAAGAACAAGTCCTCTAGCTGGTAAAAACATCATAGAACTAAAAACTGCAAGAAAAATATCTTTTAACAATCCCAGAAGCAACTTCTGACCAAAAGCCCCATTCAGAAGTCGAATTTGCCAGTTGTTTAATGGCGGCCAAATATGATAAACTGCATATGCAGACATGATGGACGCGTAAATCATGCTAATGATTGCTGAAATGAGGAAAATGACGAAATGCCGATGGTTTGCTGCACCAACACAGTTTCCAATCTGATAAATAAAAGAAGCAACAGTTATCATGAGAATATAATATGATTACTGTGTCATATTGTTCATGTAAATCAGACGGGAATTACACAGAGACACGAGATGAATGTACAGCTAAATGAAGTACGGTGGAAGCCAGAGAAATCAGGCAACTTTTCAGTCAAAGTTTACTATTTCTCATTTCCCGTTACAGGAAAACAACAATATGTTGGTTCTGTTTCGTCATTTCCAAGGAAAATCAGATAGAAGACAACAATCCCTAAAAGGTTTCTTTTCTGCCTGGACTATGTCTCATCAAGCACCTATACATATAACTGTGTTCAGTACTACCCATATGCGATTTTTAGATTTTAAAAAAATCATCAAGCGGATATCACCTACCTAATATTGCTACAGCATAGTGCCCATCTCAACTCTAGGCTTAAACTCCCAGACACATGGTTATCCTTGTCTATTAAGCTTCTTAAATTTCTCAACTATCTTGTCATATGTTTTCTAGACACACAAAAGGCATAACACTCTAGAGGATAAACAGCTTCTCCCAAGTGTGAAAGAACAAAGAGAACTTACAAATGGACAATGATGATCCATGTCCAATACGCACATCCCACAAGAACGGCAATGATGTGCCCTAGTTGACTTTGGCTTCGCACAATATTCACAAAATCTATAATTCTCGAGTGCTCCTTTTGTCACAGCAGGATAGCTACCCCATAGTATGTTTGGTGGAGCACCAGCAGATCGAAATGCAGAAAGGCTAAATGTAGACAGGGTAAATATGGACAATATTATAATAAGCAATATGTTAACACCACCATAGAAGTAACCACAAGAAACTAATACTGGATAAATGGCCCAAATACCGCCACCTGAAACACAAAAAAGCATATCAAAGCTCAATGTATAACGAAGAGTCTTACATCCAGCAACAAATTGAAATAAAATTGAAAAGAAGTACCCCTACAATTAATACAATGACATACAAGAAAATATAGACAGAAAGGAGTAAGAGAGACAAAAAGTACATTTTGGAATTTAATACTTTTATGCTGCAACTGCAAGGATTTGTTGCATCAAATGATTAGAAACAATAAAAGAAGGTAACTGTTTGCACATTTAAATGAGAGATAAAAGACATTAGAAACTCAGTTCATGCAGCATGCATGAAACAGCTATTATCTTTAATTGATCAGCAACAATCATAGGTGACCTAGTCTAACTTTAAATTCCACAAATTTCATCGATACTGCAGTCTTGGTAGTGACTTTCAGCATGGCTAAAATTCTTGATTTTCTCCATGCTGTTTCATTTTCAGTGGTTAGGAACAAAAAAAAGTAGCTGAATTGCTTTAATTGGAAGAACCGGAGAGGGGCACACATGAAACAGACCACACACAAAAAAAAGAACAGAGAGATGTCCACATTGATTTCTGTCAGTATTTAAAACCCTGACATGATATTCATTGAAATGGTGCAAGCCTTATATAAGGATAAGGCAGATAGAGAAGGCAATAACCATACATAACTAAAAGTTAGATCGTCAAAAGAATCAAATATTCCCGCAGATCAGAAATGCAGGGAGATGATGGATGTTTGATCACTTACATATTACCAATAGAATGAAGACAATGAGAAAGCTGACAAAGCACCGGTCTCGCAATCGTCTCCACCTGAAGTTCTGTTTCTCGTACTTAATTCCATTCTGGTTGGTTATAGCTCCGCACCAGAAACATTTGAAAGCAGGTACATGCGGTGAAACAAGTACACAGAGCCCACAGCCCCAACACGTAGTCTCATGATCATCACTTAAAGATGTCACATTATGCTCCTCCTACAATACCACACCATTAAGCAACTAAGCTGTTCAGTATTGATACAAGAATGTCTAAATTGACCAACTACAGAGAGAGAGATACAAAATTAGTGAAATCAACTTGGGAGAGCTCAAATGATTCTGAGTTAACGAGTGAGACTTGCGGAAATGGCTGGTTACCTCTACCAATCACAGGTAGGGCATTTCAAAAGCAATACATAATTATAAAAGTAGACAAATCATGTCAAACAGAAATTAAAAAGCTATATGATTTCCTTCCATTTGCCTAAGACATCAACAACAACATATCCAGTGTAGTCCCTCAAAGTGGGGTGTGGAAAGGGTAGAGTGGACCCAGACCTTACCTCTACCTCAGAGGTGAGTAGAGAGGCTGTTTTCGATAGACATATTTAGGGGTACTGATAGGATGCAAAATTCAGTGAAATAATTGAGGTACTTGCAAGATACAGAAAGGTTATCAGGAGAAGTAGACAAATGGCGTAAAGCTTTTATCAAAAAAAACAATGAAGAAGAAGAAGACAAAAGGAAACAATAAGGGAATTAAAGGAATACCTGCCATCTCATACTAAAACGCAGGCACACATCCAAAAAAAGAAAAGAAAATGAAATTTTGGTCAATTATCAGAGATAACAGAAAATCCACTGATCAAGCATTCTATAATAACTTATAAGAAGGAAACAGAATTGGGGTATATAGACAAAAATGATTCCCAACGATGAGTGAAAATGCATCAAAGCATACCAGAGAATGGAGATACAACTGAAGAAAAAAGGATAGAGAATTGGTGAAATCAACTTTGAGAGAAGCTTAAATGTTTTTTTGAATTAACAAGTGAGAGGTGCTCAAATGATAAGTTACCTCTATCTCTAACCATAGGCAGGGCATTTCAAAAGCAATACCTTAATGATAAAAGTAGACAACTGGTATCAGCAGATGCAAAAAAGCTAAAAAAAAATTCCTTCCGTTTGGCTAAGTCATGGTAGACAGGTTTAGGGGTACAGATAGGATGAAGAATTCAGTGAAATAGTTGAGGTGCTTGCAAGCTAGTCAAACGCAAGGTTATTCAAAAAAAGAAGGCAAATGGTTAAAAACTTTTATCAGAACCAAAAAAAGGGAGAAAGGAAACAAAAAAAGGAAAAATAGGAATCTTTGCTATGAAATTCCAACCTCTTGTACTCAAACACAGGCACATATAGCAAAAAACAAGAAGAAAAATTCTTGATTAATTACTCAAAAGTAACAGGAAATCCACTGTTCAAGCATTGTGTTATAACTTATTAGAAGGAAATAGAATTGGGGTATATAGACAGAAATGATTGCCAAACATGAACGAAAATGCATCAAAGCATACCAGAGATACTTTTTAATAGTTGTTGATGATTTCACTAGAATGACTTGGTTGTTCTTGTTGAAACTTAAATCTGATGTATGTGTAGTATTGAAACAATTCTTAATCTATGTTAGTACACAATTTAACAGAAGAGTTAAGGGTATTAGATCAGACAATGGGACTGAATTTGTTAACTCAGTTTGTGACTCAATGTTTAAAGCACTTGGTATCTCACACCAAACCTCATGTGCCTACACACCTCAACAGAATGGGGTGGCTGAAATAAAGCACAAACACATTCTTGAAGTTTGTAAAGCCATAAGGTTTCAAGGTCACATTCCTGTAAAGTTTTGGGGTCACTGTGTTTTAGCTGCTGCCTACCTTATAAACAGGATGCCAACTACTGTCCTCAATAATAAATCACCTTATGAACTGCTTTATGGAAAAAGACCTTCTCTTACTCATCTTAGGGTATTAGGTTGTCTTTGTTTTGCAAAAGTAATACAAGAAACTGATAAGCTTAAGTCTAGAGCCTTAGCTGCTATACACACGGGATACTCTCATTTCCAAAAGGGTTATATACTGTATAACTTTACTAATAATTTGTTCTTTGTCAACAGAGATGTTGAATTTAGGGAAAATGTATTTCCCTTTCAAACAATCAAGAAGGATCAACAGTCTCCATTTCTTGATGTATTTAGTGATGCATTGGTAGATTCATCTGAGAGCACACAACACAATAGGCACTATTCTTCTGATAATCATGTACCATCTACATCAGTTCATACACCATCTACATCAGTCAATCAACCAGATTTACCTCACTTCTTGTGACTACTGTATCTCGGACTCAACCTCCATCTAATATATCAGCACCACTGTAAAGAAAATCTTCTAGAACCAAACTTGCACCTATCTGGTTAAAGGATTTTGTTACAACTAAGACGACAAGTCCTTCTACACCCTACAACATCTCTAACTATATATAATATGATCAACTTTCTCCTGACTATCAAGCTTTTGTTGCTACAAGCTCAACTGAAGTAGAACCATCATCTTATAATGAAGCAACTCTTGATCCTAGGTGGGTAAGTGCAATGAAAGCAGAGATAGATGCTTTGGAAAGTAACAATACCTGGAAAGTTGTCTCACTACCTGAAGGGAAGAAGGCTATAGGTTGCAAGTGGGTGTTTAGAATTAAATACAAGGATACATGTGAAGTTGAGAGATTTAAAGCCAGACTAGTGGCAAAAGGTTTCAGTCAACAAGAAAGGATTGATTATCAGGAGACATTCTCCCCAGTAGTTAAAATGGTAACAATGAGATCTATTCTAGCACTTGTTTCTATCAGATACTGGCACATCCATCAAATGGATAAGTACAATGCATTTCTTCAAGGTGACTTATATGATGAAATATACATGGAACTGCCCCAAGGATTTAAAAACCAGGGGGAGAAAAGACAGGTATGTAAACTTCTCAAATCCTTGTATGGACTTAAACAGGCTCCAAGACAATGGAACATGAAACTCCTAGAGGCAATTCTACAGTTTGGATTCAAGCAGAGTGAATATGATCACTCTTTATTTCTGAAGAAAACTGAAAATGAGTTGACAACAATTTTGGTATATGTTGATGATCTTTTAATTACTGGTAGCAGTCTTCAGCTAATTCAAGACACCAAGGCAGCACTAAGTCAAGATTTCAAGATGAAAGACTTGAGGGAGCTAAGATTCTTTCTTGGTATAGAATTTGCAAGATCAAGTTTAGGAATATTAATGCATCAGAGAAAGTATGTTCTTGAGTTAATTTCAGAAATAGGATTGAGTGCTGCAAGACCTATATCTACACCATTGGAGACAAATGTCAAGTTAACCACTAAAGAAGTAGATGATTTTGTGAATGGAACAAGCAAGAACATCACTGATCCTGAAGTAGATGTAGCAAAATATCAAAGGATTGTGGGAAAGCTCCTCTACTTGACTATAACCAGACCTGATATAGCTTACAGTGTACAAACTCTCAGTCAATTTCTTCATCAGCCTAAGAAGTCTCACTATGAAGCAGCAATGAGAATAATAAGATATGTAAAGCAACAACCAGGACAAGGTATTCTGCTCTCAAGTAACAGCAAGGGACAAATATCAGCTTATTGTGATGTTGATTGGGCAGCATGTCCAAACTCTAGAAAGTCTATAACAGGTTTCCTAATTAAACTCGGTGATTCATTGATCTCTTGGAAATCAAAGAAACAGAATGCAGTATCTAGAAGTTCAGCTGAAGCTGAATACAGAAGTCTAGCATCCACAGTAGCTGATCTAATATGGATTCTGGGATTATTCAAGGAAATAGGAGTACAAGTCAGTCTACCAGTTCAAGTCAATATTGACAGCAAAGCAGTTATGCAAATAGCTGCAAATCCAGTCTTCCATGAAAGAACAAAACACATTGAAATTGACTGCCATTTTGTAAGGGGGGAAATTCAGAAGGGGATGATCAAAACTGAGTACATACCTACCAATCTACAACAGGCTAATCTACTGACAAAAGCTCTAAGCAAGGCTCAACATGAATATCTTTGTTCAAGCTAGGCATGCTAAATATATTTGCACCACCTAGCTTGAGGGGGAGTGTTGAGGATACTAAAGCTAAAGATAATGACTAGTTAGTTATTTTCATGTAGTTAGTTAAGATGACATCACTAGTTAGTTGAATTACATCATTAGTTGGTTAAGTAGTTACTATATACACAACATGTACACTAAGCTACCATATACTTTGAATGAAAAAAATTGCTCTCTCTCCCCTCTAATCTTCTGTTACCTTCTTCTCTTCCTCCTTGTACTATTTCTTCCTGTACTTTCTGTAAATTCAACACAATTTAAGATTGAGTTTTATTTTATTATTATATCCTTCTGTAGTTTTAAATGAATGGTTATCCATACATTATTTCTAGTGTGTTAGTTTGTTAATTTTGATATGCTAACAAGTTTAGATAGAGGCAACATGAATTATTCCACATCCCAAAATAGAAAATCAAAGAACTTCATTTTAGGTCAAACTAACTATAAATATCATATGTAGAAAGTACCTCGATCACAATTTAATATCCTGTTTCAATTTTGTGGTAAATGATATGATCATATTTCATTAACTTTATGAAAACAATTTGAATTCAGTTGGTCAAAGTCAAAGAACTGTAGGCATTAAATTAGTTAGTGAATCTTATTGAATAAATATTAATTTGATTAATTTTTTGAGAATTATTTAAATTCATTTTGACATAATCAAGAAATTTTAGACATTAATTGAACTAGGATAAGATTTAATATTATTAAAACATGTCCTTTTTTGCAAGAGTCAACTAATTATGTGTGAATTTAATATTATAACAAAATAAGGTGAGTAAATAAATTTATAAAAAAAAAGTCTAGTATAGTGTATATAATTCATTAATTGTGAAAAAGTGGCCTGAAAAAACATATCACATACAATTTCTGTGGGAAATCAGACCTACAAAGTACATAAAAAATAGAATAGACATGATTTTGCATATAATTAAAACACATCATAACTACAAAAATATTAAAATTAGATATAAATACCAAAAGCCAAAAAAAGATAAATTTTAAATAACTTTTTCAATTGGTGCTAAGATAATGTTATTACCACAACAACAAAAGAAAATTCTTTAAAGTTAATTGATTTAAATCTCTAATCTGTTCACATTGATGCAATAAATAAATTTTAAATAACTTTCTCAGTTGGTGTTTTTAATGCTATTATCACAACAATAAAAGAAAATTCTTTAAAATTAATTGGCTTAAAGCTCCGATATGTTCAAATTGATGCAATAGATAAATTTTAAATAACTTTCTTAATTGATGTTAAAATAATGCTATTACCACAACAATAAAAGAAAATTCTTTAAAATTAATTGATTTAAAGCTCTAATCTATTCACACTGATGCAATAGATAAATTTTAAATAACTTTTTAAATTGGTGTTAAAATAAATAACTAAAAATTACATAAATACACAACTTATGTTTTCAATATTGCAAAAAAATCCCAACTCCCTAAACATATTACAAAAATCCCAACATATACACAGAATGCTATGTATATGTCGGTTATGTTATTTATATTAATAGGGAGAGAGAGTAAAATAATTAAAGAAGTGGGAGAGAGTGTAATTACTTCCAAAAGGGTTGGTATTTATGTTATTTATACTTAAAATAATGCTACTACCACAACAATAAAAGAAAATTCTTTAAAGTTAATTGATTTAAAGCTTTAATCTGTTCACACTGATGCAATAGATAAATTTTAAATAACTTTCTCAATTGATGTTATGATAATGCTATTACCACAACAATAAAAGAAAATTCTTTAAAGTTAATTGATTTAAAGCTCCAATCTGTTCACATTTAAAAGCCCTTTTGAACTTTACTTGACAATTAATAAATTGATTTGTCAAAACTGAATAAATATAATTTTTAAGTAACAACTCAGCAAATAAGAGTGCACATATAAAATGCTAGGCACTGATTAGTTCGTCTCTATATTTTATTCAGTTTTTTTCAGAAAAATATCTAAGTAGCCAAGAGGAGACATATAAGCGGTATCAATTTTCTTCTTTGATTTATTCAATTCATCATTGAGATAATCAATTTGCTTCTACGTTTTATTCAATCCTTTTTTTATTTTTATTTTCGTACAGGATTCAAATCGAGTGATGGTCTACTAGATTTAATTAAAATCTTACTTTGTGATTTAATTTTGTTTGCCTTCTTTTTGCCTTTTTGTTCATGTATACATTAATGTTAGAATGTTTCAATTAAGTAGGTATTTTGGCTTTTAATTTGTGGCCATCTCTAACAAATCTTGTAAGACTAATAACAAGATTGTTAATGCTTGTTTATTCCTTTTTCTCTCTCTTTTTTCCTTCTTGCAACTCTGTTTTAAAAAGATTTCTCTGAAATAGAGGGTTTATGTTTTAAAAAGATTTCTCTGAAATAGAGGGTTTATCAAAAAGTTCTCTGCCTCCAAAAGAAAAGATAGCGTTGAGGTTCTTATATATCTTAGCCTTTTTAAACCCCATCCGTGGATTACACTAGGTATGCAGCTGTTGTATATTCATTCAAACACAATCATTGATTGCAAGTGCTTACATGTCATATAAAGGATACAAAAAACACACATCTGATTAAAAAATGTATGTCGCCTCCTCTTTGTAGTAACATTGATTTTTTCTAAGTTCAATTCTAAATTTTGATTTAATTGCCACAAGTATATATATAATTTTTTATGTCCTTGTTCCGCAATTTTGAATGAATATATGCCATATCTGATTTGAGTTTGATTTAAGGAAAACATAACAATGATCGTAGAAAAAATATTTTTTCCTTTTTCCTATACAAAAATACTTTTTCCCTTTTTTGGTTCAAATTTTAATATAATTTTATTTGTTCCAACTTTGGACTCAACTAGTATAAGGGGAAGACCTTATTTGGCACGAATATGAATTGTGAATTTAAATAATCGATTGATCTAAATTTTTACATTTAATTTTATAGTAGACGTTCAATATGCTCGAATCACAAAAGAATGAGAAAAAGGATGCTAAGAAAAACAAGAATTTCGAAGAACGCAAGAAACGCAGATTAGAAAATGCTCCAGAGGACTCTACCAAGAAAGACAAATCAGGTAATGCCCCAGAGGACTCTACCAAGAAAGACAAATCAGGTAATGCCCCAGAGGGCTCTTTCCAAAAAGGAAAATCAGGAAATTTCCTAGAGGACTCTTCCAAGAAAGGCAAATCGAAACATGCCCTAGAGGGCTCTTCCCAAAAAAGCAAGTCAGGAAATATCCTAGAGGACTCTTCTAAGAAAGGAAAATCGAAAAATGCCCCAGAGGGCTCTTCCCAAAAATGCAAGTCAGAAAATGCCCCAGAGGACTCTTCCAAAAGAGGCAAATCAGGAAATGCACCAGATCACTCTCTCAAAAAAAGAAAATCAAAAAATGCACTGAAGGACTCTTCCAAGAAAGACCAATCAGGAAATACCCCAGAGGGCTCTTCACAGAAAGGAAAATCAAGAAATTCTCAAAAGGACTTTTTCAGAAATGGTAAATCAAAAAATGCACTGGAGGACTCTTTCAAGAAAGATCAATCAGGAAATGCCCCAGAGGGCTCTTCCCAGAAAGACAAATCAGAAAATGCCCCAGAGGGCTCTTCTCAGAAAGGCAAGTCAGGAAATGCTCCGGAGAACTCATTCAAAAAAGGCAGATCAGGAAATGCACCAGAGCACTCTCTCAAAAAAAGCAAATCAAAAAATGCACTGAAGGACTCTTCCAAGAAAGACCAATTAGGAAATACCCCAGAAGACTCTTCCCAGAAAAGCAAATCAGGAAATGCTCCAGAGAACTCTTTCGAAAAAGGCGAATCAGAAAATGCACTGGAGAACTCTTCCAAGAAAGACCAATCAGGAAATACCTCAGAGGACTCTTCCCAGAAAGGCAAATCAGGAAATGCCCCAGGGGGTTCTTCTCAGAAAGACAACTCAGGAAATGCCACAAAGGATTCATCCAAAATAGGAAAATCAAAAAATGCACTGAAGGACTCTTCCAAAAAAGATAAAGCAAAAAATGCACTGAAGAACTCTTCCAAGAAAGACAATTCAGGAAATGTCCCAGAGGGCTCTTCCCAGAAAGGCAAGACAGGAAATACCCCAGAGGACTTTTCCAAAAAAGAAAAATCAAATAATACACTGGAGAACTCTTCCGAGAAAGGCAATTCAAGAAATGCCCTAAAGGCCTCTTCCCAGAAAGGCAAGACAGTAAATGCCCTAGAGGACTCTTCCAAACAAGGCAAATTAGAAAATGCATTGGAGGACTCTTCAAGGAAAGGCAAATTAGAAAATGTCCCAGAGGACTCTTTCAAGAGAGGCAAATTTAAAAATGGCCCAAAGGGCTCTTCCAAGAAAGGGAAATCAGGAAATGCCCCAGAGGACTCTTCCAAGAAAGGAAAATCAGGAAATGCCCCAAAGGGCTCTTCCAAGAAGATTTCAACTACCAAACAAAATCAAAATGCTATTCACGGTACGTAATTAATAAATTAATTCAACATCTTACAATTGATTTATGCTATTAGGTTCATTTGCTATGAGGATAACTAATCTCAAAATTAATTTTAGGATGAATTTATCCCATGCTTGAGATGTAATAGAAGTGTCAGTTATTCCAAGATTATTGTGTTAATTTTTCCAACGTTAAGGTTAAAAAATAACATTCTCAGAATAACTTATTTTTCAACCCTTAATTGTGGTCTTTCATTCGGTTATGTATGATTTTCAGGTGAGTTTGAGAGCCTCGGTAAAGATAGCCCAATGAATAATTTGAATTGTACCTTAGTGGACAATAACGTTGGAAATACAAATGACAAAGAAAATGAAGACCACCATGTAAGTAAGGGAATATCAAAAAATACAATTATGTCCCTTGCTAACGCTTGTGAGGTAATTGATCAACACTTATGCCTCCATTTACATAATTTTTCCATTGAGCATGCTCATTGTATTCCACAATATATTTTTCCATCTCCAATCATTTATTAAAAAAAAAGAAATTGGATTTACAGTTGTTTGGAAATGAGATATTCGAAGAACACAACGAAAGCAACATAAATAAGGATCAAAAAGATTCTTTCGAGGAGGAACTACCTGCAAACCAACAAGAAGAAGAAGATGTTGATGGTACTATAGGTTTTCACATCTTACAATTTAAACTTTTGTTAATCATAGATTTATTTTTGTTTTCTGAAATAGAGAAGAATTCTAAATTTTAAATCAACGAGCGCAGGGTAATTGAAACTCTTGAGACTTAAATGGCACACAACATAGTGGTAGTCTAAAATTTACTCATTAGATTGAAGCACCGGTCCCATTTTTTGAACTTATAATTTGTTCTAGTCTTGGCGAACAAAGCTACCTGGTACCTGTTATTGGTGGGAGGTGACAGGTATCCCATGAATTTAGTTGAGGTGCGTGCAAGCTGGCCCGGACACCGCGGTTATCAAAAAAAAAAGTTTCATGTGTATCATGCCATTTTATTTTGAGGTGCGTGCAAGCTGGCCCGGACACCGCGGTTATCATGCTAGTTTTCTCTTTCTTTACTTTTGGTTCTTAGATATTTGACAAAATATGTTAAAAACTTATTTTGGTTATCTCATTAAGTTTTCTTGCATTCTACAGAATACTCCCAGGCTCTCACCAGTTGAAGATGAATATAATTGGGATCTTATAATTATTGAAGAACCAAATAGGAATCATTCGGCAAAAGAAGATTCAAGTATCAAAATAAAGAAAGAGGATGTTGGTTCGGGGAAAGAAGATTCAAGTATCAAAAGAAAGAAAGAGGATGTTGATTCTGCAAAAGAAGATTCAAGTACCAAAAGAAAGAAAGAGAATGTTGGCTCGGGAAAAGAAGATTCAAGTATCAAAAGTTATGAAGAGAATGCTGGTTCAGAAAAAGAAGATTCTAGTGTCGAAACAAACAAAGAGAATGTTGGTTTGGCAAACGAAGGTTCAAGAGTTGAAACAAACAAAGAGAATGTTGGTTCGGCAAAAGAAGGTTCAAGAGCCGAAACAAACAAAGAGAATGTTGGTTCGGCAAAAGAAGGTTCAAGTGCCGAAATAAACAAAGAGAATGTTGGTTCGGCAAAAGAAGGTTCAAGTGCCAAAACAAACAAAGAGAATGTTGATTCGGCAAAAGTAGGTTCAAGCATCAAAAGAACCAAAGAGAATGTTGGTTCGGCAAAAGAAGGTACAAGTGCCAAAACAAACAAAGAGAAAGTTGGTTCGGCAAAAGAAGGTTCAAGTATCAAAAGAACCAAAGAGTATGTTGGTTCGGCAAAAGAAGATCCAATTACCAACACAAACAAAGAGAATGTTGGCTTGGCAAAGGAAGATCCAAGTATCAAAACAAACAAGGAGAATGTTGGTTCAGCAAAAGAAGATTCAGGTATCAAAACAAACAACGAGAATGTTGGTTTGGCAAAGGAAGATCCAATTATCAAAACAAACAAGGAGAATGTTGGTTCAGCAAAAGAAGATTCAGGTATCAAAACAAACAAAATGAATGTTGGTCGTAAGAGAAAAGAGAGAGAGAGAACAAACAAGGCAATGGAGAACAGAATGTTGGTTCGGCAAAAGAAGATTCAAGAATCAAAATAAAGAAAGAGAAGGTTGGTCGTAAGAGAAAAGAGAGAGAGACAACAAAAACGGCAACGGAGAAAAGGATGTTGCAACTCCTTCCACCTATCTCCAAGATTGAATTTTAACATTTCATTGAATTCCAGCTGCTAGATTGCATTTGAATTATTTCTTGTTGAATTATATCAGTTCATTTACTTTCAACTTTAAGTTTCCTTTATAAACTTTGCTATACTTCTTTGGTTCTTCATTATTAACTACCTTTTATAAAGGTTTATCTTCAAAACTCGTCAACAAGAACGGTATGATCTCTCTCGGAGTAAAAGAAAATCAGATTCGATATTATATACCAAATCAGTAAATGTGAGTTTTCTCCAAATTCCTGAGAAAGGCTCCAAACATAAGTGTCTAAAGTCAGGTTAATTTCACAGAAGGTCATCAACTTATAGGTTCACAGAAGAGAGAATTTTCGAAAGTGAACATAAAAGGAAGTCTTGCCTTTCATCAGGCAGGTACCGATGAATTGTGAAGGGTATCTTCTTTTCTCGGAGCTCTTTCATTGCCATCTTCTGAAGCAAATGGACATTAAGGAAGATACATCAAACATTTCTATAAACTTTACAAGTGAGCTGCCGATTTCCCTCCTATCCTAATGACAAAACCGGATTCAGAGGTTGTTTCTCTTAAGACGAAAATGTACGATTGCAGTCACGAAGGGTTTCCACCCTACGTCATCATTTTCATGCTTTTTTTGTTAAAGTAACATGAGAACCTGGGGAGACTGGAGAAGAGACTCCTGTTTGCTATTGACTTCGGATAAAAGTTTTCTTGATAAGTCACTGAGTGCAGATAAAAAAGAAAAGGACAGCCTCACGACTCACATTAAGAGGATCAGTTTCAATCATCACAGGAACATTCATGCTGCATGAGCACAATACAGACTCCCCATAATCCCAATATTCCATTGCTTAAAATACGAGCCCTACAAAAATGGCTAAAATAGGGAAGAATAGGGCCAGGACCTGATCTGGAGCACTCGAATTCCCAGGCTTCTTGCACGTTCATATTTTGTCATATACTTACGTTTCCTGAGGTCGCTCCTCAGGTGCTCTGGCTTTGCCTCACCTTCACCCAATAGGGGGTCTTGTACATCCTCAGTGTTGCCATTTTCTTCTTCTAACTCCGCTCCTCCTAGATAATAAAACACATTAATGTTTGATGATTAATATAGTTATGCAACATCCATGAATTACATTCAAATACTGAAGAATATGGAAATAAATTATTTTACAAGAAGTTCGGGCTCCATGGGCTCATCCTTGTATCTGCAACAATTTACACATGCCTAATACAAAAGAGACCAAATGACCTTTCCTACAGTCCAAAATAATTGATCTTCACAATAACTAAATAAGCAATCGGCGACAATAAGAAACCAGTAAAGGGCTAGTTCATTAGTTCATAATTTATAACTAACTCAAGTGTTTTTTTTATTTTTTTACTCAGTTTCAGAAAAAAATAAAAGAATAAATAATTAAGCTTAAGCATAAAGATAACCTTTACTAGAACTAACCAGGTCAAAACAATACTAGTTCACAAGGTACGTACCATGCTACCATCACTAGTGAATGTTATCTCTCTGAAGCTAGTTAACCAATGCAGGAATAAGCAACGCAACAAATTTGCTAACATAGAGACTCTGGACCTAAAAGGCACAAGGTTTCGGGTAGTAGCCTAAGGTGCATGCAGGCATTAGATTGTAGTTCCAATTTGATTTTTAAACTTAGAATTTGTTCCATGTGTGTCATACTCACTCATTTGGTAATACATGATTATCAGATGAGTCTGAGCTCAATAGAACCACAGGTGAAGATAGTCTCTCAGATAATACAAATTAAATGATAATAACATCATATATACCTTATTTCTATTTCCTTACATCAACATTAAGCATTTTCAATAAGTTTCTAGTATTGTTTAACAATAATTTGTGTTCCTTAGTTTTGGTGCTTAGAGATTTGACAAAATAAAGAAATTGTTAAACTTATTTTGATCATCTCATCAAGTTCCCTTGCAAATTGCAATATTTCAGTTTACTAACAGGCTCTCACCAGTTGAATAGTGTTGGAATCTCCCTAGGGAAGAACACTCAAATATGAATCTTTCAACAAAAGAAGATTCACGTAATAAAAAGAAAATGTTGTTTGTAAGAAAAAATAGACAGAAACCCAAAATGGCAAGAGAGAAAATTAACGATACTATGACTTCTTCCACCTTCAAGATTGTATTTTAATCATATCTTTGAATGTTGAATTGCATACACATGACTGTTGGCAACTGGCAGGAGGAGGTCGTTTGGGTAACAACATGGTCAAAGAGGAGGTCTGGCAGAGGAGGCATCAGCAGCAGCCTGTTTGCAATGGTGATCGCCACATTATGGCGTGATAGGAACTTGATGAGGTTACAAGGGAGTACCTATCAAGTGGATACTGGATAGGGTATGCAAGGAAATTGCAATATACTTACACACATGAGGACGTGACAGGAAGAGATGGCAACCAATTCTGGCTCAACTGACTCATTCTCCTGAGCCTACTCTGATGACTAAGGACTTCAGCAATTTCACAGTCTAGTTTTGAGCCTACTGATCCTTTTTGGAATTATATTGTTTTTTTTTTTTTGAATAGGTTAGTAGTTGAGTCTAGTTTTATAGACTCTTTGCATCTGTATTTCTTTAAGAAACAGCTGGTCAGGCCTGTTTGCTTTTGTAATGATAACTTTTGGTAATAAAATTTTCTTTTAAAAAAAAAATCGTACTTTAACTTTGATTGTTGAATTGTATCAATTAATTTACAATTTTAAATTTATGTTTGAATGGAAATCACAGTGATTATCCAATATTGCTTCTTCAATCATTATTTATTAATTATCCTTTACAAAGGCTTATTTTCAAAATTTGTCAACAATAATAGCTTGATCTCTCTCGAGAAAAAAGAATGTTAAGCATTTTTCTTGTATAAATATTGGGTATGTGATTCTACCTCTATTTTATTCATTCCCCAAGAACACCATTAATTTTCATGTTTTGATTCACTTAGATGTTAAAGTTGAGATTTTGAATTCCTAAGGTAAGAACTTGAAAATTGTTGTTTGGATATGAATTTGGGATTGGATTTTGTTGATTTTTGGAACTTAAGATCCTTATGTCATAGGTAAATCAGTTTGGGCATCAAATTACAGATTTGTCATTTTTTTTCATCGTTTAAAAGCATCAAACTTGGAGATTTCGGGCCTAATGTTACGAAATTGTATTTTGATGATTTGAGGATCGATTTGAACTCCATTTTCAACGAAATTTTACATTTTGGTTCCTTACCTTATGGGTAAATCGATCCTTAAAGAAAATTTCTTTTTCGCCCTTGGGGGCTTGCGGTTGACTTTTTGGATCCGAGATAGAAGTATAGCAATATGGGTATCGATAGACTCATATTCTCTCGTAGATCATGTTCATGATAGATTGGAAGTATTCTTAGGCTGTTTGGGAAGGAAAGACGCATATGTGATGGTTCATGGCACATTTTCTCCCCATTCGAGGTAGGCCATGACTTACTTTTCCCAAACTTAGCTTAGTGATAGCTTATCATATAACGCATGTTTGGGTTGGCGAATGATGGGTTTGGGGTATTTATTGAATTGAATAGATGTCGTGAAAACCCAAAATGGAAAATTTAGCTAATAAATGGCTTACGAGTTGTCATTTGTATTGTATTTGTGAAAACCAAGATCGGATCTTAGTTGATAGATGCTATATGAATTGAAAGATGTACTTGTTGTATATTACTCCATTTCATGCATTAGTCCGTACCTTAATGAGTTGGTGGCCTACGAGCATTTTTTATTTTTTTTGACAAGGTAACGAACAGTGTATATAAATCATCAACACAAAAGCTGGAAGCGAAATTACATCATTGAATCTACTAGTAGACTAACGCTACATCCAATCTCAATTTACAAGGATCCTAGGATGTCCACAATAGAAACGAGGTCATCTATATAGTCTGAGCTGCACCAATAACAAAAACTTAGGATGCAATTCATCTTTAACTTTTGCAGAGAACTACTGTTGCCTTAAAAACACCTAGAGTTTCTCTTTTTCCAAATGGTACACCATATTACTGCTGGGACAATTCTCCATCTGTCTTTGTTAGTGCTACCTCCACCCTCAAAATTCCAGCTAGTTAGTGCCTCTCCTGTTCTACCCGGCATCGTCCACCTTACGCCTTTGAAGCTAGTAAATAGATTCCAAAGCAGGCTAACCACTTTACAATGTAGAAACAGATGATTAATTGTCTTTGCATTATGTTCACAAAAATAACACCTGGAGCACATATGTGTGCCTTCTTCTTTAGGTTCTCCTGAGTTGAAACAATTTCTATCACAACCAACCAAGTGAAAATGGCTACTTTGTGTGGGGATTTTTACTTTCCAGATAAGTTTCCAAGGTAAAAAAAATGATCTGCAAATGCAAACCCATCTGATTCATGTCCTTATAAGCGAAGCTTACAGTAAAAATGTCCTTGTTGTGGCATTTCCGTCTTAGAGTATCTTCTCCTTCCTATAGCCCTTTGCATTGGTCTAGAGTGCCGTAAAGTCGGCCAATCTTTCCATCTCCCAGTCTTGCATCAATTTTCTATAGGTCAAATTCCAACCTTGATTCGACAACACCTCATGTAAAGTAGCATTTTGTTGCTGATTTAAAATATAAATCTCAGGAAACAGTTGTTTAAGACGTTCCATTCCCTAGCCAGTTATCTTCCCAGAACAAGATCCTCTTTTCATCTTTCATATTAAAACTAGTTCTTTCAAAGAATACATGCCACAAGTTCCTGATTGATCTCCACAAGCTTGTGCCGCATGTGGTGTTTACTTCTTTTGTCCTCCAAAAACCTTCCCTTTCATACTTAGCTTGAATCACAGTGCCCTGTAAAGAATGTTCTTCCTTAGGTAGTCTCAAAAGTCATTTCATCAAGAGACTTTTGTTCTGAATTCTCAGATTTCTGATACCCAACCTTCCATCTTTCTTAAGACAAAATTAGCTTGTCCCATTTAACTAAATGATAACCTTTTTCCTCTTCGCCCCCACGCCACAAAAAATCCCTCTAGAGAGCATCAATTCTTTCCTCCACATTAACACGAAGAGGAAATAATGACATTAAGTAGGTAGGTGAAGCATCTCATACAGAATTGGTCAGGACCAATCTGCCACCCTGAGACAAGTATTGTGCTTTCCATCTAGTCAATCTTTTCTCATATCTTTCAATGACATCATTCCATATAGGCCAAACTCATTGACAGACACCTCAACTTGACACGATCTTTCACTTTGACACCTAAAGTCGACATTATTCATTTTAAGCATCTCAACTAACGTCCAACTGTGTCATTTTGGCACCTTTTGCACAACTGGCATGGTGCGTGTATTACACTTGCCTGAAGGCGCGTGGAAGGTATTTTGCGGCTAATATGGCGTCCAAGTTGGCCCACAAGCAATATATTAACTCACCTCCATTAATTTATACCGTCTTCTTCATTTTTATTCACCATTTTTACCAATCTTAAACTTATTTAAAGGTGAAAATTATTGGGAGAGATTTAAAAATTAGATACACATTTAGGGGTTCGTCCTCTCTCATACGAATCAGGTTTGCAAATAATGTTCAATTTAATTAGTTTAGTTGGGTGAATAATAACCAAATTGAATCTAAAATAAAGATTTAACTAGTCATATAATTTATAAAATTGATTTAACTAGTAATATAATTTATAAAATTGAATCTAAAATTGAATAATAACTAGTCATATAATTTATAAAAATCCACCCGTATAAATTAAATTGATATCATTCATTAATTTGATTTAGTATCGAATGCGGTAAGCTTTTTTTTTTTCTTCCAAGGGAATAATCTAAAAAAAATTGAAATGAAAAACACCACCAAGCAAAAATTTTTAACCCAAATAATTATAAAATAAGGGATTATAATTACTCCCACCCCACCAAATTTATCTTCTCCAGCCCACCCCCCACTCGCTCCCCTACCCTCAGTTATCTTCTCCAATGCCCACCACCATGTCACCTCCTCTCCCCCCACCCCCCACCCCCACCGACCCTCCACAACTAAAATCTTCTCTTCAATTACCTCTGAATACACAATTATCTTTTTTCAAAAAGAAAATCTGTTAAGAATTCATTTTTTAACAAAATCTATTAAAAATTTGTTGAGATTTCACAATTGGAGGAAATTTTCACAATCGAATTGCATTTGACATGATTCATTCTTTCATGCTAACTCTAAAATCTATCTCAAAATTTTTCACATTAAAGGAGCTTAAAATTTTCCAATGTGATTTCGCTCAAATTTGCTTGACAAGGATAATGTTATGGCTGTAAATAACAATTAGAAACCAAACGGTATAAGGTTAGTGGGCGAGAATTGCGAAATATTTGAAGAAGATAGGATTTGGGTTTGGATTGGGGGGGGAGGGGGGCTAAAGGCGGCATTTGAAGAAGATGATTGTGGTGGCGGGGGCTGTTGCAGTGGGGATTTGGGGGCGGGGGTTTGGTGGGTTGGATTGACATTTTAGGGGGGGAGGCGGGGGAAGGGTAGGAGCAGTGTTTAGAATTGCGCCCTCAACGTTGCATAATGTGATGATGAGATGCGGTCCTCCGGCGAGTCGCAACTATGATGCGGTGCAATTGAGAATCGCGGGCGCATCAAGCACTGTTGCGTGATGCGATGGATATTGCGTTGCGATGCGCTCGCAATATGTATTTTTTTATTTTTGTTGCGGATGGTATTTATTGTTGGTTGGAATTGCATGTGCTGGTATTTTTGGGTTTTCACAAAAGTTGCTTAAAGTCAAAAAAAGTGGTCAAAAGTTGAAAAAGGTAATGAAGAAAGTTTAAAGTAGCAACTTAGGATTTTCACAGCTTTCTCTCTTCTCCAACGATCAAAGAATTTGGCTACTGAACAGTGTAAGTCTTCTTCTTCTTCTTAACAACTGAATGACTGATGCTCTGTTTTGATGCTCAGTTTTTTGTCCTTTTTTTTTCTGTTCTTCTTCTTCTTTTTTTAACAACTGAATGACTGATGCTCTGTTTTGATGCTCAGTTTTTTGTCGTTTTTTTTCTGTTCTTCTTCTTCTTCTTTAACAACTAAATGACTGATGCTCTGTTTTGATGCTCTGTTTTTTGTCTTTTTTTTCTGTTCTTTTTTTTTTTTAAATGACTGATACTCTGTTCTTCTGATGATATGAATGACTGATGCTCTGTTTTGATGCTCAGCTATTCTGAATGACTTCTTTAATAGCTGCCACGTTCATTTTTTGTTATTAAGATTATGCGACGTTGCGGGCGCAATTCTGAACACTGGATTAAACATTATAATTTTTTTAATTAATGAGATAAGCTTTCCATATTTAATAGCTACATCCTTGATTATTTAATATTAAGAATAAATAATTTATCTTTATTTTGATTAAATGAAATAATCATTGTATATTAATATAAAATAAGGATAAATATTATAATTATTTGATTATAAATTAAAGATTAATGTATATGTTTTGAAAGCACACATTTTTTTAATGAAACTAAATTTAGCGTAAGTATATATTGAACATATTAATATTCTCATCTTTTTATTCTTTTATTAAATTGCGCTTCACTTCAATGATGCGGTCGCATCGCATAATGCGTGATGCAGAGCCTTGTCGCATTTTTCCGCATCACACATCTCTGAACACTGGGTAGGAGAAGACAATTTGGGGGTGGGGTGGCGGCGGCGGCGAACAATTTAGGGGTGGAGTGGTTGAGGAAGATGATATGGGGTGGGAGTTGGGTGGTTGAGGAAGATGATATAAGGTGGGGGTGAGGTTATTAACATTTTTTTGTTTAAATTAATTATATAAAAATTATTTTGATAAACAAGACAAATGAACTCTAATAATTGATCCCTTTACATGTCATAGCGCGTGTAATACACGCGCAACATATATGTTTGCTGATTGTGCAAAAAGTGTCAAAAGTGACACATTGAAATACTAGTTGAGGTGCCAAAAATGAACATCGTCTACTTTAGGTGCCAAAGTGAAAGATCGTGCCAAGTTTAGGTGTCTGTCGATGGGTTCCGCCTTCCATATATCTCTTGATTACTTGTTGAACCTAGAGCCATTCCTAAGTAAACTGTTGGAATATTGCCTATCTCTACCCAAAATTCCAGCCAACACTTGAATCGTAGCCACCCCGTTAATTGGGAAACTAAGGTTTTTCTCCAATTAATGTGAAGGCCTAAGATAGCCTCAAAGAGAATCAAATTAATCCATACTTCAATTGACACTTCTGCATCACAACATATGAGTGTGTCATCGGCATACTGTAAGTGTGTTACTTCCACTCTTTCATTTTGTTCCTTTTGATACATTGAAACCTCTCATCCAACCATTATTGTGGGCAATCTTCACCATGTTGTTGAGTCCCTCCATCACCAGAATGAACAGAAAAGGTGATAACGGATCACCTTGTCTCAAACCTCTTTGAGAAGGAAAAAAACCTTCAGGTGAACCGTTTATCAGAAACCTGACTGTGTTAATGCAAAATCTTATCCATCTAATCCATTTTCCTCCAACATCCATCTTCTGCAGAATTCTAAGCAAGAAACGCCAATTCACATGGTCATATGCCTTTTCAATATACAATTGAAACATGATGCCTGGTGTCTTATCTTTCATCCTGGTGGAATACGAGCTTTGTCTTTGAAAAGTTATATTATTAGCTTCCAGATACATATTTGAATGAAATATTCTTATTTGAGAAGGTACTAGCCTAATTTGAAAGTAATCTTCTTATTTGAAAAGCTATTAGCGTAAGAGCATGGATTTGAAAGCAAACTAATTAATTGAGGATGATTTACTTACCTAAAGACACCATACTGAAGCAGTCTGCTTAGTTGAGGTAATGCAGCCAAACGGGCTTTGTGAGGAAAAGAATCTGTTTAGTTGATAAAAGTAGCCTAAGGGGACTCTTCTGAAAGCAAAACTCTATTATTTGAGAAGGCTTGTAGCCTACGGATATTGTGTTGACCTATTGCATTCAAATTTTATTGTATTGTGATCACGCATATACATCTATTTGTCGTGGATCATGGATTTAGCAGGGATGAAGGAGCTAGAGGTTACTTCTGGGTGTTTGCTGATTTGATATTTTTTAGTGTCGAGGTCATTATTGGCTGTGTTGTGCCAAGGTCTTTTCAGGCTAAGGCTAACGCCAAGGTCTTTTCCAGCTAACCAGAGGTTTCTTTCAGATGGTATATGGGCCTCGCGAGCCCCACATGGGTCCCTCCACCAAGCATACAACTGTGAAGGTAGGTTTTGTTTGAAGTTGTCTCAGGCAGAGAGTAAATTGGGGAAAAAGCAGTCTATTCCCAGTGAATGAGATTGCTCAGAATTAGGAATTAGCAGACATACTGGGATACAGAGTTGATCAAATGCCTACACCTACTTGGGCATGCCTCTGGGCAGCAGGCATGAAGCAAAGGAAATACGGGATGGCATTCTGGATAAAACTAAAAAGAAGCTTGCTAGAGGGAAGGCACAATATCTATCTCTTGGCAGAAGATTGATCCTCATCAACTCTGTTCTAGATTCTGTGCCTACTTATGTGATGTCCTTAATCGCGATTCCAGCAAATGTGGTGAAAAAACTGGACTAGTAGGAGGAACTTCTTATGGCAAGGAAATAAGGCAGGGAAAGGCTACAACTTGGTCAATTAGAAGATTGTACTTCTCAGCAAAGACAAAGGGGGTCTGGGGATCAGAAACCTGAGATTGCAAAATGAGAGCCTACTGATGAAGTAGCTCTAGAGATACAATACGGAGGGAGCAACTCTTTGGAAGGAGGTTATAATAGCAAAATATGGAGAGCTAAGTCCCTGGGGTACAAAAGATGCCTCTGAACCATATTGTGTGGAGGTGTGGAGGACAATCAGAAATTTATGGCCATAGATAGAAGAAAATTTATATATCAACGTGGGAAACGGTAAGAAAACCAGTTTCTAGAAGGATAGTTGGATAGACCAAACTTCTATCAGAGACCTTTTCCCAGATTTGTTCCTTATATGTGAGAATCCTGATTCTAGAGTATGTGACTGCTGGATAGATCAAGGTTGGACACATCATTTAGAAGATTACTAAACGATTGGGAGCTGGAGAGGATGGCAGCTTTACTGGGAAAATTAGGAGAGAACATAATCACAGCAGCCACAGACAAGGTCTTGTGAAAACATAGCAAGGATGGAGTATTTTTGGGTTAGTAGTGCATGCAAAAGAGGCCTGCAGGTGATGGTTGGGGCTCCGAAATATCATTGGAACAATTTCTGAAAGGGTGACATCCCTATAAAACTGAGATGTTTCACTTGGCTAGTGATAAAGCGGACATGCCAAACACAAGAAGTCCTACAGAAGAGGGTAGGCAGATGGTTCCCAGGTGTTTTGTATGTAACATGACAGGGCAAACAAATAAACATCTATTCTTACACTGCGAATTCACTGTTCAATTATGGAGTCTGTTCCTCAACATTACAAGCATGAGTTGGACAATGCCAGAACATATATTAGATCTTTTGAGCTGTTGGATTAGAGGGGGCGGCAGTAAAAGTCAAAAGAAATGGTGCAGATCAATACCATCTTGTATATGGTGGCCAGTATAGAGGGAAAGAAATGGAAGAAGTCTTGAAAATACGTCCAATTCCACACACAAAGTCAAATGGAATTGTATTGTATCTTTACTTTTTTGGTGTAAACAACTTTATGTAGAAGATATAGATCAGATTATAGATTTCATAAGAAATCTGTAATTGCTACTCTTTTGTTTTTGGAGGTGGCCAGCCAGCATAACCTTAATGCTGAGGATACAACTCTTACCAGTTTTTTTTTTTCAAACAAAAAAGATGCTCTTGTACTGGAAACATTAGATCTTTATTGTATTTTAAATTTACTTTAAGACTTTCCTTCGGTTATTATTATTACTTACGTGTTTTGACTTGATATGTCTTTGGGGTGAAGGGGTGGCTAACCTACCAGTGGGTTCGCGTAGGTGCCATCATCACCTTGAAATTTGGGTTGTGACAACATGGAGTGGTACACATCCCAAAATAGAAAATAAAAAATCGTAGTAAACAAGTTTAAAGAGAGGGGACATGGAGTCTTACACATCCCAAAATAGAAAATCAAAAACTTTTATTTTAGAGCAAATTAACTATAAATATCTCCTGTAAGAAAAATATTACTACTTAATCATAATTTAATGTCTTTTTTATTTTGTAGTGAATCTGATTGTTCAAATAGAATTGTCGAGAATTCTACGCATGATTAAAACATATGACGAACTACAAAATATTGAAATAAGACATAAATGACAAAAGTAAAAGAAATAAATGATAAATCTTAAATAACTTCCACAATTGGTGTTAAAATAACACTATTACCACAACAGTAAAAGGAAATTCTTTAAAATAATTGGTCTAAAACTCTAGTTTGTTCACACCAATGCACTTTAAAAGCCCTTCTCGACTTTATTTGACATCTAATAAACTGAATTGCCAAAACTACAAACATAGTTTTCAAGGAACAACTCAGTAAACAAGAGGTGCACATATAAAACGCGCACTGACTAATTCGCTGCTTCATTTTATTCAAGTTTTCAAGGAAATATCTAAGCAGACATAATGAGACATTTGAACCAAGGAAATATCTAAGCAGCCAAGAGGAGACATATAAACGGCATTGAAACGGTACCGTTTTTCTTCTTTGTTTAATTTAATCCATGAATGAGATTTGGGACTTGGGACTTGGGACGGGACCAATTTGCTTCTTCATTTTTTCAATCTATTTTTGCTTTTTTTTCTCTCATAAAAGTGAAGGACTCAAATCGATTGACAGCCAGAAGTCAGTTAGATTCTATCCAAATCTTATTTTGTTATTGAATTTTGTTTCCCCTATTTTAGTCCCCTTTGTTTACCTATATATCAAAACATTGATATATACTTGTGGCCATAAAAACAAAATCTAGAACTTAACTTACAAAAAATCAATGTTACCACAAAGAGGAGGCGACAAACATTTTTAACCAGATATATGTTTTTTTAACCCTTTGTATGACATGTGAGCACTTGCAATAAATCATTGTATTTAAATTAATACACAACAACTACATACCTAGTGCAACACACAGGCTGGATTTGGAAAGGCTAAAATGTAAAACCTTAACCCAACCTTCGCGGGGCACAAAACTTGCTTTTGATAAACCCTCGGTTCGGAAGAATTTTTTTGAAACAAGGTTGAAAGAAGGAAAAAGTAAGCATTTGACGATTTTGTTTCTAGTCTTCCAACATTTATTACAAATAGTCCACAAATTCAAAACCAAAATACTTGCTTAGTTGAACCATCATTGTATAGGTAAACAAAGGGCAAAAATAGGGGAAACATTGATAGTATAGTATTACTTGATAGGTTATAGTATTACTTTGTGGGTGTCTTATTTTTGTTATTTCATCTTGTTTCTTGCTTTATTACGACTTTGTTTACTGCCTTTTTGGTACTGGGCCAGGGGTCTATCGGAAACAATCTCTTTACTTCTTCGGAGGTAATGGTATGGACTGTGTACATTCTACCTCCCAGAACCCACTAGGTGGGAATACAATGGGTTTGTTGTTGAAGTATATATCAATGTTTTATGTCCTTCCACAATTTTAAATAAATATATGTTGTATCTAATTTAAGTTTGATATAAACAAAGCATAACAGTAATTGTAAAAAATACTTTCCCCTTTTCCAATACAAAACTATATATACAGTGAGTCGAAGTACTTTCTGGTTCAAATTTCGATAATTTTGTTTGTTTTAACTTTGGCGTCATTAGTATGAAAGGAAGATCTTACTTTATGCGAGCATGAATTGTGAATTTAAATAATCGATTGAGCTAGATTTTTGTATATAATTTCACAGTAGACGTTCAATATGCTCGAATCACAAAAGAAATAGAAAGACACAAGAAAGGCAAATCAGGAAATGCCCCAAAGGAGTCTTCCAAGAAAGGTAAATCATGAAATACCCCAAAAGGCTCTTCCAAGTGGACATCACCCGCCAAACAAAATCAGAAAGCTATTCATGGTACGTTATTAATTAATTCAACATCTTATAGTGGACTTGTACTATTAGGGCTTGTTGGGTATGAGGATAACTAATCCCAAAATTAATTTTAGGATGAACTTATCCCATGTTTGGGATAAAATCGAGGTATAAATTATCTTGAAATTGTAGTGTTATTCTTTCCAAGTATTCTGGTTCTGAATTTGTGGACTAAATATTGGACACTAGAGACAAAATAGTCAAATGCTTACTTTTTCCTTTTTCTTTCTCCTTTTTCCTTCTTTCAATCCCATTTCAAATAAAAAAAATTCGAACAGAGCGTTTATCAAAACAAGTTTTGTGCCCCACAAGGGTTAAGGTTTTCGTACATTTTAGCCTTTCCAAATCCAACCTGCGTATTGCACTAGGTATGTAGTTGTTGTGTATTAATTTGAATACAATGATTTATTGCAAGTGCTCACATGTCATACAAAAGGTACAAAAAATATATATTTGGTTTAAAAATTGTTTGTCACCTCCTCTTTGTGGTAACATTGATTTTTTGTAAGTTCAACTCTAGATTTTGTTTTTATGGCCACAAGTATATATCGATGTTTTATGTCCTTCCACATTTTTGAATGAATATATGTTATATCTAACTTATGTTCGATATAACCGAAGCATAACATTTGATTGTAAAAAAAAACATTTTCCCCCTTTTCCAATACAAACTATATGTATAGAGAGTCGAAGTATTTTCTAGTTCAAATTTCGATAATTTTGTTTGTTCCAACTTTGGCGTCATTAGTATGAAGGGAAGATCTTACTTTGTGCGAGCATGAATTGTGAATTTAAATAATCGATTGATATAGATTTTTATATTTAATTTCACAGTAAACGTTCATTATGCTCGAATCACAAGAGAAAGAGAGAACGGATTCTAAGAAGAACAAGAATTCTGAAGAACACAAATCAAGAAATGTCCCAGAAGGCTCTTCCAAGAAGGCAAATCAGGCAATGCCCCAGAGGGCTCTTCCCAGAAAGGCAGATCAGAAGATGCCCCAGAGGGCTCTTCCAAGAAGACATCATCACCTACCAAACAAAATCAGAAAGCTATTCATGGTACGTAATTAATTAATTCAACATCTTATAGTGGACTTACACTATTAGGGCTCGTTTGGTTGAGGATAACTAATCCCAAAATTAATTTTAGGATAAATTTATCCCATGTCTCGGATAAAATCGAGGTATAAATTATCCCGGGATTGTAATGTTATTTTTTTCTATATTGAGGGTAAGATAACAATCCCAGAATAACTTATTTCCCAACCAAACGAGCCCTTAATTATTGTTTTTCATTTGGTTATGTATGATTTTTCAGGTGAGTTTGAGAGCCTTGGTAAAGATAGTCCAAAGAATAATTTGAATTGTACCTCAGTGGACAATAACGTTGGAAATACAAATGTCAAAAAAAATTGAAGATCATCATGTAAGTAAGGGAATGTCGAACAATACGATGTTGTCCCTTGCTAACGTTTGTGAGGTAATTGATCTAACACTTACGTCTATTTACACGAATTTTTTATTGAGCTTACCCATTGTAAGCCACAATATATTTTTCTATCACCAATCACTTATAAAAGAAACAAAATGCATTTACAGTTGTTTGGAAATGAGATATTCGAAGAACGCAACGAAAGCAACATAAGAAAGGATCAAAAGGATTCTCTTGAGGAGGAACCTAACCAACAACAACAACAACAACAACAGCAAGAAGTTGATGGTACTATAGGAATTTCACATCTTACAATTTAAACTTATGTTAATTTGTTCAGAATAAAGATGAATCCTAAATTACAGGGTAATTGAAACTCTTGACCATAATGGCACACAACAAAGCAGTAGCCTGAAATCCACTCATTAGATTGAAGCTTCAGTCCCACTTTTTGAACTTATAATTTGTTTCATGTGTATCATCCATCTCATTTAGTTACATATAATTTTTAGGTGAATCTGAGTTCAACAAAGTTACATGTGAAGATAGTCTCCCTGATAATTCTGATCGTATTCTAAACAACAATTGGGTCAACTATGGCTTGAAACTTTGGACAAGAGATGCAAGTTATCTTATCAAGTATGGATCACTGAACAGTAAAACATTCCGTACCATCAATAACCTCTATGAGGTAGTTATTCATATAAGCCTTAAGTCTATCTTCCTCTGCAACGTTAAGTATTTTCAACAAGTGTCTAGTAATTGTTCAACAGTAGTTTGCTCTTTCTTTACTTTTGGTTCTTAGATATTCGACAAAATATATCAAAACTATTTTGGTTATCTCATCAAGTTTTCTTGCATTCCGCAGAGTACTCCCAGGCTCTCACCAGTTGAAGATGAATATAATTGGAATCTTCAAACTAAAGAAGAACCAAATATGAATCATTCGGCAAAAGAAGATTCAAATATCAAAACAAACAAAGAGAATGTTGGTTCGGCAAAAGAAGATTCAAGTATCAAAACAAACAAAGAGAATGTTGGTTCTGCAAAAGAAGATTCAAGTATCAAAACAAACAAAGAAAATGCTGGTTCAGCAACAGAAGATTCAAGTATCAGAAGAAACAAAGAGAATGCTGGTTCGGCAAGAGAAGATTCAAGTATCAAAAGGAACGAAGAGAATGTTGGCCGTAAAAGAAAAGAGAGAAAGAACAAAAACAGCAACGAAGAAAAGGATTCTGCAACTCCTTCCACCTAGCTCCATGATTGAATTTAATCATTTCATTGAATTCTAGCTGCAAGATTGCATTTTAATCATTTCTTGTTGAATTCTATCAGTTCGTTTACAATTTCAAATCTAAGTCTCCTTTATAAACTTTGCCCATACTTCTTTGGTTTACAATTTTATAAAGGTTTATCTTCAAAATTCGTCTACAAGAACAGTGAGATCTCTCTCAGAGTTTAAAAAAAATCAAATTTGATATTATACACCAAATCAGTAAATGTGAGTTTTCTCCAAATTCCTGAGAAGGCTACAAACATAATAGTGTGTCTAAATTCAGGTTAATTTCACAGAAGGCCATCAACTTATAGCTTCACAGAAGAGTGAATTTTTGTTGAACATAAAAAGGAAGTCTTGCCTTCCATCAGGCAGGTAACGACAAATTGTGAAGGGTGTCTTCTTTTCTCGGAGCTCTTTCATTGCAATCTTTAAAGCTAATGAACATTAAGGAAGATACATCAGACATTATATAAACTTTACAAGAAGAGACTCCTGTTTGCCATTGACTTCAGATAAAAGTTTTCTTGATAAGTCACTGACTGCAGGGAAAAAGGAAAAGAACAGTCTCACGACTCACCTTAAGAGGATCAGTTTCACAACTCACCTTGGATGTTTTCTGAGGTCGCTCCTCAGGTGCTCTGGTTTTGCCTCACCTTCACCCATTAGGGGGTCTGGTACACTCTCAGTGTTGCCATTTTCTTCTTCTAACTCTGCTCCAGTGTTGCCATTTTCTTCTTCTAACTCTGCTCCTTCGTAATAACGAAACACGTTAATGTTTGATAATTAATATAGTTATGAAACATGCATGAATTACATCCAAATACTGAGGAGTATGAAAACAAATTATCTTACATCAGGCTTGGGCTCTATGGGCTCATCCTCATAGCTGCATCAATATACATAGTTAAATGACTAATACATATAAAAGAAACCAAATGACCTTTCCTACAGTTCAACATAATTTCTTCACAATAACTAAATAAACAATGGACGACAAAAAGGAACCAGTAAAATTAAGCTTCTGTGTAACAATAAAGGATAACTTTTTGTATAACTAACCACGTCAAAACAAAACTAACGCACAAGGTCCGTGCCATGCCACTATCACTAGATACAGAATCCCCAGAATTTGTGACTTCATGGTTCCATGAGATGCATCTCCTAAGGCTCAAGCATGCAGAAGATTTGAGAAACTCTAGCGAGCAAACTTCAACTTTAACTCCTTAAGCTAATTGCGCCCTATGGCTTCATCTTACTCTGACACTTAACTACCGCCCTCATAGAAACTCAATTCACGTTCAAGAAGTTACTGGACTTCTTGAAGTTTGGCATACTCCATCATGCGATTAGCTAATCATATTTCGAACAGTGGAAAAAGCTCATACAACATCAAAAGCCCCACGGCCCAAACCACCCACATTGCTACCCCTCCATCACCATCCCTAATAGTGAATGTTCTCGCTCTGCAGCAAGTTAACCAAACCAGGAACATTTAAACAATACAACAAAGCTCCAACTTTGCTAAGGGAAATAATAATAGCATTGTGAGCCAAAGGAATCGATCAATGAAAACCATGTTGGTTTCAAGACAATGGAACATTGAGTTAATTGACGCACTTATAGATGGTGGTTACCAACAAAGTGCTTATGATCATTCAATCTTTATCTAGAAGATTGGTTTTGACATTATTGTTGTCTTAGTTGGTTTTGACATTGTTGTTGTCTTAGTTTATGTGGATGATCTCTTCATCACTGAGAGCAACCTCGAGTTGATTCAACAAGCAAATGATACATTCCATAGAGCATTCAAGGTCAAGGAACTAGGTCAGTTGAGACATTTTCTTGGAATTGAAGCGTTGATGTAATCTAAAGTATTCTACTTAACCAGAGGTAAGTATGTGTTTGAGTTGATCTCTGAAATTGGTTTGAGTGGAGCTAAGCCAGCTGTGACATCTATGGAGCTTAACCAGAAGCTCACTGCCGTAGAACTAGAATATGACATTCATGTGGGAAAAACTGATGATCCAGAGTTAGTTGATGTACTCAGTCAGTTTATGCAAAAACCTAAGCACTCTCACATGGGTGCTCCTGGTCTGGAAATTCTATACAAAGCAAGTAATATCAATACTATGATTATATATTGTGATGTTCTGACTGGGCAGCTTACCCTAACACTACGAGATCAGTGACATGGTCAAGTTAGGTGACTCCTTGATTTCATGGAAATCTAAGAAGCAGCATACAGTTAGCAGTTAGCACGAGCTCTGCAGAGGCAGAGTACAGGAGTGTGGTTGTGGCAACAGCAAAGTGCAGAGATCACCTGGTTAGTTGGTTTCTTGGCTGAGCTTGGTTGGAATTACAATTGCCTGTGCAATTGTATAGTGATAATAAAGTTGCTCTTCAAGTAGCAGTTAATTCCATCTTCCATGAGAGGACCAAACACATTGATATAGATTGTCATTTTGTCCGGAAAAGTTCAAGTGGGGGTTGATTACGAATGCTTATATTGCTACTGAATTGCAATTATCTGATCTTATGGCCAAAGGACACACTGGTTCTCTTCCAAACTTAAAGTGTTTGACGCCTTAGCCTCCACCCTCCGACTTGGGGGGGAGTACCGGATATATATTGACACAAGTGTGAAAGGCTCTTTAGTCACAATGTAATAACATAGAGGCCTTAGTTGTCTTTTCCTGACTTGATCAGTTGAGTCACTTGCCTAGTTCGGAGAAGATTTTTATAGGAGGGGATTTTAATGGGCACATCGGGTCATTGCCGTTAGGGTATGATGATGTGCATGGAGGCTTTGGGTTCGGGGTTAGGAATGATGAGGGAGGTGCTCTTTTGGAGTTTGCGAGGGCCTTTGGGTTGGTGGTAGTGAATTCTAGTTTTCCGAAGAAGGAGGAGCATCTAGTTACTTTCCGTAGTAGATTAGCCAAGACTCAGATTGACTTTTTGCTGCATAGGAAGGGGGATAAAGCTTTGTGTAAAGATTGTAAGGTAATCCCGAGTGAGAATCTTGCGACCCAACATAGACTCCTGGTGATGGACTTGACTATCAAGAAGGGCAAGAAGAGGCGGGGTGGGAAGGGTCCACCTAGAGTTAGGTGGGGCGGCCCGACTCCGGTTAGTGCTTTGGAGATAGGGGCGAAGTTGGAGGGGATGGGGGTGTGGGAGTGTAGGGGGGACATGGATAGTATGTGGGATAGGGTTGCTGGTTGCATCAAGGAGTCTGCTAGAGAGGTGTTGGGTGTATCGAGGGGCTGGTCTGGCCGGTATCGGGGGGATTGGTGGTGAAATGAAGATGTAAAGAAGAAGGTGGAGACAAAGAAGGCGGCTTATGCTAAGTTGGTTGAGAGTAAGGATGAGGAGGAGAAGCGGGTGAGCAGGGAGGAGTACAAGTTAGCTAAGAAGGAGGCTAAGTTAGTAGTTATGGCTGCTAAGACAGCAGCTTTTGAGAGTTTGTATAAGGGGTTAGAGGAGAAAGGCGGGGAAAAGAGGTTATTTAGGCTTGCCAAGGTTAGGGAGCGAAAGGGGCGGGATCTGGATCAGGTGAAGTGCATTAAGGGGGAGGATGGCAGAGTATTGGTTGAAGACGCCCTCATTAAGAAAAGATGGCAGTCGTATTTTCATAGGCTCTTGAATGAGGAGGGGGACAGAGGTGTTGTGTTAGGGGAGTTGGAGTACTACGGGGAGTGTCGCGATTTCGGCTGTTATCGGCATTTTAAGGTAGAGGAGGTTAGTGAGGCTATTCGCAAGATGCTAAGGGGCAGGGCGACGGGGCCCGACGAGATCCCGGTGGATTTTTGGAAGTTTTCTAGCGGGGCAGGGTTGAGGTGGCTAACCAACTTGTTTAACAACATTTTCAAGTCCGCAAGGATGCCCGAGGCGTGGAGATGGAGCACGATGATTCCTTTATATAAGAACAAGGGTGACATTCAGAGTTGCAACAACTACCGGGGTATTAAGTTGTTGAGTCACACGATGAAGATTTGGGAGAGGGTGGTGGAGCGGAGGTTGAGGAAGATTGTGTCTATTTCGGAGAATCAATTTGGACTTATGCCTGGTCGTTCCACGACTGAGGCAATTCACCTAGTGCGGAGACTGGTAGAGCAGTATAGAGAGAGGAAGAGGGATCTGCACATGGCGTTTATTGACTTGGAAAAGGCGTATGACAAGGTTTCGAGGGAGGTTCTGTGGAGATGCTTGGAGGCGAGGGGGTCCCCGTGGCGTACAGCAGGGTGATTAGGGACATGTATGAGGGGGCGAAGACTCGGGTAAGGACAGTGGGAGGAGATTCCGAGCATTTCCCAATCTTGACAGGATTGCACCAGGGATCAACTCTTAGTTCGTTTTTATTCGCCTTGGTGATAGATGTGTTAACGCGGAGTATACAAAGTGAAGTGCCTTGGTGTATGCTTTTTGCGGATGATATAGTTTTGATTGATGAGTCGCGACAAGGTGTTAATGATAAGCTGGAGGTTTGGAGACAAACCCTGGAGTCTAAAGGTTTCCGATTGAGTAGGACCAAGACGGAGTACTTGAAGTGCAAGTTTAGTGACTTGAGGAAAGAGGAGGAGGTGGTAGTGAAGTTGGATTCCCAGATGGTTTGCAAGAGGGATAGTTTTATGTATCTTGGGTCCACAATTCAGGGGAATGGAGAGATAGATGAGGATGTCTCTCACCGTATTGGGGCAGGTTGGATGAAATAGAGGCTCGCTTCGGGAATTTTATGCGATAAGAAGGTGGCCCCTAAGCTGAAAGGCAAATTCTATAGAATCGAAGTACGGCCAGCTATGTTATATGGAGCGGAGTGTTGGCCGGTTAAAAATTCTCATATCCAAAAGTTGAAGGTGGCGGAAATGAGGATGTTGTGTTGGATATGCGGATTTACAAGGGCTAATAGGGTTAGGAATGAGACTATTCGGGAGAAGGTGGGTGTGGTGTCAGTGGAGGATAAAATGCGAGAAGTGAGGTTGAGATGGTTTGGTCATGTGATAAGGAGAGGTACAGATGCCCCGGTTCGTAGGTGTGAGAGGTTGGCCTTGGATGGTTTCAAGCGGGGTAGGGGTAGACCGAAGAAATACTGGAGGAAAGTGATTAAATGTGACATGGAGTAGTTACAGCTGACTGAGGACATGACCCTAGATAGAAAGGTATGGAGGAAAAACATTAGGATAGAGGGCTAAGGTGTGTGGGTGAGTCGTAGTCTGTAGTTAGGAGGGCTTTGGTGTCCTTTGTTTGGCAATATACAATATTTTTGTGGATGTCGTGCCTATGTTATTTTATCATGCCCGATGCTTTTGATGTTTTTTGTATACTATCCTTTGTCTTGAGCCGAGGGTCTATCGGAAACAGCCTCTCTACTTCTTTACAGGTAGTGATATGGACTGCGTACATTCTAGGCTCCCCAGACCCCACGATGTGGGAATATACTGGATTTGTTGTTGTTGATCAGTTGAGCCACTGGTAAGCCTTTTAAGAGGCAATAAAAGTCAGTTTCAGTACACAATTTACATCCTGCAAAATATCTTCTCTTCTCCATCCAACACAGCCCAAGTATTGAGTGCTCCCTTTTTCCTATCTGAACTATCATCATCGATGTACTAAACACACCTCGAAGCTGACTAGGCCAACTATCAATTATTTTGTTTTCCTAACCGACCGATCACCATCAAAGACAAAGCTAGAACTTTAACTTTATGGGTTATAAATTTTAGAAGGGCCATTTCAATTACTAAAAATAACGTTCTAAATTTATTATTTATACATATTTAATGAATTCTTAAACACAAATGCATTGTTTGAACAAAAGTTACTGGGATCAGCCAAACCTGTATTCGGCTTCTAGCTCTGTCCCTTATCTACATAGATGGTGGTAGTTCAGGCATGAAAAAAGAACAGCCAATAATAGTTGGGGTGTGAAACAATCACTGCACCGAAAAAAGATATTTAGTAGCAATTATTTAACAACAATAGCTTAATTGCCGCTAAATTATGTTTTCTAGAGGAAATTACTAGTGACAAAAACATTTTAGCACTCTTTATAAATGTCCCCGAAGCCTATAACGACATTTGTATCCAATGAGAATTAACTAACGCCAGTAAAAATTTAGTTCTCTTAATTAAAATGCATATTTATTGCCGCTAAAAAGGGGTGCAATTGGGCCTCATATTTCTCCAATATACCATGTTCATATGGTGGTGCAATGTGCTACGTGACTCCACGCTTGAAGGTCATCATACCACAGTGGTACAATTAGGACCTCAATGTGGTTTTATTCTGTTTATCGTAGCGGAATTTATGTTCTTTTTTGCTCTTTTCGGGCTTTTTCTCATTCTTCTTTGGCACCTAAAAGCCTTTATTGTTGTAGTGAGTGGTAATTTACTATTATCTCAAAACAAAAACAGGAAAAGAAAGAGGCAATTTTTTACTAACCTTTCTTGACGAAGAAAAAACCGTATATATTCAAAAAGAAAATAGTATTACACAAAAACCAGATAAAAAATATTCAATAATATAATATTCAAAAATAATGGTAGTAGGAATTACCTCCATCCCTATCATAGTCCTCGTCTGCCATTGTTGAATCCGCTTGAGAACTCCAATGACAATTAACTAAAGCCGTAAAAATTCTAGTACTCGTTACTAAAATGCATATTTATTGCCCTTTATTGGTGCAGTGAGTGATAGTTCAGGTGCATTCTTTACCATTATCTCAAAAACAATACACATAAATCACGTCAAAAGGTTCAATAATAATAATAATAATAATACGAAATAATTAGTAAATAAATGGTAGTATAAATTACCCTCCGTTCATATTATAATCGTCTTCGGCCACTGTTGAATCCGAGAGGCGTAAGAATATGAAGGATCGGTGGAAAGGGAAATACCGAACTTCCCATAGGAAACTTTTTAACATAAATTAATGTTTTACTGTAATACCTATATAGCCCCTGTAGACTTTTTTTGTTTTGTTCCGACACTGTATGTCATATTTATATTGAAATCCGAATAATTTAGATTGAGATTGCTCCATACTAGGGCCTATTCTTTTTTTGTTTGTTTGAACCACCCGGTGTTCGATACCCACTTTTTAAGAATCCGACTATATCATTCGGTGTTCGATACCCGCTTTTTAGGAGTCCGACTATATCTGGATTCACCCCGCGTCGGGTCCCATTTGGGGGGAGAACTCCCAACAAAGTGTTTGTCCATACCCAGGATCGAACTCTCGACCTCTGGGTAGGATGGAATAGCCCCTTTCCGCTGCGTCACCACTGTTGTTGGTATACTAGGGTCTATTCTAAAATCTAAAGTGACGCTATTTTCTACACATTTGAAGTAAAGCTTATTTAAATTGAGGTTCAAATACTAGATAAAATATACTCTCTTTATTTCATATTAGTTGTTGATCATTTTATTTTTACACATTTGTTAATAAGTACTCCCTCCGTCCTAAATTAAAATGGCATATTAATTAAAAAAATAATTAATAACATGTCTAGATTATTAGAGTACCTCTATTAAATGTTGTTCATATTTTAATTTGAAAAAAAAAGTAATTAATGCAAAGGGTAAAACATGGAAAAAAAATTATCTCTTCTTGATTAATGAAAAAAGACAAGTAAAATGGAAAATTAAATTTGGGACGGATAATTTGAGATGAAGAGAGAATTTTTTTCGTCTCATTTTACTCGTTTCAAATTTTGTAGTTTAATTTCTCATTTTACTTGTTATTTTTCAATAATCAAGAAAAGATAAAAAAAAATTGCCTTTTTTACTCTTAATATTAATTATTTTTTCTCCAAATTAAAATGTAAACATCATTTAAAAGGGGTACTAGGGTAAAGTAGTCATCTTAATAAATTTTTTTCTTAATTAATGTGCAATGTCAAATTAGGACGAGTAAAATGAGACGAAGGTAGTAATAAATAAGAATGAAGTTTTACTAATTTACCCCCCTTAAGACACTTTGTTGGAACTTTACAAACTTGTTTTACAGTTTCAAAGAATATTAATTATAGGAATAAACTAAAAAAAATGTAATTAATTTTATTTTTTATTTATAATAAGTGGATAAGTAGTTTGAGATATACTATATTTCTTGTAAGGTGATCAACTAATATGAGACAGAAGAAGTATATGTATTAGACACTTAAATTATTTTATTTTTTTAAAATGAATAATGCTTTTAAGAGCCTATTATGTGGTTAAATTAATATGAGAAAACATATCTTTGAATGGATCGAAAAAGATGTACCTCTAGCGTACCAGGAAATTGCATGTCATAAATCCAAATATGGATGGATTTAGATATTTGACCCTAAATAAGAATGTCTTTGAAGAATAGTCTTCCTTACTTTTTAATATACTAAAAGTACCATTTTGCCCTTCACACCTCAAATATATTTTTAGCCTTTCCATACTCATTTATTTCTCAAATTTTATTTTTTATTATTTTCACTTTTTAATTTTTCCTTTACTTTTATTATTTTACTTTTTTCACTCTCTTTTTTTTCCTTTAAATTTATTATTGTGATTTTTATTATTTTTTATTTTTATTTTTTCCTTTAACTTTATTTTTCATGTTTTAATTTATTTGTCTCAACCTCTATTTTTTTTCTCTTTCCCTTTTTTTAACCATTATCTATTTCTTCATTTTTTGTCTTTTTTAAAAATTTATTTATCTTTAACCTTCATTTAGAATTTTTAAAATTTCTCTTTTTTTTTCAGAATTTTCGTCAATTATTCCTTATCGTTCATCTTTTTTCCTCATTTCTCAAAACCCTTTCTCTTGCTCCTCTCCCCCTTCATCCGATTTCTCTCAAAATTTTAAACTCCATTAACAGAAAAAATGGATGTTGCTTCTGATGAAGAAATAGAGCGCCTCCAAGTGGATGTTGCTTCCAACTCTTCAGGACTTTTGCCTTCAAATTTAATTGACATCATTGTTGATGTAAGTTGCTACTAAATTCAGTTTGTCATTTACATGTATTTTATCTTTTTTGGGTGTGTTATTTTTGAATTGGGTATTTAAATCTCTTTATGTTGTTTACGTTTAAGTTTTTAACTCATAATACAAAGTTGTTGTATTTTTGGGAATTATGTTAAGGGATTTGTCAGATTGGTGGTTGTATAGTTAAGAAGTTTTAATTTTGTTAGTTGTGTGTTACTAAGTGAATTTTGAATAATCCCATATTCTTGATTTCATGGAAAAAGTAAATCTTGATTGAAATTAAAAGTTTTATGTTACTAGAAATCTTAGTATCTCGGTTGATTGACTATTTGAACTTTGTGCTATTGAGAAATCTCAGTAGCTTAGTTGGTTTACCTGAATTTTGTGCTAGAAGGAAACCTAGCAGCTCAGTTGGTTGGTTGGCGAAACTTTCACCTTATTGGTGAGGGTTTGGTTTCCCATCTTGTAATAACCTATCGACAATTGAACCAAAAAAGTTTTGTGCTACTAGATTTGAGATCTTTGATAATTTCTACTAGTACTATGTAATTTCTATTGTGTCAAGTTGGAGGTCTTGTAATAGGCCTTTGCAATGTGGATATCTTTAATTTGCCTCTTTGATGATGGTTCGATTACTTTTGATGAAATGCACATTTTTTTCGATTTTCGCACTTATGAGATTATACTGGATCTTTTGTTGTTGTTGAAATGCAGATTGTTGTTTTGATTTGTTATCCCATCGCAGCTGCTTTTGGTAGTTCAGTTTTTAATTAAAGACTTTATGAATTTCTATTAAAGTCAATCATTTGATAGAAAAAAACTTAATTGTTTCTACTTATTTAATCCTATGTATAAGGAGTACATGTAATTATACGACATATTTAGTACTCCTACTAGTTTAATACATAGTAATCACGGCATTAACAACGAGAGTACTATTCTTATTCAAATAAGCCCTATTAAGTACTATTCTTGTTCTAAAACAACTTATTTGTTAAATATAAAAAAGCAAACTGACAATAAAAGATAATGTCAACATTACTAGTGCACCCTACTAAACAACCCATGCATGTATAATTTTTTAAGGGAAAACTTGAATGAGGGATCTTAGACAAAGAAAAAGAATAATCTTGTAGCTCATAAAGCCAGACTAAAGGAATAGCCTTTCCCATTTTTTCTCAGTTCTCTGCCCCCCCCCCCCGGTCAAGAAGCACCGTCATCGGTACATCAAAAAGAAGCTTCACTTCAGTCATGTCTGCTTCATCTTCATCTCTATTCAATACCATGTCAATGATAAGGACCTTCTCTTTTCTTCTTTCATCGCTATACATGCTAGCTTCTCTGTATCTCTTTAGTATCTTCACACAATCTTCGTCACTCCAATTATGCTTAACTAGCTGCAAAAAGTCATATCTTCTCAAACATCATAATCAGTGACCTATAGCCTCTACTATACAAACTAGAAATACTCAGTGTTGCAAGAGTTAATTAGAAAATTACACTATACATACAAGATCAAAATCGTATTCTATTTCTATATAGTAGATGTTGAATCACGTTAGCTTTTTCATGTGTTTACTTTTTCTATTTTGAATACCTTTAGCATGAAGCAAAATAGAACTTTGAAGGACATGTTAAGAATAAAACTTTTGTGCATACCTTAAGCAAAATAGCATCAGCATGGGGAATAGACTGTAACATATCCTCTCCTACAAAGCTTAAATTTTTAGTCTGTGGCATGTTTTCAACAACATGTGGAAGATCAAGAACGGTGCATTTCATGTGGAATAGAGGTTGTTGTTGTGTTTGTTTTCAAAGTTTTGTTTCATGACGACCTCCCCATGTACATTAGTATTTGATCAAGAACACCATCGTTGTTTGGTTTCTAAATAATTATACTTCTGGAGAGTGTTGCTGATGAGTTTTGAGGACTCTCAAGAGCCTTATGGTAATTCTTCTTCTTGAACACAGGGCACACCACCCACCATTCTTCCTGACTACTTGATTTCAATGCCTGGATATTAATAAAACAATATAATCATATATATCGTCAGTAAACTATACTATAAGGTCGTATTACTTATGTATGTACTGTAGCAAGCAGGTTACTGCCTTAGTTTCACGGATGAAAAAGGCATACCGTGCAAAATTTATTTGCGCAATCAGGACATTCTTTCTATACACATACATTATCGTAACATGGTATGGATGCTTACATTAATGTTGAGGGATGTTGCTTACATGGTATTGGTGCTTACTTTCTTTCTATATCATGTGCTTACATTAATGTTGAGGGCTCAAACCAAACAATCAGACACCGACTTCACTTACCATACAATGCCTAAAATGGGGTCATCTGAATAGTCAAATGAAAGTTGTTATTATGCCCAAAATCCACCAAGGCTAAAAATTTGTCCCCCTAACCTCCAAAATCCAAGACATAAGCACAAACCATATCTTTCAAAACCTCATGATGACTTGCTTTCTAGGAAAAGAAAGCGGTGCGAAGTATCAGATGAAGTTTATGGTCCTAGTTTTACTTTAATAAGTCCAACGCCACCCGATGTTTCTGATCATATTTCTATAAAAGAAGAAATTTTGTATAGCTTAAGACGTGGAAAATTCTTAAGAGGATTTAAGTTTGTCTTTTTTTTATGACGTTTAAAGATAGTCACTCAAGTTGTAATTGACGGTGTTTACTTTCAACTAATTTGCCACGATTTCTGCTTATCCCTTTATAAATTGTTGCATTATTTTTTCTTGTTTTATTTTTCTTATTGGTTTACTACTTGCTCTTTCGACTTTAATATCAAATTTTTGGTCTTGGTCTTTTTTATCTGTGAGTTTATTTTTGTCAAGTTATATAAAGGTCATGATATATTCTCTTTTTTGAGTTATCAACTTACGTTAGAGTATCTCATTAGTTAGACACAGTGAAATGGTGTAAATTATATCACATACATTAATTTTTTGAAAATTTTTGAACTACATTTCCCCCCAAAGGCAATAGTTATATAATACTCAATAAGTTAGAATTTGTGAAATAGAATAAATCATAGCCCATTTAAGTATTTGTTAGTTTTTATAAGCCTTGTGTTATGTTTTTTTATCTAAGTCAACAATTACTGCACATTATGCGTCTAAGTCGAGAAGTGTATAATGTGCCTTTTGAAGTCCTCGAGCTAATGTCTTGCCTTTAGGGCAGGGATTATATATCATCTGCCAAATCAAAACAAGCTATGTTAGTGACAAATCTTGCCCATAAGGCACAACTTGTTCTTTTGTGATCTAAAAGTCTTGCCTCTTGGGCAAAAGTTATAGATCGTTTACAAAATCATTAAAGACTAAAAGTAGTATCAATGAACTTGTTTCTAATCTTGCCTCTAGGGCAAGAGTTATAGATCATTCATCAAATCATTATAGGCTAAGGCAAAGTCAACTCTTGCCCATGGGGCACAACTTGTTCTTTTTTGATTTAAAAGTCTTGCCTCTAGGGCAAGAGTTATAGATCATTCGTCAAATCATTATAGGCTAAGGCAAAGTCAACTCTTGCCCATGGGGTACAACTTATTCTTTTCTGATTTAAAAATCTTGCCTCTAGGGCAAGAGTTATAGATCATTCGTCAAATCATTACAGACTTAAGGCAAAGTCAACTCTTTCCCATGGGGCACAACTTGTTCTTTTGTGATTTAAAAGTCTTGCCTCTAGGGTAAGAGTTATAGATCATTCGTCAAATTATTATAGACTTATGGCAAAGTCAACTCTTGCCTATGAGGCACAACTTTTATCTGGGTGGACTCTGTGTTAGGACATTATAAAACTAGACCTCGTAAGTTATACATTGTAAAATTATGTCAATACAAACTAATAATGTCTACTTTTACCCGCGTGGCATAACTTATTTTGTTGGGTCTAAGTTTGCCTCTTGCAGAACATTAGCTAATTTAATAAAAATTAATAATATTAACGTTTGCCCATGAGGCACAATTTAAAATATATTATTTTATTAATAATAAATTATTTTTTATATAACATAATTTTTTGCACCAAGTTAAGTTAAAAATATATTTTTGTACCCAAAAAAAAGTTTAAAATACATTTACGAATAAATTTATCTCAAGGTTACAACAAATTTCATTTGAAAGCTCGGAAGCCTCGGATTAAGATAGTACATTTATTACCAAAAGAATTAAGTTAAAAATATATCTACCCATTGCAATAAGCTCAGGTGACAGAGAAATTTGCATTTCATAAAGCTACAAAAAAGTTCATCTCAAAGCTCGAGCTTCGGATTTCTCTCTTCTCTTTGGTGAAATTGCATTCTAACTTTAGGGCTTTTGGTATTTACCCATTGCAATAAGATCAAGTGACGAAAAATTTCATAAAGCTACAAAAAAAGTTCATCTCAAAGCTTGAGCTTCGGATTTCTCTCTTCCCTTTGGTGTAATTGCATTCTAACTTTAGGGTTTTTGATTTTGCCATTCATCTCTCTGCAATTTAGGTAATTTCTCTCATTTTATCTTAATCTTATTGCATGCATTTGAAGTATTAGTTACCTAGCATTTTTTTGAGCTGAAAACCACTTTTCTCTTCCGTGAATCACATTCTATAATGCCTAGATTAATTTATAAACTCTATTTTTTTTCTATCTACATCACCTTGATGAAAATGCGTTTTGGGTGGTTTCTCTACTCACTGATCTCACTATTGTCCAGTCAGTAGGTTATTTAGATTTGGATTTTTGGAGTTTTGTGTAGCCATTAGGTCAATTTTTTTGTCCAATAAATTTTATTTTGCAGCTTGATTCTTGTTTTTTTTGTTAATTTTTAATTTAATAGTTGTTTTTATCTTTATAACTCAGCAGATTTTGGTAATCATGTCTAGCAAGACAAATCGTGTCGAGTGCTTTATTGATCCTAATAATTGGTTCAAGTCAGACCCCCGTTGGAGTGGGGATTCAAATTATCATACAACAAACTTTTTGGATGACACACAGTTGTCATTGTTAGAGAAAGGGGGTTTTGGAAATTTGATGAAATTAGGTAATCTAAATCCATCGGGTAATCTTTTACATTGCATGCTTTTATCGGAAGTAAAATGTAACAAGAAGAATTCGATGGCGTTTTATGTCAAGGGAAGTTACATTGAGTTTACACTTGATGTATTTGGTCTTGTTACTGGGTTGTCCACTAAAAGTTCAAGTAGTGTATTATCATCAATTAGGGAAAAAGGAGGTGGTAGTCATCTGTTGAACACTTACTTTGATGGTGCTGATAAATTGAAAATGGGGGCCTTGAAAAATTTTATGGAAACAAGAAAAGGTGAAGTCCAAAACGATTTAGACGCTGTCAAACTAGATGAGATATATATTCTAGGATGTGTGTTGTTAGGGGGAGGCTCACCAAGGTCATCTATGCTAATCTTATTATGATCTTGAAGGATGCTGATTTATGTAGGGAGTATGGATGGGGTGAATTGTCTTTCGATGAAACTATAAGTTCATTGAAAAGCTAACTGAAACCAGCAAAAACTACTGTCGAATCATCATACCAACTTGTTGGTTTTCCATATGCATTTATGGTATGGACATGGGATATTTTTCCCAAAAACAGAGAAAAAAATGTGCAAATAGTCTCTGAAGAAAAATATATTTTGATGTTGAGCTATGTGGCATGTACTACTCCACAGTACACAACAGTAGTCAAGTTTTTTAAGTCAAAGAAGTCAAAATCTTCGGTAAGTATGTACACCTATTTTTTTTTATTTTTTATTTGTTTATAATTAGTGTGTGTGTATGTATTGTAATTTCTATCATTTTTTTATTAATAGAAAGGTGCGGTTGAGGCATTCTCATTAGAGCATGAGCTGCCAAGTAATAATGATAGTGAAGACAAACGATTTAGTTTGCTAAATCAGAAACTTGATGTATGCATCGATTCTTTTCGTCTAATCCCTCTTATAATCTTGTCCGTTAAATAGATTATTTTTTATTTTTCATGTACTGTGTATGCAGAAACTTCAAAGAACGAGTTCAAAGAAGTTTAAAAAGATTTTTGACTAGAACAAATCTTTGAAGTCCGAGTTATCTGAAATCAAAACATTATTGTTGGGAAATCTTAAAGCGGATGGGGATATTCTATCCGATAAACAATCGGATAATCTCCAAGGTGAACCAAGTCGTGATCCAATGGTTGATAATCAATATGATGATTCTAGTGAAAAGAGATCTGTAAGTAAATAGTTTCCTGCGTTGCCTTGTCTTTTTATGTTCTTGTGTGAGTTGGGGAACAAGTTGTAATTGTGGTGACGAGGGTCACACTGCATCTAACTGTACTTCAACTAGATGTAATATACCATGTTTTGTTTGTGGGATTTTTGAATATTATGCTATTCAGTGTGCAAAGGTTAGTGAAGAAAATTGCTTACACATCAATTGGTATATGTGACCTTATATTGGTTGTGCAATCTTGCTTATTAGTCTTATGAACATCCGTTAAATTTGTCAAGGAGAATCTATCATACTTATATTCTATTATCACCTGTAAAAGATATTCTGCATACCTTCTCGATCTGTTCTACAATAGTTAAGTCCTCCCACAAGATTTCGTAATCCAAGTGGTCAGTATCCACGCCCACCTTATTAATAGCACTACTGTTGGTGCTTCCATAGCTACTAGAACTGTTTGTGTTGTTGGTATTAAATGAAGACCAGGACCCTAGAGCTTCACTGGTGGTTGTCTGGTGAGTTTCAATAACATGATTGTATGGTTTAAATGTATTAGAACTGGTGATGTGATTTAACTCATTGTCTTGGTCATGGTTTAGCCAAGGCCACACAAATCGTGTAGTTCTTGACTCTAATGTTTCTCTCTCATTGCTTTTCCACGGCCATGATAAGCTATTCTTCGATATCCATGCCTCTACTTTCAAGGTGATAATCTTAGAAATCCCTTATTTTCCCTCACTCTTATCTCGGAATCTCTTGAGAATTTCCCTAAGAAGTGATCCACTTTTAAAAGATTAGCGAATACTCCAAATGGAGACGGGTTAAAATATCTCATAGGTGTACTCGCTCCACTTGATTTTGCATCCTCCCGGTGATCTGAGAGAGAAGCATCAGAAAATGCATGGTCGGAATAATCAATGACCTAGGTTCCTAGTAAGAAAGATTTGGTAATACATGCGTCTAGCTCCTAATTGTTCTTCTTCAACTTTACGTTTTTTGGTTGTTTGCTTTATTACGCATGTTTTATTGATCTCTTAATCATTCTTCTTCCTCATAGGAAAAGAAGCGGCGAGCTGAAGAAGGAAAGAATGCAAAAGTTCATTCAGATGAGAAAGAAGAAGCCGCAGAAGAAAGAGTCACTGGTTTGGGGCCTTTAAACATGGAAGAAATGAAACAGGCAAAGAATCAGGTAATCCAATCCTTATATTGTCAGTCCATTGTGTATTTGTAAAACACAGGTAATCTAAAGTATCCTTTAGAATCTTCAGGTTGAGCTAAGTAAAAGTATTATAATTGAGTTACCTGATAACTGTGTTTATAGGAGAGCATCTGCAGTAAAATTAGCTTCCTCATTGATGTGTTGACGGTGGAAAGATTCAAGTAAAAATACTAGTAACTCTTGGAGCTCCACAACGTACTTATGAATACTACAAGGAGAATATATACCTGTTTTCAACCATTTAACCAAAAGCTCAGAATCAATCTCCAATATCACCTTACTATATCCTTGAAATGAACCAAGCGATGATAATAATGGATACCTATAATTCTGCTTGATTATTTGTGCCTATTCCCAAAGAAGCTGAAAATTCAAAGATAAGGTTGTCTCTATGATCTCTAAGAACACCACCAACCCCTATACTTTCTGGATTAGTCAAGGTTCTACCATCTGTTATGAGTTTAACTAATGTATCAATTGGTATAGTCCAACAAACCTGTATGACATGCACCTCATGTTTACATTATTTTATTTGCTGAATTAAAATTCTCCAATCCAGTAACCAGGTACTATATGGAAAACCAGTAGACAGTATCATATAAATATCCTTCATAACAACGAGTCTAACTCTAGTACTACTAGACTTTTTACCTCCATATTTGGTTGAACATTTGTTCTTCTACAAATTCAATCATAATACAATAGGCAGAACTTGCAGGACTAGTCTATGTATTTCATTATTAGGCTTGTTACACCACCATTTCATCAACAAATTAGCCAAAGGTATAGTTACATGAATGACACCCAAACTATTGGAAACGAATTTCCAAGTATAATTGGCTAAACTGCCTAACACAAATATATAATTATTTGTGTCCTCACCAGGTATAATACAACAACACAAATATATCTTAACAGTAGTAGGGATTTTATTTCTGAGAGCTCTCCACAGAAAAAAAGATACTTTAAATGAAATGTATTTGTCCCAGACCTGTGTATTACTAGAGTAATGTTCTTTTCGTCCTCATTAGGTCCCAGAAGAGCAAGTACTCAATGGACTGACAATATAAGGACTGGATTCCAAAAGATATTCAAGGAGCTTAGTTGTAGATGAAAAATAGCTAAAACCTCAAAAGGAATTCCTTTCAATTATTTGAACTTCTGGTTTAAAAATTTGAGATGTTACAATGGCACTTTTGAGCAAATCAATGACCTAGGTTTCTAGGAAGAAAGATTTAGTAATACATGCGACTAGCTCCTAATTGTTCTTCTTCAACTTTACCTTATTTTGATTGTCTGCTTTATTACGCATGTTTTTTGTTCTCTTATTTATTCTTCTTCCTTATAGGAAAAGAATGCGGGAGCTGAAGATATTCTACCTTTTCCTTTGGTAGAAGAGTTCTCAAAATATTCTCCCTATTCCGAGCTGCAGGTAAGCCGACCATAATTCTGCTCGACAGAAAATCAAATTTTGAAAAAAAATATGTCATGATAAATCTGCCCAACAGAAAACCATAATTCTGCAACATCATCAAAATTTAAAAAGGTTGTGATATTTATAAAATCAACCAAGCAACTGTGAGCCTTTTCATATGTAGTAACCTGAAAGAGCAAGGAATCGGGAATCTTCGAGGCATGAAACCGCCACACACAGTTGTCATCCAAACATCGCAGTGAATATCTTGTTGTGCTTGATTTGATAACCTTAAATTGGATGTTGTGTATAATTGCAATGTTTGACATGCACGTCATCATATTTTGTTTGTTAATGAAGATCGACTTGATATTTACCTCATTCAAAGAGGCATTGTGTCTCAAGAGAGTAGTCTCGACATCAAGTATCCTCTTTTTTTTTTGCGTACCCTCTTAATCTTGGATGACTCAGCTATTTCAGCCTCCAATATTTTTTCAATAACCTGTACCTCGTTATTTCTATCAATACTTTCAATACTCATTTCATTTTCATCCATTCCAAGCACAACCCTTGTGAAAAATGAAACAACAAAAGATTAGTAACAATTTAATTTAGAATATATATCTTCAACAAGTAAAATCATTAAAGAGTAAGGCATAGTCAACTATTGCCCATGGGGCATAACTGTCAAAGTCTTGCCTCTAGGGCAAGAGTTATAGGTCATCTGTCAAATTATTACAGACTATGGCAGTGTCAACTTTTGCCCATGGGGCATAACTGTCTCAGTCTTGCCTCGGGGGCAAGAGTTATAGGTTATCTACCAAATCATTACAGACTATGGCAGTGTCAACTCTTGCCCATGGGGCATAACTGTCTCAGTCTTGCCTCGGGGGCAAGAGTTATAGGTTATCTGCCAAATCATTACAGACTAAGTCAGTGTCAACTATTTCCCATGGGGCATAACTTGAAATATATGGCAAAATCTAAAGATGCTAAGATCGCACTTGAAACTACTGAATAACACACACTATAGGGGTGATTCTGAGAGGGTTGTTTATTTCAGAGATACGTTGCAAGTGATACAACATAGTTTATCAACTCAGTACTCTGATAGTATGGCCTTGAAAGAGAATGATGTACTGACTATTATTGAGAAGTGGAGCAATATTGAAGAGAACATGTTACAATAAAAATTCAGGGCTTTGTGTATAAGCAAGGTGATTCAAACCCCGTGTATTTTAGTGCAGTTAGACTCAAACATAAGGCATCTAAACGCTATGATAAATGCTTAATTGTGTAAACATCTCATCGAAAAGCTTCAAATGTTAGAAAGACTACTTCGAATACTTCACTATATATTCTTAAGCAAACACAACAGGTCTAGTTGGTTTCACAACATCAATTTGCATGTATACAAATTTTCTAATCATATTAATTTAACGTTTCAAGTCAAATGCACATAATCGTGGAATCGTAAGAGGTCATTATGGATATGTCAATTAGATGGGACATAGCTTCAACATCGATACATCAGATTGTGAGGTGAAAAATGTTGATCATGTTTATGAGGAGCAGAGCCACCATGTTCCACATTCTAGACAATCAAATCTCCATCTGTATGGAAATTATTTATACGATGATACTGACAAGAACCACACAATACATGACGAAGAAGATGACACGCCAGCTCCTAAGCAAGTTGGATTACTAAGCTTGTTGAAATACTCATCCAAGTTAGATATAGTACTACTGTTGTTGGGATGTATTGGTATAACACCCCGTATTCAAGTACGTGTATTGGCGTATTCAAGTACGTGTATTGGTCTTATTTATATGGAATTAATTTTTTTTATTTTATTTATACCAGAATTTGCCCGTCGATGGTTCCATGCGAAGGTTATTGAATAAACTTTCCAACGATATAAAGATTTCCAAAAATAGATAGGTTTCGGATATAATCGAGCACGTTCGAAACTATAAAACGGTGACCGGGATATTTGAGAATAGTAAATGTGCAGGAAAATTTCCTGCACACAAACTACTGAGGCCAACCGAATTTTTAGGTCAACTTCGAACGATTATAACTCCCTTAATATAATGAACTGGGAGAGGTGCGACCTATGAAAAGAAAGATATTTGAGTCTTATTTCCAATACAATTGGTCTCATCCAAATCCAACGTCTGTGTAAGGAGTTATACTCTTTTTACTTCAGCCTATCAAAACAGATTTTTAGGGTCAACTTCAAACGACCATAACTCCTTGTACAGGACGAACTGGGTGACCTACTTTATATGAAATGAAATCCCTTTGAATTATTCTTCCAACGATACCAATTTCACCCAAATCCGATATCGGAGCAAAGAGTTATGGTCGATCTACTTTAGCTTATCAAAACAGTCCACCAAAGGACAGATTTGACATTATTTAAATTTTAAAGGCATTTTGGCCATTTCCTATTATATTATGGACGGGAATATGTGTATCTATACATGTATATGAGTTCAAAAACTCATTTTCATCATCAATCATTGAGAAAGAACAAATCCTAGCCAAATTTGACCTTTAAATTACTTTTGATTCAATCGTAGAAATTCCAAAGTAATCCGATAACTGCGTTTGTCATCTCGAGAGCTTCGAACGACACCTATTATTTGCGCAAACGGGATTGCATAATCAAGAGGTGAATTCTAAGGTATGAATATTGTTTGCCTTTGTTCTTTTTCATATGTATATGTGTGATAGAGGATTATATGTATTGGTTGTTATTGAAAGGTGACGGAAATAGGGTTATGGACTATTTTGCATGGTTTGGTTGTATTGAATTGTGGAAGGTGGATATGGTAATTGAGTTATGGAAGGTGGATATGGTGATATACTATTGAATTGATGATTATTTATGTCTATGGCTCAATTTGGTTTAATGGATTGGTTGGAAGGATAAATGAATCCAAACTTGATATTGGAGGATGTTGTATGAATATGCATGGAATGTGAATGTAATTGGAGTATAAGAGGGTTAAAGTGACACCCTTTATGGTGTAATTAAGGCTTACTACTTAACCACTAGTTTGGTGAATTCAAATAATTGAATTGTGACGTTTGGTTGCTAATACTAGATTGCTATATGTTCATTGTAGATAAGTAATCCGAAAAGACGGGAAGTCCATTTGGGACTAGTATTGAAGGTTGACAGTCAGGTATGTAAAGCATACTCTATACCATATCTTTGGCATGAAAGTGAACAATTGTTCTATTAAGAAATTTCCAAAGTTATTCAATAACATGTGATCCATAATGGTTTTGTATGATGTCCTACGTTACCAATGAACTTGTTTCCACCCTACAAGATGTCAAGACATTCCAATACTTACTTGTTTTCCAAATCTTACATGTTTATTGCACTAATGAATGTCATAAGGTATCTGGTTACTCAAACAAGATCCATGTGTTATTAATGACTCCAAAACATTTCATTGATATACCAATAAGTTCCTACTTCATTGTTATGACATTGATGACTCCAAAATACTTCATTGATATGCCAATGAGTTCTTACTTCATTGTTATTGCATTGATGGTCTATTTATATGTCTCTTATTGATGTATCATTATTTCAAAGTATCAAAAATGTGGCGGCGACCGAAATAACAATCTCAAAGATTAATTGAACTAAGTGATGGAAGTTCTCTCTTATCGGGTGGTATCCCAGGGGCATAAGCCTATAATGGATCGATCCCTATTTATGTGTTTATGGGTGGTATCCCAGGGGCATAAGCCTATCATGGGTCGATCCCAGTTGATATGTACTGGAGGCAGCCTAATGGTCACAGTACAGTACAGTAATGATTACAAAGATGATAAGAACGAAGGTAAAGTGATTGAATAAATACAATGTACAGGTTGTCACAAGTTCTAGTAAGTGTGGTCCACTACTATTACGATTTATTCACTTGTTTCTGATTTCTATTGAGCTCCTATATCATATGTGATTATCTACAGCTTTACATACTCAGTACATATTTCGTACTGACGTCCCCCACGGGGGACCTGCATCTCATGCTGCAGGCATAGGTACCTCAGCTCATACACCGTACAAGTAAGAGCCAGGATATCCAACTGCTTTTGGTGAGCTCCAGTTTGCTTCAGGGTTTTTCGTGTCATATCCAGTCACTTTTGGTATTGTATAAAAGTTAGTTATATGGCGGGGTGTGTCCCGACCTTAGTTAAACTCTGTGTATTGTGTAGAGGCTTTGTAGACCTAATGTACAGTCAAGGTGGTATTTTGTTAATCGACGTGATGGCTCCAATGGACAAGTATTGTATATACATTTATATGTGTGCTCGAGCTTATACAGGTGATTATTTCATTTTATATGCGACATGATATTGTCCGAATTTCGGGTTGTCATAGAGGTATGCATGGGAAGTATAAGGTTATGAGCTGGTTCTCCCGGACCACCTCGATTACGGGTGCCGGTCCGCCCCAATAGGATTTGAGACGTGACAATTGGGGCTCTAATAAATGGAGGATCGCTTCCTTGGTATTCTTATCTTTTTGGTAATTTCGTAAACAAAATTGCTCTGGACAAAGACAAAGACCAAATGATAAAGGATGTGGGAACGGTAATATATACTTAGACTTTTATTATATGCTTCCAAAGCTCTTAGTTAATAACCACTTACCCTTCCATACCGCGAGCAGTAAAAAGAGACAAATTCATGAATACTACTATCCTAAAGTAGATGTAACCAATACTACTGTAGTTAACAAAAGATGAAGGATTAAATATGATGCGTCTTCAACAATGAAGGATTTTTTTAACACAGAAAAATTGTATAATGCAGTGAACTGTACAATAGTAACCTTGTTACCTAAAGTACCAAATCCTACTACCATTAGAGAGTTTAAGCCCATTGTTTGTTGCTCTATATTATACAAGCTAATAGCTAAGGTGCTCTCTCTTAGAATCAATAAATTAGTGCTTCTTTACTCTCTAAAACACATGTTGGATTCATCCGAGATGGAAAACACAGCCTTTGCCTCCAAGACCAAACCCTCGCAACTACTCAAACACAATTATAATCACAATGACAAACTCCCCACAACCTGTTCGACACAATTCCTCTTCATCTTCTAATGCTAATTATACCACTAGTTTGAAATACTTAAAACTAATTTCTTGTACCACCTTCACCTTATACATTTGACCTTCCCAAAATATGTTGCGATCAACGTTAACTCCCATATTAACTGCCTTTCCCTCCAAGACCGACCCCCCTCAACTACTCAAACACAATTATAACCGCAATAACAAACTCCCCATAATCTGTTTGACGCAATTCCTCAATGATAAATATGTTACTACAACAACAACATATCCAAACTTCAGCTTACGTTCACCTCCCCAAAAATCAAATCAATATGCTAATTATATAACGAGCTAAAATTACCACAATGCATCAATAAGCTAAAATTACCACAATAAATTTTGGTGATGAATTTCATACCTGAAGAACCCTTACTGCTAAAGTCGATTCCCCGAATATTTGAAAGTCGATTCTGAAATTTGGAAGAAAGAGATTTAACAGTGAGTATTTTGGCAGGAGATCGATTCTGAAATTTGGAAGAAAGAGAGGAAGAAAGAGGTTTAACGGCTGGAGAAAGAGGTTTAACGACAAATATTCCGCAGGAGGGTATTTTTGTCCAAGAAAATATGATTTAACAAGTTAAAGCTATTTTAACAAAACCTTTTTATTTGGGGCTAAAATTTGAAAGTCACCCTAATTTGGGTCTATATTTGAGAATCTCCCTGTATGTACTGGTTATTGTATCCACAATAAACATTAGGTAGAATAACTGCTAAAAAGATCTCATTTGATTATATATATTAATAACTAGTGAAATTACTCGCGCTTCGCGCGATGATAAAAAATGTAAATATTTTTAATAAATAATTAATAACAATAAAAAAATAAATTTTACTAATTAAAAATTTATTTTTGATACAAAACGAAAAGTATCCATTCCAATCGGCTTTTGACTTGTGAATTATAAACAAAACGTCATAAGTTAGAATCAGAACTTATATTTGCTTATAAGCAATTTTTAAATTTACCCTTCAAAAACACTTAAAAGTTATTTTTAACTTAAGTACATTTAAAATAAATCCATCTAAATGACCTATTAAAATTGGCAACACTATATTAACAGTGAAAAGTCTTTATAATCTTAATAAATGTAATTTTCACCTTTACTCACTTGAAAATAAAGCTGAAACATATATAATATTAATACCTGCAACTTTATTCCAATGAAGTGTATTAATTGATATTTAAATGCCTCAATTATTATTTCATGGTGATTACAAGAATAAAACTCTTCATCTCCGTACGTTATTTATAACACCAGTAATTTAAAAAGCGTTAAAAGTCTCACCAAATTTTACGTTACAAAAGCCTAAAACACACAAAAACTTTTTTTTTTTAAATGACGTTTCTCATTCAAACACATAGTTAAAATAATTATAATTGAATGAGTACATTAAGTGTATTAATTAATTGTAAGAAAAATTATTTAAAATGGAATGCTGAAAAAAATTGGAGAAAAGAGGAAAAATTAAGGTATGAGAACTTGATATATACAAAGAAAGAGAAGAGAGAAATATAAGGAATCTTATAAAAAGAATAATATTAGGTTAATTAAGGGGAGGAAAAGTAATAGTATATTAACGTAATAGAAGGATAAAAAAGGGTACTAAAAAAGTAATTAATTATATTAATTATTATTAACACTAATATGTAATATTTTGCATGCTTCATTGGCCAGCATTAGTATTTATCTTTTTTCTTTAGAATTTTGAGGATTTTTTTTTTTTATTCTGAAATTTTTCAAAAAGAATAGAAAATCTCTTCCTTTATTATAATTATCATTTACTACATTCTTAAATTCTCTTTCCTACTTTAAATATATATAGTAGTAAATTAGACCTTCCAAATAGAAGGTGGCCTACGTTGCAACACACATTAGTGCAATTTATACGCTTAATGCTCATTTATTCATTTGTAATTACTAATACATTAATTTTATTTCATGTATTCTTCTTCTTATTCTTATTCTTATTCTTCTTATTATTCTAATATCCGAGTACAAGAGAGTGCATTCAATTAAAAGAAGATAATTTTTCCTGAATCTTAGATGTGAATTCATTAGAAGTTTTTGTTCCAAGCAGAAGAAAGAAATTGGCAGACAGAGCAAAATAAACATCTCTTTATTCTCCACCTACTTTGTTGTGGATTACTTTGACATAGAACAATAACATTTCCTCTCTTCTCTTATTGAAGATACTATGTCGAAGAAGAAGAGACAATTCTAAAAAAAGTCCTGCATTGTTGTGTTACAAATACTCACCCTTATTTTATAATAAGTATAAAGAAGAACCATTTTGAAAATTGAAAGACATTTTCTTAGTATTTAATTTACTTGAATGTGTGTCATTAATCATCTTTATAAACTTAAAGGAAGTTGCTTTCTCATTAATTGAGTCTTTCAATTTGTTTTGTGAATTTTTTGAGGAAAAATTAACAAAGAAACCTCAAAAAAATAATAAAATAAATAAATAACATTCCTTGATTCTTAGGCATGCCACATAGGATGAGCTTACAAATAATTTATTAAATAATATATAGATAGATCTTTATATGAAAAAAATATAAAATTAAAAAATACAAAAAAAAATAATTACACCGACTCAATCCCTTCTCAATATAATAGACGTACAATTCATAGAGTAAATATGTTAACAACATGTAATCATCTACTTTAGAAGGTGAAGAGCAAAATATTTATTCTTGTAATTATAATGATTAAAAATAAATCAAATAATACACTATGTCTCAAAGTTAAAAAGAAAGAAAAAAAAGAAACAAATAAAACATAAAGGCTTCTTTTTTTATGTATATAATTTTTTTTAAAATAAATCAGATAAATACACTATTTTTCTAAAATTAAAAAATAAAATAAAAAATGAACAAAACATAAATGGTTCTTTTTCCTGTATATAAAAATTTTCATAATTACCTCACGTTTATAAAAATTTTAGAATTAATTACCTCATTTTTCTCCTTCGCTTCCATGTTCTTTTATATTTCTCAAATTTCTTGTCATGCATATTTATTGATAGTCCTAAAACTTAATCATAATTAAGACAAAATAACAAATATATTTCAATTATTAAAATTTATTTAGCTATCGGTGGATGTTGGTTACTTTGTATTGCTTTACATGTGATTAATGAAAATAAGCTAGTCACCTAAAAAAAAAAAAATTAAAAATTAAGAAACTTAATTTATAATTAGTAATTTTCCAACTAAAAATTATTCATTTGAACCAAAAGGAATTATACACTTAAAAATTGAACTTAAGAGACATTTTATATAGATATAGAAATAAGACAATACACATATTATTATATTTTTAATCATTAATTAAAAAATAAAAAGAACGATGAAACCAATGCATAATTGTTCAAGCTCTTGCCGATATCCACTTCCACAAGCCTTTCACCATTTAAGAGCATCTTCATCTTTTTCAAGTGAAATAATAACATAAATATCATAGTGAAAATGAAGGATAACCTTAGATAAAATCGCATGAAATAAAACATATGAACTTCATTAAAAAGAAAAACGAAATGAATACATTAATATCTCGGTATGTACTTCCACAAGCCTAAAAAAATCAATTATAAATTAAAAAATATAAGTGATAATTAGCAAATTTCTAACTACAAAGTTATTCATTTAACCAAAAGAAATTATACACTTAAAAAATTGAACTTAAGAGGCATCATATATAGATATAGAAATAGTACAATACACATATTATTATATTTTTAAATATTAGTTGAAAAATAAAAAGAAAGCTGAAATCAAATGTTCGAGCTCTTGCCGATATCCACTTCCACAAGTCTTTTACCATTTAAGAGCATTTCTTCTTTTTTAAGTGAAATAAAAACATAAACATCATAGTGAAAATGAATGATAACCTTAGATAAAATCGCATGAAATAAAACATATGAACGTCTATAGAAAGAAAAACGGAACGAATACATAAATGTCTCAATATCTACTTCAACAAGCCTATCACCATTCAAAGGTCTTCTTCTTTCCAAGACAAACAAAAACATGAATATAATAGTGAAAATGAAGGATAACCTTGGATAGCATCTCATGAAACAAAAAATATGAATTTATATACATAAAAATAAAGGAATACCATAAGGTATCATTAACTTTTGTATTAAATATTTTGGGGTTATAAATATAAAATCATGAATAGCTTGAGAGTTACAAATATTATTAGTAGAAATTAAATAGATGAGTTACCTCAAACATTTTTTTTCTTTTATTACATAATAAATAGAATTTAAATGTGATGACTTTTGATTTTTCTTTAAACACACAAATATTTAAAATAAAAAGAAAACTCAATAAATATCCAAAAAAAACACAAAAAAGGATAAATAGGTTTGGAGGCTTCTAAGACATACCACATAGGATTGACTATTGATCTCTTTTATATATATATAGAGAGAGAGAGATTTGGCATAATACATAAATGAGACATTTAGCTTGACACTAAATTAGACTATCCCCTTTAACTTTGTCAGTGCACAAGTAGGCCCTTTTAAGTATATAAAAACTGAACAAAAAAACACTCCAATTCTGCAACTTACATGCGTGAAACTCAATCGCTCCTACGTAGATTAGTAATTCACTCAGATGCTGCCACCTAATAACTATGACCTTTAACTTTGTCAGTGCACAAGCAGACCCTTTAACTTTACAACAACAACAACAACAACAACAACAAACCCAGTGTATTCCCACAAAGTGGGGTCTGGGGAGGGTAAAATGTACGCAGTCTTTACCGCTACCTCCAAAATGTACGCAGTCCAACTGTACAAAAGCTGAAAAAAACACTTCAATTCCAACTCTAACGCGCGTGGTTTTGAGTGTATACATGCATTTTGCCAGGTAGGATTAGAGTGTTTTTTTGTTCAGCTTTTGTAGAGTTAAAGGGCCTTCTCGTGCACTGGTAAAGTTAGAGGTCATAGTTATAATTTGATGTCAAGTTAAAGATTCTGCTTATGTATTATACCTAATAATTTTAATTGGAACAAACTTGAGATTTTACTGCTGATCAAAGCAAATGTATATACAATTAGAGAAGGTGATATATCAATTTTAATTCTATTTTATAGAGTGCTCTAATTTGGCATTGTATACTTCTAACATTAAATTGATGTGCTCTCCCTGTTGTTGAATGTTATTTAGGCTGTTTGGACTTGAAGTCGGGTTAATTTAAAGTTCAAATTTTGTAAAACATGCGATTTAATTGTTTTGTAAGTTGTATTTTTTTTTTGTATAAACATGAAAATTTCATAATTTGTAAAAACCATCAAAATTTGTGAAAGTTTTGTACAATCTTAAAAAATGAGCAAATCATAATTCATAAACAAGATAATGATCAGAATATACTAAGAGGCCGAATTAATAAATCACATATCTCCAATTTTTTTACAAATAAATATTTGTGACTGCCTATTATTACAAATTTTCAAAACCAGAAAAACATATTCATAGTCAAGATGAAACAAAACTTTATGCTACAAGATTACAAAAAGAAAAAGTTTCAACAGGCCTACCCCAATCCAATCCTTTTAACTTCCTTGCAGCAGATATGATCAGTTTGTAAGGCATATCACACTGTCTTCCATTTTAACTATAAATGGAGTTGATCAACCTATTTCACTTGCATTTTCAGTCTATCTACTGATACATCATACCAGAAATGGGAAACAAATTCTTCCAGTATTTCTACAGAAATCTGTAACGTGTGAAGGAATCTATCTGTATACATTACATGTCTATCGACGTGTGAAGGAATCTATCTGTATACATTACATGTCCACCTTTCCGCGTGAAAACCTGCATAACATCATCAGATACCACAATCAGAGTTCTAGGCCAAAATGCCATACAGAAACTATTAATCATGCCCCCCAAGTCATGGACCAGGAAGTACTTTCTCCCTCTGTGGGCAGCCCAGCGCACCAAACTCCCTCGCGGAAGGGCCAGGCCACATTGGGCAGCCTTACCTTGCACTTGTGCAAGAGGCTATTTTCCTCCTGTGCCTTGGTAAAATCTCGCAATCACTCACTTTTACTATCATACGAAAAGTTTTTTTTTTTTTTCAAAAGAAAATAATTAAGACGATAAATCAACAGATTGATAGGGCGAGAGGCCCCTTCCTAATGCCCAAATAACTGATGGACATTTTAGTGAGAAATGAAACACACAACAATCGTTTAATTCTTATGCTGCACGCTGTCAAAAAGACCATGAGCAAGTGTTCCATTCTGGGGGCAGTCCTAACGCAGGAACCCAAGGTACCACCACGTCTATGAGGCAATAGTGTACCATAAACGCATGATATAAGAAAAATTCAGCTTATAAAATGGATATCCAACTAGTGTACCATCAACTAAAGCAGTATTTGGGAGAATTCAAAATTTCCAGCATGGTAATGGCTTGTAAGAAAATGAATAAAGAGGCCTATTTATATTTCCCATATCCTATGCCGATGCATGGAGCGCAAAGGAGGAGAAATTGATTTACCTCTTTCAAGCTTCATTTTTTGTGTCTCTTCTTGGAATTGAAGAAGCTTGGCAAATATCTTGCTCTAGTATAAGGTAAGCCAAAGAATCGGATGAAATTTTGGCAATCCTTTATTGCAGTACTGTCACCCCCTGACGCACTTATATGACTCAAGTATGTTTTGCCTTCATATATGAAACAGAGTTGCTGCCATAAAAGCACGCTTAAACCTATCCCGATAGAGATACTAGCAATAAAGAGGTAAATAAGAACAAGTCCTCTAGCTGGTAAAAACATCATAGAACTAAAAACTGCAAGAAAAATATCTTTTAGCAATCCCATAAGCAACTTCTGACCAAAAGCCCCATTCAGAAGTCGAATTTGCCAGTTGTTTAATGGCGGCCAAATATGATAAACTGCATATGCAGACATGATGGACGCGTAAATCATGCTAATGATTGCTGAAATGAGGAAAATGACGAAATGCCGATGGTTTGCTGCACCAACACAGTTTCCAATCTGATAAATAAAAGAAGCAACTGTTATCATGAGAATATAATATGATTACTGTGTCATATTGTTCATGTAAATCAGACGGGAATTACACAGAGACACGAGATGAATGTACAGCTAGATGAAGTACGGTGGAAGCCAGAGAAATCAGGCAACTTTTCAGTCAAAGTTTACTATTTCTCATTTCCCGTTACAGGAAAACAACAATATGTTGGTTCTGTTTCGTCATTTCCAAGGAAAATCAGATAGAAGACAACAATCCCTAAAAGGTTTCTTTTCTGCCTGGACTATGTCTCATCAAGCACCTATACATATAACTGTGTTCAGTACTACCCATATGCGATTTTTAGATTTAAAAAAAATCATCAAGCGGATATCACCTACCTAATATTGCTACAGCATAGGGTCCATCTCAACTCTAGGCTTAAACTCCCAGACACATGGTTATTCTTGTCTATTAAGCTTCTTAAATTTCTCAACTATCTTGTCATATGTTTTCTAGACACACAAAAGGCATAACACTCTAGAGGATAAACAGCTTCTCCCAAGTGTGAAAGAACAAAGAGAACTTACAAATGGACAATGATGATCCATGTCCAATACGCACATCCCACAAGAACGGCAATGATGTGCCCTAGTTGACTTTGGCTTCGCACAATATTCACAAAATCTATAATTCTCGAGTGCTCCTTTTGTCACAGCAGGATAGCTACCCCATAGTATGTTTGGTGGAGCACCAGCAGATCGAAATGCAGAAAGGCTAAATGTAGACAGGGTAAATATGGACAATATTATAATAAGCAATATGTTAACACCACCATAGAAGTAACTGCAAGAAACTAATACTGGATAAATGGCCCAAATACCGCCACCTGAAACACAAAAAAGCATATCAAAGCTCAATGTATAATGAAGAGTCTTACATCCAGCAACAAATTGAAATAAAATTGAAAAGAAGTACCCCTACAATTAATACAATGACATACAAGAAAATATAGACAGAAAGGAGTAAGAGAGACAAAAAGTATATTTTGGAATTTAATACTTTTATGCTGCAACTGCAAGGATTTGTTGCATCAAATGATTAGAAACAATAAAAGAAGGTAACTGTTTGCACATTTAAATAAGAGATAAAAGACATTAGAAACTCAGTTCATGCAGCATGCATGAAACAGCTATTATCTTTAATTGATTAGCAACAATCATAGGTGACCTAGTCTAACTTTAAATTCCACAAATTTCATCGATACTGCAGTCTTGGTAGTGACTTTCAGCATGGCTAAAATTCTTGATTTTCTCCATGCTGTTTCATTTTCAGTGGTTAGGAACAAAAAAAAGTAGCTGAATTGCTTTAATTGGAAGAACCGGAGAGGGGCACACATGAAACAGACCACACACACAAAAAAGAACAGAGAGATGTCCACATTGATTTCTGTCAGTATTTAAAACCCTGACATGATATTCATTGAAATGGTGCAAGCCTTATATAAGGATAAGGCAGATAGAGAAGGCAATAACCATACATAACTAAAAGTTAGATCGTCAAAAGAATCAAATATTCCCGCAGATCAGGAATGCAGGGAGATGATGGATGTTTGATCACTTACATATTACCAATAGAATGAAGACAATGAGAAAGCTGACAAAGCACCGGTCTCGCAATCTTCTCCACCTGAAGTTCTGTTTCTCGTACTTAATTCCGTTCTGGTTGGTTATAGCTCCGCACCAGAAACATTTGAAAGCAGGTACATGCGGTGAAACAAGTACACGGAGCCCACAGCCCCAACACGTAGTCTCATGATCATCACTTAAAGATGTCACATTATGCTCCTCCTACAATACCACACCATTAAGCAACTAAGCTGTTCAGTATTGATACAAGAATGTCTAAATTGACCAACTACAGAGAGAGAGAGATAAAATTAGTGAAATCAACTTGGGAGAGCTCAAATGATTCTGAGTTAACGAGTGAGACTTGCGGAAATGGCTGGTTACCTCTACCACCAATCACAGGTAGGGCATTTCAAAAGCAATACTTAATTATAAAAGTAGACAAATCATGTCAAACAGAGATTAAAAAGCTATATGATTTCCTTCCATTTGCCTAAGACATCAACAACAACATATCCAGTGTAGTCCCTCAAAGTGGGGTCTGGAAAGGGTAGAGTGGACCCAGACCTTACCTCTACCTCAGAGGTGAGTAGAGAGGCTGTTTTCGATAGACATATTGAGGGGTACTGATAGGATGCAAAATTCAGTGAAATAATTGAGGTACTTGCAAGATAGAGAAAGGTTATCAGGAGAAGTAGACAAATGGCGTAAAGCTTTTATCAAAAAAAAAAATGAAGAAGAAGAAGACAAAAGGAAACAATAAGGGAATTAAAGGAATACCTGCCATCTCATACTAAAACGCAGGCACACATCCAAAAAAAGAAAAGAAAATGAAATTTTGGTCAATTACCAGAGATAACAGAAAATCCACTGATCAAGCATTCTATAAAAACTTATAAGAAGGAAACAGAATTGGGGTATATAGACAAAAATGATTCCCAACGATGAGTGAAAATGCATCAAAGCATACCAGAGAATGGAGATACAACTGAAGAAAAAAGGCTAGAGAATTGGTGAAATCAACTTTGAGAGAAGCTTAAATGTTTTTGAATTAACAAGTGAGAGGTGCTCAAATGATAAGTTACCTCTATCTCTAACCATAGGCAGGGCATTTCAAAAGCAATACCTTAATGATAAAAGTAGACAACTGGTATCAGCAGATGCAAAAAAGCTAAAAATAAATTCCTTCCATTTGGCTAAGTCATGGTAGACAGGTTTAGGGGTACAGATAGGATGAAGAATTCAGTGAAATAGTTGAGGTGCTTGCAAGCTAGTCAAACACAAGGTTATTCAAAAAAAGAAGGCAAGTGGGTAAAAACTTTTATCAAAACCAAAAAAAGGGAGAAAGGAAACAAAAAAAAGGAAAAATAGGAATCTTTGCTATGAAATTCCAACCTCTTGTACTCAAACACAGGCACACATAGCAAAAAACAAGAAGAAAAACTCTTGATTAATTACTCAAAAGTAACAGGAAACCCACTGTTCAAGCATTGTGTTATAACTTATTAGAAGGAAATAGAAGTGGGGTATATAGACAGAAATGATTGCCAAAGATGAACGAAAATGCATCAAAGCATACCAGGGATACAACTGAGGGAAAAGAGTAGAAAATAAGTGAAATCAACTTTGAAAGAAGCTTAAATGCTTCTGTGTTAACAAGAGAGACCTACTCAAATGGTAAGTTACTTCTATCTCCAACCATAAGTAGGGCATTTCAAAGGCCATACTTCAATGATAAAAGTAGACAAGTTGTGCCAATAGAGGCCAAAAAAAAGCTGTGTTTTCCTCCCATTTTGCCTAAAGAAGACACGAAACTTGGTGAAATAGTTGGGGTGTGAACAAGCTAACATAGACATGAAGGAAAAAAGCAGACAAGTGGTGCAAAACTTTAGACAGAAACTAAAAAAAAAAGGAACGAAGGAAACAAAAGATGGGAAAAATGAGTCCCTGCTATGAAATTCCAAGCTCTCATACTCAAATGCAGACACACATACAAAGAAAAGACGAAATCTTGACCGGTTACTCAAATAACAGAAGAAGGAAACAGAATTGGGGTATATACGCAAAAATGGTTTCCAACAATGAGCGAAAATGCATCTAGGCATACCGGAGATACAACTGAGAAAGAAAAAGACAGAAAATTAGTGAAATCAACTTTGACAGAAGCTTATTGACCTATTTTTATTTTATTTCAAAATACAAGCTTCTCTCCAACTTCAAAAGGCAGATATTCTCCCTAATTTATAGGGTACAATATTTTTTTTATTTAATCTTTTGATCATTGAGTTATTTTTTATTTAAAAAATTAGCAATTTAAAGTTTGAGATAGGCTTAAATCGAACGTTACCCGTTGCAACCATCTAGCAAACAAATCTCCCGAATTTCATATTTTTCAAAAACTTTCTATTATGTTCAAAATATGAAAGTGTATTGAATTTAAGTACAGTGAATAACACACTTTTGTCATATTAAATCTAATTAATGATATTCAATAATATTAAAATTTTGCTTATAAAAAACTATAATTAATAAGTTTTCAAAGAACTGTATGTCGAACTTTGACACTATTAATTACTATATTTAAATATAGAGGTTCACCCGTCAAATTTGAATCTTGAGTTCGCCTCTGGGTACTCCGTCCATTTGGATTTACTTATCACTATTTTCTTAGTTTAAAAAGGGAGTATTGTAGTAGTTAGTAAAGTTGTTGCCATGTGATCAAGAGGTTACCGGTAAAATTGCTTACAATGCACCCTCGTGGTGGGCCCTTCCCAGTTTAGTGCACCGAGCTGCCCCTATTTTTTCCTAGATTGATTTCCAGTTTTACTTGTCATTTTGACAAATCAAAAAAAAGATATTTTTTTGCATATTTTACCTTAGCATTAATTATTTATTCTCCAAATCATTTTCTAACACCTATTACTAAGTATCAATTAATAGGGGTAATATGTAAAATCACCACACCGATTATCAAAAAAAGAATCGGGGTTTATATAAACAAAAAATGATTGTCAACGACGAGCAAAAAATGAATGTAAAAACATACCGGATATAAAACGTCATCGCCGGCGGCGGCGGCGGAGGAGGTGTCGGAGTTACCAAAATCCATGATTCCCGACCACCGTTCACGGCGGCGTCAACCGGCCAATTACGGTTGTTGGTTGGATTTCCACCGAAATGTATAATAATAACGACATACTAATTTTCTTGTTCAATTTCTACCTGCTTTCCTGAAATATCTATGAAATCTTTTAAAATAATAATTTAAAGAAAGAAATGTTGAAAAGTGATACTAATAATAATAATTGCTCCCTCAAGTTTGTGATTGGTTTGTTTGTTTATTTTATTTAAGATAGTAAAATTAAAGATAATAATTGCTCCCTCCATTTTGTAATTGATTTGTTTGTTTGTTTAGGCCCCCTTTGATTTGAAAATAATAATTTTTTGAGTTGTAGTTGGAGTCGGTATTGTGTTTGGTCATCAATATAAATTGGAGTCGATTTTAAAATTTTGTGAGAGAAGTAGGAGTGAAACTAGAGAAAATTGAAGGAAAGGTGTTTTTAAGTCTTGAATGAAGGATTGGTGACATTGACCAACAAATAGGGTCAAATATCATTAGGAAACTTGATTAAGTTAATTGTGGATTTGATAAATATTTTCAAAACTTTCTAATCTTTTCAAAAATACAAATCAACTCAACTCACACCCCTCTTCAATCCAAATCAACCACTCTTTCTCTCCAACTTCTCTCAACTCTCTCCCAACCAACAGTTCTGCAAAATTTCTCCTTTCAACCTCCGGCGACAAATAATTGGGCGAGTTCCTTTTCGACTTTCAACCGTCAATCGACGTGAATACTTCTCCGGCGATAACAACTTCGAGTTCTTCGTCCTCTCATTTCTTTTTTCACAAGTAAAAAATTATGAAGAAACAGAGGAACTTGAGCCAACTACTCTTCTAGTATTGAAATGTAGACTGAATAAAATCCTAATTTCTGACATTTCTGTATTTCTTCTTCTCGTTGTCGTACTGTTGATTCGAATTTGTTGGTAATTTTTTATCACAGTTGATGTTCTTAGTGTGTGTGTGATATGTTGGTGTTGCTGGGTTGATTTGTTGTTTGTCTTAGTAGAAATGGTATTGCAACAGTTGAAACATCTGATGTAATAGATGAAACATATGATGCAACAGATGAAAATCTGATGCAACAGATTAAAAATCTGATGCAACAGATTAAAAATCTGATGCAACAGGTGAACAATCTAACAGATCATTCATCTGTTGCGACAGACGACTCTTCTGTTTGGAAGAAAATCTAAACAATATTGATCCAACAGATAACTGATTAGTTATCTGTTTTTATTCTTTCCAACAGTTTACTCTTCATTTTACAACAGATTAGGACTGTTTTTATTCTTTCCAACGATTTACTCATCCGTTGCAACAGGTCGGTTATCTGTTGCAACAGATAACATACCTGGTGCAACAGATTAGTGATCCATTTTTATTCTTTCCAACACTTTACTCATCCGTTACAACAGGTCGGTTATATGTTGCAATAGATAAAATACCTGGTGTAACAGATTAGTGATCTGTTTTTATAGTTTTCAACGGATTACTCATCCGCTGCAACGGGTCAGTTATGTGTTGCATCAGATAAAATACCAGGTGCAACAGATAGTGCTATTTTTATGATTCCCACGGATTACTCATCCGTTGCAACAGGTCGGTTATATGTTGCAACAGATAACATACCAGGTGCAACAGATTAGTTGTCTGTTGAAACTGTTATATTACTGTTATGCATTAATCAATTATAATCTATGTTATGTTCCTATTAATTTAAGATAACATGGCTTCCAAAAGAAAAGAAATCGAATCAAGCCCAAGTAAAGGAACAAGTGCAGCAGCTCAGCTACATCCACCACTCTATGAGTTGGCTTTACAAAGCGTTATCTCAATCAGGAGCAGAAGATAATGAACACGGGGAGGAGGAATCTTTCAAAAGAGATGATCCAAATGCTAATAGCCCTTCCGTTGAAGAGTTGGTCAAAATCTTCAGCATTGATCTTTATCCTGTGAGAATGCAATGCGATGGTGCCACAAATTTAACGGGTGATCTCGTGGTTAAGTCAGTCATGGGAAAATCTTTCGACGCCTTCAGAAAAATACTTCGAGAACAAAAATTGGATTCTTATTTCAGGGAAAGCTGCTTTGGGCAATATCTTGATTTACCGGAGGACAACAATGTTCGTTTCCAGATGAAAATGGTATATGATCTTCTCAAACGCAGGTTTATGTATGAAAACAAAGATAAGATGGATGAGGTGTGGATAAATTACTGTGGCATGCCTGTTTGTTTTGGTTGGGAGGAGTTTTCCATAGTTACCGGACTAAAATATTATCCTCCTTCTCAAGTTATACCTACTCTGACCCAAAAAAAAACACCCCACACACCCCAAAAAAGAAAAAGGCAAGTCGAGTGATCGTGATGACCTGGTGTCCATTGTTGGTCCAAGTTTCAAAAACAAAAATCTGATTGAAGCGTTGAAAGGTAAAGGACTTTCAAAGAAGCACAAGCAATCATTGTGCTTGGTTTGGTTTGTACATAATGTTCTTTGGGCGAGAGACGTTAACAACAACATAAGCCTCGGTTTAATAAATCTTTCCGAGGATCTTGAGGTATTTAATAGCTATCCTTGGGGTTATGAAAGCTTCAAAATGGTTGTCGAATATTTATTGACTCCATTAACGCCAAAAACAGTCAACTTATATGGTTTTTTATGGGCCTTCATGGTAAATATTTCTTTTATCATGATATGATTCATCATTTTTTTATTCAATAATACTTTTGATTTATTGGCGTTATGTTATAGGCTTGGGCATTTGAAGTCATTCCTTATTTGAGACAACAAGTGAACTACCAGGAAGAATTTTCCTGTCCAAGAATTCTGAGATGGTTGTCGGCCAAAACCGATAAAAATGCAAAATTTCTTGATCTTTTCAATCCCCCAAGGAAGTAGTAAGTCCAATTCTAATCAAGTTTTTGTTTTAATTAATGATTAAATGATTTCATCGTCATTCTTAATATATGTACCGATTTATTTTAGATTGTCCATCCGTGGCTTGTTCCGACCAACCGAGAGTTGAAGATGCCATTTTTTTTACTTTACGGTTTGTGCAAACTTTATCGAACCCTAAGGTCGTTGATGGAATAAAAATAAAATTTTTGGAGCAACAACCATCACAAGAAAAACAATTTTGGAGGGTGGGGCTAATGATGCTCCTCTTACAGTTTTTGAAACAAACAACCATTATGATTCTGATCATAATGGTTGTACAGATTTTTCTCCAGATTTTGCTGCATTTAGAGAATGTTCTTCATGCAAATGTCAAGACTGCAAGGCGAAACACAATGGAGTGATTAATGTTATTAATGCACTAATTGTTTCTGTAAAGAAAATGACATCTAAGGGGGGTGTCATTCTATCAAAGAGGATTTCATATCCAGACACTCAACTAGAGATCAAGGCGGCTAAGAGGAGAAGAAAAGACACTTTCAAGGCATCATCAATCATAAAAAAAACAAGATTGCAACCCCTCTGTCTTTGTCTTGCACCGATGTTCAGTGTGCAAGGGCCACAAAAGAGAAATATGAGCTGAAGAAGGTGAATGTACATCATCTGTTCCAAAAAATAAACAAGCACATATCTGTTTCAACAGATGATACATCTGCTGAAAATTATCAAACAGATGTATACATCTGTTGCAACTGTTGTCTAACCTGTTGCATCAGATTCGTTATCTATTTCAACAGATGAGTCTTATGTTGCAACAGATGGGTCATCTGTTCGAAATTATCATACTGCTCTGATTTACCTATTTGAATTTTTTCCAACATATAGTCCATCTGATGCAACATAAGACTCATCTGTTGCAACAGATGGAAAATCTGTTATATATCTCTACTTAGCATTGACAATTCTGACTTTCCAGGTGGATGTCACAGCTACTGTCGAAAAGCATAATATGACAGTTGATAATCCATCAACTGCTTCCAAAGATGAAGAAAAAGTGAAGCCTGTCAGTTTGGGAGAACGGAAGAATTACCCGTTTGAAGGGTTCAACATCTCAAACAAGGCTCCAAAAAAACTAACACAGTTGATCAATGACTATTCAGAATGGATTTCCGATGGGCTGTTAAAGCATCATGTCGGCAGGTACATAAATCAATTTTATGGATATTGGTTTATACAATTCTTGTTGTAAGAACCTGACATTAACACATATAAATCATCATGTAGAAAACAAAATGACGAGCGCTACAAAGTGAGTGAATCGAGTCTTGGTTTTGATATGTTCGACTTTGTTGTTGCACATCCCGGAACGAAGAATTGGTTCTATTTGATGTCACAGCCCCAAACTTGCTGGAATGATGAGGTTTAAAGGCCATACATATTACTATTAATTAATACTTTATTTAATTGCATTTGCGTATTAATTTTTTCGTCATGTAATCCGAAATGTTTGATAATATGTGCAGCACATCTATGCCATTTTTTACTACCTCCGAAAGAAGACCAAGTTGCAAACACAAGAACAATACAGATACACAACAGACAATTATTTGTACAAAGTTTACATCAATAATGCCTACGATAGGTATTGTCAACAGCAGCCGGAAGTTTCTCGAAACGAGGAATGCTTAATCAACATCATCAAAGGTTTTAGCATTTCGGCTGGCTTACCTTGACATTTGGTCGACGAAGTGTACATCCCAATCAATTGTGGTGATGAATTCCATTGGGTGTTGGCTGTCGTTGTTTTAAAAGAGAGGCGCATCCTAGTTTATGACTCGATGTCGCGAAGGAGACATTTCAGGCCGTCGTCTGAGATACAAAAGCTGGCCAAAATATTGCCTACTTACCTTGATATGAGTGGTTTTTTGGATCAAAAGGTTCGTACTGATTGGTCGACGATTGAAGCATACCGGGATAAAATAGCTAATCCATTTGATGTACAATATATTGACGGAATTTCTCAACAAACCATTGGTAGCCTCTAAGTTTAAGTGTCATGATTTAGTTTCATTTCACAAATTTCACAACGCTTGCATGAACTGCAATATATGGATTATCTATTTTTTTATAACGCATAAATTGCAGTCCTTTTGTTGCCGCCTATACCGAGTATTTGAGCAATGGATTACAAGTGCCAAATAATGGACTTGATGCCGGATTACTCCGCAAAAGATATGATGCTCTTTTATGGAAATATGGAGAAACGAAAGCTCAGAAGCCGTACGCAACCGACGTTAAAGATCCACGACGACCAAAGCCAAATTCCATAGCACTGGATGAAGAACAACTTGTCCATATTGATTAGATCTTTATATCTTGAGTCTGTCAATGTAATAACCTATCCTCCTTGGTTTAACTTATTAATTTATTTGTAGAGTAGATCGTTTATACTCATAATGATTTTTTTTACATTTCATTTATTTGTTGAGTTATTTCATGTAATTTCCGAAGGCTTCAATTTACTTTATTCTGTCTATGAATATAATTAATTCTGAGTTTTGAACATGTTAATTGAAATGGAGTACTAGATTCAAATATCGCAACAGATAATACATCTGCTGCAACAGACGACATATCTTATCAGACAGATTTAGACATATGTTGCAACATGAGATGCAACACGTAGGTCATCTGTTGGAAATTATATAACAGGTCTTCCTACTTTTTTTTATTTTCTCCAACAGATTACCGATTAGTTGCAATAGATAAGTTATATGTTGCAACGGATCGGTAATCTGTTGCGACAGATAGACAGGGAACATCTGCATAACGCAACAGATGACCAACCTATTCCAACAGATAATCAATTTATCACAACAGGTACTATATCTGTTATGACAGATATAAAATCTATTGCATTATAAAAATTCAACTTTGCCAGACATAAAAATTATTGCCCCTATATGTTTAGTGAATTGGCTTAAAATAAAAATTTAGTATCGTGTTCGTCTCTGTCTTTGTACATGTTCTTTTTTATACACGGGCTCCAATCATTTAGTTAGTACCCCATATGCCCGGACCCATTGCATCTTTCCCACAACGGTGTCGCACACACCGGTCATTTGTGTGCCGGTCAGCAAACACTCGATGTATGCAAGCGAGTACGGCCCACACGCTGCACCAGTTGTATTTTTTGGGAGTTGGATGTTCTTATTTCGACCTTCAAAAACCCATGATTCCTTCGCCAAGACTTCAGCCGGCAAATGATCCATCATCTTACTCTGCGTTAACAACTTGGGCAACAACTTCAAAAGTGGCTGCATGTGGGTTAAAAACGTCTTCTCGCTGAACAAAGGTAAGTTGCAGTCATAAACCTTAATCTTTCCCTCGTATAGTAGTATCTCAACGGTGAGAAAATGGGTGACATCCACATTCATGACTGCAAGGATTCTCTTTGCCTTGGTCCAGCTCTTGCCGTGTGGATATGACCTCTTCCCTCTAACATATTTAATCGCTTCTTCATCTCATTGGAACGTAGAAACTAACTGATTAAATCCTGGGCCACCGGAATCAGCTATCTTACAGAGTTTAGCGTACCTATCCTTAAAATTATTGTAGAAGTTGAGGTCCATTATCCTATCGGCAACATCATAAGCATCCGAGTACGCTAATTGCCTGCCTCTCATGAGGCAGAGAATTTCATCGACATACTGTGGTATAAGAAGACAATTTTTAAATTGGTTAGTAATTGTAACGAATAAAAACACAGTTGAAAGAATCTGATGAAGAGGGTTCTCTGAATCATTTCACAGATTACCCAGCCAACGCAACTTATGCAACATCTGCTGCGTAGACTTCATGGAGTAGATTGGAAGGGTAGGTTGGCAAAAGTAAACTTACCTTGTCCTCGTACCACACGGATATATTTGTCATATTCGAGAAGTCTTTGGCGGTAAATAAATGCATGGTGTATTCTTTTTGAACCTTCATCTTGATGAATTCTTCCAGTTCCTTCTTCTTCTCCTTTCCAAGCCCCACGAATATGTCCGCCTTCTTCGGGGGCCCCTGAACTTCAACAACTATTAGAGCGAGGGGAGTTACAATTTTTGTTGATTTCAGAACGGAGATAATTTGTCTAATTTTTCTTCTCTTCCTCCTAACCTCCACTGTAGAAATGCATGGCTCCCTCACCTCGTTGGATGGTATGACATCCCTCTTGGATTTCAACTCCTCGGCAGCTTTAGCAATAGCCTCTAGATTATCGAAGAGTTTATCCTCTCTGTCCTTGCACACTTTGCATTTGCAATGAGAATATGAGGGTGAGGAGGGGTGAGATAGACCACTGTAAGGGTGGGAAGGACCAGTGTAGGGGTGAGAAAGAGGACCTGTGCAAGGGGTGTTTTCAAACATATTTATTTTTTACTGAGAACCAACATGCTCATAATCACGACTGGCAGCAAAAGCAGAAGAAGGATGGCTGCCACCATCACAAATAACTCCACCAGCAACACCCCAGAAGAAGCACCCGGATCTGTTGCAGTTTGAGTTAGGTCGTGAAGAGCTTCAACATTAGACTGACCTTGCCTAACTACTCTTCATATGGATGTTGCTCCATCCAATTCCTTCTTTATTAACTCCACCGTTGGGTCTTCTTTTGTATCAACAAGACCCAGAGTAAGAAAAGAAGTCATCCCCAGCTCATCAATGGTAGGCACGATCCAAGGATGCACAACCTATAAAAAAAATGATAAGAGAAATTTAAATTATATAATAATAATTTGCAGTCAGTTGGGTTACATGGGGCTCGGGTTATGTTAACACAGCCAACTTATGGAACAGACGATCTAGCTACCACAACAGCTAATCTGTATGTTGAAATGGATTGATAATATGTTGCATCAGAATACCCATCTATTGCATAATTTACAGTAGATGGGTAATCTGTTGAGTAGGGTTCAGAGAACAGAACAACATATGGTTAATATGTTGTGAAATATGGATCGTCTGTTGCAACATATTACCCATATGTTGCACCAGTTGCAGTTGACGGGTAATTTGTTACAACAGATGGAACATCTGTTTCAACATCTTTCTTTGAGGCAAATTATTTTAGTTGAAAGAAGACGTACTGCATCATCCGGAGGGTTAAAGAGATCAGCCTCATTAATATTTTTTTTGCTGTTCTCTACTGCAGCCAACCACCTAAGAATCCTTGGATGAGAAACCTTATCCGGGTAATCCGTGAAATGCTTTCGGAGGGGAGGAATGGCTTCACATGCCCAAGCCTAAAAATTGTATACAGGAAGCAAGCAAAAAAAAGTCACAAGTATATTCAATATAAATTAATGAATAAGTAAAAATAGTGATCAATTTTACCAAGAAAGCCCAAGAAAAGCCGTATAATGTGGTCGTTTTTGGCTTTAACTCTTTCAGTAAATATTTGACAGTCAAGTAGTAGCTGTCGTAGCCCCAGGGATAATCTTTGAATTTCCCAAAATCATCAACAAGAGCCAATAAATCACGTTCTATGACTTTCTTGACGTCTCTTGCCAATAAAACGGAATGGACAAATCAAACTAAGCACAATTTCTCCCTGTAGTGCTTTGGTATGTCTTTATTCTTGAGATCCGCTATCAAATCCTTCACTTTGTAGCTAGGTCCAACAATGCCCAACGACTCTTTTTTTACCTTACGTTTGTTGGACCCTTTGAGGGGTGTTTTCTTGATGGCAGGTTCTTCTGGACGATCGCATCTCAAGCCCGTCACAATGGCAAACTCTTTCAATCCAAAACAAACCGGTATGCCACAGTAGTTGATCCAGACTTCATCCATCTTATTTCTGCCCTCCTTCGGACCTCCATCATCCCCCGCATCCATGATCCTGCGCTTGAGAAGGCCATATACCATGATCATTGGGAAATGGAGAGGGCAGGGCCCAGACAACTCAAGAAAGTGTGCAAAGCAGCTCTTCTTAAAAAGTCCATCTATGTTTTCATTCTTCATAATACTCCTAAGTTCGTCAAAAGGTTTCCCCAACTGATATTTAAGTACAAGATAACCAAATACTGCATTAGGGTTATTCATCGACATCGCAACTCAAAACTTGTCAATACTAATGATTTTGACAGAATCATGCTGGAATTTCGATATTATTTCACGCCCCATTGGTGAGGAGGAGTTATCACTTTCCTCGGCTTCATTTTGTCCTGACTGAGATTGTTCTGAAAGTTCCTTCGAATCTATCTGTACTCTAGCCTTTTTTGTTTGGTGATCGAAAGTTGATCCACTTTCTCTACTTTCGTTTTTTTCTTTTGGGAGACATCTTTTAACTACAAACAAAAGAAAAACAAAAACTACATTGCATTTGATGTATGCATAATTTTTTTTAAAAAGGTGAGAAAAATTTCAATAAATTATTCTTACCACATAACCAAAAAAAATACTCCAACGGACAATCCATCATTTGAAACAGATGGGGAACCTGAATCTGTTTGAAGACCTATTTAATATCACAGATATTCTACCTGTTGCAACAGGTGAAGGAATTTCAATAAATTATTCTATGCCACATTACAAGAAAATACTCCAACGGATAACCCATCAGTTGGAACATATGGGGAATCTGTTTGAAGACCTATTTAATATCTCCCAACAGATCTTCCACCCGTTGCAACAGATGGACCACCACCACCACAACCAATGCCATCAAGACCACCACCAATACCAACACCAAGACCACCGACACCATTGTCAAAAAACACAAATACCAACACCACCAACAACAGCCACCAACAATACCACAAACACCATCCAACAATACCACGATAGTCAACAAAACACTGAGAGAAAAACTACGGTTTTCTCGGGTGCTTCCTACTTTTTTAGCGTCAAAACTCAAAATTGTTAACCCATTCTCGAAGATAATACAACTAAAAGTCTTTTTTTTTTATCATTAACTAAAAAACCCTATTTTTTTAGAATAAAGAACAAATGTAGAACTCTTCTCGAACTCTGTTACAAGCGAATATAGAGAAAACAATGGATATAAGCGGGAATGAAGTAAAAAACAACAACTATATGTAGTAGTAAATGAAAAGAAAATTGACCTGTTTTGAAGAGTTGAGTAGTTGTTGTTTGTATTGTTGAGAGGAAGAGGACACCCCGAGAGAGAGAGAGAGAGAGAGAGAGAGAGAGAGAGAGAGAGAAGAGCGAGAACTTAAGATTTGAAATAAAAAGTTTTTCGCGCAAATGGATGATTTGTATGGGTTGATTTGTAATTTTGGAAAAGAATGACAAGTTTTGAAATTGCTAATTTGGTCCGAATTGATCTTAATTAATTTTAAAAAAATTAAAAGATATAGTTTTTAAAACATTGAGTTGATGAGAACTCATTTCAACTCAGAGTGATCGATCGACGACTCGGGTCGGGATGAACGTAATACCAACGCCATGCAATTGTAAAGACTCGATTGGATTTGTAGTTGACCCTGTGAGTTCATCCATTCATCCCTAGTTCCACTTAAATCAATTTAGGTACTATCATTATCCTAACATTGAGTTGATGAGAACTCATTTCAACTCAGAGTGATCGATCGACGACTCGGGTCGGGATGAACGCAATACCAACGCCATGTAATTGCAAAAACTCGATTGGATTTGTAGTTGACCCTGCGAGCTCATTCATTCATCCCTAGTTCCACCTAAATCAACTTAGGTACTATCACTATCCTAACATTGAGTTGATGAGAACTCATTTCAACTCAGAGTGATCGATCGATGACTCGAGTCGGGATGAACGCAATACCAACGTCATGCAATTGCAAAAACATGATTGGATTTGTAGTTGACCCTACGAGCTCATTCATTCGTCCCTAGTTCCACCTAAATCAACTTAGGTACAATCACTATCCTAACATTGAGTTGATGAGAACTCATTTCAACTCAGAGTGATCGATCGACGACTCGGGTCGGTATGAACGCAATACCAACGCCATGCAATTGCAAAGACTCAATTGGATTTACAGTTGACCCTGCGAGCTCATTTATTCATCCCTAGTTCCACCTAAATCAACTTAGATACTATCACTATCCTAACATTGAGTTGATGAGAACTCATTTCAACTCAGAGTGATCGATCGACGACTCGGGTCGGGATGAACGCAATACTAACGCCATGCAATTGCAAAGACTCGATTGAATTTGTAGTTGACCCTGCGAGCTCATTCATTCATCCCTAGTTCCACCTAAATCAATTGCAATAAAATCTATTGCAACAAATGACTAAGCTGTTGAAAATTTTCAAATAGGTACATATATGTTGCAACAGATGACATATCTGATTTAATTATCAAATAGATATTTGCATCTGTTGTGACATATGACTGAGTTGTTGGAAATTTTCAAAGAGATATTTATATCTGTTGTAACAGATGACATATCTTATTTTATTAATTATCAAATGAACATTTTCATCTGTTGTCACAGATGGCTGAGCTGTTGGGATTTTTAAACAGATATATATCTGTTGTAACAGATGACTGAGTTGTTCGAATTTCTAAACAGATATTTATATATGTTGCAACAGATGATATATATGTTTAAAAATCTTTTTTTCTCTTTTAATTTTAAAGCAAGAAGCTTCTGGTCCGAGTAGATAATATCAAGTAGTAGCACTTACTACTAAAGGCGGTAAAAAATATTTTTTGGATATCTCAAAAGTGAGTTCATTGAGCAGTCTTGTCTTGTCTTGTCTTTTCAATGTCAGTAGTCTTAGTCTTCCTCGTGCCCCTCAAATTATTAATGAAATTAATTAATATTAATTAATGAATATTGAAAACCACCACGTCTACGTACACAATACATCTATATAAATTATTTCATCTCTTCCTTCAGCTGCAGTTTATTTTATTCAACTCTCATATTTTTTTCTCTCCTCTTTAGGATCACAACCTTTTTTCTCTCTTTTCTCTTCTCTTCTCATAAAGATCTTTTTGGATCTAAACCAATCCATATCTTTCCTCCTCGACTTAAATTTCTGTTTTAATCTCCTTTTTGATATTAAGGTATGGTTCATTATTGCTCTTTCATTCTCGTCTTCTTCTTTGCAAGTTATTTACATCTATTTTTTTATTTAATTACTATTTACCCATATCATATTTATTAATTTTTTTTTAAGGAACTTGTAAGTGTTGAATAAATAATCCGAGAATTTTTATTACAATATGAGAAAAAAGTCATCTGTTGGTAGAAGTTTAAAAGCCTTGTTGGCAGTATCATTTTTTTTGTATGTATTTTGTTTGTTTTATTATTGTTGATGCCGTTATTGATGTTGTTGCTGGGGTTGGCGTTGTTGGAACTTGTGGTGTGGTGTTGTTGATGGTTCTGGCACAAAGGATGTTGCTTCTTTGTTGTTGATGATATTGTTGGAACAAATATTGTTGTTTCTTTTTTGTTGATGTTTATGTTGTTGTTGATGTTGCAACAGATGGAGAAACTGTTGGAACAAATGAAACCACCAGAAAGGCTGGTTTGATGTATTCCATCAGACTCCACATCTGTTGCAACATACTCCACATCTGTTGCAACAGGATCCACATCTGTTGCAACAGACTCCACATCTATTGCAACAGACTCCACATCTGATGTAACATATGGACAATGTTCTTTTTGTGAAATCAATTTTTTTCCTCTTCTTTGTAGATATAAGGAACTGATAGTTGATCAACTTTTGACGGACTATCGCAAGAGGCTGCAGTAAAGATGGGATCGGAGGAATAAACTGCTTGTAGATGGAACCACTTCATATATGGGAGGTATGTATTACTGATAATGTTATCGTGGAAACACACACAGAGTGCACTGATTTTGTGAATGATATTTTTACTGATTAGTCATAGATCGTTCAAATAAGATGTCTGCAATTTTACAGTTAAGTTTGGTAGGTCCGAACTGATAAGGATGAGGGACCATGAATATGATTCTGATAGCCTGTTAAGATTTAATGTCGGTTGTTGCTCATGTTTATTTGTCAAGCATTGTGAAGGGATCTAGTTTAATGTCATTGTAAAGAGATTCAATAGCGATTGGACTAACTTTTAGGGTGCATTGGACCCTTAGAGGGCCTTCGAAGCTTAGCACTGCATCTAACAAGAACAAAAAACCAATATATTTATTGCCCTGGCCAAAATTTATATGGCTGGGTTGCTCGCTCGGGGTGATGATTTTATGCTAGAATGTGCGGTAGGAGAATGCTTTCGAAGGAAAATAGGTGGTTGATGGAAGACTATATCATCTGAGAGTTAATTGAAGAAGAGACATAGGGTAGAAGGTAACTTCTAACGAATCTGGCCGGTGGAATTATCTTAGCAGATGCGAGATCTGAATCAAGTGCAAATATGAAAGTGTATCCGGTAATGTAATTTCATCTGTTGTGTCTCTGCAAAAAACAATGCATATGAACACTTTGCTAGGGAACTGCGTGGTCGGGATTATCACCTAGATAGAAAATAGAAGAAAACCAACAAAGAAGCCTCACGGGCATCGAGGGTTGAAATGATGTACAACAAGTCTTGGAAACTTATGCCAACAACAACTGCAGTTAAAATAAGGAATTTAAGCGAAGGCGGTAAATTTCTGAATTTTAAATTTCATCCCATGCTTTCTTGTTTGTGTTTCCGATCAGGTCCACTGTCGTTGACTTGATCGGAACCATAAACGAGATTGAAAGGCAAATAGAGTATCATTGCTTCCTTAGCAATATGGTTATAATTGATTGTGTTTTCTTGCCTTAGAAATGCTTTCAACATTCCTTGGAGAAGATCAGATGCTTGCTGTAGTATGTGAATTTCGATAATTTTCAAGCTTGCCGCCAGCTTGTTGATTCTGTATTTAAGCTGGTCGTTGCCCTCTTCGAAGTTGGTAAGGATTTTCTCATATCTTGTGAGCTTGATCAGGAACACTACCTTCAAAGTTGTGGCATTCTAGAAGCCCTTCAGAACACTTTCTTCAGAAACCTTAAAGGATACATGAAGGGTCTCTGTGTTTGTTTTAGGTCAAAATGTATTGATGCACATTGAAGATGTGGTCCTAACAGTTGAACAACACACTTTTATCGAGCGTTGATCCATGCATCTTGCTCAACCAATTTGATAAATTAGTAAGCATGGAGTTACGTAGGGTGTGGTCTAAATCGGCTCTACAAAGCCTATCAAACGTTACGTAACTCCGAGCTCATTACCATATTAAAACAATATGCCCAAGTTAGTGCACAAATAAAAAAAGCCCAATTTGTCAGCCTTTCTGCTGATCACTCTTCTCCAATATAGATGACAAGATATCTGCTATGCAAAAGTCTACACCATCGCCAGACATGCTTGCCTGGGAGCAATTCTTCTGAAGTATCTCTATTGATGTCTTCTGAAGAATTGTTCCCAAGCAAGCATGTCTGGCGATGGTGTAGACTTTTGCATAGCAGACATCTTGTCATCTATATTGGAGAAGAGTGATCAGCAGAAAGGCTGACAGATTGGGCTTTTTTTATTTGTGCACTAACTTGGGCATATTATTTTGATAGGGTAATGAGCTCGGAGTTACGTAACGTTTGATAGGCTTGGTAGAGCCGATTTAAATCACATGCTACGTAACTCCATGCTTACTAATTTATCAAATTGGTTGAGCAAGATGCATGGACCAACTCTCGATAAATGTGTGTTGTTCAACTGTTGGGACCACATCTTCAACGTGCATCAACACATTTTGACCTAAAACAAACACAACGACCCTCCATGTATCCTTTAAGGCTTCTAAAGTAAGTGTTATGAAGGGCTTCTAGAATGCCACAACTTTGAAGGTAGTGTTCTTGATCGAGCTCACAAGAGACGAGGAACTCCTTACCAACTTCGAAGACGGTAACGACCAACTTGAATACAAAATCAACAAGCTGGAGGCAAGCTTGAAAATTATCGAAATTAACATACTACAACAAACATCTGATCTTCTCCAAGGAATGTTGAAAGCATGCTAAGGCAAGAAAACACAATCAATTAATCCATATTGCTAAGGAAGTAATTATACTCTATTTTCCTTTCAATCTCGTTTGTGGTTCCAATCAGGTCAACGACAGTGGACCTGATCGAAAACACAAACAAAAAGATGGGATGAAATTTGAAATTCAGAAATTACCGCCTTTGCTTAGTTTCCTTATTTTAACTGCAGTTGTTGTTGGCGTAAGTTTTCTAGACTTACTGAACATCATTTCTACCCTCGATGCCCGTGAGGATGCTTTGTTGGTCTTCTCCTATTTTCTACCTAAGTGATAATCCCGACCATGCAGCTCCCTAGCAAAGTGTCCATTTGCATTATTTTTCTTTCAGAGACACAATAGACGAAATTACATTACCGGATACACCTTCATATTTGCACTTGATTCAGATTTCGCATCTATTAAGATAATTCCATCGGCCAGATTCGTTAGAAGTTACTTTCTACCCTGTGTCTCTTCTTCAATTAACTCTCAGATGATATAGTCTTCCATCAACCACCCATTTTTCCTCGAAAGCATTCTCCTACCGCACCTTCTGGCATATAATCATCACCCCGAGCGAGCAACCCAGCCATATAAATTTTGGCCAAGGCAATAACTATATTGGTTTTCCGTTCTTGTTTGATGCAGTGCGAGGCTTCGAGGGCCCTCTAAGGGTCTAATGCATACTTAAAGTTAAGTCCAATCGCTATTGGTTCTCTGCAGTGACGACAAATATTGATCCCTTCTCAAAACTTGACATGCATAAACACGAGCACCAACCGTCAGTAATTCGTAATCGGGTATCTGCACCATCTTCATGAGGTCCTCAGCCTTATCAATTTCGAACCCATCAAACTTAACGGTACAATACAAGATCTTTTTTGAATGATCAATGCCTAATCGGTTAAAAACTGCATTCACAAAAACATTGTACTTTATGTGTGTTGTCCCGGTAACCTTATCAGTAATACATACTTAACTCCTACACATATGATAGTAAATCCATCTGCACACACCTTATTCTTCCTAGCCCATCTATGACTTAAAATGAATAAACAGATGACTAACTTGTTGCAACAGATGACACATCTGTTTATATTGTCAAACAATTGGAGACATCTGTTACGACAGTTGATCAACCTGTTGCAGAAATCAAACAGATATATATATTTGTTGCAAAAAGATTGCCAGTATGTTGTAATTTATCTAACAGAAAGAATATATTTTGCAACAGATTACCTATTTGTTAGATTTATTTTAAAGCAATTTTCTTTTCTTTCCGAGATACAATAATTTATAAATAGGTCCCTCCTTACAAATATGGATGATCCAGATTCGTACAAGAATATTCATATCGAGTCTTTGCGTGAACTTCAAAGGCAGTTTGATGAACTCCAGAGAGATTTGGCTGACTTCAGAGCAAGGCTGTCGGATTAAAGATGTCTGATTGACAATAATAATAATAGTAGTAATAATAATTAGGTAATGTTTTTTATTTTAGCGATTATTTTCCTCCTTTTGTTTATCAAATCTACCCAAGGGATTCAAAAATCTATGAACATTCATTTCATTTTGTTGTCGACTTTGAATTTTTAATTCTTATTTAGTATTTAATAATAATCATTCTGTTTATTCTTTGTTCTCAACATGTCGACGGTTGGTGGTAGGGATTGAGCAACAATTTGTGTCAACACTTAGAGGTTAATCTGTTACGACAGAATGATCATATGTTGCACCTGACGGTTATTAATAAAAAAAGGCTATTGTTGTTATTGAGAGGGTGAAAAGAAAAAGACATGACTTTTCGTTCCGTTTATTCAATATGAAAAATGTTTCGTAAATAAATAATAAGGAAATAAATAAAAAACACAATTTATAACCACAATTTTAATAACTGATCGTGACTTTTCACCATTTTTATTTTTGAATTTATTTTTAAATTATTTATTATATAATAAAATGGTTATTGTTTTATTAAGGAATTTGAAAAGATATTTTTTTTATTTATAAAATAAAAAAGTAAGCAAATTTGGATTAATGATATGATGATATAGTTATTTTTTTTCTTAAAAAGTAGATTATATGTTGCAACAATTAAATTATCTGATGCAACAGGTTCACTATGGTTGCAACAGATGATATATCTGTTGTCACAGATGATTTATCTGATGCAACCTATATCTAGTCACAACTCAATAAAAGCAGTTCTTGGAAAGATCTAATTAATAATAATAATCTGAAAAATCATGACTTATCACAATATTTCTTAATTTAATTAATTCATTACTTTTCACATTAATAAAAAATATAATTAATAAATGGAGGTGAACAGTTAGATTATATGTTGCAACAAATATGTTATCTGATGCAACATATTTTATATTTGTTGCAACAGATAATATATTTGTTGTCACAGATGTGTTATCTGATGCAATAGATATAGAATCTGTTGCCACAACTCAATAAAAACGGTTCTTCGAAAGAACTAATTAATAATAATAATCTGAAAAGTCATGACTTATATCACAATATTTATTTTCTTAATTTAATCAAAAATGTAATTAATGTATGGAGGTGAATAGTCGCGTCTTTTTGCCTCTCATTCAAATTCAATCCTCTATAAATAGGTCCGTCCTTACTCAATCCTTCATTCAAATACACTCTATTTATTTATTGTATCTCGTCTTTCATATTACACTTTAGAAGATAAGATTATGGCTGACCCAGTGTGGGACGTTGCTTTTCTGCAAGACGCCGTGAATGAACTTCGGAATCAAGTTCGTGATCTGCAATGAGAACTGGGAGGAGCTAGATCAAGAATGCTCCGCGAGATACGCAGGCTGAGGAGGGCCTTGCTACTTTCGGTTAAAGATTGGCCGGCTGACAATGATGATGCTGATAATAATAATAATAATTAGACTATTATTTTCCTTTTAGTCTATTATATGTATTTTTATTTGTTTAATAAATAAATTATGTTTGATCTTTGACGTTTTAATCCATATTTAATTTTCATTCTGTCTATTATCTTCTCAACAAACATGTCGACGATTCGACGTAAAAAGAAATAATTTAGAATCCAGTAGCAATAGCAAGATTTATCTGTTGGGTTTGTGACAGGGGTTGATTTGTGTTGTTTCAAAAAAATTAATCATTCGTTGCAACAGATAATTAGTCTGGTGCAACAGATAAACATTCTGATGCAACAGATAATTAGTCTGGTGCAACAGATAAACATCCTGATACAACATATAATACGTCTAATGCAACAGATAATACAATAATGCAACAGATAAACAGTCTAATGCAACAGATAAATCTTCTGATGCAACAGATTACTCATCTGATATACCAGATGATTGATCTGTTTAAATTGTGGGAACTTATGCTGGATTCATAATCGGGGTTCTATCCATTGTTGGAAAAACAGAAGTGTACCCAGATGACAAATACGAATAAAAATCGTAATTTTACTTACCAAAGTCACCTATGAAGTAATGCCAAAGTGGAAAGTGATGTAGTAAACAAAATTTGACCTAAGAAATTGGTCAGATCGCAGCAGTAGCGCTGTACCACCACCACCACCAACAATAACAAATGGTCGACAAGAAGAAGATGAAGATGATAATGAAGTAGAAGATGATGAATAAAGCAGCAGAAACAGAAACAATTGACAACAAAAATCGCTAAGAGAGAGAGAAAACAACAATGGATGAGAAGAGAGAGAAAGACGCCTTTTTTTCCCTCCGTTTTTCGTTATTTTAGGTATACATTAGGATCAAAGTGTAAATTTAAAAACTTGTGGGTTATTTTCAAACCTTCCCAACTTTCTTAATACAATAATAAAGTAATTGTCACCTTCCATTAATAATTAAGACTTGTGTCACCTGCACGTAAACTTTTTTTTCATTTATTCAAAAATAATTTTCATTAAATTGAAATAATTCTTTTGACCTTGTTGTTTTTTACTTATTTCACTGAATAATTTTTCAGAAAAAGGCAAAAAAATATGCTCGAGGAATAACTATAATCTTAATTTCTTTAAAAAAAAACCTCATCAATTGCTATGTATCCTCGTAAATGGATTCCAAAATTAATTGAGTTGTGTACAAGTTAACTCAACAATTTTATCAAAAAGATAAACAAAAAGGAAAACAATAGTCCCATATCCATTTTGCCCCCACACATTACATGACAAATGTATAAAAGAATTCAGAATTTTCTCTCTTACATTCATTTCTAGTTGTGGAAGAGCCTCACTACAACAAACTCTGCTGCTTCTATCAGGTCTGAATTTTATCCAATTATATTTTTTGAATCTTGATTTCTAAAGTTCATCTTTTTTTTTTTTTGGAAATTTTGATAATTTATAGAAGGGGTTGGTATTAGAATTGGTATTATTTTTGTTTTTAAAAAAGAAAGATTATATTGATTAGAGGGGATTTAGTTAATAGTTTGTACATATTAAATGGATTTATCAAGACTAGAGTCGGAGCTAGAATTTGAAGTTAATAGGTTTGAACTTGACACCAAACACATAGCTTGTTTGGTTCACCTTGTATTTGAGCTTGTGCTACCATGAACTAAGTACATGTGTTGAATCTTGATTTTTAAAGTTCCTTTCTTTTTCTTGGAAAAGTTGATAATCTGTAGAAAGGGTTGGTCTTGGAATTAAAGGGGTGTGATATATAGTTGTATGAAAAGGGTTTGGCTAATTATGTATCAAAAGTAAGGTATGTGCTAGTTAGTCAAGGTGCGCAAAAGTTGGCCCGGACACCGCGATTATTTTAAAAAATAAGGTAGATTTGATTGATTAAAGGGGATTTAAGAATTGAAGTTTGTGAATTTGGAATTTTAGCACTTTTGAGTTGTTGGGTTCTAAATTAATAGTTTGTACATATTAAATTGATTTATCAAGACTAGAGGCGGAGCTAGAATTTGAAGTTTATAGGTTCCGAACTTGACACCGAGCCCATGCTCGTTTGGTTCACCTTATGTTTGATCTTTTGCTACCATAAGTACATGTGTTGAATCTTGATTTTTAAAGTTCCTTTCTTTTTTCTTGGAAAAGTTAATAATTTGTAGAAAGGGTTGGTCTTGGAATTTAAGGGGTGTGAAATATGGTTGTATGACAAGGGTTTTTCTAATTATGTATCAAAGGTAACGTATGTGCTAGTTAAATGATAGGTTTCATTGGATAGAGGGGAGTGAAGGGTCCAAAAACACGTAAAAAAGTATCCCTTTTTCTAAGTTTCATACCTGAACTATCGTGTGTTTGAGTTCCCTACTTGAAAGTATCACCAAAAGTTTATCGAAACACACCTCAACTGTCAGTAGTTCACTTTACACTTTACCTATCTGAATGATGGTGATATTTCAGGTAAGAAAAGTGGAAAAAAAAGTAGTTGAGGCATTGTTTGATAAATATTTGGATAATTTAGGTAGGAAACTCAAACGCATGGTAGTTCAGGTATGAAGCTCAAAATGCCGGATACGTCAGGTGTGTTTTTGACCCTTAACTCATTAGTGAGGGAGTTAATATTTGAAGTTTATGGATTCGGGATTTTAGCACTTTTGAGTTGTTGGGTTCTAAATAACTCCCTAAACGTGACTGCAATTTTCGTATAGTCAACACGCTTAACTGAAGTAGTATAACATTTAGAAAACAGGCTTTAAAGTTTATGAAATTTTTCGGTTGATAGTTAAGGTTAACCTAAGTTCAGAGTAATTCCTTTGATGAAAAAGACTAGTTCATTATTGATTCATCTTTCATCGAAGTCCATGTGCTGCTATGTTATGTATGTCTGTGTGTGCTTTTTTGTGTTTATTCTTCTGTCGCCTTCACTTCTGATAGTACGGTCCTTATACTTTTTTTTTTGTTATTATCGATTTTCTCTTATACTTCCACTACGTGTTTTTCTTGACTGGTTTGTCTTGAGCCGACGGTCTATCGGAAATAGCCTTTCTATCTCTACCTCCGAGATAGAGGTATCCTCCCCAAACCCCACTTTGTGGGACTACACTGGTATGTTGTCGTTGTTGTCACTTCACTTCTTAATTTCATAGAAAGTATCTAAAACAAGGAGTGTAGCATCGGAATTTGTCCTCTTTGCTACCTGTTGCATTCCGCACAATCTTTTACCAGTCCTTTTTTTTTTCTTCTTCTATCTTTGAACCTTGACTCCCTATAATTGTTAGGCCAAACAATTTGGTACTAAGACCTTTTGAGTTAGGAAAAACTATTATATTCTCTGTGCATTATCGAAGCTGAATCTTGTGTTTAGTTATCATTTAATTGAAGTACCGTATTCTGCCCTTCTAGCCTGTGATATCTCCTTTATGTTTTTCATCTATTTAAGAAGTTCTATCTTTGATGTGATAAAGTATTAAAATCAGCACAAACATCTAAAAAGTAAATTCGTTTGTCTTATGCATAACATTCTCACATTCTCATTTAGTTGATTTCTGGGTTTAACAGGAGTAGAAGAACAAGGGGAAACGGTTTTAGAGTTCATTGATCGACAACAGCTAGCCAGGGAGCATGAATTCAATAACGGCGTCTGCGTCCATTTCACTTTCACTTAGCATCTCGTCTCCTATTAGAAAACCGTCGACTCAATTTCTGCCAGGAAAATGCAAATCCCTAATATCGTCCAATTTTGACTGGAAGTGCAGGGCGCTGGGAGAAGGCTCTCAGTCACAGCCACAGTCCCAGAAGACCCAACCTACAATTTATCAAGGTGTTTATGGTCCTTGGACAATCGAAGACTCTGATATTCGAGAGGTAAAACCAATTCCACCCTACTGTGCCGCGCGCTTCATGTATTAGCTTAACTTGGAGTTGTTCCATTTGAATTTGTTTTACAGCACTGTTAAAGATTCTCCCTTCATGTTAGTTATTTCATTTCAGTTTTGTCTTTGTTACTATGTTCCCTGCCTGAATGAATTTCGCAAGATAAAACAAATCTTTCTTCTAGCAACAATCAAGATGGCTAACTTTGATGATGCAAAGTTAATGTTGTCAATTTTGCAGGTAATTTTGTATAGATCAGGATTAGTTACTGCGGCTGCATCATTCGTTCTTGCATCTTCTACGGCTTTGCTTCCCAATGATTCAGTTATGAGCAACTTGCTTGAGAAAAACCTTGATTTATTTTATGCAATTGGATCGTGTGGACTTGGCCTGTCATTATATCTTATTCACATTTATGTGACTGAAATTAAACGTGCTCTTCAATCTCTATGGTTCCTGGGTGTTCTCGGATCATTGGCAACATATTCTACCCTTGCTCAACCAGCTGGCAAGAATTTAGTTCAATATGTTATCGAGAATCCAGTAGCTGTTTGGTTTGTCGGACCACTATTTGCAGCACTGACGGGACTTGTGTTCAAGGAAGGTTAGGTTCCAGTTATGATATATAATTCATATCTAACAAATTATAATTCTTGTAACTTCCACTTCTGTAAAATACTCCGTTCATTTAAGGATCTCCGGGTTTATTTTTGCTATCTTGGAAACAGGACTTTGCTATGGAAAGTTGGAAGCTGGTATTTTGACATTTGTCATCCCTTCCCTCCTACTGGGGCACCTGGTAACGTTTGTCATTTTATACAGAGATTTAGTTATAAACTTGAAATATAAATTTCCAACCTTAGAAATTGAAACATCAATCCTTCATCGGCTGGAAATGACGACCTGAAGACCTTGAGATGCTCCAATCAAAACTTCTTTTTCCACTTTTTGCCAGCACTCAGATTGTTGGACTAGGCTTTCAAAAGTTAACAAAACTATTGGAGCTGTTACGAGTTGAGAGCATGATTGGTTTTTATAATCAATTTCACTTCATAATTCTCTTTGTCCAGCCAAGAACTTAAGGACAAATTATATCGACATAATACATAAACGTGCCCTTTAACTTGGCCGCAGCAGGCTTCCAGGTCCTCCAAATTTGGGTGTGCAAAAATAGGCACTTAAACTATCATAAAGTTGGACAAGTAGATACACGCATCCTACATGGCAAATCCCGTGAGATGCACGTGTCCTACATGTCAAATCGCGTGAGATTTGCCATGTAGGATGTGCGTCTACTTGTTCAACTTTATGATAGTTTAAATACCTGCTTGTGCATACCCAAAGTTGGAGGGCCTAGATGCCAACTAAAGCCAAGTTAAAGGACATGTTTATGTATTATGCCTTAACAAAACCATCGAAACTGTAAGAGCTGAGAGCATAATTGGTTTTTATTATCATTTTCACTTCATAATTCAAGTTGTCCAGCCAAAAAATTAAGGACAACTTGTATTTTCCTGTTGAAATTGTTTCAGTTCATATATATTATAATGATCTAACTAGACTGTCTTCTGGATTACAGACTGGTATTATGGATGATGGAGTAAAGCTTGCCCTATTGAGCACATGGTTGGCACTGTTTGTGGTCTTTGCTGGGAGGAAGTTCACTCAGCCTATCAAGGTAGACCCCCTCCATTTGCTTTGTTGTGCTCTTTAAACCTATTTTTCAAGTTTTACAAAGGCATAATACATAAACGTTCTCTCTTTCTTGGGCTCAGCTGACATTTATGCCCTCCAATTTTGGGGCACTTAAACTATCATAAAGTTGAACAAGTAGACACACGGATCCTACATGGAAAATTGCGTGAGATGCACACGTCCTACATGTACTTGTTAACTTTGTGATAGTTTGAGTGCCTACTTGTGCACATCCAAAGTTGGAGGGCATAGATGCCAGCTGACACCAAGTTAAAGTGCACATTTATGTATTATGTCTTTAGCAAAAGCAACATGTGTTTTTATCAACGTAGATCCCCCAATGACAAGATCTAATCATCGACTTTGCATGTATTTCTCTTTTTATATCAGGATGATATAGGAGACAAATCAGTATTCATATTCAATGATCTGCCGGAGGAAGAAAAAGCGAATTTGATACAGAGACTTGAGCAGCAAAAAAGCCTTGATTAGGATGTTCCCTACTGTTATCCCTCACTCACAATATTACTTGTATAGTTGTCTGCATGTCATTCAGCTGAACCATTATTCCAAGTCCCTGATGCAGAAAGTAGCCACAGAGTTGGAGCAGTCGTCTTCGCTTTTGGTGATCCAACAGTATCTGGACCCAATGAATTTTCAGACTCTGTGATTGTGATTAGCTTAAAGAAAGGTAAATAATGTGTATCGACTATGTATTGAAGAGTGATGAACCTAAAGCCAGCCTGCTCCAGTAATTTATGTATCCTGTACAAGAGGCCACCTTCACAGCTATTCAGGAGTTGCAAAGTCAGATATCATGACACTAAGGAGTGTTAATTTTAGAAGCTAATAGCATTACAGATTGAGGTCTGCTCCTGAAAATCTACCATATTCAAAATAGTTCCATTGGTTAAGTTTGTGAGTAATTGTGAAGAAGGAAGTAATGTATTTGTATGTAAATACTTGTTGATATATTTTTCTTTTAGTCCGTTTAAAAGTAAATGTTTCTTTTTTTGGAGACAACTCTTTAATTTCAACTTTTCACACGACATATTTAATTTCAATTTTTCATATTTTGATACATTTTTTTTAATATAAGACAATACGATTCAAAAGTTTCTTTTACTTTTGTAAACTTTGTATCAATGCATCCTACTTTTTGTATGTATGTTATTTTTATTGTGAATCACAACATATCTTGGATATTTACCACAACCATTATTAATTATACTAGTTTAACCGTACGTGCATTGTATGTGTAACGTTTGATTATTTAAAATTAAATGATTTTATCTACTGCAGAGACTTTTATGAAGTGTAAAAGTTTAAATCACTTTTTAAAGATTTTTGACACTTTAATATAATAATATAAACATGAACATATATTATAGTGTAAGCACAAATATATTTTACATCATTACTTTTGCGTTTGTCATACAATACCTCTTTCCGTTGCTGTCAGAGGCTAAGAGAGACATATCAATTTAAACCATATTTGTAGTATGATTATTCTTCTTTTTTCTTTTTTCTCTACTTAGAGTCTTTTCTTATTTTTAAAGTCAAATCATTATAAAATCATTAATTACGTTTTTATTATGTACTTAAAACTTTTTAAATTTGTTAATTTTTAAATTTTTCTTATTCTAATGCTTTTATATTTATTTTTAGATTATTCAAATATTCTTAAAATCAAATTTAGTTAATTTAGGGAAAATTACATGAAAATATACTCCTTAAGACTTAACTACATAAATAATAGTACTTTTAAAATATTACAAATATAAAAGTTTATTTTGCATATATAGCCATTTAAAGAAACAGAATAGATAAATAAAATTTCTAATTTAATGTTATATCCTAATTAATACAAATCTCTTTCTCTTACATTATTTTTCCCTTGTTTAAGGAATTATTTTAGGGGATCTTTCAGAAATAGCGGCACTTTGCTATAAAATCCTCCTTCCATAGTCACATTAATTATCATTTATAGCCGTTGTATTCACTTTTACTCAGTATTCTGTATTCATAAAAACATAAATACACTACATATTTAGTATCGCCAAAAATACTACCATTATTTTTTTTAATTTTTCGTGTTTTCTCGTTTTCTTCTTCATTTTTCTATTTTTTCTATAAAAAAAAAATTTCTTCTTTTTGTCTCTCTTTAATCTCCGATTTCTATCTCTCTTTCTTCTTTTCTTTTCTTCTTTGATTTTTTTTGTTTTCTTTTTTGTACTGATTTTCTTTATCATTTTTTTGTTATATTCTATATTTTTTGTGTTTTTGAAAAACATGACTAGTCGAACACAATTCATGGATGATAACGTAAATTCCACAATTGTTTATCGTATTTATAGTCACACCGTCATTTATATTTTTGTATTCATTGATACAACTGTATTTGTATTTGTATTTTAAAGTTCGCGCTTGTATTTATATTTTATAGTTCGCATTTGTATTTGTATTTTATTATTTGCACTTGTATTTTAAAGAATTATTTTATATTTGTATTTTATAATTGACTGCATATTATATTGGATTATGTTTATATTATGATTTTATTGTGTTTGTATATTTAAATTATATTTGGATTATACTTGTATTTGTATTCTATTTTCATCGGTACCTTTTTATTTTACAGAATTATTTTGTATTTGTATTTGTAAGTTGATTGCATATTGTATTTAACCATGACTATGTACAATTTATCATTTGTATTTGTGTACAAACAAGTAAATGCATTAATTTGTATTTTCTTGATTCTAAAATATATAAATATGTAATGCATCATTTGATGCAAATATAACGTTTTGTATTTGTATATCAAAATTATCATTCATATTTGTAAATAAACAAATATCACTTGATGCAAATACAATTATAAATAAATGAAACAAATGACTTTACAAATACAATTGCAATATGTATTTGTATATATTGTATTTGTATAAAAATTTAAATTGTATTTATTTGTATCAATAAATACAACTCATATTAATAAATACAAACAAGTATTCGTAGAAAGAAAATCAATCGTTTCTTTTCGATAATTAAAAAATACAAATGATAGTTCGCACTTGTATTTGTATGTTATAGTTCGCATTTGTATTTGTATTTATAGTTTGCACTTGTATTTGTGTTTGCTAGTTCACACAAGTGAAAAGAAAGAGAAAAAATGAAAAGAAAAAAAAAAGGATAAAAAATACAAAAAAAAAGAAGAAGAGAGTAATAGAAAATAGAGAAAAAATACAAAAAAAAAAAAAGGAAAAAAAAAAGAGAAAAAATGAAAAGGAAAAAAAGAAAAAGAAAAAAAATGAAAAATAAAAAAGTGAAAAAAGAAAGAGAAAACAACAAAAAAAGGAAAAGAAAAAATGAAGCAAAAAATTGAAAAGGGAAAATAATAGAAAATACAAAAAGAGAGAAAATACATGAGAGATGAATTGTAATTAGAAATAATTAATAGGCAAGAGGGGGCTATAAATTGTAATTAATTGAAACTTAGGATAAATAAGATAATTAGGAGTCTATGTTTGTTGCTACTTATACTAATTAATATAATCATCGTTTGCTCGGCTAGGAAATTAGTTTTAACACTAATAAGGATTCTCGTTTTTAATTTGATATCCGTATATCGTGTAAGTTATTTAGGCAAAACCCATCGTCAAGCCCCTTAAGTACGCACGATCTTTCACTTAGGCACCTCAAGTGGACATTGATTCATTTTGGCACCTTAAGCGACCTTCAAGTGTGTCACTTTGGCACCTTTTGCTGAATCAACAAATTATACTGTGTGTTGTATTACACACACCTGATGATGTGGAAAGTGACAAATAATATGCCAACACGTGTCATTTTTCTAAAAAATAATTTTTAAATCAATAATTATTTTTTTTTCTTTAAAAATCAATAATCACCCCTTCTCTCCCCCCACCCCAACATCATCTTCTCCAAAATTCCTGCAACAATGCTGGTTGCCCCTCCCCCTACCTCCACCCTCTCCAAAATCATCCTCTAAATGCAGCAGTGCCACCCCTTCCACCCCCATACCCTACCCCCAACATTGTTTCTCTAACCCACCCCCACCCTCTAAAATTCTAAATTCTTAAAATTTCAAATTTCAACAAGGAAGCCATTGATGGACCTTCACTAAACACACACAAAATTTATTTCCTCCTCTTTGTGATTATTCATGGCAGGCACCAAACCTATCTTCTCCAAACACCACAACCTTTCCACCCCACGTACGAATTCATCTACTCCAAAACACCCCTGCTGCCCCCTCCATTTTTGTACACCATTAATAACAATTTTTTTTCAAGCAAATAATAACACCATTAATAACACCAAATAACACCATTAATCTTTTTAAGCACATTTTTTCAAGCAAATAATAGGCAATCTCAACAAAATTTTTCAAGCACACCATTAACATCATCATCATCTCAAGACGACCCATGAAGGCAATCTCAACAAATTTTTTGCCTTGAATTCCTCCAAATGTTGACAATTCGATTGTGGATATTTCCTTCAATTGTGAAATCTCAACAAAATTTTAATAAAGAATGTTTGAAATAAAAATTTTCTCAAATTGTGAAGAAAAATACTAATGGTGAATAAAAGGGAAGAAAGAGTGAAGAATAAAAGAGAAGAAAGAGAAAAAAAATTACGAAAATACCCCTCAAACGAGTCTTCAATACGTGTGTCACACGCACCTTGCCAATTCAGCAAAAAGTGTCAAAATGACACACTTTATACCTACTTGAGGTGCCAAAATAAATCAATGTCCACTTGAGGAGTTTAAGTGAAAGATCGTGTGTACTTAAGGAGCCTGACGATGGGTTTTGCCAACTATTTATTATATCATAAATAGTTTACACCATACATATACACGAAATATAAATCTATAGGTGATGCACATTTTTCATAAAAATACATATAAAAAGTACTATGCCCATAAAATATACAAAGTACTCCCTTTGTCCCAATTTATGTGAAATATTTTGCTTATACGATATATATACCGCACACATCTATATCTATAATATATAATCTATATCTATAATATATTAAAAGTGTGAAGACTCTTAGTAAAGTGATTTGAACTTTTGATCTTTCATTAAAAGATCTTTCTTTAGGCAAAACTGTCTTTTCACTATTTTCTTCAATTTATTATTTAATTATTTTTATTATATTAACTGGACTCCTAAAATATATGAGACTCCTAAAACATATGAAAGGGGAATCAATTGATATTTTTCCTTTGTAGTGATCAATTAGAAAAATACTCCTAAAATAGGATAGAAAAATATTTCTAAAATAGGACTCTATTAAGGAAATATTTTTATAAATATTGAGATGAACGTTAAACTACCGAAGGAATCGATTTACCTTATGGGAAAATATGATTGATGCTCATCTAATTTGATTCGGTTGCATGTCTAGATTGGTGAAATCTTAAATTTCTAATCCTCAACTTCTTCACTGTTTTTGTCAACACAACAGAATTCAACATGTGTATATATATATATATATATATATCTTTTTTGTTTTCATTCAAGTCATTCTTTAGGGCCAAAATTTTCGCTCAGTCAAGAATTATTTTCATCAAAATTGAAGTTTTGTGATCGCTATTGTATTATTTTGTTATAGTTTATAGGCCGTAGATGAATTTACAGGTGGTAGATGAATGTCCGTCGGCTTTGAGGAATTTTTTAGGTAAAAGTTAGGATTAATTGTATTATTTTTATATCTCTGTTTTGAGATTTTTTTTGTGTAAAGGTAAAGTTTAGTCGTATTATTTTGATATCTCTATTATCGTATTATTTTATTATAGTTTACAGGTGATAGATGAATGTCCGATGGTTTTGAGAAATTTTTTGTGTAAAGGTTAGATTTAATTATATTATTTTGATGTCTCTATCATCGTATTACTTTGTTGCAGTTTACAGGTGGTAGATGAATGTCGATGGAATTTGACAATTTTTTTTGGTAAATGTTAGATTTAATTAAATAAATTCTCCAAAAGATGTTGAATTTAATTATTGTATTCATCTTTATTATTTAAATATCCTATTTAGCGTAATGTTTGAACTCAATAAAGTGAAGTACACGCCTATGAAGTGGTCATGGATATCGTTGATTACATCAATAGTAACATTTGTGATGACGAAAAAAAAATATTTGACTACTAATGTTGTTAATGTTTATGCCTTTTTTATATTTGATAAACAAAGGAGTTGAATGATCGCCGGATGATATGATAAATAATTTTTTATTTCATGAAAGTTGTTAGGATTCCACACTGAATTTGTTTTTATCGAACTGTATTATTGCAGAAAATTTGAATATGCATTGTGCTGTCATAGATGATACATTGTAAGGTTAACATCATAGAATGCATATTTAATCTTTCATATACAGCTAGCATAGTCTATTACTACCACGCTAGTCTATTTTAAGTTAATGTGTAGTTTGATCAACTATGATTCTATGAATAACAGTATTAACATTCTAGAAAAATAGAAGCATTTTTATTTATTCAATGTCACTACATTCATGTTACACCTTTTCAAACAATGAATACTAGCATTATACCACATAACATTATTTTTAGGTCATTCTCCCTTTCTTTGGCTAAAAATAACTTTTGTTTTAGTTGATCCCTCTCTATTTGGGTGTCTTGTAGCAATACTTTTGTAACGCTCCAAGAGTACACCCTGGACGCCACACGGTGCTTATGGTCCCGAAAGACCACAAGCTAACCCATGAGCTGGTACCTGCTGTGAGCACTGAATAATATACTGGTAATAAGAAGACATATGCAGAAATAAATGAGAATGCCATAAGGTTTTAAATATGAAAATCAATACTAAATCGAAATACTGAAAACTTCTGTCTAAAACTAATACTGTAAGACTGTTAATAATAACTGATAACTGAATAATTGACTGAAAAGTGTCTGAAAGCCTCTACTAACTGACTGTGGAGTTGATGGGACAAGTCCCCAACTAAACTCCGACTGACTACTGAACTGAACATACTGAAATAAACATAATCTGTCCCCGAGGTATGAGGACTCACCACTGCTACTATTGCTGATGCGCTGGAGTACTTAGGTACGGTTGGGAGCCTGAGCGTCTGAACCTATGACATGAGATATCATAGAATAATAAACGAGTATGCGATCAGTACATTGAGTGTACTGGTATGCTAAATGAGGTTAGTCTATTATGCATGGGTTCATGTGCATGAACAATAACTAGTTATATGGACAACATGAGATACTGAGTAAGGATGCATGAATGTTGTAAGGACTGAGAATGCATGATCAAACATAATTCATGATACTGATAAAACTGTACTTAGAGATATTGAGATTCTGATAACTGGATACTGTGATCAAGAAAACCTGAAAATTAAACTCTGAACTGAACACTGGACTCTGAACTGAGGACTGGACTGAGACTGTGGGAGCTATTATCTAACTGACATGCCCCAATATAAGAGTTTAGGGTCGTCCAACCTGTAACCCCAGTTAGAAGGGTGTCAATACCGTGCCACGGGTACTAACAATGGCTGTGTGGATCCACTAAAGTGTTGTCCCGAAGGACTACGGGTCACTTTCAACTGGCGGGGCCCTAATGAGATATGAGTCAATCCTTAACTAGAAGGCTAACATCTCAACCTACACTGGCTACGTAGTTTGGGAACGCAGGAATTGCTTCACACCCTCAACTGGCAGGTGAGCCCCCATACCTGGGTTCGCCCGATGCTAAATCCTAATCCCAACTGAACTGACTCTAATTACTGAATCGAACTGAGCTTACTAAAAGATTTACTTTTTGAACTAACTATTCTATATCTGAAAATATACTAACAATGCCAAGATTAAGTAAACAACTAAGTTTTTCGGGTATTCATAACCCCCAGAACTCGATAGCAATGATAACAAGATCATACCAATACTTTGAGAACATGACATGTAATCAACATTCAAAACTCATTCTTTGAGGCATTTCATCAAACAGTTACAATGCATGGCTTAAGCATGAAAGTAGGTTTTAAAGCATGTAGTAGTATCATAATTTTGATACTAAATCCCCAAAATAAGGCTTAAATCAGCAAACAACATCATTCAAACATGTAGGGTTTAATTAACAACAAAAATTTCATGGGAATATGATATAAACTTGAAATTCATGGAAATATATAGACAAAATTCATGGGAATATATAAAAATCATAACTTTAAACTTAAACTTGGATTCTTGGACTCCATGGGTGAAAATGACCCATGGATGAACATTTAACACACCTTAATTGAAAAATTCTTGGATCTTCTTGATGGATTTATTGAGAATTGATCTTGAGGCTTGAAGGGGCTAGGGTTTGTTCTTGAGAGGGAATGCTTTTGATTTTGAGAGGATTGTGAAAAATGAGGCAATAATGCTCTTTTGGGTCCTAAATCCCGTGTTAAAGTGAGGAAAAAAAATTGAAATGCCCTTCTGGGCTCTGGTTTAAATTGGCTAAAAAAGTGCCCAGTGACGCGATGGATGTCGCGCCGCATTGCTGAGGCCAACGCGGTATCCGACGCGACGCGATCTAATCACTTTGGGTCACTGGTTTGGTTATCCATACATGCTTTAAACGTCATCCAAAAAATCCAAAACTCACCTGAAATAAACTATAGACAACCCTGGCCATTAATTAACATAGAAATTAACTTTTTGGGGTCGGGAAGGTCGAAAGTCAAATCATCAAAGTTTAGAGGCCAAAAGTGAGACTATGTCTCTAACACTTAGTTACGTTTTTCTAAGTTTTGGACCCCCTTTTTGCATGCAATATACGACTGAAATGGACTAGGATTTTTACGGGGTCTTACAATATCTCCCCCTTGGGAACATTCATCTTCGAATGAGACCGGTTAGACTGAGAGTACTGTACGAAGGTAACTAAGATCATATTATGAACATGCATGACTTGGAACATGACTTGGATAACTAAGTCTGAAACATGATACATGAATTGAACTTATTTCTTGAATACATGCAATGACATGAGAATGTTTATAAAGATGAGATAGTACAAGCGAGTCAACTTATGAGTAACCATTACTTTAAGTTATATGTTGTTTCGCGAGGAAAGGATGAAAGGTTTAGGACATGAATACTCGGGGTATTACAACATATCCCCCTTGGGATTGTTCATCCCCCGAATAATACTGACTTGGATGAAATACTAAGAAGTGACCGAGAGGATGCACGGGACATTTACAGATTGAATCATGAATAAAAACCTAGAATCTGAAACTGATGCATGAACTGAACTGAATTTATGACTTGCATAATCATGAATGGATTACCTCATGAATAGGAAGGATGGGAAACCATAGGAACTTGTGCTAAACTGAATTGCTAGCTATACGGAATGAATTAAACTGAAAGCCTATACTCAACTATACATTCCACTTCAAAACTGCACTCCCCTTGAGGCTACTGAAAATATTCACAAGGGCACTAATAACTCTACCTACTGAAGTTTGAGTTGAACTGAATTTTCTCACAAGGTTCAAGCCTACACGAATCTACAAAGTGCATGCATAACACTGTGATACTAGTCTGAGACATGAATTCACTACACCCTGCGTTTTTACAACTTCTCATCTCATGAATAATTCTTATTACCACCTCAACCACTATATTCAACCCTTACTAGATATTCACTGATGCGCAATGCATTCATCCACATATATACAACATGACATTCAAGCCCATCTACTCACTTCTAAACAAAGACCCATAAAAGCATCTTTCTCATATCCTCCAAACCTCTATCAATAATAACTTCCGTGAGCTATTCTTAAGGAAATCACATACACAAACTTTAAACTAACCATGACATATATCAAAAACCTGGCCTTGATCTTACTTCACATTTATAATCTTAGATCCAACAAGAATACAACAATTCCTCTTAATATGAAATATTTACTATCTTTCATCTAAACGACTGTTCATCATCCCTATCTTGACATAAGGAAAGGTCGCTGAAAGGTTAGAACATGAGGAACTAAAACATGAAAAAATATTATGCATAACTTGGACACATAATTGAGGCTCGGGGAATAGAGTATCAATATTATGGATTTATCAAGGAGATCTAAACTGAGGGCATCATGACATAAACTGAATTTTCGCTGATTATTAAGAGTGTAGCATGAGTATCTGCATGACCTAGGTTCAGAGTTCAATAATTTCATGGAACATGACTCGTACTATTGAGCAAACTGGAACTCCTTATACAAGGGAATGGAAACGTACATGATTCTATGAAAAGTGCATGAATATGAGTTATGATCATAGAGCTGACATGTAAGGCATGAGTAGATATCGTGATGACTGGAAAACCTTGCACTGAGATAAGAATGGATCGGGCATCTTCCTCCTCTACTGATGTTCTACAATACACTAGCATCACTACTAGAATCTGAGAGCCTGACTTGGTTACTTGTTCTATCATCTCCCTCTTAGCTTAAAGATATCATTCTAAGTCTGGGAACCACTTAATCAACACCTCTAAACTGAACTGCCACCACTTTACTCTAGAATCTGGGGTATAATAATCCACATAATTGGTAAACTCACCCTGAATGACTATGCCCGATAATGTAAAACTTAATGCTAGTACTTTCTCCTGAGATACAACTCTTAGCCCTCTATATCCCCGACAATCATCATGTAACAACTTAAAATTAACTAACTTAGAATTTCCAACTCCGCTTTCTATTAGCTCAACCCTAAAAGATTCAAACTTCGATTCTAACACATAACATGGATATTCCCAAATCTTGAATAACCATACTAATTTTATCATAACCTACAAATATCACATCCACAACATATATTTCGAATCAACAAACTTAAATTCTTGCATACACTGCTGCAAGCCTACTGATTCACCTTTCATACGACTAGCCCCATGAAATATAATCTACCCAAATTCAGATAACACTATTCCAACTCTACTACTGTTGCTAAACTCCTGGTTTTATGCTTCTAATTCTAGATCATATGCCATCATAACATTTTGAGAAGGGATTTGAAAACACGTATGACTCCTAAGCACTGAGGTACTACCCCTTTATTTAATGACTGGTTCATCGGGAAACTAAAACTGAATGACTCTATTTCTGAAATCAACTGAAGTAGTCTTCTGGGATACTATAACCGGTCCATTTTTGTATACCCACCTGGTAATGATAGATTTAGCAACTGAGGTAGATATTGAGAAGGGCTCTGCTAATGTTTTGGGTCCGACACCAAAGTTGACAGCTATATAAGGGGGGGGGGGGGGGGGGCGAGTGGTTACAAGGGAAACTGAATTTCTAGGGTCTAGTGAAACATACATAAGAATATAAAAGGCCTGTAACGTACCCGTAACCGCATCAAGAGAACTTTGCTGATCATGTCGGGATTGGAGTGCATAAAGTTACTATGTTTCGAGTCTAATGCTTGATTTTTTCTTTCTTCAGAGATATCCAGATGAAGTATGTAATGTTAACTACACTTAAAATTCAGATTTTTTCCAGTTATGTTTAGCATGAACCGTCTTGATAATTAAAATAAATATGAAAGTCATTTTTGTTATTTTGCAGGCTATAAAAAAGATGACAGAAAGGCTAAATATACATGCAGTCACCCCTTAAACACCTAACTGGATATGTAAAGTGTAAGTTGTAGATATCTGTAAACCAGGAGAAGGTACAAAACAAAAAATAAAGTATATGAACATGATCTTTCAAGATGAATAGGTAACTACTTATTTTCAAAATCAAATCAGCTATTTACATTCCTTACTTCTGCCTCTTATATTACTATTCATAAAATTACCTTTAGGATAATCAAGTAAAATAAATTATCTACGGTGATGATATCTCCCCTTATCAAGATATGTTTCAACTGTTTCACACATATTTAATAACGGGTGCACGCATACAACAACCAACTTTGAGATATGAAACACCGTTGCATACATTCGAGTGGATTATTGATAAAAAGACCATAGTGAATCCAATTGATAAAGATGACTCGAATGAAAATGAGTTACCACCACCCCAAATGATCAATGTCACATCATTTCAAGATATCAACAGCCAAGCCTTCCGAGCTGCAAGAGAACAACTTAAGAATGCAAAATACAGTATGCTCCTTTCATTTTTTCTGTCATTAAATATCTGCTTCAATACAAACTAACATATACCTTTTTCCCAACAGATGTGTTAGCAATATTTGTCAACTGCTTTCCTCCAAGATATGTTAGTAGCATTCAAAAAAGATTGCAGGAACTCCTCCTTATTGATACTAAGTAAGCATATCTGCCAAATTTACCGCCATTTTCCTTACTTTACGAAAAAATTATACAACATATTAATTACTACACTATACACAACAAGCAAGCTTACACATTCACATTATGGAAAGAAACTCTCATTGAAGAAGAAGGCAAGAAACTCCTTGCACAGTTTCAACAACATTCAATCATCTGTATCAGGCGTATTGGAGTATCCAAGTACAATACTAAACTAACTAGTATACCATAATTAATTTACTTATATCACCTTCTACTTTCTTCTATAACATCATTGTTATTATTATAATTATTGTAGGCATATCGTTGACCATAAAATTTAACACAACGGTACAGATTGATCCACCTTATTTAGAATGCTTTTAGTTGCAGTCATGATATCAACTTACTTTACTCTACTTTGTACATTATTAGTGATATGCTAAAATTTGTCAAACAACAACTCAAATAGGGTTGCAGAAAATGATCAAATGCTCAACTCTTTCGCTGCAAGAAGCACATCCCAATTTGAATCTCTGATCTCCGCTCCAGTAGATGAAGAGATAGTGTCAATTGCCGCCATTCAGTCAAAACAAGATGTTAGTACTATCTCTATTCACCTGATTCACAACTTATGCTAAAATTTATCCTACTCGTGGTAAATAATGCCTTCTCCACAGGGTCGTGCCTTCACAATTGAAGACAAATAATTCTGCCAACCAACCTCAAATGTTGTTATGTTTTAAGCTATCCAAACTGTCCACAAAAAGTAAGAAATATGGTGAAAAGAAAATTTCAATGTATGAATTGTTATCAGCGAAATAAGTTGATTTCCAAGTACTTTGATGCTAATATTACACCCACAATATCAGTAAAATATATAATATATTTTACTGATATTGTGGGTGTATGTGTGTATAATATTAGCACCAAAGTACCCTGGAATCAACATATTTCGCTGAAGACAATTCATCAATTTTCTTTTCACCGTATTTCTTACTTCTTGTGGACAGTTTGGACAACTTAAAACATAACAACATTTGAGGCTGGTTGGCAGAATTATTTGCGCTTCGATTGTGAAGGCACGACCCTGTGGAGAAGGCATTATTTACTATGAGTAGGATAAATTTTAGCATAAGTTGCGAATTAGGTGAATAGAGATGGTACTAACATCTTGTTGTGACTAAATGACGACAATTGACACTATCTCTTCATCTACTAGAGCGGAGACCAGAGATCCAGATTGGGATGTGCTTCTTGCAGCGAAAGAGTTGAGCATTTGATCATTTTCTGCAACCCTATTTGAGTTGTTGTTTGACGAATTTTAGCATATCACTAATAATGTACAAATTAGAGTAAAGTAAGTTGATATCATCACTGCATTTAAAGGCATTCTAAATAAGGTGGATCAATCTGTATCGTTGTGTTAAATTTTATGGTCAATGATATGCCTACAATAATTATAATAATAACAATGATGTTATAGAAGAAAGTAGAAGGTGATATAAGTAAATTAATTATGGTATACTAGTTAGTTTAGTATTGTACTTGGATACTCCAATACGCCTGATACAGATGATTGAATGTTGTTGAAACTGTGCAAGGAGTTTCTTGCCTTTTTCTTCAATGAGAGTTTCTTTCCATAATGTGAATGTGTAAGCTTGCTTGCTGTTTATAGTGTAGTAGTTAATATGTTGTATAATTTTTTCTCGTAAAGTAAGAAAAATAGCAGTAAATTTGGCAGATATGCTTACTTGGTATCAATAAGGAGGAGTTCCTGCAATCTTTTTTGATAAAGTAATTAATATGTTGTATATTTCGCTGATGACAATTCATCAATTGTATAAAAGTAATTAAACTTACACTTTCTCTTTATCCTTTCCGCCAACTATTAAAATTAGGACTCTTCGACTCTTGTTTATAACTTAATTTGATACTATGTTTAAAACACAATATTCACTTTGTATTGATTACGGAACAATTCTTCCATACTTTTTCAAGGTGATGATAATAGGATTATCAGGTCACAGAAGCTGGTCTTTGTTCTCCGGTGTTGTCTTGAAGAAAATGATGTTTCTATAACCAACCAACAATGTACCATGCTCTTGTGCCAATAACTTTCAGCTTTGGCACTTTTTGTACCAATAAATGCTCATATGTAGTACTTTCACAATCTAACAATGTAACAATATAATCTTTGTTTCACATATTATGAAGCATAACTGTCTTATGTACTATCGTAATTTTGCCCGTGCGAATTTAATTTAATACTATGTACCATGCTCTTGTACCAATAACTTTCAGCTATGACACTTTTTATACCAACAAATACTTATATGTAATGTAATCTTTGTTCCACATATTATGAAGCATAACTGTTTTAAGTATACTCGGGCCACCTAATATACTTAAAAGCAAACAAGTTTTTCTCCCATCATCTATCAATGGGTGAGACTTCAATAAAAGGAAAAAACAATTACATATTATAATACTTCCTTTGTATCAATAAATGTGTGCTTTAATTTGACTTTAATTGATATTTATGTCCTCCTAGCAGGTTGAACAAATGGACACATGTATTGACACATGCATTCCTTCATGACAAATTGCGGGAGATGCACACGTCTTAATTGAAAACAATTTAACTTTAAAATAATTTATTTTTATCTTTAATAAAGTAATTACAACCACACAAATGACCAAAGAATGTTTACTATAAACTTCAAAAGTTTTACTTTGTGGGCTTTTGGCTATAAAAATTAAAATTTTTGAAGTTAGAGTTGGACTTGGAATCTAAGTTGAAGTTGAAGTTGTGTTTGTCTGTAAATATAATTAGAGTTGTTTTTTAATTTTTTTTTGAGAGAAGAATGATGAAAAGAAGTGAAAACAACTTTTTTTTTGTTTTTCACTTCTTCAAATACAATTTCAAGTTGTATTTGAAATTCTCATAGCCAAATATTAACTTAGAATTAAATTTAACATGAAGTAAAAAATTACTTTTGAAAATGTCAAAAAAGTTTAATGACCAAATGGGCTCAAATTATTTTAAATATTATATCAAGTTAAAAAGTACTATATATTAGGAAAACAAAAAAGAGAGAGTCTGAGACCATAAGACTAGCCTTATGATGTTTGAGGCATTCTCTTCCACCAAAAATAGTCCATATCCGTTTTGCCCCCACATAAATACATACAACTTAATAGTACTATTTTTCTAGTTGTGGAAGCAAAAGCAACCATAATTTAAAGCTATTACGCCTCCAACTACTATTTCTGTTTTGGGTCCTCACTACAAAAAAACAAGGACAAACTCTTCCCACCAGGTACTTTTTACTCTTCACTTTTTTTTTTTCCTCAATTTTTTACTACTTATTATCTATTTGAATCTTGATTTCTAAAGTTCCCTTTTTTTATTTCATGGAAATGTTATTAGATGGGGTTGGTCTCGGAATTAAAGGGGTGTGAAATATAGTTGTATGACAAGGTTTTTTCTAATTATGTAGCAAAAGCAAAGTATGTGTTAGTTAAAAGATTGGTAGGATTTATGCTCTGATTTTCTAAGTTTAAGTTTTACTTTTTTTGGTCTAAAAAAGAAAAATATAAAACTGTTCCATATTTGGCTAGGTTTCGGACCTTTATAAATTGAAGTTTTCTCTTCTAATACCATAACACAGTAACATCCGCAATGTAGTCCAGAGTCTTATTTAGGGAAGATTTCTCCCAATAGGTTTTATACAATTTTCATATTAGTTTTAATATGTAGGTCGGTTGACCAAACCATATTAATAATATGCCTTTTAGTATGTTTTTTCTTTGTTATCTGAATTATCGCCATCTTGATTTGCAACTATTAGGTTCTTCCGCATGACGCCCTATCGATTTCGAACCCAGCAAAGATGTCATAATACAAAAACGTGCTCTTTAACTTGACTCAATTGGCATTTGTACCCTGCAACTTTAGATGTGGACAAGTAGACACTTAAGCTATCATAAAATTGAACAAATAAAACCACATGTTGTACATGGCAAATTGACACGTAGGACGCGTGTGTATCAATGTTCAACTTTATAATAGTTTAAGTGCTTATTTGTGCATATTCAAAGTTGGAGGTTATAGATGACAACTGAAACTAAGTTAAAAGTGACGTTTATGTATTATGCCTTAAAAGATTGATTTCATTGATTCTAGGTGGATTTAAGAATGAAGATTGTGGATTTTGGATTTTAGTAGTTTTGAGCTGTTGGTTCTAAATAAATAGTTTGTACTTATTAAATGGATTTCTCAAGATCGTAGGCGGAGCTAGAATTTGAATTTATCTTTTTCCTTTGATAACTGTGTTACTTGGATCAGCTTGCGTGTATCTCAACTAATATCTGCTACCTTCCACGTAATAGGTACCAGGTAACTTTGCCCGCCAAGGCATAGACAAATAAGAAGAAATCACCCGGTATTTGTGTCTCCATTGAAATTTGAACTTGGGGCCTCATAGTTACCGGGTTCGCAATTAAATATTTATATATATGTAGTGGATTTTCTAATAAAAATAGATGGTCTAAGGAAAAGCTATTGGGTTCGTCTTAACCCGTACCTAATATTGTAGTTCCTCCCCTGCTCAAGACAAATACAAGTACATAGGATTTAGCTAAAGCTACTGGGTTTTGTTGAACCCATATCCCGAACTGCACATCCATCCCTGCCATTGATATAGTGTACTAGAGCAACAATCGCTTGATGTACGAGATATTGGAAGTGCACTTTGGAGAAGACTCACTTTGATGCATAAAGAAGTAGCTCTAGCCTCTAGCTTCTTCTTGTTCTTTTTTCCTTTTTTTTACATAGATATAATGACAAGTTGATGCTGAACAAATGATATACACTAGCCTAGTTAAGAATAACTTGTAGTGGCTAAAGCATCCTACTTTATGAAAGAGCAAGAAGAGTTTGAACTTTGGAGGAACAAAGTTTTGCATCGTCAGTTTATGCTTATCTAGAAGGTGCAGATGTTGGTGTCTGATAATCAGCTTATCATATAAATGCTTCTTAAAGAAGCTGTGGTTTCTGTTCTAGAAGAGGAAAGGAAGAAGTCATTGTAAAGGAAGACGACATTTACCATCTCCGCTGCCTGCCTAAAGGCTTATTGGTAGCTCTTAGGTATCTGTAAGTAGAGTGATTGCCAAAACCTAGGTATGTTTTCGGAGAATAATAAGAAGAGACGGTTGTAGCTTTTAGAGACTATCCTCTGCAGCTGTAGCTACGTGGAAACCAGCTGCTTAAAGACAAGCCCCCTAACCATTCCGCTATTTCTGCCCTAAAGCAATGGAATCCGCTCTGACCCATCACCTTGGTAGGAATTGCCAGATTTACTGTTTATGAATCTTTGTAATACAAGTTCTTTCCTCTAATGATGGCTACTTCCTATTCAAGTGGCACACAAAAACGACTTTTTTGTGCAACCTATTGTATGTTCATAGAAGTTATTAGATGGATTTGCCATGAACCTTACTTTTGAGCTTGTGCTACCATGAACTACGTACAGATGTGTGTTATAAGTACAGGTGTGTTATGGTGTTAAAATTGTCAAAGCTTTGCATATATGTACAAAGTGTTGGATGGAGGTGCAAGGATACAAAATAAGCATGAGATTGATGTGTATGATATCTGACTAGCATCTTCTTGATACGTAGGATGAATGGCTTTTAGACTCATGAGTAGTTAGTATAACCTAAAAGTGATTTTTTCCATGAGTCTATACTGAGTAGCTATGTTGCTCGAACTCTTTGAAAATGTCTACGGGTGCATGCTGGATGCTCTAAAGTAGTGCATTTTCGGAAGATCTAACATGGGTACGAGCAACAGTTTTGAGGAGTCCTAGCAATATAGCTGAGTAGTCCAGAGTTTATTCTTGTCGAAATATCTACAACTTCTTGGCTGTATGAATCAAGAAAGTATCAAAAGTATCTAAATACTTTGGCCAAGTCCAATATCTATTGCATACCAGCACCCCAATTCATGTCGTTCTAGACACGAGTATGTCAAAGAAACAGAAGTCCTGATATCTTAAAGCTTTTGTCATCTTCTGAATTTCTTTTCTGGATACTTTATTATTTTCTATCTCGTCTTAGTTCCAGATGTTAAAATTGGTAGGCTGGTTTGCAACAACAACAACAACAACAACCCAGTATATTCCCACACAGTGAGGTCTGGGGAGGGTGAAATGTACGCAGTCCATACCGCTACCTCCGAAGAAGTAGAGAGGATGTTTCCGATAGACCCCCGGCTCAAGAGAGAGAATAGTATAGCAAGGTCGTAATGCAACTCGAAACAGGGTGTATAACACAACAGAAATAAGCGATAAAATAATAACAGTAAATATCAAGGAAATACAAAATAAGTAAAGTACAAGCAATACGAAATAAGAAATAGGAAAACGGATACTCTCCTAGTAGTAAACAATACACTCACAGACCTAAGAGGACTACCACCCCCACACTCTCCTAACACCTAGCCACAACCCACACACTCACACTAGCCTTCAACCCTAATCCGCGACCTCCACACCTTCCTGTCTAGGGTCATGTCCTCAGTAAGCTGCAGTTGCTCCATGTCATGCCTAATCACCTCCCTCCAGTATTTCTTTGGCCTACCTCTACCCCTCCTGAAGCCATCGAAAGTTAGTCTCTCACACCTCCGAACAGGGGCATCCATGCTCCTCCTCATCACATGCCCAAACCATCTCAACCTGCCTTCTCTCATCTTGTCCTCCACTGAAGCCACTCCTACCTTCTTTCGGATAATCTCATTCTTGACTCTATCCTCTATAGTGAGACCACACATCCAACGCTACATCCTCATTTCCGCCACCTTCAATCTTTGGATATGGGAGTTCTTGACTGGCCAACATTCAGCTTCATACAGCATGGCCGGACGGACTGTCACTTTGTAGAATTTGCCTTTAAGCTTAAGGGGCACCTTCCTATCACATAACACTCCTGAAACAAGCCTCCACTTCATCCAACCTGCTCCAATACGCTTAGAGACATCCTCCTCAATCTCGCCATCCCCCTGAATCATAGACCCAAGATACTTAAAACTATCCTTCTTACAAACATCCTGAGAGTCCAACCTCACTACCACACCGTCCTCCTGACTCGAGTCACCGAACTTGCATTCCAAATACTCCGTCTTGGACCTACTCAATCTGAACCCCTTAGATTCCAGGGTTTGCCTCCAAACCTTCAATTTCTCATTCACCCCCCCTCCCCCCCGCGTCTCATCAATCAGCACTACATCATCCGCAAATAACATACACCACGGCACCTCACCTTGAATACTCCGCGTCAACACGTCCATCACCAACGCAAAAAGGAAAGGGCTGAGAGTCGATCCCTGGTGCAAACCTGTCTCTATCGGAAAATGCCCTGAGTCTCCTCCCGCCGTCCTCACCCGAGTCTTCCCTCCTTCGTACATGTCCTTAATTGTTCTGATGTACGCCACCTGCACTCTTCTCACCTCCAAGCATCTCCAAAGAACCTCTCTAGGGACTCTGTCGTACGCCTTCTCCAGATCGATGAACACCATGTGCAAATCCCTCTTCCTTTCCCTGCATTACTTTATGGGCCCTGTACTATACCAAGTCGGATATGATTTGTTGCCTTGATCTGGATTATATGCTAAAGTGTTATCTATGTTTCTTTCGTTTTTGTTTTTGTTTTGGGTGTTTGGTTATGGGGGGAGCATGGAGATTATAGTTTTTTCGTGAGTGCAATGTGTTTTACTCTTCCTATCATCCTCTCTTTACCTCTTTCCTTTGTTAATTCATTGCAGTATACTAGGTATCTAATATGTTGTTCTTATTGTGCCAACGATTGATTAAGCAAAAAAATTATTGTTTCTTCACTTAGCCATTGATGTATGGCCTAATTGCATCTTAAAACCTCATAGTGATATACATGGGCGAACTTATAGGCTAAATATGGAGCATGTGAATCTGTGGTCTCACCGTAAAACTAGAAATTTTATGTATATATTTTTTAAAGTTGGTATAATGTTATTTGCCAGCACCTATGCAACAGGAAGGATGCACTTGGTTGAATGTTGAGTTATTTACCTAGAGGACTAGATATCAATTCTCATTTCATACATTTTTTCCTTCTCTTTTTAGTGGTGCGCCCATGTTTAAAGATTCGTAGAATCGCCTTTGGTTCTATATTTTTACCTGTTTTCAACATGTGGAGGTTAGCGTTTCTGAAACTGAAATTTTTCTGCGCAAACTGTGATCAAAGATTTTATATGCTGACGTAATGAATTGTTAAAGCTACAAGTTCTCATTTACTTTAACCAACTGTCCTATCTTTTGCATTCTGATAGCTTTGTTTACGCTACACGCCGTTCATGTCTTACGGAATTACAGATTGTGTCTTTCAAGTTAGGGCTAAAAGTTAATACCTATACAAGTGTCTTCCATTTGAGTATTTCAAAAAACTCCAAATAAATTTTTCTTGGTCAGTAACTCATGCTTTGATGCCAAATTTCAGAATGACGAGTTCTCTGGGGACCCACCCTCGTATCTGCTCATTAGGAGGTCCAGAGCATATTTTGAAGGAAAGAAGTTGCAAAATTTCATGTTTTCGTTATTCAGATGTAGAATCTTCTTGGAAAGAATCGTTTCCATTAAAAGGTCAGAAGTTTAATAGCTGCCGCCACCTAAATACTAGAAAATGCTGGTCAATTTTTTCTGCTGCAACCGGTGATGCGAATGATCCGGATGACTCAGAAGATAATAAGAATCCTCCAGAAAATGAAACCGGATCTGTAAGTTAAAATGTCCTTACTGGTGTAACTCCATGATTACTTACTTGGCTATGCATCCTAATTTTTAGTATTCAGGTAAATAGTGAAATTTTAAGGGGTAATCTCGAAAGAATAGTTGGGCGAGATGACTCAGGTTTTAGTGGAATAGACCTTGCAGCTCTGATAAGGAATAAATATGGAAGGTCCTATGATGTTCAATTGATTAAGAAGGTACGTCCTGTCCTTAATCTTTAATCATTATTTTTGATGTATGTATAACTTAATACTTATTCGATTGACAGAAGAGATGCATGCAGCTTCTCCAAATTTCAATTCTCAAAAATCTATTGGTTGGTGTAATGCTGTCTGCAGACACGTGATTTTTTACCTTCCCCGAGTTTTAACCTATTTTTAACATTAAATATTTATTTTTGTCTCATCTTTATTTTAGCTTTGATTTCATGTTTAGTAAATTTTATTTGAAAATTTGTGAACAAAAGATTTCAAATATATATATAAATAAAGTCACAATTTAGGATAAGTTTTATTTTTATATTTACTTTTAACTTTTGTTTCCATTTTTACGAAAAGAAATTCAAAAAAAAAATCTTAGTAATTTTAATATTTATTAATTATAATATTTCTAGGCTATTTATTTAACTTTCTTATATTTTTATTAGTTTAATAAAAAATTGATTAGTTAAAATTTATGGAATGTATTTTACTTTTTAATTTTAAAAAAAGGAAAATCTTATGAAACTACCCAATTCCCTACATCTCCCTCAACCTCTCTCACTTCCTCCTCACTTATCCCCAACAGAGTCGCCAGAGATGTCACACTCCTTTTTTGGCGTCGAAGGATTTTTTCAATTAAAGTGACGGTATTTCATAGGGATTATTTTATTTACAGAGTCATCACTTGGAAATGAGTTATGATCTTCCAAATCACTTTATGGAATCCCTAATTAAAAGGAAATGACTCTTTATAGGTATGCCAACATAGAAGACCGGGTAAGAAATTTTGTTGACCGAGGGGAAGGTATGAGGCACCCCTCGAGTCCCGTGGTTCTTATACGATCGCTTTTATCAACTTGTACTTAGCTTAAACTATTTTGGATAAATCATGTTTGTAGGCCTTGATTCATTCATTTTTAATATACTAATAATATCTATCTATACCTCTTGGATTAGGCTATTCAAAGTTAATTAATTCTAGGACGATCTTTGTTGAGGTGCATAATTGTATCCTCTAGTTTCATATTAAACGTCTAAGAAAGATGCGTACACCGCATTCTTAATCGAGACAAACATTTTAAATGTGCCTAAAGCTCGTCTAACGTTAAAGACATTTGTTCGTCTCTATTAAACTCGAGACCATTTTTCTTATCTATTTTTACTCTTTTTTTGAAAAGCCTTGATTGAATCCGTTAAAGGGTTGCCTACATATCATGTCGGAACATGAATTAGATCTTTGAGCAGTTCGGAGAAAACTAACAAAAATGTTTTTTTTTTAAGAAAAATAATAAAGTAAAATATATATTAAAAAACAAAAATAAACAGCAAGCTCCATCATATTCATTTAACAATTTTCCCAAATACAAGTGCGAAAGAACAAGTGACACGACACCTAAAGATAGACCCTACAAACTGACACCTGACAAATGAACCTAAACTTAAGCATACATGATTAACTAAAAGACAAATTCTTGACAAAGGTTGAAAGACTGAAACAAAAATACTGTAAAGGGTAGACCGGTGCACTAAAGCTACTGCTATGCGCGGTGTCCGAGGAAGGGCGCCACCACAAGGGTGCATCGTACGCAGCCTTACCTTGCATTTCTGTCCGAGGCTGTTTCCAAGGCTTGAACCCGTGACCTCCTGGTCACATGGCAGCAACTTTACCAGTTACTCCAAGGCTCCCCTTCTGAAACAAAAATACTGTAACAAAAGAAAATAAATGCCCTTCACTGCAATTAGGCTCCAATGTCTCAAGATTTACTAGTGATTTTCATGACCTCAATAGGCCCGATCAGGGAGATTTCGACTTCAGATGGCCTGCTAGACCCAAGTATATGTCCTGCAATGAAGTAGTGAGACGCTGAGCTTAGGTTGGTACTTGCGCCAGAAATTGTGCATGGTTCAACTCTTGATAGTCCAAACCCATTCGAGCAATGTGCTCCGCCACACGACGGACCTCCCTTTGAAGGGAACTGAAAGCCTGATCCCATCCTTGAACCTGCTGATCACGGGAGACAATCTTCTTCTTTGCGCGTTGCTCTCGAGTGGAAGCTATCTCCAATTTTTCTCGCAATATTCCCCTTTCACGAATCCATTGGGACCTCTCTTGATCAAATTCTGCCTGCATCTTCTTTTCATATTCCTGCAATTATTGGCGGCGGGATACGGCTAGTTCGGCGACTTGTGACCCCCTAGTTGTTGCCAGCTTGATCTGTCCCCGAAGTGCAACCTCAATTTCAGCCGACTTAGACTTCTCCTCAGCAAATTCCCTTTGTTTTTCTTCGATTCTTTCCCTAGCTCGCTCCAAATCAGCATTTAGTACCTGAATAGTAGGCTGATAATGTCTGTCTATATCTAATCGAGCTTGCTTGACTCTTGCCTCATCCTCTGCATACTTTTCTATTTGTTGTTGAGTCAAAGCTTCCTTAGCACTCTCCAAATCTTCTCTCAAAGCTTGATTGACAGCATGATGATCTCGCATAGCCATCTCAATCCCTATCCTTATCGCAACCTCTTGATCTATCAGTCCTTTAACCGTTCTTTCTGGTCTGAAGGAAGGAAGTGGGTGTCTCTCAAAACACTCAGAGTATCCTGTGTGTACTTCTCCTTCCTTGCATTCTATAACCATTGTTTCAATTCCCATAAAACGACAACCATTCCAAATCAGCTTGGCCAATCCCTCCGGAAGGGGAATCTCTGGTCTGACATCAAACACAAACTCTCTCATATCTTAAGTTACTGGAATTATTTGACGCCTGCTTAGCTGACGCAGAACCCGCAATGGCACATATGGTTGAACACCTCTAATACCAATCAACAACAAGAAATGGTGAATAATAGACCTATGTATAACTTGCGTCCAAAGGAACCATGGTAGGTTCCAGGTGATCTTATCCGCTGTCATTGAGCGAAAACACTTATCCCAAGCACTAACTCCTTTTGGACATGTATATTTTTTCATCCTTTCTTCATAGTCTATGATGTGATCAATTCGCTCAGGAATAAACCTTGCCACCGTAGGATATTGGTAAAGATGTTTCACAATCCACATTTGTAGCGAGATGTTACATCCTTCAAAGAAACCTTTGCCTATCTGGCAGACAGTTAAAGCACGGTATATGTCGGCTAAGATCATTGACACCATGGTGTGATCCTCTTTCATAATCAAGACATGTACTACTCCAGCTAAATGAATGTTAATTTTTTTCTCTTTCTTTGGAAAAATCATTATTCCCAAAAAGGCTACCATAAATGCAAATCGCTTATGCTCTTTTCAAGTTTCAAAATTTCCCTTGTTAACGAGTTGTTTTCAGACCTCTTCAAACCCCTCTTCTCTCCCGTACCTTTCATACAAAAACTTCAAGGAGACCCAGCCTTTTTCCAGTGATTTCTCTTTTGGATTACGTATGTTTATGAGCTTACAAAATCTATTCACTGAAATGAGTCTCGAGGCTATAAGTCTTTTACGGTGCATATTCCCAAATCCAGCACAACTTACTATCTCTTCTAAAGATGGAGTCAACTCAAAATTTGAGACACGAAACACATTATTCAGCGGGTCCCCAAAAGACAGCAGGGCATCAATCACATCCCTCCTAGGGTTGATTGTCATGAGGTTTGTCAGAAAACCCAAATATTTAAATATCTCATCGTGATCCGATGGATCCATCTCACTCGACCATGTCCAAAGTTGTCAGAGGGCGCAATCTACAACCTGTAGTGGCACATTCCCATCTCTTTTCCTCTTCTGACACTTACAACCTGCAGTGACACATTCCCCTCTCTTTTCCTCTTCTGACACTTCCCACGAATCAAACGAGACATGTTATACCTATGGATAGAGACACAAGATTAGGAAAGTCTAGGCTCCTGACGAAACTCAATTCACTAACTTCTTGGATTTTGACTTGACTCGTGAATATTAATGCAAACGCCAAATTGGACTCAAATGAAAAATGATTTTATTCGAAATAGGAGGTGAGTGAATCATGGATGTCAACATTTCCTTTTAGGAAAAGGAAATGACGCTCGTTTAGACCAACCCTACAAGGCGATTTTTCAACGACAGACCCCTATATAGTTTCAACCATGAGTTTGGAAAAAATACAACCAACTATTCTAGAAAAATAATAATAACTTAGAGAAAAACACGATTATTTTATATATGTTATTTTGCAAAATTCAGCCTCATGACCCCTAAAGGCTCAACATGTGACCAGGAGGTCTCGGGTTCAAGCCTTGGAAACAGCCTCTGGCAGAAATGCAAGGTAAGGCTTCGTACGATACACCCTTGTGGTGGGGCCCTTCCCCAGACACCGCGCATAACGGTAGCTTTAGTGCACCGGGCTGCCTTTTTTATATGGTTGAAACTATATAGAGGTTTGTCGTTGCAAAATCGTCTTGCAGGGTTGGTCTAGACGAGAGTCAGCTCCTAAAAAGAAATTAATAGCCCTGAACCTTAAGGGGTCGTGAGGCTGAGTTTTGAAAAATAACATATATAAAATGATCGTGTTTTTCTCTAAGTTATTATTCTTTTTATTTTTCTAGAATAGTTGGTTGTATTTTTTCTAAACTCAAGGTTGAAACTATATAGAGGTCTGTCGTTGCAAAATCGTCTTGCAGGGTTGGTATAGACGAGAGTCAGCTCCTAAAAAGAAATGTTTAACCTTGAACCTTTAGGGGTTGTGAGGCTGAGTTTTGCAAAGTAACATATATAAAATAATCGTGTTTTTCCTCTAAGTTATTATTATTTTTATTTTTCTAGAATAGTTGGTTGTATTTTTTCCAAACTCATGGTTGAAACTATATAGAGGTCTGTCGTTGCAAAATTGCCTTGTAGAGTGTCTAAATGAGTCATTTCCTAAAAGGAAATGTTGACATCCATGTTTCCCTCACCTCGTATTTCGAATAAAATCATTTTTCATTTGAGTCCAATTTGGCGTTTGCACTAGCATTCACGAGTCAAGTCAAAATCCAAGAAGTTGGTGAATTTGAGTTTCGTCAGGAGCCTAGAAGTTCCTAATCCTGTGTCTCTATCCATATGTATAACGTCTCGTCCGATTCGTGGGAAGTGTCAGAAGAGGAAAAGAGATGGGAATGTGCTACTGCAGGTTGTACCCCTGGCAACTTTGGATATGGTGGAATAAGATGGATCCATCGGATCATGATGAGATATTTAAATATTTGGGTTTTCTGACAAACCTCATGGCAACCAACTCTAAGGGGGATGTGATTGATGCACTACTATCTTTTTGGGACCCATTGAATAATATGTTTTATTTCTCAAATTTTGAGTTGACTCCAACTTTGGAAGAGATAACAGGTTATGCTGGATTTGGGAATATGCACCGTAAAAGACTTATAGCCTCGAGACTTATTTTAGTGAAACAGATTTTGTAAGCTTATAACATGCGTAATCCAAAAGAGAAACTGGAAAAAGGCTGGGTCTCCTTGAAGTTTTTGTATGAAAGGTACGAGAGACAAAAGGGGTTTGAGCAGTTCGGAAAACAACTCGTTGATGAGGGAAAATTTGAAACTTGGAAAGAGCATAAGCGATTTGCATTTATGGTAGTCTTTTTGGGATTAATGATTTTTCCAAGGAGAGAAAAAATTAACATTCATTTAGCCGGAGTAGTACATGTCTTGATCACGAAAGAGGATCACATCATGGTGACAATGATCTTGGTTGACATATACCGTGCTCTAACTGTCATCTAGATGGGGAAAGGTTTCTTTGAAGGATGTAACATCTTGATACAAATGTGGATTGTGGAACATCTTTACGAACATTCTACGGTGGCAAGGTTTGTTCCTAAGCGAATTGATCACATCATAGACTATGAAGAGAGGATGAAAAAATATAAATGTCTAGAAGGAGTTACTGCTTGGGATAAGTCTTTTCGCTCACTGGCCGTGGATAAGATCACTTAGAACCTCCTATGGTTCCTTTGGAGGCAGGTCATACATAGGTCTATTATTCGTCATTTCTTGTTGTTGGTGGGTACTAGAGGTGTTCAGCCATAGGTGCCATTGTGGGTTCTGCGTCAGCTAGGTAGGCGTCAAACAATTCCCGTAACTGAAGATATGAGAGAGTTTGTGTTTGAGGTCAGACCAGAGATTCCCCTTCCAGAGGGATTGGCCCAACAAATTTGGAATGATTGTCGTCTTATCGGAATTGAAACAATAGTTATAGAACGCAAGGAAAGAGAAGTATACACAGGCTACTCTGAGTGGTTTGAGAGAAGACTACCTCCAACAGTTTGACCAGAAATATCGGTCAAAGGACTGATAGATCAAAAGGCTGCGATAAGGACAGGGATTGAGATGGTTATGCGAGATCATCATGTTGTCAATCAGGCTTTGAGAGAAGATTTGGAGCGTGCTAGGGCAGCTTTGACTCAACAACAACTAGAGGAGTGTGCAGAGGATGAGGCAAGAGTCAAGCAAGCTCGATTAGTTATGGAGAGAGATTATCAGTCTACTATCCAGGTACTAAATACTGATTTGGAGCGAGCTAGGGAAAAAATCATAGAAAAACAAAGGGAATTTGCTGAGGAGAAGGCTAAGTCGGCTGAAATTGAGGTTGCACTTCGGGGACAGATCAAGCTGCAACAACTAGGGGGTCACAAGTCCCAGAACTAGCCGCATCCCACAAATAATTTCAGGAATATGAAAAGAAATATGAAAAGAAGATGCAGGCATAATTTGATCAAGGAAGGTCCCAACGGATTCGTGAAAAGGGAAAACTGGAGATAGCTTCCACTCGAGTGCAACTCGCAAAAAACATGATTGCCTCCCATGATCAGTGGGATCAGGCTTAGGCTTTTAGTTCCTTTTGAGGGAAGGTCCGTCGTGTGGTGGAGCACACTGCTCGAATGAGTTTGGACTATCAAGAGTTGAACCATGAATAGTTTCTGGCGCAAGTACCAACCTTTGCTCAGCGTCTCACTACTTCATTGCAAGACATATATTTGGGTGTAGGAGGCTATCTGAAGCCGAAATCTCCCTAATCGGGCATATTGAGGTCATGAAAATCACTAGTAGATCTTGAGACATTAGAGCCTAGTTGCAATGAAGGGCATTTATTTTATTTTGTTTCAGTCTTCGAACCTTTTGTCTATTAATTTATATCTTTTAGGTAATCATGTATGTTTAGGTTCAGGTGTCACTTTGTAGGGTATATCTTTAGGTGTCATGTCACTTGTTCTTTCGATCTTGTATTTGAAATTTTTTTAAATGAATGTGCTGGAGCTTGCTGTTTATTTTTATTTTTTTTAATATATATTTTTTTGAGAAAAAAACTCATTTTTGTTAGTTTTCTTTGAACTACGCAAAGATTTGATTCATGATACGTAGGCAACCCTCCAATGGGTTCGATCAAAGCTTTTAAAAAAATAGATAAGAAAAATGGTCTCGAGTTTACAAGAAACGAACGAATGCCTTTAACGCTAGATGAGCTTTAGGCACGTTTAAAATACTTTTCTCGATTAAGAATGCGGTGTACGCATCTTTCGATGACATTTACTATGAAACTCAAGGATGCAATTATGCACCTCGACAAAGATCGTCCTAAAATTAATCAACTTTTAGTAGCCTAATCCAAGAGGTATAGACAGATATTATTAATTTATTAAAAATGAGTGAATCAAGGCCTACAAACATGATTTATCCAAAATAGTTTTAAGTTAAGTACATGTTGATAAAAGCGACCATGCTAGAACCACGAGACTCGAGGAGTGCCTCATACTTTCCCTCGGCCCCCAGAATTTCTTACCCGGTCTTCTGTTTTTGCAGACCAATAAAGAGTCATTTCTTTTTTATTAGGGATTCAATAAGGTGACGTGGAACATCATAACTCAATTCCAAGTAGTGACTCTGTAAATAAAATAATTTATATTCAATACCGTCACTATAATTGGAAAAACCCTTCGACGCCGAAAAAGGGGGTGCGACACTGTCAATAACGAAAGGGTAATGTAGGTTTAAAATCCCATTAAAAGTGCTTCAAAATAAATTTCTTTTTATTAGGTTTTGAGTTTTTGTGTCCAATTTAATACCCGTTACTCAGATGGCCATATTTTATTTTGTTTCTTGGTAAGCTCTTTTAGATCAACTTGACCAATCAAGCTTACAAGAGAAAGATCGTTCAAACAATTACGTTAATGCAAGTTTTTGTTTTGGAAGTTGGATTTATAAACATCGTTTTGATGCTTAACTTGTATCTCTATATGCCCTTAATGCAGGAATTCATGGGAAAAAATCTTCTTGCATTAAACGTTATGTGGAAATACAGGGAGCAGGTGAGCTGATCTCTTTCGCATTCTTAATGATATTGGTTGTTGTCATTAAGTTATTTCTACCATTTGATTTGATGAATATTTTGAAAATGTTCCACTGTGTGATAGATTGTTCTCAAGCATCCATAAATTTAGTTTAGCAGGTTGTAGCATGATATAAGTTCCATATGTGAAGAATCAATTTTTGTATCTCTTATACTTTCCACTTGACATCAAGCTGTGGAAATTGTCTCTTGCAGAAATGCAGGGTAAGACTGTATACAATAGACCCTTCGTCTCTTGCAGGGTAAGGCTGCATACAACAGACCCTTATTGTCCTGCCCTTCCTTGGACCTCGCGCATAGCGGGAGCTTAGTACACTGGGCTGCCCTTTTATACTTTCCACTTGGGAGATCTCAGCACTCTGAAGGCTGCACATCTTAAAGATCCAAACGCACTTCAATATTCTCTAATCTTTGAAGCCCATGGCTGAATTTCCTTGTTCTTCAGGATACTTCAGATCTTATATCAAACAGACAAAATTTCACCAATGATGTTTCATCTTGTCCTTCCATCCTTTTGTTTTCGCTTTTCTTTCTCGTCATGATTGGGGTTGGGGTTTTTGACGGAGCATGCCAGAAGCATTATATCAGATGTGATGCTGCTTCACTTTCCTTTCTAGTCCTTGTCCCCCAGTGTTTGAGAAGATGGAACATATCTTACAATACAAAAGGAGGAGTGAGTTAAAAGGTGATTACTTGGAACGATATTGAACAATTATCATTGACCTAATGACAGAGAGATGAACTTCTAAATTTAGCTTAATAGACACTGCTGGTACACTAGATGAGATGCAGATAGTAATTTTCTTGAGATGGAATGCTGAGTTGCTGGCTACTTCTCACCTGCAGCTGTCTCAAGTAGTTGGACTGACTTGGATCTGTGATACTCGACATTATGTAATGATCAAGTAAAGAACAAGACCAACTTAAAAAATTAATGAATTTTAGGCTTTGGGCATGAGGTTTGTTACTTGCCCTGGCAAGTTGAAAAAGGTAACTTAGTATGTTCGAGTGACATTTTACCCACGTTTTTCTGAAAAATGATTTTGAAATCCTTTGAAATCTGTTAAAGCACAAATTACAAATTGTAAGTGTCGGAATGTGTTGAAATTCAGTATAGAATTGTAAGAATTACTGTGATTTCCGTCTAATGTGCCTTCATGGTTTTGTTTTCAAGCGATCTTTTCCCTTAACTGAAGAAGAGTACCTACTGAGGCTAGATGATGTGGCAAACACATTGAAATGCTGGGGAGCTGTTTCTCATATTCGAAATAGCCTTGAGAAGTTGAAAGAGCGGCCTCGTATAGGCAAGGTAAATTAGTTCTAGCTGATACTTGATGCTATCTTATACCTGATTTATTCATAACTTTTGATTATATTAATATAACCGGTAAATTGCATGAACAAACAAAACAGACTGGACAAATGTACCAAAGAGGTCATGGGTTCAAGCTGTGGAAACTGGAAACAACCTCTTACAGAAATGTAGGGTAAGGCTGCGTACAGTAGACCCTATGCATAGCGGGAGTTTAGGAACCCCTATTTTACAGATCAATCATAATCTTTTCATTTATTTTTTTGGCCGGGGGGGGGGGGGGGGGGGGGTATCTGTGCTATAATACTCGCCGAGTATCAAAAATATTAGATTTCGAACCCAGTAAATTGGATGGAATGTGATAGAATTCCAAATCCTAACCCATACAATTCATATCCTAGTTCGCCTCCAATACTACATGTAGGATTCCAACAATAAAAGAGTAGTGGTATCATTGCTTCATAGTCAGATTGAGTCTTCGCGTACCTCAATCCTACGCTTATAAGAAAACTCTCGGATTTAAGCAGTTGTGACATTTATGAAGCACGTCTCTAAAGGAGGATATATCAAACTTTGCATTCCAAAGGTTGTTACTAACTTATGATAACAGATATTGAGTCACTCGTATGAATTATTCAGCCAGTTCAAAGCGAAGGTTTATCTAACTATGCTTTCGATCTTGTTCTCTCTTATGATACACCACAGGCAGTGAGCATTTTCATCGATATGGACGAAACTGGAGGCCGTGCAAATGAATGGATTTACAAGTAGACTAATACATTATAGTCCCTCCCTGTTGATAGTTAGCAATACATAGGTAGATATAGTACAAAGTTGAAGAAACACTTGTATTCTTTATTACTTAATTACTATTTCATTGTGCAGATACAATTTTTTATGTTGTTTCCATTTTATGACAGCCCACTTTTCCTATAATTTTGTTGTTCTCTTCTAGCATATAGTATCTACATCATAGTTATGTGGCAACCTCTATTATTCAACTGAGATCACTCTGTTCTTTCTTGTATTGTATTACAATGACAGTCCAGTGCACTAAAGTTCCCGCTATGCATGGGGTTCGGCTCGGTGGAGAGCCGAATTTACGTAGTCTTACCTTGCATTTCTGCAAGAGGCTGTTCCAACTTTTCTTGTATTATATATGACATGGAATTTTGCATGTATTTTGAATTCATGTGATACCAATCCTTGCGTTCTAATCCCTGTATAACTTGTCTTCGAATCAAATACCCTCTAACGGTAGAGATTTTTGTATTATTGTGGTTGGTAATATGAGATAATGTGTAATAATTCTACTCTCAAGTGATTCTGGAGAAGTGAGTTTGCCATGTATACTTGGAATATAGAACTAACTAAAGGGGCAGCTCAATGAACTAAAGCTTCCACTATACGCGGGGTTTGGGGAAGGATCGGACTATAAGGGTCTAGACCCGGCGTTTGTAAGAGGTCGTTTCCACGGCTTGAACCTGCGATTAGGAGGCCACATAGCAACAATTTTATCCGTACACAAAATTGCAAACCATAAATTAATGAGCTGCACCAACACACAGGTTTTTCTTCATATATATGACACCACAAACATAAGTAGAGTTGGCTGTGAGCACCACTATACTCCACTCAAACTAGTTGGAATCGATTATATGAATATTCACTCTCACACTTCTTTATAGACTTGTTTCTTTCCCATATTAATTAATTTGTGTTTTAATTTTTCATAATTCGTTTTAAAATTACTTTTACTCTAATGACAATCGACCATAATCCATCTCCTTGTAGTGTTTGTGGAAGCTAAAAATCCATCAATTAATAGGAAAGAAGATACAAACGATGGAGTCAGAATGAGATATATAGGCATAAGAAAAAGAGTGGAGAAATTTAGGAGTGACTCCGTCAGTTGACACTTATCACTCATGCATCACTGTCATGTGTCGCTTGACACGTGCACCATGTGTCTTTGTGCATGACTACTGTGTGTCATCATTTGCACTGTGCATGACTACGTCAGTTGACACTTATCACTCATGCATAACTACTGTGCATAACTACTTGTCAATAATAGAAAGTTATTGCATGGCTAGCTTTTCAGGAGTTGCACAATTACTGAATGGATATCCACTATTTAGTTTATTCACAACACATGCCTATCAACTAGTTTGAATTGGTGAAAAGAAAAAAAATATAGTTTTAATTGGAGTGAATTAGACCAAACTTGTTGAAAAATAATATAGTTAAAAAAAAATCGACCAAGCTCGACACAGGTTGTACATTCAGCTAGAAATGTGGTACTTAGCTGTCAGCAAAAGTAACAACTGATATTAGTAATTCAGGCCCATAAGTCTCTTTTCCTTACATTACAGTCCCTTAAATAACAATCAGTATTTTCTACTATTACAATTAAGTCCCCTAATTTACCTGTTCCTCTCCAATTCCGTCCATGTCCAGTTGATTTAAGCTTCCATAAGATCCTTTCCCGCTATTATATACTTTTACTCAAAACCTTTTGCCCTAATTTTAGCTTGAATTGATTTATTGATGAATTATTCAGCTCGATTTTCATCAATTTGGGATCGAATTTCATCAAATTTACCTAATGGACCTTCTATGTAAAAGTTATGGTGGAATCTCTGATGAAGAAGAAGACGAAAATGGTAAAATTCAACTTACAACAACAACATTAACATACCCAGTGAATTCACAGTGTATGCAGAGCTTAACATCTCGTAAAGAAGATTATAATGGTGGAATTCAACTTCAAGGACCCATATTGCCACAACCGAAACGAGCCAAGTTTGAAATTTGGAATCCGAGCACTAACTCATATAATGGTGGAATTCAGCTTCAAGGACCCATATTGCCACAACCGAAACGAGCCAAATTTGAGAATTCGAATCCGAGCACCAACTCTCAAACGAAAGATTCGCTTCCGGGAAGGTATGTTTCTAAGAGAGAGCGGGCTGCTATGGTTGCAGTTGAAAAAATTTCAGAACCTAGCACAATGGCTTTGCCTAATAGTTCACCAGGTTTTGCAAATGGTCCCTTTGCTCTTTTTTTACTGGAAATGGGAAATTGTTATGAGCTTTCCATTTGGTTGGTGTTGAAATTTCGTAAGTTTTTAGTATGGCATAATAGATAAGCATGCACTTTAACTTGCCTCAAATCACATCTAACATTTGAACCTGTATAAAGTTGAAAAAATAGACACATATGTCCAATGTGGCGTCATACATGACCAATTCTTGTCCTAAATGGCATTCTATGTGGCTAATTCTTGTCCTAGATGGCGTCCTATGTGCATTATGCCACAGAGGACGTACATGTCTATTTGTTCAACTTTTTACAAGTTTTAGTGCCTACTTGTATCCACCCAAAGTTGGAGGTCATAGATGTGATTTGAGGCAAGTTAAAATGCATGTTTATGCATTATGCCTTTTTTAGTATTTTTATTTTTGATTACATGGTGGTTGAGCTAGTTTGCAAAACTAATTGCATGGATACATGCCACCTCCCAACAACAACATGTCATGTACCTATATCTACCAAAGCTCTTGTTGTTTTTGTTTTTGTTAGGATTTAATCACAAGGCCTCATGGTTTAGGAGTTAAGAGTTGAGAAATGGGAGTAAAGGGAGTAACAACTTAGAGATTCAAGTTCCAATCACAACTACAACAACTAGGTATTTTGGCTGGTGTAAAGATATAACACCTGGGCTGGGCAGAACTCAACCCAAAAGGTAGCTCATGAGGGAAGGATTGACGAAGTCCGTTTAAGTAACCACTAGAAGCTAGTGGTGGAGCTAGGATTTTACTATGAGGTTCAAAATATGAAAAAATAAAGACACAAAAAAGTGGAAGGGGTTTCAACATCTACTACAACAACAACAACGTACCCAATGTATTCCCACAAGGTGCGGTCTGAGGAGGGTAAAGTGTACGCAGTCCATACCCAAGGGTGTGGCCTAGTGGTTCAATGAAGTTGGGTTGAGCACCATGAGGTCTCAAGTTCAATTCCCAACAAAGACAAACATTAGGTTATTTCTTCCCATCTGTTCTAACCTTGGTGGACAGAGTTACCTGATACTTGTTGCTAGTGGGAGGTGGCAGGTATCTCGTGGAATTAGTCGAGGTGTGCGAAAGATGGCTGGACACCGCGGTTATTAAAAAAAAAGTGTACACAATCCATGCCACTACCTCACAGTGGGTTCAATATCTACTATATATATATATATATATAAATAATTTTCACCATACATAAACAATGTATTTTTCCTCCCAAAGTAAACCCCCTCGACACTACTTGGTCCCACCACCCCTGTTAGATACAACAAATGTAATACTCTTCTCAAAAGCTGTCTGAAAAGTTGGAAGACTTAAATGGACAAAATGTATATATCCATTTCCCTGTCAATATGGGACTCTGACCCCCACTAACACCCCCTTCACGCCCAGACCCAACTGGAGCATAGATCGAGAGCTCATATAGGTGAAAATAGCTCTAATACCAAGTAAATATATGACATCTGGGTCTTAAACACAAAAGCTAGCTCATGAGGGGAGGATCGTCCAAGTCCTTGTAAGTAGACAACCAGTTCATTCCCCAACCAATGTGGACTCTAACTCATTCTAAGAGATAGTATGTATGTTGATTTCTTTTTAAAAAAAAAGGGTACTTGAAGTTGAAGTGAAAGAAAGTGTGGAAGTTGGAGTTGTTTTTGGCCTTGGAGTTCACTTAGAAAGAAAAGGCTTGTTACATACATCTTCACATCAATATTTCGATATTTCACGTGAGATTGAATATCGTGATTGAATATCGTGAAATCCTCATAATCAAACTAATATTTGTAAATACTGAACAAAACACTAAGAGAGTATTTATGCCTAAAAGGTCGAAATTTGTCATTTTTTTCCTTTTGAAGAAGATGAATTCGACGTGAAGGGAATGGTTTAGTACTAAATTTACAGCTGGCAACAATAGGTGTATCTTCTCTAACCATGGTAAATAGGATTACCCCACACCTGTGCTTGTGCGTTGTATGTAATAGATTTGTGGATTAGTTGAGGTGCTCACTATTGACGTAATACCACTAACATTTAAAAAAAGAAATAGATGAGAAGAAGCACCCAAGGGTGTGGCCTAGTAGTCAATGAAGTGGATTGAGAACTCGAGGTCTCAGGTTCAAATCCTAGTAGAGACAAAAAATATTAGGTGATTCTTTCCATCTGTCCTAGCCTTGGTGGACAGAGTTACCTCATATTGTTGCCCGTGGGAGCTGGCAGGTATCCCGTGGATTTAGTCGAGGTGCGTGAAAGCTCGCCCAGACATCGCGATTATCAAAAAAAGAAGTCGATGAATTTAAAATGTTTAACTGTTGTCAAAAGAGCCCTTTAATTTTTCAGCAATGGTAAGTCATTTATTACTAAGAGAAGCATATTAAGAACCCTTTTATTAATCCAAGGAATTAGCGAACTGAAGAGGTCCTGGTGGAGAAGAGCAACATAATATAAGGGGGAAGAAAAAGAGAGGATTATCTTTGATGGTTTATTGAATGAAAAGGGGCTCCTCCCGATCTCTCTGCTATTATCACTTATTGACTTATTGTTGCTGATTGCAGCTGAGAACCTAATTAACGAGCCACCTTTGTATGGCTGATTGATTTATGCTTAGCTATTATGTCACCAGCTTAAATTGTGGGAAACCCGTGACCCGAAGTTTGTTGTGTATAAGATTACAATTAATACAGACGGTCAGTCCACATGAGATAACTACTCCATTCACTTGTGATACAAGACTAAGTGTGTATCATGAGATTCAAGCCAACACAAGAACAACAAGATGAACAAAAATGTGCTAGTGAATCGAAATATGCCACACACGGCTTCAGTAGACTTCAATATCACGTTTTTAGAACAAGAAGATGAAGTTAACACAAGAACAAGTTAACAAGAGAGCTAGTGAATCGAAAGAGCCCCACACGACTTCACTAGTCTTCAAAGATCAACAACAACACAATGATAACAAAAGAGATGGATAGATAGTTTGACATACAATATTCAAGAATCTAAGAACCCTAACAACATGTAAGGACCCTAAGATTAATGAATGTTAACACCAAACTCTTACTTGGACCAAGAGGAAAATGAACCCCAAGATCCTAGTTTCTAGTCAAGATACAACACAAGTATCACTCTACTTGTGAGTTTCGGTTTTGGACCTTTCAAATGGAAGAGAGAAGTTCAAAATATTACAAGTGTTTGAAGTCTCAAAATATCATCAATGAACTACTTAGAAATAACCCTAACATGTTGTTTATATAGTGAAATACAAAATGAGTGATAAATGACTCCCTTGCCTTTGGCCCTTGACTGAAATTCCATCCAATCTGCCTTGGCCTGCACTGCATCTGCTTCAGCAGATTGGCCACAGGTCAGGAGCAGACTACACTGGTTTGATATGTGTTGCATCTGCTTCAGCAGATTGGTAGCAGATTGGCCACAAATCAGGGGCAGATCGGTCCTACGCCCAACATGCTCTCCATATGCGCCCAAGGTGCAGCCACACTTCAAGGTCCCTCTTCACACACCAATACATGTAGTCCCTTAGACGTAGAAACAACACATTCACACACGGCCATGGACATGAACATACTTTGGAGTTTTTGTAACTCTCGAGCTTGGCTACGCGTGAATGGTCTCGAGCTTGGCATCCTTGCATCATCCTCTCCATCTTGAAGGGAGTTTGACCTCAAACTTGATGGTTGCTCATCCTCAACCGTGGTAATAGGCGAGAGATCACAAACGTTGAAGGTGTTGTGCACTTGATATTTCAGGGGAAGGTCGATTTTGTAAGCATTGTCATTGATTCTTTCAAGCACTTGAAAGGGACCATCACCTCTCGGCATCAATTTGGTTTTCCGTTGGGACGGAAACCTATCCTTCCGAAGGTGAACCCAAACCCAATCTCCCGGTTCAAGAACAATCTTCTTCCTCCCTTTGTTGGCTCGCTTAGCAACATTTTGGTTCTTCTTTTCAAGCTTGAGCCGTACCCTTTCATGTAGCCTTTTCATGGCCTCGGCTTTCTTGTTTCCATCTAGGCTAGTCATAAGGTCACTAGGCAAAGGAGTGAGATCCAAAGGGGTTAGGGGGTTTAGGCCGTATACACATTCAAAAGGCGTCTTGCCCGTGCTTGAATGTATAACACTATTGTATGCAAATTCCACCAAAGGTAAGTGTTCCTCCCATGAAGTCATGTTGCCCTTAACCATTGACCGCAACATAGAACCCAAGGTTCTATTGACAACTTCGGTTTGGCCATCGGTTTGTGGGTGGCACATGTAGAAAATAACAACCTTGTGCCAAGCCTACCCCACATTGACTTCCAAAAGTGACTAAGGAACTTAAGTCCCTATCACTCACAATAGTCCTTGGAACACCATGCAATTTCACAACATTTTCAACAAACAAAGAGGCCACACTTGATGCATCTTCACTTTTAGAACAAGGAATGAAGTGTGCCATCTTAGAAAATCGATCAACGACAACAAAAATGTTATCCCTACCTCGTCTAGTCCTCGGCAATCCCAACACAAAATCCATAGATATATCAAGCCAAGGACGTAGGGGAGTGGGAAGTGGGGTGTATAACTCGTGAGGTAGGAGCCGAGATTTGGCTCCTTTGCATTCTACACATTGGCCACAAATTCATGCCACGTCCTTGTGTATTTTAGGCCAATAGAATTGCTCCTCCAAGATTTCGAGGGTCTTATCAATACCAAAATGACCGATAAGACCGCCATCATGTGCTTCCCTCACAAATAACTCTCTCCATGAGCTAGAAGGTACACATAATCGTCTTCCCTTAAACAAGTAGCCGTCAAACTTGGCATAAGGGTTGGGACCCCTAGCCGAAACCCATCCATCCCTATCCAACTCTTCACTTTCCCTATAAATAGGAGCGAAGTGAGGGTCCTCGGGATACAAAGATTTGAGACTCTCAAAACCCATCAACTTAGACGACAAAGTAAACACAAGAACATGTTTTCGAGACAAAGCATCGGCCACCACATTGTTCTTACCCTTTTTGTAATGAATCACATAAGGGAAAGTTTCAAGAAACTCAATCCATTTGGCATGCTGTCGGTTAAGCTTGTCTTGTGCCCGTAGATGCTTCAATGATTCATGATCCGTTCGGATCACGAATTCTTTAGGTCACAAATAATGTTACCAAGTGGCCAAGGCTCTAATCAAGGCATACAACTCTAAATCGTACGTAGAGTAGTTTAGAGTTGCTCTTTTGAGCTTTTCGCTAAAGTAGGCAATAGGCTTCAATTCTTGCATTAAAACCGTGCCTATGCCGACTTTGCTAGCATCACATTCGACCTCAAAAGTCTTGTCAAAATTCGGCAATTGTAGCAAAGGGGCCGAGATGAGCATAACTTTCAAGTCCTCGAAGGCCTTAGCTTGTTCATCTCCCCACTTGAAAGGCCGATCCTTTTTAATCACTTCGGTCAAGGGGGCGGCAATGGTGCTAAATCCTTTGACAAAACATCTATAAAAACTAGCCAACCCATGGAAGCTTCTCACTTCACCTACGGTTTTGGGAGTTGGCCAATTTTTAATGGCGTCAATCTTAGATTCATCCGCTTCGACCCCTCTTGAGCTCACCACAAACCCAAGAAATACAACCTCATGGATACAAAAAGAACACTTTTCTAGATTAGCATATAACTTCTCCTTTCGGAAGACATCAAACACACATTGTAAATGCTTTACATGCTCATCTAAGGATTTATTATACCCCAACACATCATCAAAGTAAACAACAATAAACTTTCTGATAAATGGCTTCATCACATGATTCATTAGCCTCATGAAAGTACTTGGAGCGTTTGTTAGGCCGAATGGCATAACCATCCATTCATAGAGATCGAATTTGGTCTTGAAGGCGGTTTTCCATTCATCACCCGGTTGCATATGGATTTGGTGATAGCCACTCCTCAAATCAATTTTAGAAAACAAACATGAACCACTCAATTCATCAAACATATCATCTAGTCTAGGAATAGGGTGACGATATTTTACCATTATCTTGTTGATGGCTCGGCAATCAACACACATACGCCAAGTCCTGTCTTTCTTGGGAACTAGTAGCACCGGGACCACACAAGGGCTCATACTCTTCTTGATGTACCCTTTGTTGAGAAGTTCCTCAACTTGGCGTTGCAATTCCTTGCTATCCGTAGGGTTGCTTCTATAAGCTGGTTTGTTGGGCAATTGTGAGCCCGACACAATCAATTTGGCGCTCAATGCCCTGAAGTGGAGGCAATCCCTTCGGCAATTCCTTTGGGAAGACATCCTCGTAATCCTGCAAAACATGAGAAATAGGAGGAGAAATGGAAATGTTAGCGGGGTTAGTATTAAAACAATGAGCCAAGAAAAGCATCGGAGTGTCCTCGTCATGATCCATAAATAGTTCCTTCCTCCTAGCCATCATCACCATGCTCTCGTGCCCCTTAGAATTTAGGGACCCCTCGGCTTCCCATACTCCCTCTCTCTCGGATTCCCCTCCTTTCCCCTCACTCTCGGCCTTCTTTCCCTTTTCCCTCAATTCCCATATCTTTTGGTGTAATTCATTCACTTGAGAAGGCAATAATGGATGAAGAGTGACCTTTCGGCCATTCTTCTCAAGTGTATACCGATTGGACCTTCCATTATGTTTGGTCGACCTATCGTATTGCCAAAGCCTTCCTAACAACAAGTGACAAGCTTGCATTGGTATCACGTCACAAAGCACCTCGTCATGGTAGTTGGCTACCTTAAAACGTATCACACATTGCCTTGTGACCTTTAACTCGCCGCATTCATTCAACCATTGCAACTTGTAAGGACTAGTGTGAGGTGTAGTCGGCAATTTCAAGAAGTTCACCATTGCAACACTAACCACATTCGCACAACTTCCACTAACTATCACCATAGTACACACACTTTCCTTCACAAGACATTTAGTATGGAATAGATTCTCCCGTTGGCTAGGATCATCTATCGCCTTACTAATCATGACACGCCTCACTATAAAGTTTGGGACCACGCACTCCCCTTCTTGCGGATAAGCATCCTCACAATCATCATCATCATGTGGCTCCCTCTCAACCGTCTCTCCATCTTGAGGCTCGACCTCACTCTCATCACCCTCAATACCCACTTCTTCACCAAGGAAATACAATCTACCATCCCTAAGGATTACATTGCGTCGGTTAGGGCATTCGTTGGCTTTATGCCCCCAACCTTGGCACTTGAAGCATTGGAACCCTGTAGGATTAGGATACTTGTGAGCTTCTTGCCTCGGAGGGATTTTGTGGACTATTTTGGACTCGGGCAGCCTAGTAGTGGCGGGTTGGTCCTTATTTTTGGGCCAACCCGAAGAGGATTGAACCATATCCTTGCCCCTTGGCCAACCCGAGGTTGATTGTCCCTTTGCTTTGAACGATGACCTCTCTTTAAGTTCCCTTTCCATCTTAAGAGCCGCTTGGAAAATACCTTCGACGGTATCAAACTTGTGAAGTGTCAAATGAGTGGAGATCTCTTTGTTCAACCCACACTTGAACCGAATGATGTCATGACTAATTTGTTCTCCACGATGATCAAGTTTCAACATGAGTTGTTGAAACTCATCATAATATGCCATCACACTTCGATTCCCTTGCCGCAAGTTGTACAATCTAGCAAGCAACTCATGGCGATAACTCTCGAGAAGGTACCGTTGCCTCATTAGGTACCTCAACCGAAAACAAGGTGGTGGTTGTCCATCAATCAATTCATTACCAAACCGTTTGACGTATTCCCACCATGTGTTAGCATAGCCTTCAAAGTGAGCTATGGCATAACAACTCTTCTTCTCTTCCGAGATATCATTCACTTGAAAAACTTTATCACATGTTGACTCCCAAGCAAGATACACCTCGGGGTCACTTTCACCCTTAAAGATAGGTAGGCTCAATTTAATGGTATTGATGCCTACGTCTCTCTCTTGGTGTCGGTTTCCCCTTTCTCCATATCCTCGGTATCTTCTTGGATCCACAAGTCCCCCTCTCATCTCCTCCTCCCTCATGTAAGCATCGTCAAAGGCTCCATACCCTTCATAATCCTCTCTACCATATTCCTCAAAGTGGAGGGGACGTTTTTGGACATTTGGAACTTGATTTGGAGGATTGGGTTTTGTGGAGGTGGTGATCTTTGGTTTAGTGGAGCTTGGAAGGGACGGTTTGGATTTAGTGGAGGTATTGGGCGCCCAAGTCCCTTTTGCGGAATTTGAGGAGTTTGGGAATGGGTTGGTCTATTGGAGTCTCGGTTTAGGGGGTTATGAGTGGTTTGGCTTGCGGCATTTAGTAGAGCTAGTGAAGGATTTGGTAATTGTGGCCATGTTTCGGGAGTAACGGTGGCGGAGGAATTTCTATCATGTCCACTTGACGAGACATGTCGAGGAGTAGAAGGGCGAGAGTTCCTTTAACTCTCCACTTGTTCAAACCTCCCACTAATAGTTGTCACTTCTCCCCTTATGGCTCCTACTTCTGTACTCAACCTTTTAAGAGTTCGAGTCATAGCCTCAAGAGTGACCCTTATATTCTCCATTTCATTAGAATCCACGATTTGAGACGTGGTTCCCTCCGTTGTCAAGGTATCACCTACACAAGCAACAAACAAGTTAGTTTAAAAACCTCTCCTCACCCACACTCTCTCGGATCACTCACACTCGAGCTCCACAAGTGTTGTAGATTGGCTAGTAACCAATGAATCCTTAAGGTTTGAGTATGCTCTTGTCCGGAGTGGATTCTTGTTTGAAACTCAAAGAATTCCCGTCGGACTAGAGTCAAGGAGTTACAACGTATTCAAACGACAAAAGCACACAAACAAACGATGACACGAATACAAGGCTTCAAAGGACTAATTGACAACCTAGTAGGAATGTACTAGCTTGCTAATTAGTTCTCGAGTCAATTAGAAGAAACGAAGAATCAATAATTAGAAACTAGAATATCCAAATTGAGCATAATTAATGACGTGAACAATGATTAAGGTGACGTGGCAGCATGGTATTGGTCACGGGTCCATACATTTTGCTCATCAACTTGAAGCCTTAATCTTCACAATTTTGTAATGGATGACTTTGCTTTTGGAGGGAAAGTAAAGTCTTGTAACTTTTCAACTTTTTCCAACTCAAAAGGTGAGGCTTGACTTTACTAGTTCCACAAGACAAGGCTCCTTGTTTTAAGGAAAAGTGGTTGTTAAGTCAAGGAAGTGATGTTGGCAAGTCTTCTCACAAACAACTTTACAACTTTGTCTTGCAACCTTTTTGGATCTATGTTAGCCTTTATAGTGGTAAAGACATGAGATGAGGAGAAGATCAAGATGAACACCACAACAATACTTCAAGAACACAACCACAATTCACTAACAACAGCCCACTTTAAACGTCAAGCAACAACAACACACAACTCGGCCTACTCCAAGTTCATCATACTACCACTTCAAGTCCACAATAGAAATGTCATGTTAAGCTCAACTTAGCTTTAGACACCTTTTGTGTTGATGAGAAAGAAATCAACACAAGAAACAAACTAGACAAACAAAATTATTGTAGATATAACAACCATTTTCGGCCAAGATTTTCAACAACACAATTTTGGTAAGAGCTTCCCAAGATTGGTTTTGTAGTGACAAAACCAAGCCTTGAGCTTTGATACCAAATGATACAAGACTAAGTGTGTATCATGAGATTCAAGCCAACACAAGAACAACAAGATGAACAACAATGTGCTAGTGAATTGAAATATGTCACACACGGCTTCACTAGACTTCAATATCACATTTTTAGAACAAGATGAAGTTAACAACAAGAACAACATGTTAACAAGAGAGCTAGTGAATCGAAAGAGCCCCACACGGCTTCACTAGTTTTCAAAGATCAACAACAACACAATAATAACAAAAGAGATGGATAGATAGTTTGACATACAATATTCAAGAATCTAAGAACCCTCACAACATGTAAGGACCCTAAGATTAATGAATGTTAACACCAAACTCTTACTTGGACCAAGAGGAACTCAATGAACCCCAAGATCCTAGTTTCTAGCCAAGATACAACACAAGTATCACTCTACTTGTGAGTTTCGGTTTTGGACCTTTCAAATGGAAGAGAGAAGTTCAAAATATTACAAGTGTTTGAAGTCTCAAAATATCATCAATGAACTACTTAGAAATAACCCTAACATGTTGTTTATATAGTGAAATACAAAATGAGTGATAAATGACTCCCTTGCCCTTGGCCCTTGACTGAAATTCCATCCAATCTGCCTTGGCCTGCGCTGCATCTGCTTCAGCAGATTGGCCACAGGTTAGGAGCAAACTACACTGGTTTGATATGTGTTGCATCTGCTTCAGCAGATTGGCAGCAGATTGGCCACAGATCAGGGGCAGATCGGTCCTACGTCCAACATGCTCTCCATATGCGCCCAAGGTGCGGCCACACTTCAAGGTCCCTCTTCACACACCAATATATGTAGCCCCTTAGACGTAGAAACAACACATTTACACACGGCCATGGACATGAACATACTTTGGAGTTTTTGTAACTCTCGAGCTTGGCTACGCGTGAATGGTCTCGAGCTTGGCATCCTTGCATCAACTTGGCTGCTAACCTGCCTTTGTAGAGCTGTTTGTTAAGAATAAGAGTAACTACCCTTATCCGAACGCTACTGTCAGTGGAAAGCAAGAAGGAATCCCTAACCAGATAAGTTATAACCAGTGATGCATTTGCCGAAACCTAGTTTGTAAGAAGTGGCTTAATAGTGGAATGGTAGCAGATGATTTAGCACCATTTGAAAAAATGGCTAATTTGGCTTGTGAATTCTGTCATCCTTCAATAAACTCCAGAGCAATCCCCTTACCTACTCTTTCTTGGCTTGTGAAGTCGTTCAACCTTCAATAAACTCCAGAGCTATCCCCTTACCTGCTCAAATACTGGTCAGGTTGGAAAACGCAAGTGAAAGTAATGGGGTTATCTTCTGGTCACTCATCACATATGCTTAGCTAATGTTTTCCTTTTATTCTCTTGCAATTCAATTCATAAGACATCATCTAAACAGTTGCTTTAGTGTCAAGAGTCTCAGTAGAATAATTACTGGACTCAGCTAGTGACGTTTGGCAAACATTCACCTTAGTGATGTAAGTTTGTTATGCAAGTCATCAATTTTTCGTTGCAATTGGTGTCTTTGTGAGGAAGTTCTTTGGTTTTAGAGGATGTCAGTGTTGCCGATCAAAGTGTCAAAGGAGGCACATCAAGTGTTACTAACATGAAAGCAACTAAGAACCTCTTGGCAACTTTTCTTCTTGTGCAAATTTGTAGTAATATTTTTGTGCATTAGTTATCACCTTTTCTCTCAATCTTCTGCATTCAATTTTGAGTTTTATCTGCAACTGATGGTTTGAAGTTTTTTTGTCCTCAGTTTTAGGGAGCATTTTGGATTCAGTTTTGCCACGTGATATTTTTTCAGCTTTGAGAGATCAAACTAAAGTCTACCAGAACATGATACACACGCCAGAAAGACTCTCTATAGTTCTTGATGGACACAAAAGATCAGTTAATGCTGTACAATGGTCTACAAGTCATGGTGAGTGGTTAACCACTGCCAAAGTACTGCTATTGATTTTTGTTTCATGTTGGTCTTTTTTTTTTCATGATCATATTTATCCAAATTGGCAAATATTGTTGTTTTTTGCATGGATGCTTCCGTGACCTGATAATTACTTGTCACCTTTGATGTTGAACTAGATTCAGGACTCCCTTGTGGTTTCAAATCCCTAAAGTTAAGACTTCACTGTCAAATGGACTACATCACGTCACGCATTTACTAGAATGAGACTGGACCATCAGGTCACATGGACTGCTCCAAAGCATTTGCTTGGGCCCTGATGTAATATGTATTTTTACTTGTGATGTCTAGAAAGGTGGACCCTTTTTCCAAGTTTATTGAAAGAAGGATCAGTGAGATAGTAGCTTTCTTGTTCTTAACCAAAATGGTAAGGAAAAGAACTAATTACTCAAAATGAATCAAGACTTTGTTGTATAATATAAAAGCTGTGAAAAACAAATGGCTAATGTGAAAAGTTTAGAAGTACTAGACCATTGTCGGAAAAAAAAAGGTTAGTCTTAGCATTTTCAAAAACCAAGAAGAAAATATTTTGCTAGGTATTCAAAACCCAAGAATGCTTTGTTAACCAAGCAAAATATTTTTGACTATTTTACAATAATGTGAGCCAATGATTCACTTGATTACTTACATGAAAACATTTAGTTGTGAACTCCTATGATGTTTACTGTTTATTTTCCGATGTGTGGCACTTTGCTGATTCAATAGCATATTTGTGTTCATTATTTTTCATGTATGCTATTCACCATGCAGCTCACCTTCTAGCATCTGCCGGAATGGATCAAACTGTCTGTATATGGAATGTGTGGAGCAGAGATCAGAAGAAAGCACGCGTACTTAGTTGTCACCATGGGGCTGTCAAAGATGTGAAATGGTCGCCATATGGTTTATTTGTGCTCTCTTGTGGATATGACTGCACATCAAGGTTGATTGATGTTGAAAGAGGAATAGAAACCCAGGTATTCAATGAGGATCAAGTTGTCGGAGTGGTAAAATTTCATCCACATAATTATAATCTCTTCCTCTCTGGAGGTTCGAAAGGTCACCTTAAAATATGGGATATAAGAGCTGGGAAGGTGGTTCATAATTATGTGAGAAATCTTGATCCTATCCTTGATGCTGAATTTGCAGTTGACGCGAAGAGAATAATTTCATCAAGTGATGTATCCAAAAGCAATATTAGTGAAAATTCAATTATTGTTTGGGATGTCTCACGGGAAATCCCTGTATCTAACCAGGTAAAGTTCTTCACTAATGCCTTTTGGTTTGTTTCCTTATGCTTCTGATTCCCGACTTTTTATGTGATGAATTATAGTCTTTAGGTGAAAATGTCAAGATGATATTTCCCTTCACATTTCATGATTGATTTTATCATCCTAATGTTTGTTAGAAATGTTGTTGTTCTTTATACAATCACGAACGTTTGAAGGTGTTCATGAATGTTTATGCAAATGCATGCCTATTAAGGAAATAGCCAAAAAAAAATCATCATCTTCATATTCTCCAACTGTAGCTAAATTCACTATTAACCAGCGAACTATCGTAGTCCTTTTCCCGGTGGTCCTTTTCTTTTTCTAGGTTCTCCATTTTGAAGTTTCTAATCTTCTCATCTTTCAGTCAAGGGTCTCTTTCTTCTTTATTGCTCCATCCCCATCTTTTTATCTCTGCTCTTACTTAATACACACACTTATTCATTTGAATATTTGTCCAAGTTTTGTCGAAGTTGTGCACATCCACGACCAGTAACAAAGTGAGAGATGGAGAGGATTAACTACCAAATAGAGTAGTGGTGGATATAAAATTTGTATGCATTCCTGAAGTATGTCTATTGTCATGTTACACATGTCAGTCGTCCACATTCACAAACTCACAGAGATGTGTCACATCAGATATGCCAAATTATGCTAATCTGTTTCCCGCAAAGAAGGCTAATGTTGTGAATGTTTTTCAGGTCTACGGTGAAGCATATACATGTCCATCGATAAGATGCCATCCTTCTGATACCAAATTTATAGCGCAATCAAATGGAAACTACATAGCTATTTTCTCTACCAAACCTCCTTTTGGACTTGACAAGTACTGGAGATATGAAGGCCATAGTGTTTCTGGATTCCCTATAAAATGCAATTTCAGCTTGGACGGTGAGAAAGTAATCTCTGGTTCCTCTGATGGATACATTTATGTTTACGACTCGAAATCCTGTAATATCATCAGAAAGATTAAGGTATATGATGAGGCTTGCGTCGACGCTGTATTTCATCCTGTCATGTCTAATGTTGTTGCTTCATGTAGTTGGAGTGGACAAGTTTCAGTTGCAGTAACATAAATGTTAAAAGCTTTTGTATCAAGTTTTTGTACAGTGTTTTTGAAGGGAAACTTTGGACCAAGGTAAAGTTGTCTCCATGGGACTTATAGGTCACAAATTCGAGCAGTGGAATGGACCATTGATGCTTGTACCATGTTTGGTTGCTTACGTTACCGCATATATATCCCTTATGGAAAATTTGAATTACGAAAATTGGGATCCCTCACTTTTTTAATGTAATAACCTTCCTTTTGAAATGAGTAGATTGCAACTAGAATTGAGCTTCATGAATTTAAACTGCAAGAACTCAAACTCAAGATACACTATCTTGAGCTTGAATTGCAAGACTATCCTGAAGTTTGTCATGAAAGAACTGAATTTCAAGACACTTTTTGAAGTTTAAAGAAGCTGGTTGTGCTAACAACAATAACAGATCAGTATAGTCCCACAAGTGGATTTCGAAAATGGTTGTACGTTCACAGACTTTACTTCAAGACACTTTTTGAAGTTTAAAGAAGCTGGTTGTGCTAACAACAATAACAGACCAGTATAGTCCCACAAGCGGATTTCGAAAATGGTTGTATGTTCACAGACTTTACTTCTATTTTTATGGTAGTACTAAAGTTGTTTTCACTAAACCCTCGGCCAAGAAGCGGGTTATGCCAATATACCTATTTTTTGAATGGAAAAATTAATATAAATACACACCTTAACTTATCATATTTACAATTTTCATCCTTATAAAGTAATTATAAAAATCTCAACTAATTAAGTATCTTCATTTGATGTATCGGAATTTAATTATGTATCTCGACAGACCCAAAATCGAAAAAATATATCGGAAGTTAATTATATATCTTTACAAAGAAAAAAAATGTCTCTTCGCCGGATGTATTATGTATCTCGATAGATCCAAAATCAGAAAAAATACATCGGGGGTTAATTATGTATCTTTACAAAGAAAAAAATATCTCTTCACCGGAGGCATTATGTCTCTCAACAAATCCAAAAAAAAAAAAAAAATATCGGGAGCTAATTATGTGTCTTTATAAAAGAAAAAATGTCTCTTCACTGGAGGCACTATGTATTTCGACAGACTCAAATTCAGAAAAAATATATCGGGAGCTAATTATATATCTTTATAAAAGAAAAAATATGTCTTTACTGGAGGCACTATGTATTTCGACAGACTCAAATTCAGAAAAAATATATCGGGAGCTAATTATATATTTTTACAAAGAAAAAAATGTATCTTTGCTGGATATATTAAGAGCGAATTATATATTTTGATAGATCTAATCTAAAATTGAGATTTTCAATAATTATATAAAATATCATAATTTTTTTGTAATTAAGCTTCATACGGGTGGAGACTGTCGGAATTTATGTTGTTTGATGTTTTTGAATTGCAAATATTGGTTACTTTTTAAATAACCACCCCTAAAATGGCTACTATTGCACTTCACCCACCAACTCACCCTCACCATTTTGGCCAAGTCTCAGTCTTCCCTGCAGAACTTGTTCCTCTCCGCCGCCAAATTAAGCTGTACTCTCTCTCTCTCTCTATATATATATATATATAATCCTTTTAATTGTATTAAATAAATATGTAATAATTTTGAAGTGCAAATATATTCTACTTTAAATTTTTCAAGAAATAAACATTGTGAATGCAGGGAACAAAAAGTTTTCGATTAATGGGGGTGATTGAATTGTGCAATACTTCATCAATTTGCATTGGTAGAGCAAAACCCAGTTGTTTAATTGAAGCAAATCATCATCAAAGGAGGAGGAGGAGGAGAATTACTTGTATGGCTTCTTCAGTTTCGGTACAAGAAGAGAGTAATCAGCAGAAACAATGTGTAAATGGGGGTGATTTTATTCGACCCCATCTTCTTAAATTGTCTCCTTATCAACCCATTTTGCCATTTGAGGTGAATATTTAGGACCCATTTATTGTTTTTTGTTTTATGGTTGAGCGGGAGGTCACAGGTTTGAGCTGTGGAAACAATGAAAATAGCCTCTTGTAGAAATGTAGGGTAAGGTAGGTTTACATTAGCAATGTAATAAAACAGGACATGACGCAATTTTACTTAGCTTAAGGATGGAGGATACGTAGTAGGGTAAAGGGTTAGTTAGGTATTCATCGGTGTGATTGAATTATGCAATACTTTATCTAGTTGCATTGGCAGAGCAAAACCCTTTTGTTTAATTGAAGCAAATCATCGTCAGGGGAAGAGAATTATTTGTACAACTTCTTTAGTGTCTGTGCAAGAATAGAGTAATCAGCAGAAACAATGTGTTAAAAAAGGTAATTTTTAACCCATTTTCATAAATTGTCTTCTTATCAACCCATTTTGCCATTTGAGGTGAATATTTAGGCCCCATTTCTTGTTTTCTTGATGTAGACTCTTTTCCTTTTGATTTGTTTGGCCTATTTTGACTTGACACTAAGTTTAAGAAACTTGTGGTCTTAATTTAAAGATATGTCAAATGTACCAAAATGTACTTCAATCTTGTGGTCTTAAAACATGTTATGCCGAAAGTTGAAATTAAAGAGTTGTTAAAAGAGGAAAGGAACAAAAAGTTTTGATTAATGGATGTGATTGAACTATGCAACACTTCATCTATTTGCATTGGTAGAGCAAAACTCAGTTTTTTAATTGAAATGAATCATCATCTAAGGAGGAGGAGAATTACTTGTATAGCTTCTTCAGTTTCAGTACAAGAAGAAAGTAATCATCAACAGGAACAATGTGTAAATGGGGGTGATTTTATTCGAACCCATCTTCTTAAATTGTCTCCTTATCAACCCATTTTGCCATTTGAGGTGAATATGTAGGATCTTTCTTATTTTCTTGCAATCTGTTTGTCATACTTTCCTTTTTAATCCGTTTTGAAAACCGCATCTTTCCTTTTTTAGCTAATTCTTTAATCCCAATTTTTCAAATGACACGTTTAAGACCACAAGATTAAATGGTATTTTGGTACAATTTACATATCTTTAGTTTAAGACTATAGGAGTCAAAAGTCTTCTTTAATTTCTTAAACTCAGTAAAAAAAAAAAGATAAACAAATTGAAATGGAGAGAGTAATTGATCTTGCTTTACAAGTTTGTTTTTTATATGTGGTACTTGAGCTGAGGGTCTATCGAAAACAGTCTCTCTAGCTTCACAAGGTAGGGGTAGTTGTGTACACACCATCCACCGTAGACTCCATTTGTCGGATTGCACTGAATATGTTGTTGTTGTTGCTATATAATTGATTAGATTTGTTTACTCTTTTTATGGTTGAAGTAGTTTAGTTAATGATTTAAGTTATATACACTGACAATGCAATGATCTTTTACACTATTAATGTAAATTCACATGTTATAGCATGTTATCTATCATTTGTTCTAGGTTATGAATCAATGCAATTAGTAGAGTTATCTACAATTACCTTTTAAATGACTTGATTGTGTAAATTTATTCTCAGTGTTCAAAACTTGAATTCGTTTTTAATTGTATTATAAGAGAAAATGCACCAATAATAGTCGACTTTATATTATAACAACAACAACAATAAACCCTGTGTGCCCAATAGACCCTCGGCTCAATAGTCGACCTTATATTGTGTTGACTAAATCAAGTTAAACAATTCAAACTAAAATACTTAGAAAACTTGAATCCCCTACTGATAATGCTCAGTATGGCAGCTAGGACTTTTTGGAGTAGGTGGGACTGGGGGACTTGTATAGGTAAAGACCGTTTGTGTCTTGAATCATTAGGCACACAGGAATTAGTTATGTCATGTTTCTATTTTGTATGTAAACTATTCTAGTTTACTTTTCTTCTTTACTTAGCTAGATAGGCCAAATGGGCTACTAAGAATTTCTTTTTACAATCTTTTCTTCATCACTTTTTTTCTTTTTTCTCTTTTGGTCGATAGACATGTAAAGTTTCTCTGAAAAAATATATGGTTTTTAATGTAAGCATTGAATCATGTATCTGCTATGTAAAAAAAGGTGTTGTAAGGAAAATCTGATATATTTGCTATTTTCCTTCTCATTTATCTGGGATATAATGAGTTAATAGCAACCCATGATTGGTAATTATGTGTCAGATGTGATGCTCTCTTTATTTTTCTGTTGCATCTGAAAAATTGCTTGCAACTGTACAGGTGTTGTCCACTCGTCTTGGTAGAAAGCCTGAGGACATTGTGAAATTAGACGCTAACGAGAACCCATATGGTCCTCCTCCAGAGGCAAGTTGGTATCTTTTGCAATGCCCACTGTTTAATGGCAAAATATCTTTTGGGACATTTTTCTTTTCCGCCTTCTCAGTTTTAAGCTGTTGAAGTTCTTGCAGGTAAACGAAGCTTTGGGGGCTATGAAATTTCCGTATATTTATCCTGATCCTGAAAGCCGTACGTTGCGGGCGGCTCTTGCTGAAGATTCTGGCCTTGAATCTGAATATATTCTTGCTGGGTGTGGTGCAGATGAACTCATTGATTTGATAATGCGGTAAGTATCATGATTAGACTATCCTTTATCTGAATGCTGACTATAAGTGTTTGGCATTTTGAGATATAGTCCTTGTTGACCTACAGTTCAGATAATTAACTGTTCTCTGCTGCAGGTGCGTATTGGATCCTGGTGACAAGATTGTTGATTGCCCACCCACTTTCACAATGTATGAATTTGATGCAGCTGTAAATGGTGCACATGTCATCAAAGGTAGATATGAGCTTTAAGTATGTTCCTTATCATACCATACTGAATCTTACTTCCTTTCTCCTCTAGAGGAGTCTTGGACGTAATTTTTGTGCAACAAATCATCGTTGGTAGAATATACTGTGGGAGATCCTGGAAAAATAAATGCTATGCAGAAATAACTAAAGAAATAAATGTAAGAGGGAAAGATATAAGATCCTATTGTCTTTTAGTTCAAGAAAGACCAAAACTTTCAACTCATAATCTTGAGCAATAGCTTGGTTTTACATTAGATAGAATACCCTAGCATTCGTAATAATATTTTGATCAGTAAAATGTCGTCATTATCTGATGACATCTATTTATGGTTGGGTACCAGCTCTTTTTGATTCCTGAAACAACTACTGGGGTCTAATCATTTTCACCGCAAAGGATGTTGGATTCCTTGCTTACATCATTGTTGACACAAGCTGATTATTTAAGTGCTTTATCGGGGATTGATTAGTTTTCGTAACAATTAGGTGCATAGGAATCACCGCGCTTGTTAGTTGTTTTTTACTTTATCATCTGGCCTTTCTTCATCAATGGCGTATTTCTTGGACCATACTGTGAAAATGTCAAATTTAAGAGAGAAATGGAGTGAGTACAATGAAAATGCAGAGACTCTATATTCAGACAAAGCAATCTTTAAAGCATAGGAGCAAAATGAAATAATCTGAGAATTTCTATTGTTATTCGTTGCGGATAATTATTGTTGAGTTTTTTATCGGTAATCATTAATCTATAGCTCTGTCAAACTGGCAGTGCCTAGGAACCCAGACTTCAGCCTGGATGTAGAACGGATTGCCGAAGTGGTTGAACGTGAGAAACCGAAGTGCATATTTCTGACATCACCTAATAATCCTGATGGGAGGTATTGCTATATTGTATTCTTGGTCTAATTTTCATTGTGGCTGTACTTTGCTCCACTTGATTGTACTGCATATGAGAGTTCTAATTATCTTCAAAGCTTTCGGTCGAACCTTTTCTTTTTCTCTTTCATTATTTTCTAAGTCTACGAGATGGATAAAATGAAGTATTACCAGAATTTCAAGTTTGCCAGTAATACTGTGTTTCTTTTTTAAATTGGGGAAAACACCAAATGAGATGGCCTCACTAGGAAGACACAAACTTTGGAATACTACTCCCTTCATTGTTTGGTGGACAATATGGATGGAAAGAAAAATAAACTTTGGAAGGCAAACATAGAAACATACTTAGCCTAAAAACAAAATTGTTTTTCTTTGCTAGCTTTTTGGTGCAACCTGGCCATTGTAAATGATGTAGATTCCATGCTAGATATGGTTGGGGCTTTGCACACTTTGTAATTTTTAAGGCACCATTGTAGTGTTGTTTTACCATTTACAGAATATCATTACTCCCTCTAGTCCATATTAAGAGAATTGTTGAGATTTTTTTTCATAGTTCAAAATAAGTGAATATTTTAAAGTCCAAGAGAATTGTTAGAACTTTTTTCCCTATTTACCCTTTCATTTAATGAGGTTCTTAAGTACTTCACTTTTTCTGGGATAATAGGTTAAGAATAATTAAAAAGGTAATAGTGGAAAGTAGCCTATAGTTTATGTCCTCAAATGTTTTTCTTAAGGGGTGTGTCATACCCCAACAATTCACTTAATATGGACTAGAGGGAGTACTTATCAATAAAAATAATAATGGCATCATTGGTGTAAAAGGAGCTATAAGGGATTATGAAGTAAACTGAGCAAATATTAGAATTTTTTATTGAAATAATCAAATAACATGTTTATGCAGATGTTTTTCTATATGCTTTCCAGATTTTGCATGTATTTCAGCACTTAAGGCAATTGGACAATTGAAATTTATAATCTATTTAGACAATAAATTTGCTTGTTTTCCAATGCGCCGACTTGTCTTTTTATAGAGTTTGTTTGGCATTATACATTTTGATACCTTACCTCCTTTATGCTGTCATTCTATTGAAACAATCTATCTCATTATTGAACAGTATAATTGATGATGAAACTCTGTTGAAAATACTCCATCTGCCCATATTGGTAATATTGGATGAAGCATATGTTGAGTTTTCTGGTATGGAGTCTAAGATGAAGTGGGTGAAGAAGCATGAGAATTTGATTGTTCTTCGCACGTTCAGCAAAAGAGCTGGTAAGTTCATTCTTTTCCATTTGACATCTATGAGAAATTCAGTATGTGTGCTTGGAAAACCCCTATGCCCTTGATTGCCCTTTTGCTGATATAGTGCAAGATCTTATCAGTTGTGACTGATACGTTCCTCATCTCAACTTGTCTTGTCATATTATCAAATTGTAGTAGTAAATATTTAAAACGGCTTCCTGTGTATTCCTATTTGCTAAACTAGTACAAATGGTGTCATAAATGGGTGTTTGGGATTAAATATGGTTGACTAATTTAAGTGGTATCCCAATCCTCAGGTTTAGCCGGACTGAGAGTAGGATATGGAGCTTTCCCAAAGAGTATTATTGAATTCCTTTGGCGAGCAAAGCAACCATATAATGTGTCTGTCGCTGCTGAAGTTGCTGCTTGTGCTGCATTAAAGAACCCTACTTATCTGGAGGTATCTTAGGATATGGAAAATTTCCACTGCGCATTATTGAATAACTTTTCCTAGATGTTCATAATCTCTTCTATAGGTAACAGTTTCATTCTTTTTTGAAAGCTTTACTGATTTTTGTGTCATTTATGCCAGGATGTGAAAGTGGCACTAGTGCAAGAAAGGGAGAGGCTTTTTAATCTGTTGAAAGAAGTCCCGTTTCTTGATCCATACCCTAGCTATTCTAATTTCATTCTCTGTAAGGTTACGTCTGGACTGGATGCTAAGAAATTAAAGGTAAAAGTGCTTATATTACCAAATTCCATTCTCTTGTAAAGTCAATTCTGTCGCTTTGTCTATTCCAGTTCATTCTTTTGTTCAATTGTCTCATGCCTTTCATTTTGGGCTAAACATTACTATGTAGAAGCTTGAGACCAAGGTGAAAGAAGTATTAAGGAGCATGAATAAAGTAAAATCAGTTTAATAGACTACCTTCTTTCTGTTATGTTATGGTAGAATTAGTTTGATTGCTAAATTACTCTATGGTATGCTTAGCAAGAGACGACCAATCAGTGCTGAGGTAGTGAATTAACATAAGATTGAAAATATGACGTATTCGAGGTCTTTTACAGTGGAATAAGTTGCAGATGAGACTTGGATGTTAGGTGATAGACAAGTTTGAGGAGAACTTGTGGGCCAACTGGGACACCAGTTTTAAGAAGCAATATGCAGACGTCTACTTGGTAGATCGATGCATAATTGCTGTAGCAGTAATAGTAGTATTGAGATTTATATCAAGGCACGGTTGTTAAGTGATCCTATATGCCCTATGCTCACCCTTTCTTGGTACAACATCTTTTATGGATACATACGTGATAATGAAGCAGTTGGAAGTACATCATGTATTCCAGTCTCTCCTACATTTTAACTGTAGAAATTCATGTTGCAGGAAGACCTTGCGACTATGGGAGTAATGATCCGTCACTACAATAACAAAGAACTGAAGGGATATGTTCGCGTCTCTGTAGGCAAGCCCGAGCACACAGAGGCATTAATGAAATGCCTCAAGCACTTCTATTGATCTTGCTTGGGTTCGAAACGACAAAAACTGCAAGTGTCTTATGTTCTCTTACAGTGAAAACAGATTGTGAGTTTTCCTTTGCTAATTGCAAAGGAACCATTCTTCAGAAATAAGTCTTTGTTTGGAAATGAGGAGTCACAGAGTGTACATTATGTTGAAAATGGTCATGCAATGAAATGGCATTTGTAGTTTTGTACCTTTAGACTTTTGTCTTTTTGACCCTTTTTTGCAAAAGATTCAGATTGTAATTTACAGAGATAGGCATCCAGTATCCCCTCGAATTATGGTCAAAGTTGCTACGACACACTCCAACTTCACAAAGTCCTATTACCCCTTGAACTCAATTTTAGCGTATTTTTGTCACCCCTTTGTACTGACGTGACACCTTTATTACATAAAATGGGGCCTACATCAAGTGTGCCACGTCAGCTAAAAAGGTTGACGAAAGGTGTCGCGTCAGCTAAAAAGATTGATAAAAATATACTAAAATTTAGTTCGGGGGTAATAGGAATCCCATGAAGTTGGAGTGTGTCGTTACAAATTTGGTCATAGTTCGAGGATACTGGATGCTTTACTCTAATTTATAAAATGGTTTGACTGATTGAAGAAATATTTTAGCTTTTTCAAAGTAAGGGTGTAAATCTATGTGATTTTATTTATGAAGGATTGGTTTGCTACTAGAGAAGCACTGATGAAGAAACAATTAATCAGTTTTGATTGATTACATAATCAAAATGTTTAGGGATGGAGTCTTTTAAGACAAAAAATACAACTGATTAATCAGTGTAATTTTATAAGTGAAATTTGTTTAGAGATGTATACGCAGATGTTATCCCTACTTCTTTGTGAAGGTAGAGAGACCATTGTCGAAAGAGTTGTCTTTTCCCAATTGTTTGTAATTTGGCTTCTGTTGGTAATAGGGGCGGAGATAGCATACAATGAGAGGGTCCGAACTTTCTTTGGCAGAAAATTATACTATTTATATATGGTTAAAATTATTTTTTATGTAAAATATAGTAGATGTTGAATCTGTTTGGCTAGTTTCTGTGTGTATTAGAATTCTGGCTTCACCACTAGTCGTGGTAAGTAAAAAATTTAATTTTGAATATGCACATTTGGATACCTTAACTTGTCTCCATTGGGTCAGTTGATTATTTTCACCTCTAAGAATGGTAGTAAGAAATCTAGAATTTGAATTTTGAAAAGGCATGATACATAAATGTATCTCTTAACTCTGTCTCAATTGATTTTTATGTCCTTTAATTTTGAGGTTTTATAAATAGACACTAAAATTAATATAGAGTTGAACAATGCCTTACGACGCCATGTAGGACACGAATAGTCACGTAGAATACACAGCCTACTTCTTTAATATAATATACTTCCTTCTATCATTTTATGACATAGTTTTCTTTTTGGGTCCGTCCCAAAATGGATGTCATATTTCCTTATTTGCTAACTTTTTAAAAGCATAATTGCTCATTTATTCTTATTGATCCCTCTTGATTAAAAAGTGAATGCATTACCTATTATTTTTAAAATAAAATTAATACAAATACATTTTTAATAGCAAAGGACAATACAATAAACATTATCAAGTCAAATTCTATTTCTTAAACTTCGTATCCAGTCAAATTAGACCACATAAAATGAGACGAAGAGTCCTTCGGGACGACTCAGTTGATTTAAGAGTGATTATCTACACCGATGACCCGGGTTCGATTCTCACTCAATGCCTTCTGAGTCGAACTTATCGCACAGAGCTTGTCCAGTGCGGTTTATATCCCCTGTATAATTTGTAGGTTATTACACGATGGAAGGTTTACTCAATGCTCACCCAAAGGAGAGAGTTTGTAGCGGCTATAGGTTATCCTGGGGTTCCAAAAGAAATAGAGAAAGTACGTTTAATGTCTATTTATACACACTCAAGATTAAACGACGTAAATACTGACCAAAATTAAGATAAATGACACATTTATATATCACGCCTTTCGAAAAAAAAAATAAAAAAAATCCAAATTGTACATAGACAAAATTCGAAGGAAAGAAAAAAAGAATGCCATAAAGAGGAACAATTTCCATTACAAAAACCCCTCAGAATTTCCATTTCAAGAATCTCAGCAATTTTCCCAATTGCAAAAACCCTAAATCAAGAACATATATATATATATATACATCCGGAAATGATCAATGGTTATGATGACGATGCATCAGCATCAGCATCACCATCACTCCAATGCACCCTCAACTCTTAGATCCCCTAACACTTGTACTCCAAATACCCATCAATTTCCTTCAATCGGGTCACCTGGTTTGGAACTCGGGTCACTACCATTAGCCCGAATTAAGCTATCGGATATCGCCCCCTACGATGGAGCTCCGGTTGGGAATTATTTACGGGCCGTGGAAGCGCTTTCGGGTTCGCTTATGCGGTATAATGCCGCGGTGATTGAGATGAGTGGTGAAGGTACGGCGGTGGTAAAGTGTGGGTTGGAGTCTGTTAGGTATTTTTTTAAGACGAGGGGTGTTGCTCAGAATGGTGGAACTGGAAAGAGTGGTCGTGGGGTTTATATATATAGAGCTGGAAGGTATTTTCTTGGGTTATTGTTTATTGTATTTCCGTTATTGCACTATTTTGTTGCTGTTGGTTATTGTGTTTCGATTATTGCGGCTATTTTGTTGTTGTTAGTGTTGACTTGTTAGTTGTTATGTTTACTTTAGCTGTCGTTTTTCAAATACATACATACATACGGAAATGATAAATGATTATGATCACGATGTATCAGCATCATTGTTACTCCACTACACCCCCAAAACACGCAATCAATACCCAATTTCCTTCAATCCGGTCACCTGCTATAGAACTCGGGTCATTGCCGTTAGCCCGAATTAAGCTCTCTGATATTGCGCCGTACGATGGAGCTCCGGTTGGGGATTATTTACGGGCCGTGGAAGCGCTTTTGGGTTCGCTTATGCGGTATAATGCCGCGGTGATTGAGCTAGGTGGTGAAGGTAAAAGTGTGGGTTGGAGTCTGTTAGGTATTTTTTTAAGATGAGGGGTGTTGCTCAGAATGGTGGAACTGGAAGAGTGGTCGTGGGGTTTATATATATAGAGCTGGACGGTAAGCAGTAGAAGCAAAATGTGTTCTTTTGTTCATTTTTTTGGGTTATTGCATTATTTTGTTGCTGTTGTTTATTTTGTTTTGATTATTGTGGCTATACTGTTGTTGTTGGTGTTTACTTTTCTTTAACTGTCGTTTTTCAAGCACATACATACGGTAATGATAAATGGTTATGATCACGATGTATCAGCATCATCGTCACAACACTACACCCCCAATACACCCAATCAATACCCAATTTCCTTCAATCCGTTCACCTGCTATAGAACTCGGGTCATTGCTGTTAGCCCGAATTAAGCTCTCTGATACTGCACCGTACGATGGATCTCTGGTTGGGAATTATTTATGGACCGTGGAAGCATTTTCGGGCTCTCTTATGTGGTATAATGCCGCGGTGATTGAGCTTTGTGGTGAAGGTACGGCGGTTTTACGATGTGGGTTGGAGCCTGTTTGGTATTTTTTTTAAGACAGGGGGTGTTGGTCAGAATGGTGGGGTTGGTGCTGGTGCTGCTGCTTTGGGCAAGAGTGGTCGTGGGGTTTATGTATACAGAGCCGGGAGGTAATGAGTAGAAGCAAAATGTATTCGTTCTTCCTTTTTTATTGGCTGTAGAATTTAACTACAAGGGCCATTTTATTGCAAGGCTAAACAATTTGGAATAAAAGAACATGTTGGTAGTAAATGAATTTGTTGATGAGAGTGTCCATGATGAAGCTAAAACTCACTTCAATAAATAGATAAAAATGTATGCATTGTTACTTACTCGAAAATGCTAAGGGATAAACGATAGAAAGTACCTGATACCAATAAGGTTTCATTGCAATGCACTTCAGCAGTTCCCTATCCTAATGGCTAGTTGGGGCAGACTGGGTAATAGAAAGCCATTGAGAAGGTTGTGGAGCACTCTGCCAGCTTGTAGATGTTGGGTTTTGTGGGGTTAAAGAAATTTGTGGTGCTTTGAGGAAAAGCACATCTCTTTACAGGTGCTAAAGTACAAGTGTCTATGGTTTGGTTTTTGGTTGCAACATACAAGATGTGAAGGTTGAAGATAGCATGTTAGAGTTCATCAAGTCATTACAGGAATATAGAGTTGTACGAATCGAGCCTTTCTTTTTTGTTTTTGTATAGATGGTTCCTTCTGTACGCGATGCCAAACACCATCTTAATGCTTAGTTTTTTTTAATCAAATGAATTACTTACGTACCAGTTAAAAAAAGTTTGGTCTATTTGAATTTGAATACATTCTTGTTAAGTCTGTCTAGTTCCTTTTTAGTAGTCTCAAACGTCTCAAATTTAAGCCTTAAGATGTTCTTCCTCATGGGATTAAAGATCTGATAATCAGCTTTTATGTGTTAGGCCTTTGGAAGACATGGACTCTTCGCCCCCATGCATGACTGAAGTTTTCCGCTGCATGGGAAGAGCAGCTCGTGCTGCTTTATGTGTAATTGCAAGGCATCTTCGATTGCGAAGCGAGTAAGAACTTCTGTCAAGGCTTAATCATATCATTCAGATCCTCTTTATATCTTAAGTGCATTCTGACGAAACACGTGGTGCTCTGTAGTGTTTTTGATCACTTGCTTGATGATAATCCGTTGCCTGTTAATGAGGCCTCTTCATCCGTTGTTGTTGCAACCTTCTCCAATACCACCTCTCAAAATGGGAAAGGAGCTATTGGAGGAGGGAAGCTAGTTACAAATGGTGAAGTAGAGAAGGGGCTGTTGACACTAGTTTCATCTGATGCTCCTGGTCTTCAGGTATTCCTGTTAATTTCTTCCAGATTTTTCATTTGAATTTCAGATTGTGCATAGCTTCCAAATAATATGTTATAACTTCTATTCTGGATTCTCCTTGTATATATATTTTAAAAAAAACTTTTTTCTCGATCTGTAACTTCAAAAAAAGACCTCCTTTCTCGATCCTCTGTGCTATCAGTCATTTTCCTTGTTGTTTCTTTTTTATCCCTAGGTTTGTGATCCCAATGGTCGTTGGTATCTAGCAGATAGTGGCTTGACCCCTGGGGATTTACTATTGCTTACTGGGAAAGCTCTCAGCCATGCTACTGCTGGTCTTCGTCCTGCAGCCGTATACAGAGGCACAGCTGATCACTGTGTGGGCACTACTTGTGGTGGAAGGTAGACATGGCTTGTAGAACTTTTAAGTGGCTTACGAAATTCAGTCTACTCAAATACTGAGCTCTGCAGCTACATCTTGTAGGACATCACTTGCATTTAGACTTATACCTCAGAGCAATGCAATACTGGATTGTTCTCCGATTACAGCTGCTGGTCATGTTATTCCTCAGAGCTACGTGCCAATATCTGTTAGCCAGTTTATGGATGACCTTTCCGCTGAGGAAGACATGCTTTGTTGCAATACTGATAATGCTTCTGTAAGTATTATTTCTTTTCAGATGACCAAATGGTGTTTCTTGAAGTCAATTGCACCGGCAATAGCCTTTTTCTGCAAAGTTATAATGCTATGGGGTCTGTTTAGGTTTTATATTGAGTAAGAACTTCAATTTAGAAGTGAGTGCCTCATACTCAAAATCTCCTCCTATTTCTCTCCACCCTTATCAACTCTTCCTTCCTATCAGTACAAAATATAGTTCATTAATTCGGCAAACACCAGCACTAAGATGGTGCTTGTCAGTTGCAGAACACCCTATACAATCATTTTCCTCCCGTAATTGAGTAACAATGTCAATGAAGCTATGTTCATTGTGTGCATTTATTAACTTACACCAGAGTAGAATTTAAGGATTCTTATTTTAGCAACTGCCAGTGTGGCTTTCTGCACCTCTTGTTCCTCGCTGTAGCACCCAGCATACCTCAAGAATGATCATTCAAAGCCTTTTCATCCCTTTCCTGATCTTGTAACCACTCACAGTTACAACTATGCCTCACTCCCAAACAAGTTGAGATCTGCTATATGAATCCTGAAAGAAGCATCTAGTGTTAAGCACGCTTCATGTGTAATCATCTAACAAAAAACATGAGGCCTCCTCCTAGGGGGCTTTTGTCCCCTAGCTCATTTTTTTCCTCTCTCAACATCTCTTGCTTGTTGCATGGGGGCATGGAGATTCATCTCTCATACCACGATGTAGCTTTATTTGGAAAAATATTCTCCTTGGAAGATTGGCGCTATTTCTTTACTTTGGATGGTCAATTCCACATGAACTGGAGGAAAAATAACTTCATTTGAATGCAGCACAAATAGACATGTCATTCTAGGAGAAGGGGAGACATCTCATTCGAGGTCAAGATCAGAATGTGGCTCGAGACAATCTCGAAAAGGGATATATCAATGTGGAATTTTAAAATTGTCCACTTCTTCACGTACTAGACCTCGGATAACCTTCTCTTTTGATACGTATTTAGTTGGATATATACTCTTCCTTGCATAACACGTCTTTTATAATTATACAGAAAAATGAAAATTGTTCTTGTGGTGGAAATTAAAACAATTGATGTTTGTTATTCTTTACCTACATTGGCTGTTTGATACCGCATTAATTGGACCATGGATATCTTGGTCTGAATACAACATAAGAAGAAATCTCATTCTTGATCTGGATCAGCAGGTTGCTCGAGAAAATCTAAATAAGGAACCATCACTCAGAAGTGTTCTTTCAGATCCCTTATCGTAAGTTTTAATTTGTCAAATAGACTTTTCTCCTTCTTTCTGCTTAGATATAGAAGCATATTTACTTATAAGAAATATAGCAGCATTTTTTTTGTATATTAAAAATCTTAGACTTTCTCTGTCTCAAACTTTTAACCTATTGAATAGACGTCCCTTACTTCCTTTTATAGCAAGAAGTTCAACAAACGTTTCTGTAGATGCCTTGCTAGGCAACTATAAAAAACTAACAGAGACATAACATTACCATATAGATGCCTTATACTTGCAAACAGAACCACTGAAAAGATCTAAAGATTTGGTATGCCATCTCTACATGGTATTCTTATAAGAAATGTGGTTTGGTTACAGGAGCTATTGAGTTATTGAACACATATGCACGACTCTATGGAATCGAGATAATTCTAGTTTTTTTTGCTGCAAATACTTACAGACTTTTTGCTACCTCAATCATGTGGAGTTAACACCCCATCATCACCTCCAACAGAGGAAAAACAATAAGCAGAAAAATCAAAACTTCCATCTCTGTTAGTTGAGTTGTGAGTTCCTTCTGCGATCTGAAAAAAGATGGATATTAATAAAGCCAAAAAGAGGCCTTTGTCAAAATATAAGAAACAATTGAAAGCTGCACCTTCAGTTGTGAAGCTTTATTTTTAAAATGCATGTATCTCACTTACATGTTGCAGAATGTGCAGAAGTGAGGGCTAAAGACTACAAATATCTTATAACAGTTTTGAGATGTTGCAAAAAGCTTTCAGATGATTTTCTCTGCTATTTTGTAAATTTTTAGCAGCTTCACGCATTTTGAGGCCAAGAGGAACTCGAGCATTAAAAGCAACTAAAGCATTAAAAACAATACATCAATTTGCATACTGAGACTTAACCAGAATAAATTCAAGAAGTGGATAAAGAATTTGGAACTTGCATCTGTGTTTTCCTATGGAAAGGTAGGAGCATCTTGTGCTCTTGAAAAGCTATATTACCTACTCTTGTTTGGCCCGTAAACTAGTTAAATAGTGCATGACAACAGTGTGCTGTGGTATACATAATGTTGAACTAAGCATATTAGTTTCAACTTCTCCTATCAAATTTTAATCCGGAACATTTTGTATCCCCCTTAATTGAACTTGATAGTCATATTAACATATGAATGGTTAATTTGAATTAGTTTCTTTCATCTGGAAAATGTAATTACTTTTACCATTACAATGTGAAACATTGCAGTGGCTCATTCCTTGAAGATGCTATGTTTGTTTCATGTGGACATTCCTTTGGTGGTCTATTGCTGAAAAGGGTTATTGATATGGTAGGAGTTTTTATCTCTATCCATTTTTCTGCTATAATAAGAATGTGAAGATTATAAATTGGTATGAGCTGCCAGAGACTTTGACCAAACCATACATGGAATATTGGTGCAACTGCTTCATTCACAAAGCCACACTTGATTGAACATCATTTTCCTTTTTGGTTTCATGTTGTTGTCTTCATTTGCATGGGCTATTGATGAATGAGTCAGAAACATAATCACTTTCATCTCTTCATGACAGGCAAGATGTACCCTCTGCAATGCTGAAATTGAGCGTGGTTCCTTAATTCCTAACCACGGTTAGCTCCAGTTCATTTTTTCGCTGTCTCTATATGCATATCTTCTCCTTTGGACTTTCTTTTTTCTAAAAAAATTGTTTTCTAATGCACTCTACCTGATTCTCTTCTGGTACCTCTTATTCAATTTTTGATGATTATTCTCATTAATTCTGCCATCTGTTTTACACAATGGATTTCATCTTCAGTACTGAGAGCTGCAGCCGCAGCAGTGAAGCATGAGGATGACCGAAGACTTTTCCACAATGCTGCTCTTAGAAAGCGTCGAAAAGAAGTGGGAGACAATAGGGTAAGCTTTGATCTTCCCCGTTTTGCTGCAACGTTGTCCATCCAAGCTGCTTAGTAGAGCTCATTGTCAGTTTTCTGGTAAAAGGAACTATCTTAATCTGATTCTGACTTTTATGCAAAGACATGAAAACTAATATGTCCTAGTTGTTTTTTGGATAATTTTCCGTCTCAAGTGCTCACAAGATTATATATTTGGGATCCTAGTTGATTTTTTGATAATTTTCTGTCTCAAGCTATGTTGCTCGGATACGGGTGTGGGCACCCGACACGATAGCGGATATAGAAGTTGGATTTGTCATTACCTAAATCATAGGTTTCGGGTTTATGGATAGGTCATCCCTGTACTATAATATTCAACAATTGACTTCTTTATAAGAGATGTTATTTACTTAACATAAGGATAGGTCATCTCCGTACTCTTGGCAGGATCCTCGAGTATTGTTCTCCTTCACTGAGTAATTGGATTTGGGGATGGGTGGGGTGGGGTGGGGGTGGGGGGGTGTTCCGCAGTTAGCTAGTGCTGGAATCATTGGAATCTAAAATGCTGGCAGAACACTGTCATATCAACAGACCTCCCGCTTTGAAGGAGGTGGTTGGAAAGTATCTACTGAATCTCTAATTATTAATGATCCCGGAGGTCAGAAATTTGTTATTAGAATTGTTAGCCTATTGTCTCCTTATAGTTATAGATAAAATCGCATTTTGACAATAGCAAGTTGAACTTAACTTATTGGTGTACGTACTGAGATGTCCTGAGCAAATCTTAAATTTCTTGCTTCATTTACCTATAAATGTTTGAAATTTGGAATTTGCTGTGTTAAATGTACCTGTGTGAATGATTCTACGAAAGTCCTCATTACTTCATTCCTTCCAGGAAAATGGCGAGGTTCCTTCCGAAAATGGACCCAATAAAGGTGTTCAGTATCCATTCTCAGTGAATGAGAAAGTTCTTATAAGGGTGAGATCCTTTCGCCTGGGCATTGTAAATTCTTCGAAACTATAAGATAATTCATCGGATTACAGTAATGAGAATGCGCAACTATGCAGGGAAATAGGAGGACACCAGATAAATTTGTTGGAAAGGAAGCTGTAATCACATCACAGTGTCTTAATGGATGGTTAGCTGCCTGAGCATTTCATTAATATTTTGCTTACCTTAACATTTATTGTGTGGAGTAGGCTGTGCATTGTTTTAGCTTAAATTACTGAAATCTTGGTGATACACGATGCAAGACCATCCAATATAGAGAAGTAACGAATTGGACAGCTTAAAACTTAAGCTATCATTTTGTTATCAATTGAGTAGGCTTTGGTTCTGCAATGTAGTCTTAAATTGTAGTTAATGGTGCCTTAAATTAGAATAAATATGGTAGACATCTTGGACATTCTTGAATTTTGCAAGTTGTTTTCTGTGGGTCATTATTATAAGTCTTTGGAGGTCATGTTCATGTCATAGTTAACCACTTAATTTCCGTACGTACACCTTCTCACACAATTTAGTCCAATTCAGATATCCATAATAGTTTAGGAAATAGATATACCTTTACTTCAGGAAAACTGTGTAACGTATGTAACCGAAATATTCAAGAACCAATTGAACAGAAGTGCTTCCTGTGTTCAGTTATCCTCTAAAAACTTCAATGAAATTCTGTCAAAATTGATTGACAAATTTAGGAGTTTTTAGTCCAATACGAGAAAATGAATCCCTGACGGAATGTATGTTCCATTATATTAAAAGAATTGTATTTCAGTTGCTACTGTAATCTAGTTCCTGTAAAACTTCTTTCATTCCTTCAGTGTCATAAGAGATGAATACCATTTCCCTATAATATGTTTTAAACAACTATATGGTGCCACAGTGATATATTAAACAACTATTTGGTTCCTTTTACGATGTATGAGGCTGGTTTGCTGGACACCTGATACCCTAGCTGTTTGTGTCATCATTTAATTCTTAATAAGCAGATTGCAGTCGTGGCTGAGACAATAACACTTCCTGGCAAATGTTCCGGTCATGCATTCAAAAGTAGCTGGACTGGCAGTGAAGTTTGGTTCTTCTTGTGTTTAAGGATTGCTAAAAATGATCTTCTCTTCTCAATTTCTCCAGGTATTTGCTTAAGATTTTGGACAGTGGAGAGAATGTTCGGTTGCAGTACCGCTCTCTGCGTAAAATCCTTCCTCCACAGGAGACAGAGGAGAGATGCCAGTCACAGACAGTTCAGAACAGTAGCTAATTTACAACCAATTTCCATGTGGATTATGTTGTGTAGAACCTATACCCTCTATACTGCTCAACTTTGAAGCTGCAACTTTTTTTTCCATGTAACACGTAATGTTCGACACGTTTTTTTAAAAAAAAAAAAAAAAATGGGGTGGGGGGTGGGGGGTAAAATCCTTGATAGTTGCTTGTATAAGATTGTAAAGAAACACCACTCCCTGGATAGAGAAATTTGAGATTGAATAAGAAGCTCATTTTTCGTGAAAATTCTTTGCATGATGTATCCATCAGTTTAATTTTTCAGTGGTCATCTATGTATTCATCACTTATCACTTGCAGTTCTGATGCTCAAACTCAGATTTGAGCCGACAAGTCACACACTCGGAACATAGGCAACTTCGTACACAACAGGATTTAAACCCGAGACCTCTGATTAGAGATGAAGTACTCTCCATTTCACCACAAGTGTTGGTTGAAAAATTCTTCTTAATTCCAAAGCATGAATTAACTATAAGATATTGATTTGATTGAATGATGGATGATGATATTAAACTAGTGGTTGTGAAGAGAGCAAATATCATGTTATAGAGGTTCAAATATTTTTTATCCCAAATAGAAAGAATGCCCATATATTAGATCAGTGAAAATACCTTTTAACACATTGTGTTTTGAAAATTGGAAAAGGTCATCAGTATTGCATATTTTTATAATTTATAAATCATTTGTTGAAATGAATACATCAGGAAATTTTCTTTTTAAAAAAAACTAAGAACTTAGCCATGAAACTTGTACAAAGTGAGAACCTTTAAATTGAAAAGTAACTTTACATGCAAATAATCTAGAAAGAAATATAACACTTCATACTTTTACATACAGTAGAAAAAGGGGGGAAATGGAATATCCCATGTGAATTATCTTTCATTTTTTTTCATTTCCCATGTGGTATCCAGTACCCGCATTGAGACTTGACTTAAGCCGGATCCAAGCCGGGAAGTCCCACACTGAGGGGCCTAAAAACGTTTCCTAATAAAGGTGATTCCACACTCGGAGCTCGAATCCAAAACTTGTGGTTAAGGGCGAAAGAATACTTAGCACTCCACCGCTACATGTGAATTATGAACATGTATTTTTTTTCCTGTTTTTTTAGAAGTACTGACTTCTACAAAGCCTAGGCAAAGCTTTAGTATGAGTCCCATTCTTAACCATTTTAGTCATTTGACCTTTCATATCTTTGCATATTTTTTCCAACTCCACAACTCTCCATTGCATCTTTTGTAAATGTAGCCTCATATACTCATGTTCCTCTTCTTGCAAACTCTGATGATCACTTGAAGTACTTGAACTTTGATGATCACTCTTGTTTGTCTTGTACAAAACCAGTTGGCTATTGTTGTCTTTTATTGTTGGAATGGTTGAACAACTCTGAGATGCAAGTGCTTTCACAGAAATTCTTGGTGAAATTCTTGGATTCTTTGCCAAGTCCTTGCATGCTTCTAAGCTTAGTTTCTCATAGTTTAGACATCTGCATAATCTTGATCTTTCCTCTAATGAAAGAGCTGGATGAGACTGCAATCAAAAATACATACCAATGACACCATAATGTCCCATGTTAATTAGGTGCAAGCAGAGGCGGAGCCAGAATTTCAACTAAGAGGGTTCAATATTTGAAGAAAACCTAGCCCAAGGGGGCTCAACACCTATTATAGATACATAAAAATAATTTTAATCATGTATAAATGATATATTCTTTTATCGAAGAGGGTTCGGATGAATCCCCTACCAAAGGGCTAGCTCCGCCCCTGGGTGTAAAGAAACTTACCCCGGTTTCTATTTGTTTGTCTGGTTTTTACCTGACACCGCATTTAGAATAAGTAAAAAAAGACTTTTAAATCTTATATATGATCTTAAACTAAAGATATGTATACTGTACCAAAATGTCTTTAGTTTTATGATCTTAAACATGTCAGGTAGAGAGAGACATTCTCTTTTAAACGGACTAAAGAAAAAGTAAAACAAGCAAACTAAAACAAAGGGAGTAACAAATAAGGCAAAATGAAAATCATTACTCTTCCTTTTCCATTTTGTATGACACTTGTTTCTTTGAAACCATTTTTATCTTTAAACTTCATGATCTTACTGATATGAGAAATGTGATGACATATTTATGATCATACTCCCTCCGTTCACTTTTACTTGTCACAAATTTCCTAATTGTATTTCTATTTTTACTTGTCCTTTTTTACATATCAAGAAAAGACAATCTTTTTTTTTTTTACCTATTTTACCCTTAGCATTAATTGCATTTTCTCCAAATTAACTTTAGCACACAATGTAAACATCATTTAACAAGGGTACTATGGTAAAACAATCATGTTATTAATTATTTTTCTTAATATGTATGTCATTCCAATTTGTGACAAGTAAAACTGAAAGGGGGAGTAATTCTAAAGGGTATCAGAAGTATGTCTTTCTTACTTAAACTTTGTGTTCAGCTATGTTGTTCAGATTTTTTTAAAAAAATGACATTAGATATGCATCCGATCTTTAAAAATAGTACAGTAGTTTTGAAGGATCAAACATGAGTGTGACATTTTTGTAAAGAATCATAGCAACTTAAGTGTTCAATCAAATATCATAATATATATTTGATAGATGAAAAAAGTTAGTTATAAAGATGAGTTAGAACATAAAAGGACAAAGAAAAAACCAAACAGAAAGATCAATTAAAACTACCAAAAAATCTTTCAATAACTTAAAGACTGTCCAAGAAAGGTGTTGCTGTTATAGCAACTACCAATCAGGTATTAAGGGTCCCATGTATAGATAACTAATTGGTTGTCATAAAAGTACTCACCAATTAATGAAGTCACAAGTTTCCATGACAAACTTTTATGACCCCCACTGTTTTTCCATTTTAAGTCCAAAATTTGAAACTCATAGTACTAAATTCACACAAAAAAACATATTGAGTTTTCTCATCAATGCTGCACATAGATGCCTTTATGAGTTATTGTGTCATATTATAAAGCATTTCCCCTTCCAACAAAAAAAACATGAAAGTATGTTTTGTCTTTGTTTAAAGAGTTAATACATAAAAATGATCCTAAATTTGACACTAAATTATAATTTTGATCTTAAACTTTGATAGTGCACAAATAGGACCTTTAACTATTCAAAACCTGAGCAAATATGACCTCCGATTTTGCAACTCCATGCGTGAGTCTCACTCGTGCCTACGTGGAAAGGTAATCCAATCACACGGTGCCACGCCGTTAAAAGGGCTGACTTGGAGAGAGGTCATATTTGTGCAGTTTTAAATAGTTAAAGGTCATATTTGTGCACTGTCAAAGTTTTATTTTTTGTGTTAAAACGGCATCGTTTTTTTTATTATTATTATTATTATTATAATTTTTTTATTTATTTCTATAGTAGCAACACCTAACTTTTTTTAATTTTAAAAAATTATTATTATTTTATTTATTTATATAGCAGCAGCACCTAGCTTTTTTATAATTAAAAAAAAACAGTCACTAGCAGGGATCGAACCTGCACAGTATGCTGAAGTAAGCGCCCAAGAAGAGCAAATAACACCATTAGGCTATCTCAGTGTCTTGTTTCATGTGGTTCAACATTAATATACGTACATAAATATACATTTTCTATCTGATATATATACAACGTAATTTTTTTACCGAGGGGGTTCGGGTGAACCCCATGGCAACCACGTAGGTCCGCCCCTCGTTAATTTAATAACATTTAATTACGTTAATTTGATAACGTTAATTTATATACTACTACTATCCTTAATAACATTAATTTAATAACGTTTTATTAAAACTATAATTTTTTTATTATTAGTATAGTTTCATCTTTAATTTAATAGTTAAATAAATAATATTTAGATATATTATATAACTTAAATTTGTCCTCTGTTTTATAATATATATACATACCCGCTCAATTTTTTCATATGAGGCTGACCCGCCTAATTAATAAATTTTCAATATTGCTTTTTTTTTCGCAATGCCAAAAGAAATTAGATGTCATTTTCATCTTTGAGCCGAAAATAATAAAAAAATAATAGTGAAGAGTCATTTAAAGGTCATATTTGTGCAGTTTTGAATAGTTAAAGGTCATATTTGTGCACTGTCAAAGTTTAAGGTCATATTTATGTATTATGCCCTTAGATTTTAAGCTGGACGCACCCAGTTTTGCGTGTTGAACACGCGTTTGTCACGTAGGATTGGAGGTCATATTTGTGCAATTTTGAATAGTTAAAGGTCATATTTGTGCACTGTTAAAGTTATAATTTGGTGTCAAGTTTAGGGTCATTTTTATGTATTAACTCTTGTTTAAATTCATAAACTATGTTATTCCAACGACAACATACTCAGTGTACTCCCACAAAATGGAGTGTGGGGAGAATAAAGTGCACGCAAGTAGAAAGACTGTTTCCAATAGACCCCGGGCTCAAAAATAAACTATGATATACCAGACTCTTTAAAAATATCGACGGATGCGTGTCGAATTCTTTAAAAATTATAATTTCTAGAGGATTAAACACGAGTACGATAATATTTCAGAGAGTTTGAACAACACACTCCACAAGTATGATTGACAGCCACTACTGCCTCATAGTACTCATTTAGCTAAAGCTAAAATTATACAGTTTATTTTATAACCGTTACATCCTTGCGCACACCTCGATTAAATATACGAGATATCTGTCACCTCTCACCAGAAACAGTTAACTCTGTCCACCAAGACTATAACAGATGGAAAGAATCACCTAGTGTTTGTTTCAACATCTATTAGAAATTGAATCTATGATCTCATGACGCTCATCCCAACTTCACTGAATTACTAGGTGACACCTTTCAATGCTAAAGCTAAAATTGTACTAAGATACAGTCTGTTTGATTAATCATTGAAATAAAACAGTGTTGCATTTCTTATCAAGTGGAGACCTTGGTGAGTTTTCCCAAAAAGATTCAAACAAAATTCCACAAAGACACATTTTTTTTTTTTCTCCATATGAAAAGAGGAGCAAAAGGCTGAAAAGTAGTATTGCCTTGTTGGGAGGACATCTTCTTGTCTTATTCCATATCTTTTACCATTTGTCAGAACCTTAAAAACTTTTTATCCAAAGGCATGTGAAATTATTATTACTCCCTCTTTTCAATCAGTTCCAAATATATATATATATTTATAATAACAACACAAATATCTATCATTTATTTTGAATCACAAGTGTTAAATATTTTTCAACAAAATGGGTTTTAAGTAGCTAAATTGTTTGGACTTCAAAAATACTATGGTATCCATGATGGATCCTTCACATATACACTACTTTTTAAAAATCCAACATATCGCACAATATTTTACTTACCCCCTCAACGAAGTATAGACTTTTCACTTTACTTAGCTATTTTCGAAAATTAAGAAAGTCTTATTACTTTTTTTCTCATACTATCTTACGTATTAATTAACTTCAGAATGTAATAGTCAAATTTAGAGTTCTAAAGCATCATTAATAAGATTAGTTTAGTAAAATACACTTTTAATTGAAGCCTTTTTAACGAGCGTGTCAGGTCGAATAGGGTCAATTAAAATGAAACGGCCGGAACAGTAATAAATTACTACGTAGCATTTATTACTTCATGGATAGGAAGATGAAAGAGAAGAAAACAAATGAGTTGAGTAACAATTACCTCAAGATAGATATCAATGGCTCTGTAGACCCCATCAAAACAATCCCTTGCATGATCTGGTAAACTTTCAGCAACACCAAGAAACTTTGATATTTTAAGACTTTGATCTGGTGCAATCTCTCTCAAATACTTATCAATCAACCTTCCAACTTTTCTCAATTTTGTCATTGAAACTTTATCATCATCATGACGTTGATACTGAGGTAGTGGTACAGACTGCGTACACTGAAGTTGTTGTTGATGGACAAAAACTCTAATCAATCTCATTACAAGATTCACATCATAAACACCTCCATTATGACCACCACCAGAAACAAGTATATCATCCAATGTTGCTTGATCAAGCATTCCACCTATCAATTTCTCCAAACTACCCCTACATTCTTTACTAATACCAAAGCCACATACAATTCTCAACACCCCAAAAAGATTTCTGCAAGAAAATGCAGTTTTCCCTATGCAAACAACACCATAAACTACTGTATCAGCAAGCCCACTATACTCATTCCTTGAAAACACATTGTTAGTACCTTGTGCTGATGTTTTTATGTAGTAAAGCAAGAATCTTGTAAGAAGTAAACTGTTGTTTTCACCACCAAAAGCACCTAAAGTCCTCAAGAACTCTTGTATCATTCTTGGGGGCAAAATGGTCATTTCCTCAAACCACCAAGAACATGACTTTGTATGTTCAGAGCCCCTAAAAAGTGTGCTAATATCTGAATTTTGAGCAATCTTGGCAAGTAATGAAGTCATAAGCCTTTGAATTAGCCCACAAGAATATGCATAATCAAGAAAAAGTTCACAACTCTTTAGGGATTTCACAATGTCATGCCATGACCAATAGTACAATCCTTCAAGAAAGGTCTCAGCTTGATGCAAAAGATTACAAGAAGACCATTTTTCTGACATTTCAAGAAAATTTGCTGAGCAAAATAGGAGACAAACATTGGAGACGGTGATTTTAATGTTGTTGTTGTTGTTGTAACAGAATCTTGAAATTAGTTCAAACCCTTCTGAACCACCTGGGAAATCAAGAATCTCAATACCTGAATTCTTTATCTGTGTTTTCTTTTTCTCTTGTTTGATTAACTTCCTTAACTTACCAGAAAATCTTGAAAGGACTTTCTGCAGAGAAACAGAAGAAATTGTTGGTAAAACAACAACAACAACAAACATATCCAGTGAAATTTCACGAGTGAGGCCTGGGGAAGATAAGAGTGTAACGCAAATCTTACAACTACCTCGTGGGGGAAAAATAGAGAGGCTGTTTTCGAATGACCTCGGCTCAAGTGTAGCAAAGCCAAGTACAACATACCCAATGAAATCTGACAAGTGAAATCTGAAGAAGGCAGAGTGTACTCAGAACTTACCACTACCTCGTGTCGAGGTAGAGATCGAGGCTGTTTCCGACAGACCCTCAGCTCAAGTGTAGCAATTTCAAGTACAACGTACCCAGTGAAATCTGACAAGTGAAGTCTACACGGACCTTACCACTACCTCGTGGAGGTAGAGAGGCTGTTTTCAAAAGACCATCGGCTCAAGTGTAGCAATTCCACGTACAACATGCCCAGTGAAATCCGACAAGTGAAGTCCGGGTAGAATAGAGTGTACACAAACCTTACCACTACCTCGTGGAGGTAGAGAGGCTGTGTCCAAAAGACGCTCGACTCAAGTGTAACAATTCTAAGCAACTAACAAGGAAAGCATTGCAAAGTCTACGCGAAAAAAAAACAAGAACCACAACAACAATAAAATAATGCGATAAACGAAACACAGTAAACACAATAACTAAAGATAGTTAATTTGGATGAAAAAATTGAAAAGTGGGAGTTCCAAGATTGGAGTTTTATTAAATTTTTTTCTAATGTTACCTGGTGCAGAAAGAATGTCTGTTGACCATTTACATGAATTTGGAGATCACAGGGAGATTGTAATTGGAGTGGCATGGCTACTTTTTCTTTTGCATTCAATGAAACCAAGACAAAGTTTAAAATGAGAAAAAAGTGCTTTAAATTTAGTAATTGACAGAACACAAATGGCCTCTCACAAGCTTTTGTTACATGTGAAACAACTTATATACTAACCCCACCCCAACCATATAGTAGCGAAGTCAGAAATTTAGCAAAGAGTGTGTAATTTTTATTTTTAGTTGTGTTAAGGGCGCATAAAGGGGAGCCTCGGCGTAACCGATAAAGTTGATATCACGTGAAGTCATGAGTTAAAGCCTTAAAAATAGTAGACCTAGACCTTTTTGTGGTCGCGCTCTTCTTCGACTCATGTGTATAGGAGGAGTTTTAGTACATCGAGCTGTTTTTTTTTTTTTTTTTATGTGTGTTAAGAGGTGTAAGTATCAATTGTCGATTATACTTTTATTACATCTTTTCGTAGATTATTTGTGTTTTAAGCTGGGATCTATTGGAAACAACCTTTCTATTCACGTCTGAGTAGATTGTAGAGGTAAGATGTACACGCTACGTTTTCCAAACCTTATTTCGTGAGACTATACTAGATATGTTATGTTGTTGTTGTTATTGTTTATGTTGCTCGGACTCTTCAAAAATATCATTAGGTATATGTCAGATTCTTTAAAAATAATATATTTTTGAGTGATCCAACACGAATGCGGTAATATTTTTGAAGAGTTTAAGCAACTTAGGTTATAGTTTTTGTTATAAGGTTATCTAAAATTTAATATAATAATAAATAATATTTAACCTGTATATACATCATAATTTTCTGATAAAAAATATGCATCGAACCATTCTTCGCCTAAGGTGGCTCGCCCAGGCCCCACACACATACACTCACCCCAACACATACACAAACAATGGATTTAACTATACACACAAAAAAACAGAAGCTTCATATTATTGGTGTATTTTAGTATGTTATAGAAAATAATTAAATTTATTTTTTGGAAATATCAATTTCATTTTCTATGGGCTTAGTTATTTGTATTCATCTTTTAGCTGACATGATTATGAAAAAATTTATATACTTCCCCTCCATACATGAAGATCTGTGTCTTGAGTTGCGGATCTATCAAAAATAATCTTTATAATTTTAAGAGATAAAATTTATGTATATTTTATTCTTTTCAAATCTCATTTTATAAAATTATATTGTGTACTTTATTGTTGTTGCAGATTTGAGATTAGAATTTTATGAATTTTTGTAGCGATTTTAAATTAATAATAATAATAATAATAATAATAATAATAATATTCATATATATAAAAGGATAGCATGATGATTGATGATGCATTAAAACTTTCGTTATGCGTGAAATTTATAAAAAAAGACAGAAGTACAAAATTCTATTATATGAAATCTTACCCTATATTTTTGTAAAAGATCATTTCCAGGACTTGAACCTTGAAAAAATATGTATACAGGGACGGAGCTAGCTAATAGTAAGAGGGTTCATCCGACCCTCCTTCAATGAAAAATTATACTATTTATATAAATTTAAAACTATTTTTCATATATATATATATATAGCGGATGTTGAACCACCCTCGGCTAGTTTTTTTTATATATTGCATAGACATATTGTGGACAAAAACAAAACTAGTGAGCATATTTATTAAAAAATATATAAAAAAAAAAAGGGGCTACTTGTTGTTCAGTTTAGCAACATCACGAGTTCAGTTTTTCTGTACTTTAATGACATCAAATACATAAATTGATTCTACTGTCCCTACAATATTTTAAAAATTCGATATGGTAATTTCAGTGTTTGATTTTTAAAAATGTTGTATCATTATTATATCATATCAATTCAGTATGATTCGGTATTTTGGTGTTCGGATTTCAGTATTAGCAGTATGATAATCGATAATCATAGTTTGTTCAACTTCGACTATATATACATAATAGAGTATTATTACTTCGACTTTTCAAAAGCATGTCTCAATTGTATCGTAACTACACATTACGCATGTAGAAATATATATTCTAAAGGAAGTATAAACAACTCCTTATGTTAATCAATTACACAAAAAAGACATTACAATCAAGATAAAATAGACACACACACACATATATATATATATATACACTTCGGTATGGTATTTAATTGTTCGGTATGTCATTTATAAATACCGAATACCATATCATATATCAACAAAATTTAAAATGTATAACATATATCATATTAAATACCATAATACCAAAATAACAATATCAAAAATTTTGATTCGGTATACACCATACTATGTCCACCCCTACTAGCAAGTACTAATGAATTTCCTTTGCTATTCTGAAACTTTATGTCAAGTTAAAATGATGAAATGAATGGAGTAGTTTCTACCCTATTTGCGCTTATGTTGCTTGGACTCTTTAAAAATGACAATTGATATACATCAGATTCTTCAAAAATAGTGCATTTTTAAAGGACATGATACGAATTTGACATTAATTTTGAAGAGTCCGAGGTCTTCAAAAATAGTGCATTTTTGAAGGACACGATACGAATTTGACATCAATTTTGAAGAGTCCGAGCAACATAGATTTACGCAATATAACTTTTCAGATAAGGAGATACTATAATTAAACCTCTTTTTCCAAACTCGATCCAGCCTATGTAATTAGTTTGAGAATAATCAACATGGGTTGTGGCGTAGTGGTGGGACTATCGTAATTGTAGTTGGAATAAGTAAAAAAAATTTAGTTCAAAATTCTACTATTTAAGTTTATAATTCCAAAATAGTAAGACGTTAACTCTTTGATTCTTTTTATGTTAAATATGAATTGCGTCCCCTATGGATACATATTTTAATTAGAAAATTAGCTCTAATTTTGGTTTATTCAAATTATAAAGTAATTAAGACGTTAACTGTTTGATTATTTTTATGTTAATATGAACTCTTTCCCCATATTTAAAATATGATTTTATATTGTAAGCACAATGTTTACTCTAATTATTGTTTCTTTCCAATTATAAAGTTCACATAATTTTTCTAAAAGATTAAAAGGGAACATAACTACATAATACTTTAACCTATGATGTTTATTTGTTCGTGTTTGACTTAGAACGTATATTAATAAGCAATAAATAAAATAAAAATTTACTATATTATTCTTAATTATTGTAAGTCATGTCACTCATTTGAAAGTGAGTTGGAAATAGAGTATAGTACATACTTAATAAGGATACAACAACAACATATTTATTCTATTTTCATAAAGCGAAATTTGCGGAGAATAAAGTATATACAGTCCATATCATTACCTAGAAGTGAGGTAGAGAGGTTGTTTCTGATAGACTCCCGACTCAAGACAAAAAATAATCTAGAAAAAGACATAATAGAAAAATAAAAACAATAGATAGTGACACAACAAAAGATAGTAACAGAAATAAGATTACCAAAAAGTACTAATACTAATGTAATACCACGTATTAGACTTAACTTAGTTTAGCTTCTAGTGCTTGCATAGGAGGCTTAAAGTCAAAAAATTTAACTAAGTATTGAGGACTTAGTCTTATTTTTAACCTCTTAATTTTGAGGATTTTTAAGTTGATCTTTCGAACTCCGAGACGATGGTTTTTGAGATAATTCATGATCAGGGGTGTAAGGAGCATGTCTCGGGGAAGTTTCAGAATTTTCGGACGAGGTTTGGGCTGTGTTTGAATTTTGATTCCAGCAGCTCAACGCGATTGTATCGCGTCGCGTCGTGTATAGCGATGGACTCATCATCGCGTCGCGCTAGGCGTCCAATCGGCATTCCAGTTATGAAATTAATCTCTTGGGGGGCAGTTAGGTCTTTTCCCATCACCCCAAGTCGTAAAAATACAAGATTAAACGTCTGTTAAGGCATTATTTGCCCATTCTCCTTTAATTTTCTCCCAAAGAAAACCCTAACCTCCTCCCAAGAACTTCAAAACTTCATTACTTTCTCTTCAAGATAAACAAGAATTTAAGATTCCTAATCCAAGAAGTTCAAGAAAGCTTTCAAGATCATCTCCAAGGCTTTCAAAGTCAAGTTTTCTACACCAAGTCAAGTCTATCAAGGTATGTGAGATTATGAATAAGGGTATCCTTTCACCCTTATGTCCAAATTGCATGATTTTAAGATTCAAGTTACTTGTTTTGAATTAGGGTTCATACCCAAGTTTCAATATTCTTGAAACACGTGATTATCATGAGATTTAAAGCTTTGAGTATATCAAGAATTGCTTATGTTTATGTTTTAACTTATAAGAATTATATTATGAATAAGATTGCACTATCTTGATTTCATATTGTAGAAGTATTTCAAGATTGCTATTGAGCATGAAGTGTTGTTATGAATTACCATGATTTTTAAGCATGAATTTCAAGCCCTAAGTTTAAGTGTTGAGATTTCAAGAGAATTCTATTCTTAAGTTCTTCTTTGATAAGTTTCTACCAAGATTTAAAGAAAGAAGTGATCCTTTGATCCTAAGTTAAGACGTGGAATCCACATTTGTTCATCTTGAGTCTGAATTAAAGCAAAGAGAAGTATAATTGATTTTCATTCTATAAACTCTTATGTTATTTTAAGGTGGATTTCCTAAACTATGAGCATATAAGTAATAAGGGAGTAGTATTTAACATCGAGTTGGGTATGAGTCCAAGGTCGCATGCCCCAGAACTACGAGCCAATGTAGGTTAAGCTTATTCTCATTATGGATGAAGTTAAAGATAGTGATCACTTAAGTTAAGGTTTTATTCCGATGAAAAGGGTAGAATAACTCTCCCCAACGTGGGTAAGACGTTGGCCTCCATGATAGCTCACATGGTTTATGTCGGTTAGAAGAACCTCCCAAAAGAAAGAGTAAAAGAAAAACTTTTAGAAACTAAGTGTTACGGCTCACAAAGTTATCTTTATGCTTCATTACTCATGGTTATGATATTACAACTTTTATTTTATTCAAGCCCAAGGTGAGTCATTTACACTTAGCATGCATTATTTGAAAGTCTATGTGCACATCGAGTTATTGTTTTACTTATGCATTCACCCCCACATGCTCAGTACGTTGCAGAAGTACTGATCCACTATATGTCTATGTGCTATATTGTTTCATAATGTAGGTTATGGTGCTCAGTTCCAGCAGCGTGATTGACTACGAGCATCTCCACCTACATCCCGACGCTTGGTGAGTCCTCATAGTTCGAGGACTCATTTTATCAGACTTTGATAGTGATGAAGTATTTTAGTCATTTGATTTCAGTTGGGTTGGGTCAGTTGGGGCTTGTCCCAGTGGCTCTCTAGTTAGAAGTAGAGGCTTGTCCGACTGGTTTCTGTTTAAGATTTAAAAGTGTTTGTCTTTCAAGATTTTCAAGTTTAAGACTTTGAGTTAATATATTAATTTAGTTTCAGTTAAGATTTTGTATGTCAAGTTTACTTTTGTTATGAGTTACAAAGTTGTTAGAAGGTTTAAAGGGTTAGCTTGGGACTACTTGTAGTCTTGAGCACCGTGTGACATCCAAGGTGTATTTCTGGGGCGTTACAACTAACAACAATCTATTTGAAACAACAAACATCTCCAAAAATAAGACACTACAAACATAATTCTACGACTACTAGTACGGATAACAAAATAAAACAAAACAACCTACTAGCAAGTGCGCGCTCCCCTACCTACTAACCTTCTATCCTAAATCGCATCCAGGAGCGGACCTACGGGGTGCCAGGAGGTTCATCCGAACCCCCTCCGCAAAAAATTACGTTGTATATATTGCGTAAAAAATTTATAATTCAGTACATATATTAATTTTGAACCACCTAAATCAAAGTTATGAGACAACTCAGTGGTACTGGGCTAGTGGGCTACGCTACTTAGGCCGCATGCATCAGCCCCACTTCGCAGATTTGATTCTCACTGGGATGTGAAGGCTGTCTAATTTTTATTTTTAATTCATTTTTTGAATCCCTTAAGAAATTTTTTTGGATGCGCCACCGATTGCATCCTCTACACCTTTCTATCTAGGATCATATCATAATAATGAAGATAAAGAAGATATAAAATATTAAATTATTCTTTGATTTTTCAGACGAAATAAATAAATATGTATATTTATTTTAGTACATTAGACAACTCTTATCTATGATAAGCCTCGGCTATTATCCTTGTAGACGTTCCACAAAGATGTAATTATTTGTACTAAATTTATATGAAATTATGTATTATGATGGTTTTTTATTTTTATTTGTTTATTTTTTGACAAACCACGAGGGTTATATATTTATCTTTGGCATTGCACAATATATCTTTTCACCACAATTTCACAAAAATCTTTTGTAAATATATTTATAATAATGATGAGATTGAATATATTTTTTGGGATAACCACATAACTTAGCAAATATAAATTTTTAATTACTCTATTTAGTCTAAATTTTAATTAATTATAACTCATAGTCCCCTCTTGTCTATAAATTATCCCTAATTACAATTAATAGCTTTCTCGTGTATTTTCTCTTTTTCTCTATTTTCTATTACTCTTTTTTTTTCCTTTTTAAATTTTTTTCTTCATTTTTTCTTTTCCTTTTTTTCTTGTTTTCTCTTTCTTTTTTCTTTTTTTCACTTCTTTTTCTTTTTTTCCTTTTCATTTTTTCTCCTTCCTTTTTTTTTTTCTCTATTTCCTATCACTCTTCTTTTTTTTTTCTACGTCTTTTTCTCTCATTTTTTCTCCTTCCTCTTTTTTTCTTTTCATTTTTTCTCCTTCTTTTTATTTGTGCGAACTAGCAAACACAAATATAAGTGCAAACTATAACATACAAATACAAGTGCGAACTATAAAATACAAATACAAATGTGAACTATAACATACAGATACAAGTGTGAATTGTAAAATACAAATACAAATGCGAACTATAACATACAAATACAAGTTTGAACTATAAAATTTAAATACAAATGTGAACTATAACATACAAATACAAGTGCGAACTATAAAATATAAATACAAATGCGAACTATCATTTGTATTTTTTAATTATTGAAAAGGAACGATTGATTTTCTTTCTACGAATACTTATTTGTATTTATTTATACGAGTTATATTTATTGATACAAATAAATACAATTCAAATTTTTATACAAATACAATATATACAAATACATATTGTATTTGTATTTTGTAAAATCATTTGTTTCATTTGTTTGTAATTGTATTTGTATCAAATGATATTTGTTTATTTACAAATATGAATGATAATTTTGACATACAAATACAAAACGGTACATTTGTATCAAATGATACATTACATACTTATATATTTTAGAATCAAGAAAATACTATTAATGCATTTACTTGTTTGTATACAAATACAAATGATAAATTATACATAATCACGGCTAAATACAATATGCAATCAACTTACAAATACAAATATAAAATAATTCTTTAAAATAAAAAGACATCGACGAAAATAGAATACAAATACAATCTAAATATATATACAAACACAATAAAACCACAATACAAATATAAACCAATATAATATACAGTCAATTATAAAATACAAATACAAAACAGTTCTTTAAAATACAAGTGCGAATTATATAAAATATAAATGATGGTGCTAACCAATAAAAATACAAATACAAATACAGTTGTATCAATGAATACAAAAATATAAATGTCGGTGTGACTACAAATACGATAAACAATTGTGGTATTTACGTTATCATCCATGACTTGTGCTCGAGTAGTCATACTTTTCAAAAATACAAAAATATAAAATAGAATAAAAAAATAATAAAGAAAATAAGTACAAAAAAAAACAAAAGAAATCAAAGAAGAAAGAGAAATAGAAGTTATAGATTGAAGAGAGAAAAAAAAAAAAGAAGAAAAAATGAAGAAAACACGAAAAAGAAAAAATATATAAAAAAAATGCTAGTGTTTTTGCGAGACTAAATATGTAGTGTATTTATATTTTTTATGAATACAAACTACTGAGTAAAAGTGAATACAACGGCTAAATAAGTACTGTATTTATATTTATATGAATATAGACTATTGATAAAATCGAAGACAGCGGGTGTAAACTAAATACAACAGCTATAAATGGTAATTATGTAAAATATGACTATGGAAGGTGAGTTTTACAGCAAAGTGTCGCTATTTCTGAAATATCCCTTATATTTTTAATGTAATTTCAACATATGTGAATTTAATGTTAAGAAAAATTAAGGAATAGATGTTTGAATTCATGGCAAAAGTTTTATTTTTTGACGCTCTTGCATGTGAAAATTAAATGTAAAAAAAGAGATTATTTAGTGAATATATGTTTTTATTGGTAAATAATATAAGACATGTGATTAATTTTACATTAAATAAGTTTGAAAAAAATCGTTTCTAACTTTAAATTTAGATATTACAAGAACTTTGAAGAAGAGTCTTGGAAAGGGGTATTTCAGTCATTTTCTTATTTTATCCGGACTTATTATATACCCACTTAAAAAGGTAGTATAAAATTGGTGTCACAGTTATGATATAACTAATTTCAAGATTAGTAACAAGAATCTAAACTTTTAATCAAACCAACTTTACTAACAAAATCGCATCTCGCAAGGGCGATCTCTTTGATCGTGAACGCAATTGCGATTAAAGAAACTCGAAAGAATAGTCCCTTTAATTATCGATCGAAAAATCTCCTCAATTCTCTTGGCGAGGCCTGTTTGAACAATCCCGATGAATAAAGGGACTATTCTTTTCAGTTTCTTTAGTCGCCATTGTGTTCATGACCAAAGACGATACTAACTTACCTACTCCATCTCCTACCGAATCCAAGGGGGCCGATGTCCGATTTTCCGACAAATTACTCATTCCTTCCCGACTCGATAGGAATATGCCTTTTATTGTCAAAAGACCTTTCCCCTCTTGATAAAGAGAGACTCCATTTCGAGCTCGACAGAGTGAAAGAATTGATTCGATCATCGCTCTTGCGAGATGCTATTTTATTAGTAAAATTAGGATGGATAAAGTAGTCTGTCGAAGTTACATCGAAATTATTATTTCTTATCCCACCAATTAACCGAGATGAGAGAAGAAAAAAAAATGGAGTTGGTACAAAAAAATGTATAATGAATATGTGGAGAATTTGTCTCATGCAGGGGACAAAAACAAAACTGTGGTAAGTCAAAGAAAGGCTATAATATAGAATTATTTGAGGCTATCAAATAATTAAAATGAAGATTATTTTTTTTGTCGTTTTAATAGTATTTGATTGCTTTTTCATATTTGTATTTATGTGGCATGACATTTCTTGAACATGTGATCTAGGACCCCCCATCTAAGAAAATCACAAAATAATGTCACAAGACAACCCCCCCCCCCCCCCTGATTTGAAATCTTATAATTTATAATAAATATTGTAATTAATTCAATTTCATTCATGTAAGCAAATGAAGTCAAATTAATACTCTATTTTCTTGTGAATCAAGGGTGGTTTGGTAGTTAAGTCAAGAGGTAAGTTATTTATGTGTTGAATTTTGTATGAGTAATACTCTCTTTGTTTAAATTTCTTTTTAATCTGTTTTTGACTCGAAACTAAGAAAGTAAAAAAAAAAAGACTTTTGAATTTTATAATCATAAACTAAAGATTGACTCGAAACTAAGAAGGCAGAAAAGACTTTTGGATCTTATAATCATAAATTAAAGATGGATTCGAAACTAAGAAGGCAGAAAAAACTTTTGGATCTTCTAATCATAAACTAAAGATATGCATAAGTACCAAAATTTCTTTTAGCCTCGTGAATCTTAAAAATGTCAGATAAAAAGTAGAAATTAAATGATTTGTCAAGAAAGAAAGTATCATGTTTAAAGACGGAGATAGAATTTCTGCTTAGGAGGTTCAAAATCTGGAAAAAAAATCATCGAAGGGGGCTCAACATCTACAATATATATATATATACATAAAAATTATTTTAACCATCTATTAATAATATAATTTTTCATCGAAGGGGGTTCGTTCGAACCCCGCTAGCTCTGCCTCTGATCATGTTTGTAGTATTCTTGTGCAATGTATAAAATTCAACACCGATATGGTGTTTGGTTTTCAGTTTAAAAATCCGAATAACTAATACATGTATAAATTATGAGAAATTTTGTATGATAATGTAGAATAGAAGATGAAATAAATAATATAAAAATTATCGTATAACAAATTCATATCTACAATCTATATCTATATCTATATCTATAATATATTAAAAGTGTGAAGACCCTTAGAAAAGTGATTTGAACTTTTTTTCCTTCATTAAAACTCCTTTAGACAAAACTGTCTTTTCATTATTTTATTTTATTTATTATTTAATTATTTTTATTATATTAACTAGACTCCTAAAATATATGGGACTCCTAAAATATATGAAAAGAGAATCAATCAATATTTTCCTTTGTACTAATCAATTAGAAAATACTCCTAAAATTGGATAGAAAAATACTCTTAAAATAGGACACTATTAAGGAAATACTTCTATAAATATTGAGATACACGTTGAACAAGAAAAAAAATCGATTTACTTATTGAAAAAATATGACTGATGCTCATCTAACTTGATTTGGTTGCATGTCTAGATTGGTAAAGTTTAGTTGTATTATTTTGATATCTCTATTATCGTATTGTTTTGTTATAGTTTATAAGTGATAGATGAGTGTCAGATGGCTCTGAAATTTTTTTTGTGTAAATGTTAGATTTAATTATATTGTTTTAACGTATCTATCATCGTATTATTTTGTTGCAGTTTACAGGTGGTAGATGAATGTCGATCGACTTTGACAAATTTTTTTGATAAAGATTAGGTTTAATTAAGTAGATTCTCCAATTCAATTATTGTATTCATCTTTATTATTTAAACAAATATCCTATTTAGTATAATGTTTGAACTCAATAAAGTAAAGTAAGGTACACGCGCGAGGCACCTAAACTAGTATTATTAAAACATGTGTAACTCTAACCAGCTACTTAAACCACTTAACAACTTGCATTATCAAACAATATTTTAGGGTGTTATAGTTTGGAGATAGGTGGATCAAATAGTTAGTGGGGTTAGTAGTATGAAGGATGATAATATTGGGATGTCCAACATAGAAAATGACATAAAACTAATACCTCACTACTTTTAAACACCCAACATGATGGGTGTGTGTGTGTGTTTGCCATAAACAAAAAATAAATAATTCCAAAGGGTGATACAATTTTCTTTAGGCAACCAAACACTTAAATAAGTTAGAAGAGTCAAAACTAAATGAGACACTAAAAACTTAAAGAAACACATATTCTGCTTCATGTCTCATATAAGATGACATTGTTACTATTTTGGGAGTTGAATAAAAACTTTGATTATGACTTTTATAGTCCAGCTTTTGTGTAGGTTGTGCAAATCTGTAATAGTTCAAAGAAATTAAGAATTTAAAATATCTACTTGGTAGCTAAAATGTTCAAAGAAATCAAAGATTCAGCTTACCGAGAACATAACCTTAGATAGGACGATGTGAACAAAAATTAAATTAGAAAATTAGTAGATAGAAGTACGTGCATATTAGTGGTAAGATTGCATTGTCTGATTGTCCTTACTAGTAGTCGTTGGACTATTGTTGTAGTTTCTTGTTCTTCAATTAAATTAGAAAATGACAGTACTATTATTTTGTACTATATGATGTTCTGCTACAATCTGTCCGTGTTGGATTACTACCTACTGTCTCTTGTACTTCCATTACATCTTTTTCTAGACCAGTTTTGTCTTTGAGGAGAAGATCTATCGAGAATAGCCTCTCTACTTAGCTTGGAGGTAGAGGAAAGATCCATGTACACTCTACCTTCCCCAAATCCCACTTTATGGGACTACACAAGGTATGTCGCTATCGTCTCTAAACAGTTAAAACTATGAAAAGAAATTAAAAGATACACAGGAAAAGATTATAATAGCCTCCTTAAAAACAAGCAACGTACAAAAAGGCAAATTCAACATAAGAATTTGGAAAAAATGACAATGACCAAGATCAAGTCGAACAGTCAACATATAAAAGGGCAGCACGGTGCACTAAAGCTGAGGCTATGCGCGTAGTCAGGGGTATGAATTTGACACAAGTGAAGCAACTGTAACAAGGTGCCACGCTAGTAGTAGCCCATACAAACATGAGAAACAAAGTTTGATGAATACTAAAATTGGAAACTATTTGGATGGAAGGGTCGACGCGATCTTCAACGACGATACCTGTTCCGCTCTCGGTCACGGTCACGGTCACGGTCACGGCCACGGCCATATTCTCGGTCTCGATCATAGTCGTAGGAGCGGCCTCTATCTCTTCCCCTATCCCTCTCTCGGCTTCTGCTTCGATGCCTAGCTCTCTCCCTATCATCATAATCTCTTGATCTTTCTCTGCTTCTTTCCTTTCTATCTCGCTCAGCCACACCTGCAAAATTAAAGGGGGCTCGTTCAGGAACACTTTGGTCTTCGACCCATTATGGAAACGTTCAAGGCTCAGGACTATAGCGGGTCATCAATCCGGAAAACTGGGTGATTAGGATCAACCCAAGCAGTCATTTAGATCTTAGCTGAAATGTGTGTACTAGCGGAAAAAGTTCGATCCACTAGACATTGCGTTTTAACAGAAATTACACAACATGCATAGAACCGTAAATCCTGCATTATGGGCAACACATACAACCAAAACTATTGTCCTTACCTAATTCCTCAGCTTCCCATCCAGCACGTCCTACTCCAGGGGGGAGGCTCTGGGCTGCTTCTGTTCGCTGTGTTTTAGCACGAAACTTCTTCTTCAGATTTCCAAACTCGTCATACATTTCACCATCATCCTGTAATTGAGATAAAGTTTCACCAGAAAATCAGAAGCAGAATGATAACCAGGATAAGCTATAGAGCTCGTAAACTACAGCAGTTCTTATCTTACTTCTTCGGCCTCTTTTCTCCGACGTCTAGTTTCCTCTATTTCTTCTTCATCGAGTTCTTTATAACCTCCAGCACGTCCTCCTCTGACGATTACAATAAAAGCAGATCATAGTTAATACCTAAGAGAAGCACTATAAAATGACATCAATTTTAAAACTGCATTCAATCATTCAGCATATATATAAATTTTCATATCAGAACATGAGTTTTAGAAGTTACATATTACACATTTACTAACCATAAAAAGCAACGATAAATTATATAAAAGTGTCTCTCTCTCTCTCTCTCTCTCTGTGTGTGTGTGTGTGTGTCCTGTAACACAGCTATACTAGTCTTGATAAGCACGTTCCATATACAAGATCCCAAATAAGGAACTTTTCCTTGGATAACATTCCTGTAGCACATTAAAATCACCAGTAGCTCGAACACCACGGACATCAACATCAAGTTGAGGCCACCTAGCATCAGATCTTGTGCACCTCTGTTCCTTTTCCGGTTGCAAGGAATGCAACATTTTTTTAAATTATAGCTAGGAGTGCAACAATATCCTTATTGTTGCAGAACAAGGAAAATGGTGAGAGGCAGAGCTTCTTACAAAACCAAGCAGCACTTATGAAAAAAGAAGGTAACAGGAAAATACAGCAGCACTTCATAGAAATCTAAATGAGCATTAAATTTTGCATACTGTGATTCATACCTCACACCACCCTCATTGTGCCCAGGCTTGTTGGTGTTGCATATGTTACACTTGTTCCTCTTAGCCCAGTTAATGTTGGCACACCTGAAAAATAGGTCAAAGACAAATTTTAATGTCAACCTATCAAAAAAGGGAAACATAATACATGTCAATCAATAACAATAGAACAATTCATTCCAAGATAGTTGTAATGATATTGGACACTATCAAACTAATGCTCAATTCAGAAAAACAAGTATGATTCTAATGGTCATGTTGTTACCTTTCTCAACATAAAAGGGAGTCCAAAACATAGACAACCCCTCGAACTTGCCCCCAATTTTTGTTTTGGCAATCCATCTCAACCCCATTCCATTTTAACCCCCCAACTTCATTCCCTATGCATCATTTAAACACAGACTGCTGACTTGTCATATTGGTGAAATTCCTTACCTGGTAGGCGCGTGAGAGTTGATTTTACACTCATTTAAATCCCCAACCACCTTCCCCATTATATCAAGTGCACACAAAGCATGCGTGCACCAGTATCTCACTAGGTATCTACTGCCTTCCACTAGCACGGGCACCATGTAACTGTCCACCAAGATTTAGCGAGTAATCACCTATCACTTTTTGTAATGCTCAGATTTGAACCCTGATCTCCGATGGCTTTCCACTTCATCAATCACTAGGTCAACACCCAATTGGGGATGTCTTTTCATGTTCCAAGGCTATAAGGTGTTAAATCATCAAAAGCAAAGCAATTATTTCCATACAATATAGAGTTAAAAGGGAAAACAAAAACAAAATAGAATCACTTGGTTTGTTTGATCTCGAACAAGACACATTTTCTATTAGCTAGCTTTAGTATTTTTAAGCTCATACTTGAATCTTTTTAAAATACAAAGAAATACTTGGAGACTACAAGTCACTTTAAGCAACTAGACCAAACCAAAATATAAACACGGAGGTAACAATTCCTAAGCTTCTCAGATGGGTTTTGTCTCTTCAATCTGAAAGGTTTTGGAAACAAACTCAGGGAAAAAACTGCACCGACCCGTACACCCCTGAAAACAAAAGAATGACACCAAAACCAAATCCCTGACTACAACTCCAGCTATGACTTTTATAGCGCTCATTATGCGACAAATCATAAGCTAGGGCCGGTATCCAACTTCCCAGTAGGGCCAGTGTAGCTGTTGAAGGTTTTCGTAAGTCACTTATCCCAAAAAGAGTAGTACAATAAAGACCAATTGTTTCTAACAGTCTTCTGTTTCTAACTAGCAAGTCTTGATGGGAGAATACAAAATCTAAACAAAAAACTTACCAAATACCTGAAGATTTAACTAACTTCAAGATTAGTGCAATGGAGGGAATGCAAAGTCTATTATGCTCGAACATTTTTTTTAGTTATTTTTTGATAAGGTATATGGGGAGAATATGCTCAGACAGTTCACGGGCGAAATTTATATCATCATTCAATAAAATAAGTTGCAAAATGAAAATGAAGATTCTTACATTGGACAAGACCAATCATTTGGACCAAAGAGGCCTGGAGGACCACCAACTGCACGAGCAGGAGCTCCTGGGTCCTGGCTACCCCGTCCTCTACCACGACCAGAAGCTCCAGCCCCACCGCCACCAGCACCAGCAGGTCGAGCAGTTCCACAACGGTTGCAAACTCCACGAAATGCAAAGTTTACATTAGAGCAACTGTCATCAACATAAATTACAAAAACTGTAAGCACAAGAACATGCTGGACTACTCCAGGTACAAACAATTGAAAAAAGATATAGTAGAGCACGAAAGAGCTGCTCACCAATGATCATATCACAGACCTTGTATTGGGACACAACCAGTCACCATCTTGTTGCCATGCCTTTGCAGAAGCATCTCCCCTACCCCTACCTCTTCCGCCACCTCCATCTATACCGTTGTCGCCTTCATCCAGGGCACCCATACCACTGCCCAGAATGGGCTCACTAACTTGATTCCCTGTAACATAGGAAGCCTCGTCCTTCTTAGACTCAGCAATGAATACACCAATTGTAGACCCATGAAAATCCTTGTTATTGAACCATTCAACAGCAGCTAATGCAGCATGAGGGTCTTCATATGTGACTGTAGCATCGCCTTTGGGCTCATTTGTAATTTTATCATGGTACAACCATATCTTAGCCCTACCGCTCCGTTTGTCTTTCTACAACATGAAGCAAGACAATCCCTTAGAATACCCAAAAAACACAAAAAAGAAAGCTCGCTCAAAGGAGTAGAAGGGAGAAGAGCATATAACAAACGCGCTCAAACATAATTTGAAGTACCTGCTCACAACCATACCTTTAGCACCCCTATCGTGCCAAAATATTCAGCAAGCATGTCTTCATCTGTACCATGGGGCAAGTTACAGACATACACGGAACCATTTAATGGAGATCCTTTCCCTGAATAGCTTGCCATTTATGCTCCAATTTCATGAAATCTAAAGAAACAATAGAAACCCCAAGAACTGCATAAAGTAACAACCTAGTATTAGTTCTGCTACAGTTTTCCTGTCCTTAAGAGTATGTGCAAGTCAAACGACCAAACCAACACAAATCAAGGTACAACTGAAAATAAAATGACGTAAGGTAGGGCGTGGGGTCAGAATTAGGACGAAGACCAATTTTAGGGGGGTGGGACGAGAACACAAATGCCACTTGTTGGAAATTTCCAACACTTGTTGGAAATTTCCAAAAGAGCTGATATCTAGTGAATGCCTTCTTACTGTAATCTTGTGTTAACATTAAAAAGAGATCGAAAAACTTATGGTCCTTTATGAGTACAGGATTTCATATACATTACTTTCTAGGAACATTCCCAATTTGAGAATATTGCTAGGGACCTTCACATGTAGATGCCTCTAATTTCTTTGCAACAGGTTGAGAAAATTATCAAGAACTGTGATATATAAATCAATCAATCTATACCTCCATCCCAAACTAGTATTGGCTAGTATTGACGAGAAAACAAGTGCCACTTGGTGGAAATTTCCAAAAGAGCTGATATCTAGTGAATGCTTTCTTACTGCTATCTTGTATTTGCATTAAGAAAAGATCTAAGAACTTGCCGTACCCGAGTCGTATCCTTCAAAAATACACTATTTTTTGGAGGATCCAAGACGCACCCCTAGACATTTTGAAGAGTCCGAGAAACATAGCAGGATTTCATGTCAATGGGCTAAAAGCACGTTAATATACAGTACTTTCTAGGAGTATTCCAAATTTAAAAATATTGCTAGGGACCTTCACATGTAGATGCCTTTTATTTCTTTGCACCAGGTTGAGAACAACAACAACAACAAGAAACCCAGTATATTCCCACATAGTGGAGTCTGGGGAGGGTAAAATGTACGCAGTCCATATCACTACCTCCGAAGAAGTAGAGAGGCTGTTTCTGATAGACCCCCGGCTCAAGACAAAGGACCGTATACAAAAACGTCGAAAGCGAGCAACTGCACCAGGTTGAGAAAATTATCGAAAATTATACCTTCATCCCAAACTAGTATTGTATATATGATCCTCCATATTTCTCCAACTCAACCTTTTTTTCATAAATAATTGCACTAAGTCAGTGCCACAAAACCTATAGATTAAGGCATTGAGCAAATCCTCTATTGCAGCTAGGATAGCATCTTCATCATGTTCAATAATCAGGTTGCACTAAAAAGCTAGAAAAAAAATATACATCTTTCAAGCCATATAGTCCACCAAATGCCTTGAGGAATGGTATTCAAGTATTTCAAGCCATTGTTGTTACTTTATTTATGAAATTTACCTTACCTTACTATCAAAAAGTAGCTGAAAACCCACAAGATAATGAAAATATATAATGTTTAGCACTTCAAAATGGAAAATTAGGGTTTCAATTTCATGTAAAGAGGGAACTTACAAATCGTCTCGCCGGAGATACTGACGAGATCCGCCGGAGTTGACCAAAGAGAGAGAACAAATTTCGCCGCCGACGGGGAGATTTGTGTGTGTGTAAGGGGGGGGGGGGGGGGGGGGGTAGGTGTAGAATTGGGAGTAATATGAAGTTTGGGGGTAGAAATGAATAGACAAATAGGTGGGTTGGGTTAGAGTTTGGGCCATTCCACCCGTTAAAGAGGAATTTGGGCCTTGACTTAGTGCACAAATAGCCAATTTTAGGATCCTAGGAAGGTATAGCCAAAAATTATTTATTTATTTTGACAAACAACATAAATTCCGACTGTTTGGAGCTTAATTATAGAAAATTCAGATATTTTGCATAATTAATGAAAATATTAATTTTAAATTTATCGAGATACATAATTAGCTTCAAATACATCCAACAAAGATACATAATTAGCTCTCGAAACATTTTTTCTGATGTTGAATCTATTGAGATACATGAGAGGATTGAGTGGTAGGCGAAAAATAAGTCTTAGAGGCCGTTTGGCCATAGAAATTATTCACTTTTTTTGAAAAAAAAATTCACTTTATAGAATTTGTGGTGTTTGGCCATAGATATTTCAAAAACAATTTCAAAATTATTTTATGAAAAGTGAAAACAATTTTTTTTGTTGTTTTCACTTTTTTTCAATTCCAATTCCAACTTTTATTATTATTACATATGACCTCAATTTTTTAATATTACACAGAGCCCTTATTAACTGCACATATCCACCGCCAACAACCATAAAAAAATGTCCACTACTATTCGTACTTTTCTTTCACTGTAAACGTCTTCAAAATTGAAGACGACCTGAATATCAATTTACTTCTTCAACTATTTCTTTCTACTTTCGGCTATAAAAATCTACAAAATTGAAGGTACTTTCAACTTCAACTTTTTTCGGCTCAAATTTGGAAATTTTGAAGAAAGTTTTTACTTTTCTCAAAAAAATGAAGTTGAGGTTACTTCTTTCGGCTCAATTTTGAGGTTCCTTCACATTTTTCTTCTTTCCTCAAAATTTGAAGGAACTTTCAATCGGTTATTCTTTATTGTCAACACCAACAACTTGTGGCAACATATTTGACGGTACTCTTTTTTGCTTGATTTGTCATCGAATTTTAGATTTACTATTTATAGATTGAGATTTTTCTGTGTTTGGCTATGTGTTGATTATTTTTTCAGTTGCTTTTCAATTATGTGATTTTCAGTTTTTTGTTCAATCAACTTCTATCAGCTTGTTACAACTAATGATGTTAGGATTATTTTTTAACAAAGTTTTGTAATGCAAATAAATCTTGAAGCTGATTTTGGAATATCAAACGAAAACTATGTGGCAGCACCTCCATTGATTAACAGGGTAACATATAAATCCTAACTCGTTTTATGATGTTCAACTTATATAAGCCATGTTTTCAGTTATATGCTGTTTGAAAATGAAGTTTTTTATGTGTCTGATTATTTTGTTGTTGTTATACAATAGAAACATAAAAGAATGAGCAAACCACGTGGTTCAAACGCCGACAAATGAATAGATGATGATACATTTATTCTGATCCCTATCCTACATGATGATGCAAGGAATTACGAATTTAATGGTTCTACCATTAATGCTCCACGTTGGAGGAAAATTATAGATGAGTTTTGAAGCAAATACGGAAAGAAAGATATTTTTGATGAACAACAAATCAAGTTCAAACACAACAGACTATGGACCGATTGACACAAAAAAAATTCAAGGAGTTACTTCTAAGTTGCTCTAGATATGGTTGGGATCCTATCACTAACACAGTTACTTGTCCATCTGATATTTGGGCGGCGCATTTATCGGTTAGTTAGCTAGATGAGTTAAATTATGTATGTTCTATTTATGTACATTGAACTAATATTTTCTTTCCAATATTGTAAAACAAAAGAAAGAAAGAAATGTAAAGTTAAGAAAGTTCAGATACTAGGGGCTTGAACACTTTGAGTTGTTGCAAGAGATATTTGGAAAATCATTTGCCACAGGAAAATACGTGGTTTATAGTACTGCGCCTGATTCCCCACAAAGATCAAATGAACCTACTAGAGTGGATAAAAAGCCTTTTTCTTGTGATGAAGATCCTGATGGTATTGGGCCTATGCATGTCACAAGTAGTGGTACTGGGACTGGAAAGCATACTATGACTGATCCATCTATGATAACCGATGGTGGCACATCTATACGTCGTAAAAAGAGTTGTGTGACAATATGCATGAATCTCTTGAGGAACACTTGAAGTGAAAAAAAGAGTGAGCTGAAGCAAAAGAAAAAAAACAGGAACAGGAGCAAGCGGCAACAAATTTTGAGATAGATATCTACTCAGAGCAAATTGTCATTTCTCAGTTATAATATATAATGGATAAATTTGACATCGGGGAAAAGTAATTTTCTCTAGTTGTGCCTCACTTGCGTGACCCCAACTTTAGGAAGATGTTTGTCCATATGACTGAAAAATGGCAAATTCAGTTGATTAAAGGCTTGGAATAAATTTGAGAAACTAGTGGTTGTAATTGTTTGTGTTGTAGGCTATTGCGATGAAACGCTAACTTTTTATGGACATAATGATTATCTATGTGTATCGATTTTCTATACAAAATTCACTTAAGTGCTCGATTTGTAGTAATATATCCATCTGATACTGAGTTTCATTTGATATTATGTTCCTATAAACTATCTATTAGGTTGTATGGTCCAATACTATTATATTAATATTGTGTTCTTTCACTATTTGTACGTTGTTTGTAACTGTTCAGTGAAAGATATGAGCATATCCATCAATGACATAGAATCTGACAACGATATTGAAGATTGCATCTTATACATTGTAGTTTGTGATCAGTGTGAACAGATTTCTCAAGAACATATATTATTATCTCACACGCAACATACATCTAGGCCCGGTATGACATAGGCTATTGATCTTCTTCATGGGCATCGCATGCGTATGTATAACACTAATGTTTCTATCCTGAAATATTTTATCGGTTAATCAACATGATAAAATAAAACAACATGTTACCAACCAGCGAACGAACGTCATATATTTCAGAGGAGTCTGTAGCTATTTTTTTTACTATTATTGTATGTAACGATAGTCAACGGTCGGCAAGTGAATGTTTTTAATATTTTCTCAAGATAATTAACCAATACGTTAGAAGAGTCGCTAAAGCAATTAGTCAATTGGCACCAATAATTATATGTCCAAAAAATATGTCGAGCATACATTCAAAGATTCAATAGAGTAGCTGTTTTTGGCCTTACTTTAAGGTAAAATTTAATTCTTTTTTTTGAAGGAGTTATCAGGTTTGTTTAGCTTTAACAATTTTATGATCATGTTTAATAAGATTGTGTTGGTGCAATTGATGGGACATATGTACAAGTGGAGGTGCAAAAGATAAGCAACAAGCATATCGTAATCGTAAGGGATTCACTTCACAAAATGTCTTATATGCATGTGATTTTGATATGCGGTTCACCTTTATTGCAATTGGATGAGAAGGTGCTACACATGATAGTAGAGTACTTGAGAATGCGATTGTTGATCCCGAGGCAAAATTTTCTTTTTCACCTCATGGTATATATTATGATAGATAAATCTTACGTCGTTATCTTCAACATAACTTGAAGTACATTAATTTTATTTAATTTATTATGATAGATAAATATTACGCTGTTGATGTTGGTATGCAGAACACGAAAGGATTTTTAGCCTAAATGGCAAAGAGTTGTTCAATTATAAACATTCATCTCTATGTAATGTGATTGAGAGACCATTTAGAGCATGAAAAAGTAGATTTAGAATATTACGTCAAGACATGAACAATTATAATATAAAAATGCAAGTTAGGATTGTAATTGCTTGTGCCGTCTTGCACAACTTTTTACGGAAACATCAAAGTAGTGATGGAATATTTATAAATTATGAAGATGATGATATAGTTGTTGACGAAGCCAGTGAACAACTGACTGGGATAACTAATGTTGCTTCGTCTTCTCGCGCAACTGATAGAGAAATGCATTTTCGACGAGACGAAATTGTTCACACAATGTGGGAGGATTATATTAAAAAGTAATTTAAAGAGTGATGGATGAATTTTCTCATGAAGTTCTTTAATTGTTATCTCCTAATGTGTGATCTCCTAATTAAAGAGTAACAACTGCCTTTTGATGGTTACCTCCCTCATTTTTTATAATTAACTCTTTTTATGAACCTATTTGAGCGGGCACAGAGTTATAGAAATGAATGAGTAGTTATTGTTTCATTATATGAACAAAAATAGTTGTTGTTTCATTATATGGTGGTAAAAACATATGCATGTTGCTTAATACCGTAGTATTTTTTTTCAATGGTTGCCAATATTCTTGTGACTTGATATCTCAACAGGAAGAGACATTAGGATTTCTTAGCTTAAACATAGTCATGAGTCTTGACAGGTGGGATTTTTTCTTAAACCTCTGCTTCCTTTTCTTTTCAATGTTTTGATGTCAATTGGGAGAGGGTTATGAATGGAGAATTCATTAGTTGATGTACTTTTTTAGAATCTCTAGTTGAGCAATCTGATAGTATTAAGCAATGATTATATACTGTAGTGTTTGGAAATTTTGTATGTCTATTTGGTTGAGATGTTTCAGATATGGCTATATAGCTTGTGCTATTGGTATGGTAGAATTTTTCATTATTTCGGAAGGAATTAATTGTAACACCTTAATTTTTTAACCGAAACACTACACGGTGCTTACGACCCCGAAGGACCACAAGCTAACCCATGACTGATATATGCACCTGTATACTGCATAACATACATGTAGAATACGAAAAAACATGAAAAATAGGCCATAAGGTTCAACTGAATAAAGTATCTGACAAATCATAACATCCATATGGGGTAGCGAATACCCAAAAACAACTGAAGTCTGAATCTAAAATCTGAAAGCCTCTAAATACTGTCTGAGTAAGGAGTTCAAGGAACATGTCTCCAACTAACTCCGACTAGCAAAACTGAACTGAAATAATGAATGAAATAAAATAATAGCGTCCTCGGATGGATGAGGACTCAGTGCAATTCTGCGACTGGAATGCTACTGCTACTGCTGATCTGGAACTCGTGTTTGTGATCCTATGGTATAACATAAAAGAAAACACCATAGCGCAAATGCGTCAGTACAACTGGGAGTACTGAGTATACGAGTGGGGTAGGCTAAATACAGGGGTTTACATACATGAACGGTGTTAACTGACCAACTAATATAAACGTGAGAGTGCAAACATGCATACATAGTAACTGAGATCGTGAATATGTGATATCTAGATCTGTACGCTAATACATAGTTTATTGATATCTAACATGACTAACACTGGAATTTCTGATAAAATGGATGACTGTGTCTGACAGTCCTGAATCTGATGAAACTACCTGAGTTTCTTACTGTAATTGAATTGACTGTATCTGATAGTTCTGGTATATTGAAATCTGAAGAACTATCTGAGTTCTTTTACTGAGACTGAGACTGAAACTGTGGGAGGTAGTTGTCTAACCGACATGCCCCAAATTCGCTATAATAGCTGAGCTGGGGTCCAATCTGTGCCCTAATTGAAAGGGTGTCAATACCGCGCCACTGGTAAGGAAAATCTGTGAGTGACCCTTATCTGGCAGGTTACTCTAATGAGAATGGTGGGACCCTGGTCTGATAGGTCAAATCACCTCATCAACCCTAATCTGACAGGTTAAGATGTCTCAACCTACGGTGGTTACATAGTTCTGGAACACAAGGATGACTACTAAGAATCGCACCCTTATCTGGCAGGTGAATTCTCATCCTTGGGTTCACTCGGTGCTAACTTCTACTCCCATCTGAAGAGATTGAACATGATTAACTGACTGTACATGGACTGAGTAACTGACTTCTGTTGACTGACGGAATAGTACTATTTTATGAGAATTAACTGAGATCATGAAATTTCTGAGATTTTCTGAGTCACATAACTGACTGAGTTCTATGGATCATGGCTTGACTGAAAGTATTGTGATAACATGACATGGATCTAGGCACACATCTATATTTTTCGGGTACAAGTACCCCCAGGACTCGATGGAAGGAAACTGACACCACATGGCTTACTTGATCATGAGAACAGAGTTCACAATTCATAATATTTACGTAGGGGATATTATACTACATGTAATTCTCAACATCTTGTGCATGGTAGAGAGTGCATATATATCATGTACATATTGTATCACTCCGTTATCATGAATGTTTCATACCACAACAATAGCAACATAACAATAGCATGGAGTTCATATTGAATTATAATAGTTAACATGGGCTTGTCATTTAGATACTATGGAACCATGAAAACATGAATTTCTAGCCTCCTAAGCATTTTATCAAACACCATGCATGCACTCTTTAAGGCATAGGTGTATTCATAAGTTTCACCATATTAAACCACTCAAATTCATGGGTTCCAACTAACATGGTCATACTCTCCATGAAAATACATCAAAACACTACTCTACAACACAAATAACAACCACCAACATGAAAATGATCATATCGCCACAAAATATTCATAATTTAGCATTTAAAGATTGATTCTTGAACTCCACGGATGAAAGGGATCCGTGGATGAACACTACGCATACCTTAGAAAGGAAACTTTGATGATTTACTGGAGAGTTCTTGGGTTGGGAAACTTAATTCTTGATTATATTGGAAAAAGGACTTGAATTTTGCTTTTGGGAGATGATTTTAATAGAAACCCTAATCTTGTCGTTGAAAGTGTAAGAGAGAACTTTTTGAGATGTTTAACTAAAGAGAATGGAAGATAATATGCTCCTTGAGGGTTATAAGTCGTGGGAAGTGAAGAAAAAGACCAAAATACCCTTGCAAAAGCGTCCCTCAATTGCTGGAAAAAAAATAGTTGACGACATTCGTGACGAGTCGTCAAGCTGGTCCACAAAAAAGTAAAATTTTGATTTTCTGGTTAAGGTTGACGACATTTGTGATAGATCGTTACAGGTGTGATGACTTACCACAAAATGTCGTCACTGGGGGTGGAAATCTTCCCAGGGCTGACGACATTGGTGATAAGTTGTCACGCTTGTGACGGTTTATCACGAATGTCGTCACTCAATTTCCCAGCCTGGCATGCTGGAGTAAAATGGGCATAACTCCTTGCTCCGATATCGGATTTAGGCGAAATTGGTATCGTTGGAAAGATAATTCAATTATCTATCTGTTGGTGGGTCATGATATCAGAAATTCATAGTATAAAGAGAGATATTCTCGTTTGAAGTAGACTATACCAATATCCTTCTTAAGAATTCAATCGGTAAGGAAATGTTTTGATTCTTCTAAAAGCTAGGACACTTTTGAGGCCTTAATATGCATCAACCTTGATCATAGAACTACCAAAACACTAAAATTTATGACTCATGAGTTCGAAGCATGATCCTAAAAATGTCTGAACTTTTAGGGTATTACATTAATACACCAACCTTCCACTTTAGTCTGCAAGATAGAAGGGCTTTCGTTGTTTCAGCTTTCACTTGTAAACTATTTGCATCTTTTCCACTAAATTGAAGATTCTTATTCTGACTCTTTGTACTATTTACTGGTGAAGGTTTTATGCAACACTCATCCCGTTGAGTTTGCTTCGTACTTCCATTACTATCATTTGTTAATATTTGATCAACGACCTGATTAGGGATTCTTGAAACACCTCTTTCGGGAATTTTTTATCCGTCAAGGTATGTGTAATATTAAGCTTCATAAAGTCCTTGAATGATATCATGGTTCTTTTATAAATATCCTACTGGCTGAGTGAATTGATTTCTGTCTGCAGAAGTTTATTTGATGTTATATCTTTGTGTCATGTAGGATATGAATTTGATTGCATATTTGATTGGACCATCCCAAAGTACCATCAGGCAAAAATAAATAAACCACAACATTGGGTATCTTTCTTAGCTTGTCCTATTTACTGGATTCATTTTAGCTACGATTAATCGCTTCTCATCTCAATGATATGTTATATTTTAGCTTGTACTTTTATTCTCGTTCCGTAAATAATTACGTGTGTTTCAACAAGCTCGGTAGTGTGGATTGTTAGTTAAGGCGAGATTCATGAGTTGTTTTCTTATCAAATATTTTGATTTTTACTGTGATTGTGCAACAAGTTGTTGGTGAAAGCAGCCGAGCAATTCCAATAGATGTTTAAAAGCGTCAATATTGATAACTAGAACTCAAAATTTTTCTTTTCCTATGTATGAAGAGAACTATGTAGTACTTTAAATAGCAAAAGATGTACTCTTTTGTGAGTTGTAACTATGGTTTGATCCGTTGGATTTTACCAGCACAAAATAGTTTTCTTTATTCTGGATTGAGTGCTTATACTCCAACAATATAATTTATGCAGAGTATAATTTATGCAGACCTGCAGATAAATTAAGATAAGACTCGAGATAGAAGTATGCTAGTAGAAAACATACTTCCATTTTGTTTTGAATATCATGTTAATTTCTATTGCTATAATAAGGTTAATCGGCTGAACTGTTCCGTCTACAGTCTCTACAGGAAATAATGGACCTTATGTTGCTGAAGCGAGTGATCTCATAAGACCAAATCCTTCCAGTCCTGGAATTCATATGCAGTTTTAAGTCACCAACAAACAGGAATTTAACTTCTGCCAATCTTGAGAGAAATATGAGTGGTATTTCCACGGATCTTTTCATAACCTTGATTTAGATAAAGCATTCTTCGTGTTGAGCACTAGTTGTTTACTACGTCTCATTATTAGTCTTATTCATATTAGTTGTTTACTATGTTTCATTATTCAGGTCCTTTCTTCAGGATAAGATCAAGTCGGGGCTTATATGCCATCAAATTGGGTGGCTCATCATTTGTAACACCCCGTACTTAATTACGTGCATTAGTCATGGTTATATGTGTTGGAGTATATGTATTGATCATAAGTTAGGTATATATGAGTTTAAGTATGAGTATTGATTATTTTGAGATGGTTTCAAGTGTATAGTTTGATTATATGTGTATGGGAATCGACTTTATTTATACCGGAATTTGCTCGTCGAAGTTCCAATGCGAAGTTTATCGAGTTAGCTTTCCAACGATATAAATATTTCTGAAAACAGATGAGTATCGGATATAAGCGAGCATGTTCGAAACTTGAAAACGGTGGACACAATGAACAGTAAATGTGCAGAAATTTTCTGCACACAAAAGTACTGCAGCCAAACAGATTTTCGGGTCGAATTTAAACGATCATAACTCCTTGTACAAAATGAACTGTGTGAGCTGCTATATATCGATGAGAATCCCCGAGAGTCTTCTTTCTAATGCAATTGGTTTCATCCAAATCCAACGTCTGAGTAAGGAGTTATACTCGTTTTACTTCAGCCTCTCAAAACAGATTTTTAGGGTCAACTTCAGACGATCATAATTCCTTGTACAGGACGAACTGGGTGGCCTACTTTATATTAAATGAAAGACCTTTGAATTATCTATCCAACGATACAAATTTCACCCAAATCCGATATCGGAGCGAAGAGTTATGATCGATTTACTTTAGCCTATCAAAACAGTCCACCATGGACAGATTCGGATTTACTTAAATTTTTAAGGGCAATATGGTCATTTTCCATCACCTCGTGGACGAAAATTGGTCATTATATACATATACTTAGCCTCATATCCATCATGTTATCATCCAAATTATTGAAGAATAAGAAACCCTAGTCTAAGTTCAACTCCAATTATCTTGTGATTCAACCGTAGAAAGTCCAAATTGATTCCGTAGTTGTGTTCACCGTCTCGAGGGCTTCGAGAAGCACCCCTTATTTGTGCCAACAGGACTTCGAAATCAAAAGGGCCATTTTATGGTAAGGATGTAAATTATGTTGGTGTTATTTATATGGATATGTATATATATATGCATGTGAGCATAAGAAGTATGTTATTTGATTGTTGTTGAAAGATGATTGGGAAATGATGTTGGATTATGTTGAATTGTGAAGGAATTTGGTGTGATGATGTGGTATTGATGATTATATATATATATACACATAAACCTATTGTTCAAGTTGGTTTTTGGAATGTTTTGCAAATATTGATTGTATGGAATTATGGAAGAGAATTGTGGTGTTGGGTTGCTAATACTAGATGCCAAACATTTCATTGTAGATAAGTGATTTGTAAAGGCGGGAAGTTGTGTTGAATTGGTATTCGAATCTACAACGAGGTATGTAAAGCATACTCTAACGATGTTCTTTGGCATGAAAACACCAATGTTCCATCAAGTAAGATTCCGAGGTTGTCCAAAAACATGTATTGTTCTACATTACCAACGAAGTTGTTTCCATTCTATAAAGTGTCAAAATGTTTCATTGATATACCAAAAGGCTCCTATTTCATTGTTGTGATATTGATGATTCTGAAACACATTGTTGATGTACCAATGAGTCTTTATTACGTCGTTATTGTATAGAAGGTCTATTACTTGGTTCTTATTGATGTATCGTTGTTTCAAAGTATCAAAAATGTGGTGGCGACCGAAATAACAATCTCAAAGATTAATTGAACTAAGTGATGGAAGTTCTCTCTTATCGGGTGGTATCTCAGGGGCATAAGCCTATCATGGGTCGATCCCTATTTACGTGTTTATGGGTGGTATCCAGGGGCATAAGCCTAGCATGGGTCGATCCCAGTTGATATGTACTGGAGACAGCCTAATGGTCACAGTACAGTACAGTAATGATTACAAAGATGTTAAGAACGAAGGTAAAGTGATTGAATAAATTCAATGTACAGGTTGTCACAAGTTCTAGTAAGTGTGGTCCACTCCTATTACGATTTATTCACTTGTTTCGGATTTCTATTGAGCTCTTATATCATATGTGATTATCTACAGCTTTACATACTCAGTACATATTTCGTACTGACGTCCCCCACGGGGACCTGCATTTCATGCTACAAGCACAGGTACCTCAGCTCATTCACAGGATAGATAGGAGCCAGGTCATACAGCTATTATTGGTGAGCTCCAGTTTGCTTCGGAGTTTTCCAAGTCGGTTCCTTATGTTTTGTTATTGTACAAGAGTTATGTGTGGGTGGGGGTTTGTCCCGAACCTAGTTATGTCATGTATATCCTAGAGGCTTTGTAGACATAAGGAAGGGTAAAGTCATGGAAGTTTATATAGTGATGTTATATCTGTATATGTGGTGGCCCCGACGGCCAAGTATTATATATATATATATATTTGTGCGTGTTGTGCTGATACAGGTAATTAGATCCTTCTATATGCAACGAAGTGTTGTCCAAATTTTTGGTGACATGTAAGGGAAAGTACAGGTATTTGAACGGGTTCTCCCGGGCCTTCTCGGCTTCGGGTGCCAGTCCGGCCCGATGGGATTTTGGGGCGTGACAAAAGTGGTATCAGAGAGGTTCGTCCTAGTGAGTCTACAAAGCTGTGTCTACGTAGAGTCTTATTTATCGGTGTGTTGTGCACCACATCTATAAACAGGAGGCTATGGACATTTAGGAATTGTTTCTTTTCTTCATTTCTTATATCGTGCAATAGAGCTTATATTGTATATGAAGTCATAGTTAACCACTGAATCAGTTTGTTTCTCTTATTATAGTAATGATGTCGGTTACCAGAAGCAAGAATACCGGTAAGCAAGTAGATGTGGCTGCCGGAGAGGGGACTAGTAAGTCACCCACTATACCAGCTAATCAAAGTGAGGCTCCAGCTGAGCATGCATCAGAAACTTCCCCCAGTCCGGAAGAAATAAGGGGGAGGAGAACTATATCCCCAGAGCCACCTATTAATGTTGTTGATCAAGATCTTAGAAATGCAGTGCAACTTTTGACTCGTATAGTTGTTGGGCAAGCTCAAGGGCGAGCCATTCCTACTGCAGGTCCTAGTGGTATAGATAGGGCGGCTAGTCTTCGAACACAGGATTTTCTTAAGATAGATCCGCCTACTTTTACCGGATCCGATCTTAACGAAGATCCGCAGGACTTTGTTAATCAGATCCAAAGGGCCCTAGAGGTGATGCATGTATCGGGTAGAGAGACAGTGGAGTTAGTCGCGTATAGATTCAAAGGTGAGGTTATATATTGGTATGAAGACTGGAAACGGTCAAGGGGCATTGATGCACCCACAGCTACTTGGAAAGAGTTCAAAGAGGCATTTATTGATCATTATCTTCCATATGAGACTCGTCAGGCCCGTGCGGATCAGTTCTTAAATCTTCGACAGGGTAATACAAGTGTGATGGAGTATAGTCTTCGATTTAATTCTTTGTCCAGATATGCTCCTAATGTTATAGCTACTATGGATGACAGAGTTCATCGGTATGTGGATGGATTGGATCCGTATTTGGTTAGGGATTGTACTATTGCCGCTTTGAACAAAGATATGGACATAGCGAGGATCCAAGCTTTTGCACAGAAAATGGAAGATCAGAGGCAGAGGAGAAGAACACAGGAATTAGAAAAAGGATATTCCAAGAGGGCCAGATCTACAGGGCAGTTCATGGCATCTCAAGGAGGGTTCAAACCACAGTTTTCTGCTAGAACACCTAGGCCATTATCTTCTTATTCTGCAGCTAGTGCCCCACCACAGTTCCAAGGGTCCAGAGAAAATCAATTTGGGCATAGAAGTGAGAGTCAGAGTTCGCGGATAGTGGGGTACCAAGGGCAAGGGAATATGAGCCAATTGAGACCTCCTCGAGAGCCATGCAATAAATGTGGAAGGAATCATTTGGGCGCATGTCGGCTGGGGACCAATGTTTTCTTTTGGTGCGGTATGTCGGGGCATATGATGAGGGAATGCCCACGAAGGGACATAGGGGGTATGGCATGACCTACGGGGTCATTTGTTGCATCATCATCATCGATGCCTTATTCAGGAAGGGGTGCACAACCAATGGGTCGTGTTAGAGGTGATAGAGGAGCCACGGGTTCTAGCGGGGCTCAAAATCGTACGTATGCTCTAGCGGATCGACAGAATTTAGAGGCTTCCCCAGATGTGGTTACGGGTACGTTGTCTATCTTTTCATTCGATTTATATGCCTTAATTGATCCCGGTTCCACATTATCTTATGTTACTCCATTGGTTGCTGGAAAGTTCGAAAGAATACCCGAACTATTAGTTAAGTCATTTGAAGTATCCACACGGGTTGGGGAATCTATTATAGCTAGAAGGGTTTATCGAAACTGCACAGTAACTGTTTGTGGTCGTGATACGATGGCTGATCTTGTAGAGTTAGAAATGGTAGATTTTGATGTTATAATGGGTATAGACTGGTTGGCGTCTTGTTATGCCACAATTGATTTCTGCACGAAAAAGGTATATTTTCATTTTCCAAATGAATCAGTCCTTGAATGGAAAGGTGAAATTAGCGCGCCAAGAGGTAGATTTATTTCTTATTTTAAGGCAAGAAGAATGATTTCTGCCACAATTGATTGTTGCACGAAAAAGGTATATTTCCATTTTCCAAATGAATCAGTCCTTGAATGGAAAGGTGAAATTAACGCGCCAAGAGGTAGATTTATTTCTTATTTTAAGGCAAGAAGAATGATTTCCAAGGGATACATATATCATTTAGTTAGAGTAAGGGATACAAAAGCAGAGCCACCAACTCTTCACGCTGTTCCGGTGGTAAATGAATTTCCTGATGTATTTCCTGAAGATCTTCCAGGTTTGCCTCCTGAACGAGAAGTAGAGTTTGGTATTGATGTAATACCAGGCACCCAACCAATCTCCATTCCGCCGTATAGAATGGTCCCAGCAGAATTACGAGAATTGAAAGAGCAATTGAAAGATTTGCTAGAGAAGGGATTCATAAGGCCTAGTATGTCCCCCTGGGGAGCACCAGTGTTATTTGTGCGCAAAAAAGATGGCTCGCTGAGGATGTGTATTGATTATCGGCAATTGAATAAGGTGACTATTAAGAATAAATATCCTCTCCCAAGAATTGATGATTTATTTGATCAGTTATAGGGCGCCAAGTGTTTTTCTAAGATTGATTTGAGGCCAGGTTACCACCAAGTGAGGGTCAAAGAGAAGGATATACCCAAGACAACTTTCCGAACACGGTATGGTCATTATGAGTTTCTAGTTATGTCATTTGGGCTAACAAATGCACCTGCAACTTTTATGGATTTGATGAATAGGGTGTTTAAGCCATTCCTGGATGTATTTGTGATAGTTTTTATAGATGATATTCTAGTTTATTCTAGATCAAAAGAGGACCATGCCAATCACTTACGACAGGCATTGCAGACTCTTCGTGATTGTAAGCTTTATGCAAAGTTCTCTAAATGTGAGTTTTGGTTAAAGTCGGTGGCATTTTTGGGTCATATTGTATCTAGTGAAGGGATAAAGGTTGATGCTCAAAATATAGAAGCTGTGAAGAACTGGCCAAGGCCCACAACGCCTACGGAGATTCGTAGTTTTCTCGGGTTGGCCGGTTATTATAGAAGGTTTGTTAAAGACTTTTCTTCCATTTCATCACCCTTAACCAAGCTAACGCATAAAGCATCCAAGTTCCAATGGAATGATGCGTGTGAGGAGAGTTTCCAAGAATTGAAGAATAAGTTGACTTCTACACCTGTGTTGGTACTTCCAGAAGGTACAGAAGGGTATACAGTGTATTGTGATGCTTCGAGAATTGGTTTAGGATGTGTATTAATGCAGCATGGTAAGGTGATAGCATATGCCTCAAGGCAATTGAGGCCACATGAGAAAAATTACCTCACACATGATCTTGAGCTGGCAGCGGTTATCTTTGCTTTAAAAATATGGCGCCACTATTTATATGGGGTTCATGTTGATATATATACTAATCACAAGATCTTACAATATATTTTCAGTCAGAAGGATCTAAATCTGAGGCAGCGAAGGTGGATGGAACTATTAAAAGATTATGATGTTGATATTTTGTATCACCCAGGGAAAGCGAATATAGTAGCTGATGCGTTGAGTCGTAAGGCTATGATGGCACCTATAGAAAGGCAAGGGATGATTAAAGATCTTTATCAATTATCTAGTCTAGGAGTTCGTCTTCTCGAAACTCCGAACGAGGAGCTTATTGTGCATAATGTCGCGGAATCCTCATTAGTAGCTGAGGTGAAAGAGAAGCAATATGCAGATCCTATTTTATTACATCTTAAGGAGAACGTTCAGAGTGGTGCGACCAAGGCATTTGAGCTTACGCGAGAAGGAGTACTTCAGTGCCAAAACCGATTGTGTGTGTCGGATGTAGACGGGCTAAGAAAGAAGATGATGACAGAGGCACATTTTTCAAGGTATTCCATTCATCCAGGATCAACCAAAATGTAGCAAGATTTGAAAGATATGTATTGGTGGAATGACATGAAAAGGAACATCGCAGAATTTGTAGCTGAATGTCCAAATTGCCAACGAGTTAAAGTGGAACATCAAAAGCCCGGAGGCTATATGCAATGCATAGATCTTCCAATTTGGAAGTGGGACATGATCAACATAGATTTTGTTACAGGTTTGCCTCGTACAGCTCAGAAATTTGATTCTATATGGATGATTGTGGATAGGCTTACTAAGTCCGCACATTTCTTACCCGTTAAGACCACTTACACAGTTGAAGAATATTCGAAGTTGTATGTTAAAGAAATAGTCCGATTACATGGGGTGCCAACTTCTATTATATTGGATCGGGGAACTCAATTTACCGCAAACTTTTGGAAGGCTTTCCAACGGAGTTTGGGAACACAAGTGAATCTGAGTACAACTTTTCACCCTCAGATGGATGGACAAGCAGAGCGCACCATTCAAAGACTTGAAGATATGCTACGAGCATGTGTTATAGATTTTAAAGGCAGCTGGGATGATCATTTACCTCTTATTGAGTTTGCCTACAATAATAGCTATCATTCAAGTATCAAAATGGCACCATATGAAGCTTTATATGGGAGGAAGTGTAGATCACCAATAGGATGGTTCGAAGCGGGTGAAACTTTTATGTTCGGACCGGATCTTGTGTATCAAGCCATAGAAAAAGTCAAGGTGATTCAGCAACGGTTGAAAACAGCCCAAAGTCGACACAAGTCATATGCGGATAGTAGAAGAAGAGGGCTAGAGTTTTCGTTAGGCGATTGGGTATTTTTGAAGGTATCGCCAATGAAAGGGGTGATGAGATTTGGCAAGAAAGGAAAGTTGAGTCCACGATATATAGGCCCGTATAAGATTATTCGAAGATGTGGGCAAGTTGCTTATGAATTAGAGCTACCCCAGGAACTCTCATCAGTGCATCCAGTATTTCATGTATCGATGCTTCGAAAGTGCATCGGAGATCCGTCCCTTATTACTTCTACTGAAGATGTCCAAGTAACAGAAGATCTTACCTATGGGGATATGCCTATTGCTATATTAGATAGTCAAGTTAAGAAGATGAGAAACAAAGAAGTATCATCGGTGAAAGTACTTTGGAGAAATCAACAAAGGGAAGAGATTACATGGGAAGCGGAGGAAGCAATGAAATTGAAATACCCTTATTTGTTCAAAGGTGGAAAAGAAGTGCAAGGAGTGGAACTGGGACGCTAACAAGTAAGTTTTTACATATGCATAATATCTATATGATGACGTGAATATCAATTATGAATTCGAACTTGTTTCGGCTAAATAACTACATTCACATTCGAGGACGAATGTCCTTAAGGGGGGAAGGATGTAACACCCCGTACTTAATTACGTGCATTAGTCATGGTTATATGTGTTGGAGTATATGTATTGATCATAAGTTAGGTATATATGAGTTTAAGTATGAGTATTGATTATTTTGAGATGGTTTCAAGTGTATAGTTTGATTATATGTGTATGGGAATCGACTTTATTTATACCGGAATTTGCTCGTCGAAGTTCCAATGCGAAGTTTATCGAGTTAGCTTTCCAACGATATAAAGATTTCTGAAAACAGATGAGTATCGGATATAAGCGAGCATGTTCGAAACTTGAAAACGGTGGACGCAATGAACAGTAAATGTGCAGAAATTTTCTGCACACAAAAGTACTGCAGCCAAACAGATTTTCGGGTAGAATTTAAACGATCATAACTCCTTGTACAAAATGAACTGTGTGAGCTGCTATATATCGATGAGAATCCCCGAGAGTCTTCTTTCTAATGCAATTGGTTTCATCCAAATCCAACGTCTGAGTAAGGAGTTATACTCGTTTTACTTCAGCCTCTCAAAACAGATTTTTAGGGTCAACTTCAAACGATCATAATTCCTTGTACAGGACGAACTGGGTGGCCTACTTTATATTAAATGAAATACCTTTGAATTATCTATCCAACGATACAAATTTCACCCAAATCCGATATCGGAGCGAAGAGTTATGGTCGATTTACTTTAGCCTATCAAAATAGTCCACCATGGACAGATTCGGATTTACTTAAATTTTTAAGGGCAATATGGTCATTTTCCATCACCTCGTGGACGAAAATTGGTCATTATATACATATACTTAGCCTCATATCCATCATGTTATCATCCAAATTATTGAAGAATAAGAAACCCTAGTCTAAGTTCAACTCCAATTATCTTGTGATTCAACCGTAGAAAGTCCAAATTGATTCCGTAGTTGTGTTCACCGTCTCGAGGGCTTCGAGAAGCACCCCTTATTTGTGCCAACAGGACTTCGAAATCAAAAGGGCCATTTTATGGTAAGGATGTAAATTATGTTGGTGTTATTTATATGGATATGTATATATATATGCATGTGAGCATAAGAAGTATGTTATTTGATTGTTGTTGAAAGATGATTGGGAAATGATGTTGGATTATGTTGAATTGTGAAGGAATTTGGTGTGATGATGTGGTATTGATGATTATATATATATATACACATAAACCTATTGTTCAAGTTGGTTTTTGGAATGTTTTGCAAATATTGATTGTATGGAATTATGGAAGAGAATTGTGGTGTTGGGTTGCTAATACTAGATGTCAAACATTTCATTGTAGATAAGTGATTTGTAAAGGCGGGAAGTTGTGTTGAATTGGTATCCGAATCTACAACGAGGTATGTAAGGCATACTCTAACGATGTTCTTTGGCATGAAAACACCAATGTTCCATCAAGTAAGATTCTGAGGTTGTCCAAAAACATGTATTGTTCTACATTACCAACGAAGTTGTTTCCATTCTATAAAGTGTCAAAATGTTTCATTGATTTACCAAAAGGCTCTTATTTCATTGTTGTGATATTGATGATTCTGAAACACATTGTTGATGTACCAATGAGTCTTTATTACGTCGTTATTGTATAGAAGGTCTATTACTTGATTCTTATTGATGTATCGTTGTTTCAAAGTATCAAAAATGTGGTGGCGACCGAAATAACAATCTCAAAGATTAATTGAACTAAGTGTTGGAAGTTCTCTCTTATCGGGTGGTATCTCAGGGGCATAAGCCTATCATGGGTCGATCCCTATTTACGTGTTTATGGGTGGTATCCAAGGGGCATAAGCCTAGCATGGGTCGATCCCAGTTGATATGTACTGGAGGCAGCCTAATGGTCACAGTACAGTACAGTAATGATTACAAAGATGTTAAAAACGAAGGTAAAGTGATTGAATAAATTCAATGTACAGGTTGTCACAAGTTCTAGTAAGTGTGGTCCACTCCTATTACGATTTATTCACTTGTTTCGGATTTCTATTGAGCTCTTATATCATATGTGATTATCTACAGCTTTACATACTCAGTACATATTTCGTACTGACGTCCCCCACGGGGACCCTAATTTCATGGTACAGGCACAGGTACCTCAGCTCATTCACAGCATAGATAGGAGCCAGGTCATACAACTATTGTTGGTGAGCTCCAGTTTGCTTCGGAGTTTTTCGAGTCGGTTCCTTATGTTTTGTTATTGTACAAGAGTTATGTGTGGGCGGGGGTTTGTCCCGACCCTAGTTATGTCATGTATATCCTAGAGGCTTTGTAGACATAAGGAAGGGTAAAGTCATGGAAGTTTATATAGTGATGTTATATCTGTATATGTGGCGGCCCCGACGGCCAAGTATTATATATATATATATTTGTGCGTGTTGTGCTGATACAGGTAATTAGATCCTTCTATATGCAACGAAGTGCTGTCTAAATTTTTGGTGACATGTAAGAAAAAGTACAGGTATTTGAACGGGTTCTCCCGGGCCTTCTCGGCTTCGGGTGCTAGTCCAACCCGATGGGATTTTGGGGCGTGACATCATTATTCTATGATTACAATCTTGTACGGATGACTATGGTGGCTAATCATGGCCGGCTGCAAATTCAAGAGTTTAAGAGGGGGGTGTGGCAGTTGGAAATGAAAGCAGATGGCAATCATTTGTCTTTCTACGGGAGAGCTCGGATTAGATATTTTTTCTAAGATGACTATAAACAAATTAGTCCACCTTGCATTAAGATAAGGATGATTCCTGTCTACTGAAAAATGAAGCGCTAGAGACATCTTAAGTCTCATTTTCCATATAAAATAGCTCATATGTGATTGTCAAAAATTGTGCAGTTCTTTTTGTGCATACAGTGGTGGTTATTTCCTTCACTTGCTTTTTACTAGCAAAGTAAAGTTGGTTGCATGTGTTGTATAATCTTTATTGCTTAATATTGTGGTGAGCCAATGATTTGTTGCGAATATGTTGATAATGGGATTGGATTTAGTACAACAATAAAAATGTTGAAAAGTTTGGAAATATGATATCTCTATGAATGAAAATGCGGATTGCGAAGTTATGATGTACAGATTGATTTATGAATTTTTCTTTTGTGACCTTCTGTCCCACTCTTACATTAAGGTGTTGTTGCTCTTTTGAATCTTGTTGCCATCTGATCAATAGGTGAGCTTGTCACCAGGTAATTTCTTCAGAGTTTGCTTGAGATAGTCTGATAGGTGAGCTTGTCACTAGGTAATTTCTTGAGACATTAAAGCCATTTGCTCATATTTGAATCTTCATCTTCAGATTTACTGATTGAAACTTTAGCAATGCCTTAATCAATTGAAAAATAAAATTTAAATCAGTAGATAAATTAGTTAGGCAATGTTGATAGTTTTTTAAAGTTTGAGGCATAAAATTAAATTTTAAAAAGATTTTTCAAAAGTCTAAAAACATCTTTCAAAAACACATGGTCAAACACAACTCCAACTCAACTTTATTTTTTTTTAGTTTTTATGGTCAAACGCCTACTTAAAATTAAAAAGGTGACAGCTTTGATCAGCTAAGCTCAATACTAAGTTAATTTGGGTGTGAAGTGTAATTTTTAAATTTTTTAATCTTTAAAAAAGAATTCTCTCCCATTTCAAATTTTGAAATTTTAAAAAAATTCCCTACTTTATCTTATCAATCTTATTCTTTTTCTTTCCTCCTCTTTCTCTCTCCAGATTTTCCTCTCTTTTCATATTTTTTCTTCTTTCTCTTTGTCATTTTTTCTCACAATCCTTGACACAAAGATGTTCGCCTTTTTTTATTGAGTTAGATCTTTTCGTTCTTCTCTTTCCCTTTCTTGTTTTTATTTTAAAGGATTATTTTCTTTAATTCTGAGAATTTCAAAAAAAAATATTTTTAAAATGATTGAAGAAATTATGCAGAAAATCAAGCAACTGCGATTGTTGTTTCAACAACTGTGGTAGTTGCTACATCAACTGGGGTAGTTACTAGTTGCTACAACGACTAGGTAATTGCTACAACAACTGTGTTAGTTGCTTCAGTAACTCAGTAGTTGCTGCAATAACTCAGTAGTTGTTGTAGCAACTATTATAATTATTGTGTTGCAGCAATTGTTGTAGTTATTATAGCAGCTACGACAGTTGTTGCAGTAATTATTGTAGTTGCTACAACAACTGTGGCAATTGTTGCAACAATTGTGATAGTTGCTTGCTTTTGTGGCAAAAGGTGTGGTGGAGAAACCGACAAAGAAGGAGATGATAGTTATGACGGAGGGGCAGGTGATAGTGTTGGTGATGGTGGTGGATAAAGAGGAATATGTGATTGTGTAAGAGGAGGGAGCGGTGGATATGAATGAAGAAGAGGAGGTGTTGATGGTAAATGAGAGAAGTTGGTGCTGGTGGTGGCAACGGCGATAGGAGGGTTGTAGAGGGTGGGGTGGGGTAGAAAAAATAGGGTCTTTTTTTAAATAATAAAATTAAAGAATTTTAAAATTAGGGTCATTAACACTAATCTTAAAATTGTTACCTCTACTCAAAAATTAATACTTGTGTCACTTTTTTTAAGTTTTAAAACATTTTTGTCACCCTTAAATACATAATACATCCAACAAATATACATTTTTTTTATTTATAAAGATATATAATTAGCTCTCTCTCTATATTTTTTTATTTTGGGTCTGTCGCCCCTACCTGCACCAAATTAAAAAAATATCTATGTATAATAAAACTTCTCACTTATTCTTTAACCCAACAGCCACAATCGCACACAATATATAAGTACCACGTAAATCTCTATAAACTAAGAATATACTCATCTGAAATATCAAAATAAATTTTAAAATTTACCGAGGTGTTACAGTAACATTCGGCACGACTTCCTCACAGACTTTCGGTTATCGAAAGATCTCTAATTATGTGTAAATCCCAAAAGGATAGAGACATTTCTCCAACCAAGGTAAGCAACGTATTCGTAACAGGACACCAAGCTTCACAGAAGGCTTGTAAGATGTTTGTATTATGGTCATAAGTAAAGAGTGAACCATATACGGCATAGTAAATCTTTGCATCCTTTAAAGTTTGGCAGCTCCTACTAAGAACATCTTCAGCCCATTCCCAATATCCAGGAATATAGTGAAACTCGCCACTAAGCTGAAAAGTTTCACCCCACCTATTCTCTCCATTTATGATTTGTCGTCTCAAGCATGGCAAAGTATTAGCAATATTTTTTATATGGTGATTGAAAGAGCAACGTACCCATGTCTTAGGTGGACAACTATGAAATTCAAGAGTCCATTGGTCCAAATTAGGTATATTTTTCAAAGGCGGCCACAAAGCAACATATTGTCTAGACAATGGCATACCAATGAGTAGATTTGTCTTCACCTCGCTGTCCTTGTGATCTGATATTATAAGATATCGCGGATCGGAGGAAGAAGATATTGAATCTCTAAAGTAAACTATGATTCAAACTGCAAAAGAAGATTCATTAACAATTATTCGATAGTCCAATAATCATGAATTATGAACTCTAAATTCAAATATGATCAACTTTAGTTAAGTATTGAACATATAAAGTTGTCGACTTGGACAGTGTGATGCCTTTAGTTCAGACAATGTAAAGTGGTTGCCTCAAATAACGTAAGATCTTTGGCTTAAACTGTGTAAAAGTCTTAGCCTCAGACCATGTAAAGTCTCTGCCTTAGATGGTGTGAAGTCTTTGGCTCGAACAAGGCAACATTTAGGCTCACACTGTGTAAAATTTTTGTCTCAAACAACATAATGTCTTTGGATCAGACAGTGTAAAAGTCTTAGCTGCAGATTATGTAAAGTCTTTGCCTTAGATGGTGTACAGTCTTTGGCTTAAATAAGGCGATACTTACGATACCTTATGTTCAAATATTCTATATTTTTAAAGCCTCAAAATTACGATGTTAAAGCAAAGAAAAAAAAGGTTGCTAAAGTAACAAAAATAGTGTTTTTTTTGGGTTACTTTTCTTTAAAAAAAAAAAATCATTAAAAAGTCAAAGAACCAAAAAAAAGGGGAAAACGAAAAGCGGCTAAAAATCAAAAGAAAAAATAAGAGGGATGCTTTTGATTGTAAAAAAAATTTATTGAAAAGTAAAAAAAACAAAGGTTGCTTGAGTGACACCTTTTTCATTTCTACAAAAGTACTGCTTGATGTTTTTTTATACAGTCAAAGAATAAAAGCAAGTGGTCAGAAAAAAAAATTACTTGATAAATGTGGATGTTTCTCTGAAATGCTCCACAACTGAGTTGAAAAAATTTATGAGAACTCAATATAATAGGCTGCTATTTATAAAGGGGGCAGAGAAAATATTGGTCTCCTAATATAACATAGATTCAATATTGATATGTAACACCCCAACTTAGGAAGAAGTCTCACATCGGCAAAACACAAGAAGAATGTTGGGTATATAAGTAAGAAAGTCTTACTCCCTAGTGATGCGTTTTAAAGCCGTGTGGGCCTGGGCTCAAAGCGGACAATATCACTAGTGGGTTGGGACGTGACAGGGGTATCTCGGGCCTATGTGGTTCGGGATGCCCGTCGCGGTCAGGGTCTCGGGTCGGGGCGTAACAGAATGGTATCAAAGTCGCTCCTATGTCGTCCCTGTCGATGTGGTCCAGAGTTCAAACTGAGTGTAGATAAATCCCGATAAGGCGGGGCAAACCTCAGTCCTGAGTGTAGGCAAATTCCATTCGGTGGGGCAAACCTCAGCGAGGACGCAGAGTCCATAAGGGGGGTGTATGTAACACCCCAACTTAGGAAGGAGTCCCACATCAGCAAAACACAAGAGGGATGCTGAGTATATAAGTAAGAAAGTCTTACTCCCTAGTGACGCGTTTTAAAGCTGTGCGGGCCTGGGCCCAAAGCGGATAATATCACCAGTGGGTTGGGACATGACAGAGGTATCTCAGGCCTGTGTGGTTCGAGATGCCAGTCGCGGCCAGGGCCTTGGGTTGGGTCATGACATCATAAAACCAAATATTCTTGAAATAAGGACAAAAATATTTCCTTTCCTATCAAAAGTCTCATTAAGTTTATCAAAAACTTTAAAAATAATGATCCAAAACTGTGGACCCCACTTTACAAGCAACAAATCAATATTTCACTGCTAGTGCAATTCTAGTCCCACGTGAAAATGTTAACATGAGCATTTTCTTTCTTCCTCCATCTCATTTTACGTGACATATTTTGATCAGACACGAAGTTCAGAAAATAAAGAAAGACTTGGTGATATTTACTAAATTGTTCTTTATTAATAAAATGTACTACTGCTATTTTTAATTAAGTGGGATCTCGTAAATGCGGGAGTCAAGTTAGAAGTTTCTTGAAGCCAAAGAAACAAGTATTTACTACGTACAAGACAACCAGAAAAAAATATTATTGTCTTAATTGTACTTCAAGTCTAGCTCATCGACTTTTAAAAAAAATTGAATTTGACAAGTCTTGAAGTATGGGACATTTGTGAATATTGAAATTTTATTAAATTCATAGGGGACTATATTTGGACTAAAATAGTCCAAATAATATGACTAATATGATTGGGCTAATCATTTAATCTCAAATACATTGGGCTAATTTAATTGAAAAATGAGCCTATATTTATTAACTCAAGACCCAAATGGGTGCTAGCCCAGCTTAAAAGTCCTAGCCCATGTCTCTAGTTATATGAAATGACAATCCATGTTAAATGAAATGAGTCACTAAAAGCATGACATGTGTCAATATTATGTGAAAATGCAAGTTAAATGAAGTGAACCACTAAAAACATGACATGTGTCGATTTTATATGGCAATCCAAGTTAAATGAAATGAACCACTAAAATCATGTCACGTGTGCAGATGACATGTTCTAGCCAATCAAATTAGAGTTTTTCACCAAAAGAATGTGATTAGTCAATTTCAAACCAACCAATCAAATCACACAATTATCCTGCCCCTCCAACTACAAATAGGGGTCCTAATAACTCACAAAGGGAAGATTTTTAGAAACAAGAAGCACGAAGAGAGCTCGTGGATCAAAAATCATAATTTCTCTACAAGTTATAAGTTTTAAGCAGTCAAGCTCAAGATCAAGAACGAAGAAAATTTTGTTCAAGATCAAGCTACTTGTTCACATTCATGCTTCATGGCAATCATCCAAGTGTTTGTGACGAATTCATATCCAAATTCAAGTCCGAAGACAAAAATTCACGATCAAGTTACTCAAGCCAACAAAGATTCAAGATCAAGCTACTCAAGCCCTTGAATCCAAATCAAGTTCATATTACTTTGAAGAATCAGAGGATTATCATAGAGATTGTAACATTTACTACATTTCAAAATCAAATATTATATTTTGTTGCTTCAATTTTTCTGTCTTGATTATTATTTTTCCTGACTCGGAGAATTTATCGGCTACGCACCTATGTCCCAAAATCTCCATTGTTATGATCATTGGAGCTTTAAAAAAAATTGACCCTCTCGTCAAATTCTTCTCAACGAAATCAACCTTAAAAGATAAAATGTTTTCATTTGTGCTCTAATTTCTCAACGAAATCAACTTTAAAGACTTTAATTTCGTCTTGATTTGCTTAAATTTTTTGAAATCAAAAGTTATATTTTTGAAATCAAGTTATATTTTGTTATTAGATTTTAAGGGAGATGTTCAAACTTGAATTATATTTATAATGATGAGAAGAATTCCATAAACTAGTAATGTCAATATTTATAATCAAGTATCAGATTGAGAAGAATCTCCATATTTGTTATGTCAAATATCTAATATTTTCTTTTCTTTTCTTTCTTTTCATTGGTGGTAATTTGAGTATTTAGATTTTGATTTGGATGAGTTTGATATTCATAAGCTAGTAAGCGGTAGTTTGGCAACTACTTGGTCGCCTTACAGTGCAATTGGTAACAACGGCAAATGTGGGAGCAGGACGGCAATGGTAAAGGAATTTCAACAGAACATGTGAAGAAGAAAGGAAGAAAAGAGATGAAGAAAAAGAAAAAAAAATATGACCATAGTTTCTTTTTTAAAAAAAGATTAAAATTAATCCGACACGTGTCAAATTGTGATTGGCACGTCATTTACACATTTTTGGTGTAAATATCCTTTTTTTTTTTTTTTTGTGAGTTTAAGAGTTCTGGAATTAACTTGGGAGATATAGGATTGAAATTGAGTTTGTTGAAGTTAAACATCAGGCAATTTTACATATTGTCTGTGCAAGTGAATTTCAAATGTACTTGTTTGAAGTCTGGTTTGGCAGTTTCAAACTTTAAATTCCAATGTCTGAAGTTTGAACGATCAAATGATAATTTCAACCGTTAATTCCATAGAAACACACCTAAATTACGATGAAATTATCAATTACATACCTAAAATTATACGAGAGCTTCAGCTTTTCTTTTGATAGAGGCCCTAAAATCGACCATTGGTAGATTTCACCCAACAAACTTTGGGAAAATGTGTTTTGTCATATTATTTCACTTTGGAGTAAAAATTCGTAAATAGCACTTTCTCAACCTCTGTAATTGAAAAATAATCATTGTTATGATATTTCAACCGAAAAGTTATTAATAGACACTATCTCTACATAAATAAATATGTCGTCAACATACCTAGTGGAAACAACCTCTCTACCTAGTAGGGGTAACGTCTGCATACACACAACTCTCCCTGTAGTTCAAGCATTGACACGAGTATTAGAGAGCTCCCTTCGTACGTAAATAAACAATGGCTTGTTGTTTGTTGAATCTTTGAACAGAACAGCAAGAACTCAACCTCTGTTATACCTTGATGAATCATGGACTGCCAATTCGCTCAGGCAGCAACAACTCAAGAGCAGAACACCTCTCCACTTTCAGAGGATCGACTTCTTCCAATATCGGCGTTAGCAACAACCTCTGATTTTGGTTCGCTGCCTGCCAGTGTCATGCTCGAACAGTTGTCTGTAACGAGCTGTGCATTGTGATAGAGAGCAAAACACGGAACCTGCCAAGATGAAATGACAGCATGACTTGATGACCTTCCTGTTGCCACAGTAATTGGAGTTGAAGCCTTGATTCGAGACATGAAATAATCTGACATCCAATAGACTTTCTTTAATTATTAACTCAAAGCAAACACTAGCCAAGAAGTTAACAAAGTTCAAGTACTTCCACATAAATTAAAGGCGTTGCAATCTAATTATAAAATGTGTATGAACAGATAAAACTTGTACAAGTAAAGACCTTGACAATAAATGAATAAGGAGCATAAACACACTTGTACAGCATGAAGCCTCGACTATAAAGGAATAAAGAGCACAATTAATACCTAAAAGAAATATTGGGTTCGACATCGAAGTCCAAGAGTTGGCTAAAAGGACTCGACGGGTGATAAATGTGATAGGTTTAGATTTCTAAGTTCTTTTCTCATTCATTTTGTTTTTTGATTTTGTTAGCAAGTGGGGGAGTAAAAGGAAAAATTTCTGGAGCTCTCCGGGTTCAACCATTTAAGAATATGGAAAGGAGGCCAATATAGCATTTGAGGATACATGTTCGAGACTAAAGAATCCAAATCCTAGAGACCTGCAACTTACACCATAAGAAGGTAAATCATAAGCGATAAGTTTAGCGCGCACTCATGATCTAGTAAAGTAGAAACTTACAACTGCATATGTTCCGCCATGTGAGAAAACCAGCCTAATAAAACTGACATCCAGACAGAAAATAGTATGTTCAATTGAAAGATAATTAGCAACTTTGTCACGACAAAATATGTAAGCTAATATTAAAAGTCTTGTCACTTATATAAAGTTGACGAATGGTTTTCAAAGAACACAAAGCTTCTTCACACTCAGTAACCTGTCACAAAATTCTTACCAGCAAATTCAATTCAATAACTGTCTTCTCATCTTAAAACTGGTGAAATGAAGCATAAGCATTGTCTGAGTTGGTCCAGCACAACCAAGAGACTGATATACACATACATTTGTCAAAATCTGCAACAGGAAATATAGAAAGTAATATAAGTGAAAGCTCTATTTCCTGAATTTATTTCTCAGGCAGACAAATCAAACAAGGTTATCGATAAATTATCTAATAGCTTGTTTTTTTTCAAAGACAAGCATATCAATTAATTTTAGTCAACTTAGCTAACTTAGAAGAATGTCTAGTAAAACCTTAAAACTAACAAATAGATATGTACTCCTCTTCCCAAAAGAAAATATGTTGCAGTGATTTAAAAGAGTAAAATTTCTAATTTTACTTGCATCAAATGACAATTCTGTAACTAAAACACTAAACAAAGTAAATGTGCAAGAGAATGAAATGATTACCTTCAAAAAAATCTCTGTTCTATTCCAGAGTGCGAGGATCGTCATTCACAGGACAGAACAGCAGCTTGAGAAGAACAAATTACATTTCTTGCAGCGGCTACAGCATACTGACGTCAAACTTAAAGATTTGAATTTCTCTGAAGAACTATGGATGTATGTTACCAGTAATCCCCACATGAACAAACACCATTCTTGAAGTGATGAAAGCGATTGGAGTCCCTTACTATAATCTCTCTCTCTGTTATCTTAGAAATTAGTTTAGTTACATTGTGGCAGTCGCCACAAACCCGCAAATTTTTATAGATTCGTAAAGAACTTTTAGGAGGAGTGTTAAGAATTCCATAAGCAATAGCCAATCTCTCACTATGACTGGTAAGGATTTGTTCCTTCTCATCATCCTCAACATCTTGTAATACAAAGGTATAATCTGGAGTATAGCCTAACGTCTTCATCTTAGCAGTTAAACTACCTAATTCCTCGTATATCTCATGGCATTGTGCATGAGACTGATTTCCTGTATAAAAGACTTCAATCTTATTGTTTAGTTCAATTGAGCTCCATCCAGGAGTCTTCTTCAATCCCCTCTCTCTAGCCATGGATCTCACTTCATTCACCTCCTCCCATTTCCCATAATTAGCATACATGTTAGACAGCACAACATAGTACCCAATATTCTCTGGATCGACTTCAAACAAATTATCTGAAGCCAATTTACCCAGCTCAACATTTCCATGTACTCTACATGCACCAAGAAGAGCACCCCAAACTGAAGCATCGGGCTGCAAAGGCATGCTTTTTATAAAATAGTATGCCATTTCTAAGCTCCCAGCCCTAGCAAACAGATCAACCATGCAGCTATAGTGCTTTAGAACAGGTTTAATGCCAAACTCTTGCTCCATCATATAAAAGTAATTTTTACCCTCGTCAACTAATCCTGAATGGCTACAAGCTGCCAATAGAGATAAAAATGTTACTTGATCTGGTTTAACACCTTCATCCAGCATATCATTGAATAGTTTCAGAGAAACCCTACCATGCCCATGAATACCATGACATGATATTATGGCATTCCAAGGGGCTGAACTAATCCTAGGCACCTCATGAAACAGAGACATGGCATCATCCAGTCTTCCACATTTTCCATAAAGGTCAATGAGTGAGGTACCAACAAAGAGGTCGAAATTGAGAGCTACTTTGAGAATATGCCCATGAGTCCTAGTTCCTTCTTGCAAGGCCCCTAGATGAGCATAAGCTGACAAAATGCTTACCCAAGTTCCTTGGTTTGGTGCTATGTCATCACACTCTTTCATCATGTTGTAAATTTCAATAGCCTCACTTGCAAGTCCATTTTGAGCATAACCTGTGATCATTGAGTTCCATGACACTACATCCTTAATAGGGATCTTGTCAAAAACCTTACGACTACAGTGGATGAGACCCAACTTTGCATACATATCCACAACAGCATTACCAATAATAACATCTTCCTGAATCCAAGATTTCCTCAATACAAAACCATGAACCGATCTGCAGCAACGAAAACTTTTGGTCTGAGCTATACTAGAAGCTAAGCTCACCATTGTCAACAAGTCAAGCTGAATTCCATTTGTCATCATCTCCTGAAAGTACTCCAGTGCTTTTTCAGGAACATTATTCTGCTCATATGCAGCAATTAAAGAGTTCCATGATACTAAATCTCTTACTACCACCATGTAATCAAATACTTTTTGTGCATGTCTTAACTCACCAAATCCGGCATACATGTTTATTAAGGCATTCGATACAAAAACATCTAATTCTAGGCCATGCTTTATAACATACAAGTGAATTAACATTCCATGCAAAATATCACCAAGCTGTGCACATATAGGAAGTACTGTTGCAATAGTCACTGAATCCATTTTTATACCCTCTAATCTCATCTCATCCAACAAACTCAATGCCTCCATAGCATTTCCATTCTGACAAAAACCAGATATCATAGCATTCCAACAACCCATATCCCGATAAGGCATGTCCTTAAAAATTCTTAAGGCAACACACAAAGATTGGAAACGGCAATACATATGCACCAACGAGGCAGCTACAAACACATCCCACTCTAACCCAAGTTTTGAAGCCCAACAGTGTATCCTTAGACCATCAATTATACTATCACAAGCTTTTAACACTGGAGGAAAGGTGTAAAAGTCAGGCTTAACATCAGCTGTGGACAGCATTTCATTCAAACAGCTCAGCGATTCACGGAAACGTCCATTACGAACATAAGATGATATCATAGAATTCCAGGTATAAGCATCTTTGCTTTCTATCATGCAGAAAGTCTTCTGTGACAGAGAAACATCACCCAAGTGAGCATAAAGATTCACAAGTCTGGTGCCAATAAAACTACTCTGAGCCTTCCCTGACAAAACGAGAAGGGCATGAAGGCACTTCAAAATGTAGATTTTGGTACAGGACTGGAATAAACGCTCAAAATCAAACTCTTTTTTCTTGCTTGCAACACCATTTGATAATATCTCATTGTAACTTCCACTTGAGTATAACTTGCAACAGAAAAAGGAGAATGCCAGAGATTTTGTGGAACTCCAACCTTTGAAGGCCAATAATAATCTGCAAAGACAACAGAAATGAAATCAGTATTCCAGTCAAAGATTACATGTTAGAATCCTTCCTCTTTCTGGCAAGTGCAATAGGAAGAAGAAAGCATCATATCAATAGTTAAAATGCCACAACAATGTAAAGAACAGAAAGCCACCAGTAATCCAAATAGGATAAAAGATAAGTAATTGAACTACAAGCTCCACAAGATAACATGTGGAAGTTTACCCACAGTGCAGCTAGAGAAACATGGAACCAAATATTTATGCAGTAGTTCTTGAGGCTAGGTCATATAATTTTGTACATCAGAGAGATCTGACTACCCTGTTTCAAAAACTGGACCAATCAGGTTAAGCACTACAACCGGGTCGAACAAATTACCTAGATTAATAAAACTTGAAATGGTAGAATTCTTCTTGCATATCAATGATACATGTAAATTAGGCTGTTGACATTTGAATGACTTACATATTTGCTATCAAAAGCATCAGAATATCCTTCTATGATCCCTACCTTATCCTAATGGATGCGTGCATCTTAAATTGCTTTCAAGTGGACTCATAGTTTTGAATGAAAATACGTTTATCTGATCAAAAAGAAAGAGGACTCATAGGATGGGCATATCTTTTCAACTACTACACATTCCTATCAACCTTCCCACTTCCGAAATTTTGGGACACAAATTTATTTGTTTCTATTCAAATATCACTTTTTTCAGAACTTAAATGAAAGAGGTGAACAATCTCAGACTCTCTTTGGCTTCTTGAGCCAGATGACTATTTCCAACTATCAAGACAGTTGCATTTAAAGCCCATCCACCAATTCATCACTTGCGTTCTTTTTCCATAACTTGTTCATTCGCAACCCTTGATAGTTAAGACATTCAAATGGTTCTTTTGGTCACGGTACCCTAGACACTCGTCAACTCCAACATGAGTAGGGCTTGCAAATTATCAAGTTCCAATTGTTCACATATGTGCAAGTATACTGATGAGATTCAACCTGCCTGTTTTTTCAGAGTACGTGCTTATGTGGCAGTTTGGAATAGTTCTTGGTGAGGAAACAGAAAAGGAATGAACAGGCTTTAAAAAGAGTTGCACTGTAAGATACATACAATTCTTCGATCAATCATGCCCGAGATAGAAGAATATCATAATCTTTTTTTAATCCCCTTGATAGAGAGAATGAGAGAGAAGAAAAACTAGCAAATTTTAATCTCAAAATTGGTTAAGGTTTGATTTCCATGGGGCATAAGATTTTTTGTAATTGGTGTCACTACCTATGGATGAAGCAAGTTATATCACAGAAGTGAAGTTTATGCCTCCTTAGATTATTCTATGACCATGTGATTTGACCTAAAATAGTTACTTCAAACCAAGGGAACTACAGATTGGAAATACTTCTGATCTTACTTCATTTGAAGTTGTCCTGTCAATTGTATTACATACAACAATTGGTGTTTGTGATATTAGTTCAAGTGTTCCACCTATAGAGGCTTTTTGCTCCATCGGCACCTCCCAAAGAAAACTTATTTCCAATGAGAGAAAATACCAAATGGGATGCAATTCAAGCTGCAATCAAGAAACTTAGCCACTTTCTAATTTAGGCTTGTCATCATCTACATGTAGGCCTAGGTATGTTTTTCACAAGGGTGGAGGATAGGTATGTTTTTTCTTTTTCTCCAGTAGGAACTAAACATGGCTGTTTGTCTGGGAAAAAAACTTAATCAGCATGCAAAATGCTTTCCTTAACTGTTTACAATTCTTTATTACTACTTGTCAAAGAAATACACTTCTTTGTCACCTAGCCAAGAAAGAAAAAGGGCTACTAACAATCAACACAACCATTGACTTGCATTCCAGTTGAATTTTGCATGCCTTAGAAATGCCATTTAACGTCAGCTATATGAAATCTAAACATTTTCAGATTGAAGTCTTGCCACATCTTCAATCAAACAAGAACAATTTAGATAGATGCTTGCAGTACTATGATACAGATCCAGCAGATAAAAGTTACACCTCATTGCTCTTACCTGCCTTTGTGACATGGCAATATTGACCTCAGCGCCGACATGGCACTATCAATCCTGACAAGATATTGGCACTCTCCTTACCAGTCTGTTTGCGCAACCAAAAAGCAGCAGAAGTTGTTCCAACAAAACTAAGATTGTCATTTCTCCAAATGATAGCTTTTCCATTCCTACGTAGTGAGTGAAAATATGTTCAGAATGTTGCATTACACTTAAAAAAACTACATTATAATCATTTATCATAAAAAAGGGCAGCTCGGTGCACTAAAGCTACCGCTATGCGCGGTGTCCGGGGAAGGGCCCCACCACAAGGGTGTATCGTACGCAGCCTTACCTTACATTTCTGCATTTATCATTTATCATATAACCATTAAGCCATTTTATTGGTGTCCTCTTGATCTGCATTTTTGCAATTACTCAGGAGGATTAGTTATGTGATAGACATTCTATTTTTATACTTCATGTGGGTTATCAAAAAAAAAAACCACATTACAATCACTATATTCTTTTAGAATGGTAAGGATCAGAGGCAATTTTAGGATTTCTAGAATATCAGTGCACCACTAAGAAAAAAGGAAAATATATATTTAGTGGGAATTAATCCCCAGTCCAAGGTAAACAATTCAACTTTTCACCAAGTGTGCATTTAGTCTTCCTGTAGCATGGATGCCAACATTTAATATTATATTAATTTTAGAAAAGCATACATCAAATACCTAATCTTATGAAGAGACCACGGGTTCACGCGCCCCAATTTTTTTTATTTTTTTTGTAAGTTCGCCCCTGGTAAGGATACCCACAATTGACATTACTATAACTATATGATCACGCAAACAACTTTTTTCTTCGTAAACCAGAACCCAATCAGCCGCCGAATCAGGAATCACAAAGACAGTTGCATAAGTAAGAAGCTTGTTTTTTTAATAAATAAGCAAAGAAATGGACCTTGGGAAAATCCACTGGACATCTGGAGTATGGATGATATAAGATGGAGGGGGGGGTTTCCAACATCATAAACTATGAAATTGGGATAGGTTTGGCTCTGATACAATGTGAAAAAATGGACCTTGAATCTAACTCAATCCCAAAAAAGCTAAGTGGTAGATTGCCTAAGACCATATAAGGAGTCCATGTTCCCATCCCTTAGTTGATGCATGGACAATCGTCTCGTCTTCGTTTAATTCCTGTAATGATATCAATGCCCGGTTTGTATCTGAGCCTGTAGTTTCTTGTTCGTAATGTTTTGATGATGTTTCTGATCTCAAATAAATAGTTTATAGTATTACTCCATCGGTGTCTTGTTTCTTTTATTATCTAGTGGTTTGGTTTTATGTTTTTGTTCGTTATATTGTTATCTGTCCTGAGCCGGGGGTCTATCAGAAACAACATCTTTACTTCATCTGAGGTAGTGGTATGGACTGCGTACACATTACCCTCCCCAAACCCCACTTTGTGGGAGTACACTAGGTATGTTGTTGTTGTTGTTGTATCAGCGTCAAGTTCATCCCCGTTTGAGCTCTTGGCTCCGCGCTCCAATTTGGGCTTAGGCGTGAAGGGGATGTTAGAGTGAGTTAGAGTCACACAAATGGATTAGTGGTTCGTTTATATGGACTATCGTCTCATCTTCGTTTAATTCCTATAATGGTATCAGTGCCAGGTTCATCCCGTTTGAGCTCCGTCTCCACACTCCAATTTGGACTTAGGCGTGAAGGGGATGTTAGAGTGAGTTAGAGTCACATAAATAGATTAATCTTTCGTTTATACGGAAATGGGGAATCCTTCTCTCTTTGAGCTAGCTTTCAGGATTCCCATCCCCTTTTGGACTCCCAGTCCATGTTCCAGTTTGCTTACATGTACTTGACCAATCCTTCTCCCAGGATTAAGTTAGCATATCTTTACGCCTTTCTTAATTCTTACTACTTTTTATCAAAATTTACCTTACTTTTATCATAAAAGAACTGAAAACACACACACTATAACAAAAAAATGATAATAATCTTTATGCCTTATTACTATTTTTTATCAAAATTTACCTTACCTTATCGAAAAAGAGTTGAAAACACACAATATAACAAAAAAACAAAATTTTAAAAATACTCTTTACGTATTTCTTCTTCTATTCATTTTGTATAAAACAGCAATTTGCAAATTCATTACAAATACAAAAACGGAAAGGTAAATTTAGAGGGAAAACTTACAACTCAGTTTCGCCGGAGAGGATGGAGAGAACCGACGGAGTTCACCGGAGAGAACAATTTCGGCGCCGCCCGGCGAGGAGGAGAGTACAGGTGATTGAATTGGGCTATTCGACCCGTTATATGAATTTGGGCCTTTGAGTTTTATGAAGATGCTATTTAAAAGATGAGAAACTTACCTCAATATTTAAATGTTATTACATTTTATCTCAATTATTTGGTTAATTATATCATATTTTGATTTTTTAAAATTACGATACATCTGTTCTAACGTGATATATATAAAAAGTGATAAATTTAAAACTGACTAAATATTTATTTAAGGAAGTAACAAATTTTCTTTTATTCTGTAGAGCAAATCACGCATAATCAGTAACACAATGAATTAATGAGATTCACAAAATCAACAATACCCCCAATCAACTTTCAAATTTCAAGCAAACAATCGAGTCAAATTGAGTTTCTTCCTTCTTCCTTGTGATATATTTGGTAAAAGTTCTTCCTTTTATCATCGTTGGAACTTTCCTCATTCTCCAGTCACTTCTCCCAGAAGGTTTCTTCGTACATAAACGCTAGAAATTTGTAGAAAGTTTGTGTCTAAGTGTGTACATAGGGGTGCTACAACTAGGGTTCGTTCAAAATTGAATGATTTAGAGGAGTTTTCAACTTTGAATTTAGAGAATAATTTAGGAGTTTATGCACAGTTCTCTGCTCATGTGCAGACTAGTACGACGTCGTTGATAGAAGTAAATAAAGAAGACAAGGAGGAGAAGAGAAATTATTATTTAAATACGTGATACAACTGAAATTTGAATTATTATTTGGCAGCGGAGGACTACTATGTGATACATCTGAAATATGTGTGATACATTTTGTTGTATTTCTATGATTATTATTTTTTTAAATTAGATATTCAATATATATGATACATTTAGCATACTTGACATATAAGTTGAAGTTTGAAATTTCTGATTCATATTTATAGAGTGTGAGTTTAAAATTTATATGATTCACATTAAATGTTTATGAAAAGTTCTGTGATTCATATTAATATTGTCTGCATTAATTTTAAGAGGTTATATGTTATATTAGTGATATATTTTATAGTTGAAATAAATGTGCTGAGAAAAACACAATTTAAAAGATGATTCATTTATTTATATATTAAATGTATCATCCATTTATAAATGAATCAAAAAATATAATAGATATAGAAACATTTAGGACATATGAATCACCAATAATTTGACTGCAACTGTATCATATATTGTCAATAAAATGTATCACTAATAATCTAACAGCAAATGTATCACTTATACACTGTCAACAAATGTATCACCCATCTACTGATAACAAAAGTATCATTCATATGAATCACCGTTACACTATGAAAATGTATCCAGAAAATTAATATTTTTATATATGTATCAAGCGGATTAACAAAATTCATGCACAACTTGTATTTGTGTTGGATTAACGAAAATTAATATTTTTATATATGTATCTGCGTTATTTAATATTAACTTAAAATTCATTTAAACAATTAACTCACCTTTTTGAAATAACTGGAAAAATTTATAATTTAATGTAGTACATTGACCATTTGAAGAAGATGAATTAATGGAGATGAAAAATGTTTTAACTAATGATAATTTGGGAGAGATTTTAGGGAAGGAAATCTTTCAACAACAAAAAAAGCTTGCATGGGTTAACGGCGGATTAAAAATAGGATGTGGGTTTTTGTTGATATGTACTAAGAGTGAAGTTGAAAATCGAGATTTTATGTAAATTTTAAAAAGGTAAGGGATATTGGGTAATATAGTCTCTTAAGTTTGGATTTTGCGTAATTTATCCTTAAAAGATAGTTGAGATTTACGACATGTTTAAATTTTAAAAAAAATCACAAAACCACAATTTAAATATACTAAACTTCATAAAATCTCTTATATTTATTAAATTTATAAAAATTCTTTTTCTTCTCTTTCCTCTGAAAACATCCGATACTTTCATTACAATCCCTATTTTCACGTCTATGATTCTTTGAAGCGGAAATTACTTCAACAACGGCGTCATTCAAGGAATCGCTTTATGCAATTACTCCACATTTTATGTTGTTTTGAAATTTTATCGGTCCCCTCAATTTCAACTTCATTGACATCTTTCCAGAGTTGAACAATTGCTAAATGGTAGTTCTTCTCTTTATTTTTTTCTCTAATTTAGTTTGTTAAACTTGTGTTGAAAGGTTGTAAACTTCAAAAAATTAAACCTTCATCACTTTAATTTTTTATTACAATATCAAGATTTACAATTGATCTAGATTTTGTATTTTCTTTTAGCCTTGAAATTTCTCAAATAGACAACATCAAACTAAATGAAGATATTGTTAATTTTATTCGCGGTGTTTTTAATAATGTTTTTGAAGATTTTCATGAAAATAGATCTAAATACCTCATCGATCCAGTAAAGATGAAGCAATTGCATCAAAAGATGACAGTAAAATCGAAGACAAGGGGAGTTGATGATGATAAGAAAAGAGAATCTGATACTTCTAGGCGAAAAGGTGTTGTTTCAAAATGAAAAGTTGTTGAAGTTACAACGAGAGACATCTTACTACAAGTTTATCAATTTTTGTATTTGACCATTTTAATTCGTGATACATGTTTTTTGACTAAAGATACATAATTTAGCTTAGTTCTAAATGCATGTTGCATGTGCATATTCTTGTATCTGTACAACTGATATATTTTTTTGAAATGTATCTCTTTCAATTACATGTAATATTGTTAGAACGTATCTATCTATCTATATATATATATATTGTTAGAACGTATCTATCTATCTATATATATATATATATATATATATATATATATATATCTTTTTAAAAATATGTATCTCTGCAACTGATACAATTTTTTGAAATGTATCTCTTTTCATATACATATATATAGTTAGCAGTTTTCTATATGTATCTCTTTTAAAATATATATCTCTGTACCTAATACATCTTTTATAGTATGTTTCTAGTATACATTTATATTTCAAATTTAACTTTTTATGTTGATACATCATGCCTCAATATGATACATTTTGAATGAGAAATCAATATTTGTATCTCTTTTTCAGGATATGAAATATATTTTCGATGAGATTCCACACCATCTTCTAAGGTTTGATAACTCATGCAATGCCAAGTTTAAAAAAGATTTTGAAGAAATCCTGTCAAAGGATGTAATTGAGATGTTCAGTGAGACATGTTTTGATATTTACCTCAAGGTGCCAAAGTGTAAGGACAAATACTAAATGTCTATTGATACTCGAGGTGCAGCAGAACAATCCAAATGAACTTTATGTATGTGTAAAGTGCAATATTCTTACATTTTTCATCTTCGAATTTGCCATACTAACTAGGTTGAAACGCACCAACAATATTAAAGATTTCAAATACTCTGATTCATCTACAAGCATCTTGATGAAGAAGTATTTTCCGCAATCAACAAATGGTGTTGATAAACTTACATTGGTGTGATGGTTCTTAATTAAAATTTTTGACAATAATCTACATGTGCTCCACTTGACAATTCTATATTTCATTCACACCTTCTTATTTTTTCAGTTAAAGAATGGACCTGTTCCTTTGGCTGATTTCAAGATGGTTGAGGATGAAAAGTATAAAGATTTTTCTTAGGGAAAACTTATCTTCTCAAAGTTGAGGATTTCTTTAAGACAAGAATATTTTATTCAGAATTAGTTATATTGTTTGTGTGAGATGCCGCATGTTTTGAATGTCTGGATGTTTGAAAGTTGTTCAGAAGTTAAAAGAATATATAGCTATTCGCAACAACAACTAAATCCCAAGGATATTGAACTGGAAAGCTGAGGTAGTCAAGCCACAATATAATCAGTGTATGTCCGGAATGTTTAGCAAGGTACATTAATTATGTATATATTGATTTAAGTTATTTTTTCAAAGTTTTGAACTTGTGTTTGATATCTCTTTATATTTATTTTCAGCACCGATATTTTTTACTGAAATTATTTTTTTTATTAATTATTTTTATATATATTTTTTGACAGTATTCATATTCCAACACTGTTCTTACTATATTGAGGAGTTGGAAAAGTTCGATTTGCCTCTAGTGAATATTGTATCGTATGATCCTGCATCATTGTCGATACCTTCCTCATCAACTGTTATGCCAGTGCGAATGAATTCTAAAGTCACTGAAAAAGCTGCCGGTATGAATCAAGATGATTTTGATGATTTCAATATCAAATCATTTGAGAATTTGATAAAGAAGTCAGTTCATGTATCAGGTACAGTTTCTACCCCTCCGTCGAAAAAAGGTAAAACTGTTGAGGATGAAAAAAAAAACACAAAGTGAAGGAGATTATGTGATACATATTAGAGAATAAAAACAATTCCCAATGATATCAAAAAATTCAATTGATCAGTTTATTCAGACTGAAAAAAGATGTTTCAATAAAATATTTTCATGATCATCAAACATCCTTACATCACCCTGGGTCAGATCAAAAGGCAAAAATTATTGATGAATGTAATACCCCAAAAATTACTATTAGATACATGCTTCAAGCTCATTATAAATAAAATTATAGTGCTTTATCAGTTTTATGAGTGAGTTTGACGTATATTAAGGCATCAAATAACTCCTAGCTATTAGACAACTAAAAATATTCCTTACCGATTGAGTTCTTGAGAAGAATGTTGCGATAGTTAACTTAAAACAAGAATATATTCTGTTCTACTAAGAATTTTTCATCTCAAGACCACCAAATTATAGAAAATTGAATCAGCTTTCCAACGATACAAATTTCGCCTAAATCCGATACTCGGGTGAGAAGTTATTACACTTTTAGTGAAAGACAGCAGTCCATCGCGATTAGGACGCGTCGCGGTGATGGCCAAAATTGCGTTCGTCCTTTTCCAGTGGAGCACCGTGATGGCGCCGCATCGCTCTAAGGTGCGATTTTGCAATTGTCCATTTTCCAGTTGCATAATACAATGGCACCGCATCACGCCATGGAGCCAAATCGGGATTATCCTTTTCCAGTGGCGCAACGCGATAAGCATCGTATCATGCCGGCATATAAAATCGGGATTTCCAGTCCGCGATTTAATTTTTCAGGGATCATTTGGTCTTTTTTCATGACCCCTAATCTGTCCAAAACACAAAATTAAAATCCTAAAGGGGCATTATGTGCCCCATTATTCATAATTTCCCTTCAAGAAACTAATCCTCTCTCAAGAACAAACCCTATTCAAGATTCAAGCCCAAGCTTCAAGAATTCATCAAGAACTTTCTCAATTTCACCAACTAAGGTATGTTAAAATGTTCATCCGTGGGTCTCTTTCACCCATAGAGTCCAAGAATCTAATTTCAAAGTCAAAGTTATGATTTTTATAAGTTATTGTGATTTTAACCATGAATTCCCATGAATTTTGATTCTACACCATGTTTACATGAAATTATTGCTGTTATTAAACCCCATACGTTTGAATAATGTTATTCGTTAATTTAATTCATTATTAGTGATGTTGATGTTGAAATAATGCTATTACTATAAGCTTTACACTATTCTCATGCTTAGCTTAAACTACGAATATCAAGTGTTTGATGAAATGCCTCAAAGAATGAGTTTTGAATAATGACCCTTATTATGTTTTCAAGTGAGTTCACATGAAATACATTATAGTATGTTTTAAATATTGTGATGTCCATATCGTGTTCATACGAATTCAGAATAAAACCCTCAGCTTATGATTTGGTCATGTGATTGTGCAATCTTTTCATGTTTATAAAGCATCCCCATGTTAAAGTCTTAGTCCCCATATGTTTGATGAAATGCTTAAGTGAATAACTGTGAATAATGATTTTCTTCCATGGTTTCAAAGCTTTCAAGTGGTCCTATTGTTATTGCTATCGAGTCCTGGAGGTTATGAATACCCGAAATTTAGTTGTCTACTTAGTTTCAGTAGCTTCAGAATAGTTTCAGATGAACCATAAGCATATTCAGCCAGTTAACTATCATGATCAGTTACTTATCCAATTAAGCTTAGCTCAGTCCCATAATCAGTGTCAGTTCAGTTGGAAGTAGGATTCAGCACCGAGAGAGCCTAGGGATGGGGGTTCACCCGTCAGTTAGGACTGAGTCCTTAGAATAAATTCCTAAGTTTCAGAACCACGTAGCCAGCGTAGGTCATGAGATGTCACCCGCTAGTTTAGGGCTGACACTCTCATGGATTACCCACCAGCTTAGGACTGATCTCAAGGGTCACCCGCCAGATTAAGATTGACTCCACAACCATTGTTAGTACCCGTGACACGATATAACTCCCTTCCAACTGGGGTCACAGGTTGGACCCCTATCAGCTCAGATTTGGGGCATGTCGGTTAGATGATACCTCCCACAGTTTCAATTTCAGAACTCAGTTTAGAATTAAGTTCAGTCTTTCTTGACCATAGCACACAGTTTATCAGTTATCAGATTTCAGTATTTTAGTTTACAGACTATTTCAGGACATGTTTTATGCTTGGTCATGCATTCTCAGTCTTTATAGATTTTCATGCATTTTTACTCAGTACTTCATGTTATACATTCAGTCAGTTATTACTCATGCACATGAACCCCTGCATATCAGCCTAACCTCATTTAGCATACCAGTACATTCAAATTACTGATTGCATACTCGTTTCTTGCGCTATGATGTCTTATATCATAGGTTCGGACACTCGAATTCCCGATTGTACTTAGACTTTCCAGCGCATCAGCAGCAGCAGCCGTGGTGAGTCCTCATCCTTCGAGGACGAGTTACCTTATGTTTAGTATGTCAGTAGTTCAGTTATTTAGTCTGTCGGAGTTAGGGCTGGGCATATTTTGGTTCAGATCGAAAAAACTGAAAAAACGAACCGAAATTTAATTTCGATTTCGGTTTTTCGATTTTTTGGATCGATTTCGGTTTTAAATTTTGAAAATTTGGTTTTGCGGTTTGGTTTTTGTTTTTTCAAAAAAAAGATTCAGTTAAACCAAAAAATCAAAATTTTATAAATAAATTATATATATATATAATCACTTTAAGGTTTATCAGTATATAGGTATAGCAATTAGCATTGAAACACACCGCCAAGTCACTATTCAGTAACCTTATAACCTATTAGTCATTTAGTCTATTACCTTAATTTCTAAATCGTTTCATATTTCCATACGCAGCTACAATTAGTACCGCGTACGCCATTTTTTTTCTCACACAACCGGTAGCCTGCAGGTAAAATCCACCAGCGAGTGGTGAACTACAAACCGCCACTGCACGCCGGTGTACAATCCACCGAAGGCAAGTCTACGAACAACTGAGCAAGCGATTAGATTTACCAGCGACTAAATTTCTGACCAGTATTCTGCCGACCACGATTAGTAGACTTACAATTATGTCTAATTTGGTATATTTTTTATTCTTTATTTAAATTGATAATTTAAGATTAAAGACTGAAAACTCAAATAAAGTACATTATTTTGATAGATTGGAGGTAGGTTAAGTGAAGGTGGAGCATCAAATGAAAATATTCCAATTTCATCTCCAAATGAAGTTGAAAATGTCGTTGTAGCTGAACCTTCGAAGAAAAGAAAGGCCATGAAACTTAAGGCAAAATGTTGGCAATGGTTTGACAAGTTCGTTGATAAAGAAACTGGAGCTCAAAAAGCAAAATGTAAGTATTGTGGAAAAATTTTTGTTGTTCCTTCAAGTATTAATGGTACTTCATCGATGAATAATCACATGCAAAAGTTATGTCCTTATCGCGTCAATGTTGGTGTTAAAGACACTCAAACAAAATTAGGTTTTCAACCATCTTCTGCGGGTGAAAAGGAAGGGGCATTGGGTACTTGGACATTTGATCAAGGACGAAGTAGGAAAGCTTTAGTCCAAATGATAGTTGTTGATGAGTTGCCATTTAGTTTTGTTGAAAAGAAAGGTTTTAAAAATTTCATGAGAGTCACAGCCCCACACTTTCATATTCCTTCTCGTAGAACCTTGACAAGAGATTGTTATCAGTTCTATAATGAAGAGAAACAGGTTTTGAAAAAGGTTTTCAAAGAAGTTCGTCCAAAAGTTTGTCTTATGACAGATACTTGGATGTTTATACAAAAAATTAACTACATGTGTCTAACAGCTTATTTTATAGACACAAATTGGAAATTGCATAAAAGAGTGATAAATTTTTGTCCGATTTCTAGTCATAAAGGTGTTGATATGGCTTCTTCCATTACTAATTGTTTGCTTGAATAGGGTTTGGATACTGTTTTTAGTATTACAGTTGATAATGCTAGTTCCAACGATGTAACTGTGATAGAAATGTCTAAGCAATTAAATAATTGGGGAACTAACATAATGGAGGGTCAACATCTTCATGTGAGGTGTATGACACACATTCTTAATCTTATTGTGCAAGATGGGCTGAAAGAAATTGATAAGTCTGTGAAGCGAGTGAGACAAGCTGTGAAGTATGTTAAACAATCTGCCGCTAGAGTTAAAAAGTTCAAAGAATGTTGTGAATCTCAAATGATAACTTGCAAGAAATCTTTGTGTTTAGATGTTCCGACTCGATGGAACTCTACATCTTGATGCTTGAAACAACACAACATTTTGAGCTTGCATTTGAAAGATTTAGTTTCTATGATAATGGATTTTTGGATTATCTTCATACCGCTCCTTGTGAAGATGGAACTAATGCAGGCGCTTTTACAAATGAGGATTGGGAAAATGTGAGGACAATGGTAAAAAAAATTTAAAACCTTTTATGATCTTACTTTGAAAGTTTCTGGTTCAAAATATGTTACTAACAGTGTGCACTTGGTGAAAATTGCTGAGCTTGATCTGATTTTGAAAGAGATGATAGAAAAGGAAGATTTTTATTTGAAAAAAATGGCAACAAATATGAGGAAAAAGTTCAGAAAGTATTGGGGTGATCCCGAGAAAATGAATAAAATGATCTTTATTTCATCTGTGTTGGATCCTCGCAACAAACTAGAATATGTTCCTTTTGCAATTGTGGATATGTTTGGAAAAGAAATTGGGGACAAGTTATCTGATTCGGTGGAGGCATATATGAAAGCCTTGTTTGAGCATTATGTTAAGAAATCAAAGAACTCTTCATCTACTTCTCATTCTGGAAACTCCTCTGCTGTAAGTGGTTATGAAAACTTTCAATGAAGAGAAATAATGAGAACTAAACAACAATTTGAGAAACATAAAGAAATTAGTGGAGGTTCAAGCAGTAAATCTGAGTTGGAAAAATATCTTGCAGAAGAGATTGAGCCAGATTCGAAAAAATTTGACATATTAGGTTGGTGGAAAGTTAAGGAGACGAGATTTCCCATTCTCGCTGAGATGGCTCGTGATGTTTTAGCCATTCCTATTTCCAGTGTCGCATCTGAATGTGCATTTAGCACGGGAGGTTGTGTTATTGATCCCTTTAGGAGTTCATTGACTCCTAAACTAGTGCAATCTCTTATTTGTTTTCAAGATTGGCGTAGACGTGAACCTATTCCAATTAATGTCGAGGAAGATTTAGAGTATCTTGAGCAACTTGAAATTGGTAAGAATTTTATGATTTTGTATTCATTATATTGAAAATAATTTGTTATTTATATTGCATATCAACTAACAAATGTCGTATATTTTTTCAGAAATGACTTGTAGTGGAACTGAGTCAAGCATTGTTGATGTGTAATTATCAATAAGCAAATGAGGATTGAATTCAAAAATTTAGTTAAGATTATGTGTAGTTATCAATAAGCAAATGTAGTTATGTTGAAGAGGACCATATTTGAAAGAGTAAGATGCTTAATTGATTCTCTTGTAAGGTAATAACTGAAAAACAATATCTGTTGGCTAATCTATTAGAGAATCTCTTGAATTATCCATTTTAGCTTAGTGTAGCTGTGCAGCTTCCTGGAAATTTTTAAGAATAAATCTTAATTGTGGCAATGTTATATGTCCCCTCTTTATGGTTGCTCTCCCCTTTAATGGTAGTTTATCTTAAGCAGAGAGTTAATGAAGTAATACTATTTATTGCCTACTATAATTTCTGAATTCAGGTAGTTTCCTCATGTGTTACCTAGAAAGGGACCAGCTACGGGTGGGTTGTTAATTGTTGTTCTTTTCTTGCAGTTATGGAGGACAGTGCTGCTACGCTACTACCTTTCAAGTTTGTTACCGTGTTTATTCATGAAGCTAGTCATGTTATAGATTGCAGTTATGGCTGTTTTGTAGGTTGTGGATCGCTCGCTGATTTGGTGGACTATGAGTTTGTCATAGCTGTTTTATTGACTGATGGTAGATTGGTAGTGACTGTTTTGCAGATTTATGAACTTGTTTATGGACTGTTTTAATATTTTGTGGACTATTTTACTTTTATGTTTTGGCAACTTTAGACTGTTTATGAAGAAACATTATGCGGTACTGATAGTTCTTTTATGGATTGTTTTTATGACTTCATTGTTGTTTGTGGACTATGGTAGTTCTTTTATGTATTATGTTAAACTTATAGTTATATCATTTAATTTCGTTCGTGTTATTTATATTTTGAAATAAAAATTAGGATTGAAAAAAATTATTTTAAAAAAAAAATCTTCAATTTTAAATATCCAGTCATGACTCATGAGTCATGGAAAGAGAGCTTCAAAACCGAAATAAAAATCCGAAATAACCGAATCGAACCGAATTTATTTAGGTTTGGTTACGGTTTTTATTTTTGTCAAGCCAAAAATTGAAAAACCGAACCGATATTTAAATATCAAACCGAATGCCCATCCCTAGTCGGAGTTATTTGGGGGCTTGTCCCGTCAACTTTACAGTCAAACAGTTTAGAGCCTTTCAGACTAGTACATACAGTTGGTCAGTTTTTAGTTGTTTATCAGTATTACCAGTACGTTTTCAGACGTTTAAAACCATGATTCGGTATTGTTTTCAGCTACTGAAACTTTATGGCATTTTCAGAATAATTTCTGCATATGTTGTTTATCAATTTTACTCAGTGCTCAAAGTAGGTACCGACTCATGGGTTGACTTGTGGTCCCACGGGACTGTAAGCATCGTGTGACACCCAGGGTGTATTCTCGAGTAAGAGTGTCAAACGGGTCAGGCCGGGCCAACCCGGAACCGGCCCTCCCATTTTACCCGGGTTCCGGGCCAGTTACGGGCCGGGTTTGGCGTTAACCGGGTCGGGCCGGGGCGGTTCAAACAGTAAAAAAATTAAAACTCACCCGAACCCAGCCCACTTAACCCAATCCGGTCAAACCCACCAAAACCGGTCAAACCCATTTTAAAAATAAATAAAAAATCCAATATACAATATATATTTTTAAAAAAATATATAAAGTATAAACAATTACACATATATACGTACCATTCAATATATAATTATATATGACTATACGTACTACTTTAAATAAAACATATGCTATAATAGTATAATATATATATATATACACTACAATATATATATATATATATATATACTAATTTATAAAACATATACACATGTATACGTTAAATATATACTACTTTAGAAGATATATACACATATATATGCACCATTCAATATATATGTACTACTTTAAATAAAATATATACTACAATAAAGTGATATACATATATATATATACAACAATATGTATATATATATAGTTACATACTAATTTATAAAACATATACACTTATATACTTTAAAGATATATGTCTATAGAAGATATATACACATATATACGCACCATTCAATATATATGTACTACTTTAAAAAAAGTATATACTACAATATATATACTAATTTATAAAACATAAAGTAATGTATACGTTAAATATACACGTCTATAGAAGATCTATTCACATATATACACTCTATTCTATGTATATGTAATACTTTAAATGAGATATATACAATATATATACATTACAATATATATTTGTATAGTTATATACTAATTTATAAAATATATACACATGTATACGTTAAATATACATGTCTATAGAAGATCCATTCACTCTATTCTATGTATATGTAATACTTTAAATGAAATATACTATAATGTATATACATTACAATATATATTTGTATAGTTATATACTAATTTATAAAACATATACACATGTATACATTAAATATACACTTCTATAGAAGATATATACACGTGTATACGCACCATTCAATGTATATATACTACTACTTATAAAATATACTACATTATATATACATTACAATATGTATAGATATACTTATACACTAATTTATAAAACATATACACATGTATACGTTAAATATACACTTCTATAGAAGATATATGCACAAATATACAAAACATATGCTACTTAATATAATAAATTAATAATATTTGGTAGTAAATTAATAATATATTAGAAGTAAGTTTTTAATTTAAAGTAGAAAACTAGAAATTCAATTTAAAATTTTAAATCATTAAATAAAAACAAATAAAAAACAACGACTAAGGACTGAATGAATTTGGGGAATTTTATTGATTGCAAAATGATCCAAAATTTATAATTTACATGAATGAAAAATCTATAAATTATGCATCATTTTTTCCAACTCATTCATGTTAATATTAATGGGAACTTGCATAGGATAGTCGAAGTCAACGGGGGCAAAACCATGCATTGGACTTGATTCTGCTGAGTTCTCCCGTGAAGTCATAATTTCTTCAAGTTTCAGCTCGTCGCTCGGCTCCGGTTCCATTCCTTGGTTTCTTCTTTCCGCTCTAATCCAATCTCTGAGGCAAACTAGAACATTCATTGCATTGCTTCCCAACGAGTGTCGGTTGTCTCCAAGCTGTTGTCGTCCCTGACTGAAGGCGCTCTCTGATGCAACGGTTGACATTGGAACATTCAAGATATCTCTAGCTAATCTTGAAAGCACAGGATATTGTGATTCATTATTCCTCCACCAATCCAACGTGTTGATCCGTCGTCTGCGATCCTCTGGTGCCGTCCGAAGATAATATTTCAGCTCTTCCCGATAAGTTGATGTGTAAGTTCTCTCATCAACACTGTTCCAACAATTTAAATCATAAAACGAATCAGAAAAACCACTATGTGTCGGCCTTTTAGAAGATGATGGCTCCTCGGGAGGATGAGGAGTGACAGTTGGAGTGATATTTGTAGGTACGGCTGAATCAAATAAATCAGCATAGTGATTATATAATTTTTCTATGTAATCCTTTGCATCAGCCATAGCCGTCCACAAATCAGGTTGTACTTGTTCAGAATCATGGTTAGTATTTATTTCTAAGTTAGTATAAATAAGAGTACTAAAGTGACACATATTATACTTTTTCGCTACTTGACCGGTTGCTAGGTCCATTCTAGTTTGCGTTGACCCACCAACATCCCCACCACCTTTTGCAATATTTAACTCTCTTTTGTGATCTTCAGCTATATGTCTCATTAACGTACCCGTACCCCCTTGCTTGCCTCCACTTCTATGCTTATATATTTGTTGACAAATATTGCACTGCACCTCAATATCTGATATACGTTCAAAAAATTGCCATGCAATACTAGTTCTTTTACGAGGTTTTGGGGCACTGGGAGGACGGGAAGGGAGATTAACTGATTCAGATCTAACGTTAGCATCTCCTACTGCGGGTGTTTCAGCAATATTTTCATTATCTTCGTCTAAATTAACCGCATCTACTTCATTTTCTTCTTCTATACCGTAATTTTCCTGAGCTTCTACATAATTCATATCGTGAGCACCTACATCTATTTCTTCCTCAAAAGGTGTACCAAGCGGTACCGGAGGCGAAGGCACACGGGTATATCTACTACTTGAACTACCTCTACCGCTAGTAATTCACTTTTTACTACCACTACCGCTTCCGGGACAAAAAATTTTAACACCTTTAGTAGCGAGTTTTTTTAATTTATCCATAATATAAATTAAATTAAACTAAAAATATTCAAAATACACAAATATAATAAAATTAAATATTAAACAATTAATACAATAAATAAAAATTAAACGTAAGAGATGGAACGACAATACCAAATTTTGGAAGTATCCGAAGATTGCGACTTTAGAAACTTCCGCTCGTACTTTGTAAACGAAAAATTAAAAAATTAAAGTGAACACTTTAAGAAATTAAATATATTGAATATTTGAGAATTGAGATTTGAGAGAGAATGAGATTTGAGAGAGTGAAAAATGATTCGAAGTTGTAGGGTATTTATAGATTTTTTTTGGGATTAAAAAATATTTTTTAAAGTTTTTTTTTTTCTTTTTTTACTAAATGGGCCCAAACTAGCCGTTTGGACCCAAAAACGGCTATATAGCCGTTGGGCCAATGGCTAGTTTGGCCCAAAATTCAAAATTTTTTATTTTTTTTTAAAAAATTTCGGGCCGGGCCGGTTAACCTGCGGGCCTCGACCGGGCTTGGTCCGGGCGGCCCGGGACCCGGAACCCTAAAGCCCTAGGGCTTACCGGGCCGGGTTAGATAATCGGGCCGCGCCGTTTGACACCCCTATTCTCGAGGCGTTACAATGAACCTATCAAGACCATAACAAATAATCACTTGATCAAAGCGGACTTAGATTCATTAAAGTCTGAGATAAAATCATATGTGAAGACATATGTAAGTATTCTTTAGTTGCGTCATTTCAATCAATTATGTTTACTTAAATAAGCTAATGATTTTCACTTGTTTATTAGATGGATTTGAAATTCAATAACCTGGAGAATCTGGTGACTAATCAGTTCGCAGAGATTATGAAATCATTGCGGTTGAAGCATGTTCATGAGGAGAAGATAACATAATTTAAGTCATAGCACAACTAAAAATAATTATAATAAAATAATTCAATTATGTATAAGATGTGATTACGTATATAAGAAACATATGATAGCCTTCTGATATCATTGTTAATAACGGAGTACTAAGGTATCATATGGATATATTTAGAGAAAAATTGGCCATCTGTAGCAGTTTTTAGTAGTACATATTAGTATTGTAAAATATGTGCACATTAACAAAAAAAATCCTCAGAATGATGATACTAAGCCATTGAATAATGACATTGTTGAAGACGTAGAATCGCTGTAAAACTTACATAAATCCTGAATAGTTATCCATAAATACACTTTATCCCAAAAAAAATTTAAATTTCGTAAAATTCAAATTTTATGATTTTCATATACATAAATGTAAAAGAGATACATGATTGATGATACGTGTTAAGAAATAATTAATTCCTTGTAATTATGGAAAGTAACGATAATTAACACATTTAAGGAGTAATTTACTCTGCATATTTTCAAATTAACACCTAAATATCTCTAAAAAAATGTCATTTCGTTATCAATGCATTTTGTTGAAAGTATACTTCTCCATATACAATTTTCAGAATCATTCTTCTTCTGGTTATCTCTTTTTTTTTGTTGGTGCTTTTTTTTCGTTTTCAACTGTTTGCAATGAACTTATAATGTTATTACGTTATTTCAATGTTTGAGTTACTGATTTCAAGTACGGAGGATATAAGAGTGATGGCATTGTAATAGACAAACATGTAACGCACGAAAAATTAATTTCTGTCATTACAGTATAGCTTGAAATTGATGAAAGTAGGAAAAAATTGAATCTCGATACATTGTTGAGGGTAATTCAGTTCCATTGTTGATTCGTAATGATATGGGGGTGAAACTATATATAGAGGTTAAAAAAAGTGCCCCTGGTTTTGGGATGTATCCACTATGCATCACAACAATTGATAAAGATAAAAGGGACATGTTGTTTGAGGGTGAAACTGGGTATAGAGTCTACTGATACGGATGGTCTATCATTATCTCTTGTTAATTGTGATATTTCAGAATCTTCGTCTTTAATCGACATTGAATTCAAATGTTAAAGTAGGTCAAATCTACAAAGACAAAATAACACTTGTTTCTGTGATGACAAAGTAAGTCATTGATCGTTCTTTCAACTTTAAAGCCAAAAGATTCGATAAATAAAGATATGTATCTGATGCTTCAAGTTTTTAGAAAATATAATGTATCTCAGGTGTTGTAATCATTTATCTAATGTGTTACATTGACACCTTAACATGCTGATAGTATTTGAGACAAAATGCATTAAAAATAAAACCTCCTACGAATTATGTATCGCTTTTATTTTTATATATCTTAAGTTTTACATCAAATAAGATCTTTATGTGCTCACGATTATTTGAATGAGATACATGTTATTCTGAATTTAATATTATGAGAGACAATGAATTTGATGGTATGCAATTGGAATTGGAATTTGTTTTAGTTATGGTTACAAATGTATGAGATACCATTACTATTGAAGGAATTGGAATTTGTTTTAGTTATGGTTACAAATGTATGAGATACCATTACTATTGAAGTGAACAGTTTAAATGATTTTAAATCTCATAAATAATCGTGGTAGGTGCTTCAACTAGAGAACCTATGCATATAGTTATTTTGATCTAAATTAGGTTGTTTTTGTTTGTTTGCGGCTATGTCCTAAAATGTTATTCTGAAGAATGTAGTTGAAATTTTTTAGGCCACATGTCGAAAGAATTCAGAACTCTTTAGCGTAAGATTGTTTCATGATTTTCACACATGTCCTTTGAAAGATAGAGTATTTACACATGTTTAAGATATGATTACATTTGTTAGTGATTTTACTGCTCTAAAATTAATCAATTACAAGAGAATACACACACCAACTGACATAATTTAAGATATTAAATCTGATTTTGGTGTCGTCATTAATTATCAGAAAGCATGCAGGGCGAAAGAACGTGCAATTGAGATGCTTGCTAGGGGGTAATCGGCAGATGGTTAACGTCAAATGCCTAGATACATATATATGTTGAATTCAGTTTATCCGAATCGCATGTTAAAATGCATAAATACGAAGATAACAAGTATAGTATTTGTCCATAGCATTACAATTATTAATGAGAGTATTTCAATTTTGCAGGCCAGTAGGTGTAGTAGATGGGGTGCATTTAGAAAGAGAATATAAAGGAATAGTTCTCTCGACAATCACTCTCGATGGTGCAGGTACTTGATATTATACGTTTAATATATAATTCTAGCAATCTAATTTCAAAACTATATTTATCTATTTTTGTTGATTTTGTCGATTGAACTAAAATGAAGAAATGACAAATAGATGTTTTTTCTAATTTTAGAAAGTATATTGCCAATCGCGTATGGTGTCGTTGACTTAGAAAATGATAATTCATGGATTTAATTTTTTGAGCAATTTAAATGTGCGTTTGGAGAGTGTGAAAATATATTTGTTGTATTTGATCGTAACAAAATGTAACGATCCTCCCGGTTGTTTGAGAAATTGTCTTATCTTTGTTATTTTAGCGCTCTCCGTAGTTTGCATACGTGGATTATGACTTACGGGATGAGTAGTACCAATTCGTGAGGTGTTCCGAAGTGAGTTAAGTCATTAGTTGAGTTATTGAGTTTTAAGAAAGTTGAGTTAGGCAATTTATTAAAAATATATTTTAGATAATTAATTTAATTAGTGGTGATGTATTAAACTATAATTTTTTTTCATCTCAAACAACCCACGTTCAAGATTAATTAAGGTTAATCATTATAATTTCTTTTTCTATTTTTTTTTTTTTTGACAGTACGAATTTGATAATTCTTAGAGAATTTTCTTTCCTATTAAGTGATGATATTGAAATGGTTGAGGAGTTGGGGTTAAGCCACTACGGTTGCACCTACTATTTTGGTGTGTTTCTCTGTTAACTTGAATTGGATTCCAATTTAATTACACATAGTTTACTCATCACTTAGAGGGAAAAATAATAACATTGTACTGAGTTTACTATTCGTATTTAGCGTTGGGATTTCAGAAATTTTCATACGATTGTTAATCATATTGTATTTCGATAAAATTAGTTTTAGGTCTAGAGTTCTTAGAGTTAGAATTTATGAAACGGGCGTCATTAGATTCGTATTTTTATGGGATTATATATTGGAACAGATTTTGAACATTTCAAAACTTTGAGGAAGGGCAAGGCGCTTGCGGACTAACTACATTTGGATTCATTGGTTGAGGTAGGTTACGGTTTAATTGAAGTTTAGACTCGACTTAATTGTGTGTGTTCTCTTAAATTGGATACTTATTGATTGGTATTCAGGCATGCTTGATATTGTTGATGTTTGAATTGTTAATGCATGCATAAATGATTATTGAAAATTTACTTGATGAAATTGTCTTATGACTTCTAGTATACTTGTAAACTTGGTACATTGTGTTGTATACTGTGAGGTTGTGTAAATTTGATATTGATAATAAATGTATATGTTGGATCGGGTACCACGCCAGTACGAGTATGTATATGTTGGATCGGGTACCACGCAGATACAGATATGTATATGTTGGATCAGGTACCATGCCAGTACGAATATGTATATGTTGGATCGGGTACCACGCCAGTACGGATATGTATATGTTGAATCGGGTACCACGTCGGTACGGATATGTATAGAGGTGTGCATCGATCGGTTCGGTTCGGTTCGGTTCGGTTTTATATATTATCGGTTCGGTTTATCGGTTTTTGATTTTTAAATATTCTAAACCAATAAGATATTTTTTATCAATTTTTAGTTTATCGGTTTTTAGTCCTTGACTGTTCGATTTTCAGTTTAACCGATAAGAAAATACTTATAAAATAGAAATAGTAGTAACTAACATGAAAAAAAATCGAATCTTAGTTGCAACCAAAAATCCTACATAATGTGTTTTAATTTACAAAAATCTTCAAGTTTGAACTAAATGTTGTTAGGAGAAAGTAAGAGTTTGTATAATTGAAATAATAGGTTTATTAATTGGTAGAAATTAAATAGAAATTAAGAGAAATATATAATAAGTCATACATACATACATATATATGTGTGTGTGTATATATATTCTTATTGGGTTATCGGTTTACCTAATAACCCAATAAGAAAAAATCAAACCAAATCAATAACCCAATAATTTTTTTTTATAAAACCATTAACAAACCGTTAACTCAATAACCCAACAACAATAAACCAATAACATTTTTATCGGTTCGATTTATCGGTTCAGTTTATCGGTCGGTTCGATTTTTGCACACCCCTAGATATGTATATGTTGGATCGGGTACCACGCCGGTACAAATATGTACATGTTGGATCGGGTACCACGCCGGTAAAAATATGTATATGCTGGATCGGGTACCACGCCGGTACAGATATGTATATGTTGGATCGAGTACCACGCCAGTACGGATATGTATATGTTGGATCGGGTACCACTCCGGTACGGATATTTATATGTTGGATCGGGTACCACGCCGGTACGAATATGTATATGTATATGTATATGTTGGATCAGGTACCACGCCGGTACAGATATTTATATGTTGGATCGGGTACCACGCCGATACGAAAAAAATAAGTTCCATAGCATGTGTGTACATATTTGTGTTGATTCTATGGTTGTTTACAGTATGATTGATACTCTTGATGGTTATGTGACTTGTTTGTGAGCACTATTTAAAAATTTACTTGATGAAATTGTCTCATGACTTCTAGTATACTTGTAAACTTGGTACATTGTGTTGTATGCTTTGAGGTTGTGTAAATTTGATATTGATAATATATGTATATGTTGGATCAGGTACCACGTCGGTACGAATATGTATATGTTGGATCGAGTATCACGCCGGTACGAATATGTATATGTTGGATCGGGTACCACGCCGGTACGAATATGTATATGTTGGATCGGGTACCACGCCGGTACGGATATGTATATGTTGGATCGGGTACCACGCCGGTACGAATATGTATATGTTGGATCGGGTACCACGCCGGTACGGATATGTATATGTTGGATCGGGTACCACGCCGGTACGGATATGTACATATTGGATCGGGTACCGCATCGGTACGGATATGTACATGTTGGATCGGGTACCATGTCGGTACGGATATGTGCATATTGGATTGGGTACCACGCCAGTACGGATATGTACATGTTGGATCGGGTACCACGCCGGTACGGATACGTACATGTTGGATCAGGTACCACGCCGGTACAGATATTTATATGTTGGATCGGGTACCACGCCGGTACGGATATGTATATGTTGGATCGGGTACCACGCTGGTACAGATATTTACATGTTGGATCGGATACCATGCCGGTACGGATATTTATATGTTGGATCGGGTACCACGCCGGTACGGATATGTATATATTGGATCGGCTACCACGCCGGTACGGATATGTATATATTGGATCGGCTACCACGCCGGTACGGTACATGAACATAGATTGTTCCCTGCAGATCATGACTATTTGGGCAAAAATAAGTCCCATAGTATGTGTGTACATATTTGTGTTGATTCTATGGTTGTTTACAGTATGGTTGATACTCGTGATGGTTATGTGACTTATTTGTGAGCACTATTTGATTTGACCCGTTTCTTATTGTATTGTTGATTTATTGAATATTTGTTATGTGACGATGCTTGTCTACTTGTTATTTGACTTATGTTGTGCACATGCTATTAAATTAAGTTGGCCTATGATACCTACTAGTACATAGTGGTTTGTACTGATACTACCCTGTACTCTTCTTTTGTTGAGTGCAGAAAGTGTTCTAGAGGCTCAGACATGACCTCACCTCCAGAGTTTGATAACAGATCTTGATCCAAGGGTGAGCACTCCATCTCCAGGCTGTCATGGGTCATCTTATTTGTTCTTATCCATGTTCGAACAATGAAACATTCTTTATTTACTTTATTTTTGGATATCTTTTTATACATGATCCTTGTTCTTGTACGATGACTTTCGGGTCTTGGAATTTTAGTAAGTAGTTTGTTTGACTTCCGCATTAATAATGATTAGCTCTAGATTATTGTTATTTAGTTGGTTTTATGATAATATTATTTTTAATATTGACTAAGTGATTAGGTAATGATTGGGTTTATATGGTTTTCCCACAAAAATATTAGTGTGGATGTCACTCATGGCCATTTGGGTCGTGACACAAAATCATAATGAAGGTTGTTAGCATTGTTTATCAAAACATTTTCCATCTTGCGTGCATTTGACAGCTATGCTTAAAAAATAATTCAAATCTAACATTCGGATAAACAATGCTAGCATCCTTCATTATGTTTTCGTTACGATCATACATAACACATATTTTCACATTCTTCAAATACACATTTAAATTGCTCAATAAATCAAGTCCATGAATTATCATTTTTTGAGTCAATGACATCATATACGATTGGCAATATACTTTCTAAAATTAAAAAATACATCTATTATGTCATCTTTTCATTTTAATTCAATCGACGGAATCAACAAAAATAGATAAATATAGTTTTGAAATTAGATTGCTCGATTATATATTAAAGGGATAATACTCACGTAAATACCTGAACTTTGACCAAATTTCCAATAGAGCATACTGAACTTTGCGGGAGTTCAATTACCCCCCTATACTTTTTTTTTATATTTTAATGGCATATATTGGCCAACTTTTACGCATGTGTGTGTTCACCGACCTTGAGCGCATGAGAGTGATTAAAAAAACGTTATAAACCTATTTTTTTGACACGTAACTCTATATATTTGGGTTAGATTCATTTATTCCTTTAATTTAACCAATTTATGGAGAGGTAAATCTCCTTCTTCTTCTCTACTCCCTTTTCCTCTCAATTCTTGAAGATATGCATTGATTTTCTTGGTTTTCTTTGATAAATTTCTGACTATTTTCTAACTTCTTCTCACTAATTTCTAACTTCTTCTCATTATTTTCACTAATTTTTAATTTGTGATTTTTGAAATTAGGGTTAGCTATGGAAGATGTAAAATTGGATTTGAATAGGATTTGTTTAGACAAGGAAGATCCAATGTTGAATGCAGAGGTGCGATGCAATCATGGTCTCTTACTCCATTTGAAGACTTCTTGGTCCGATAATAATCCGGGAAGAAGATTTTGGTCTTGCCCTTATTATGGATCAAACAAGTGTAACTTTTTTCTTTGGAGGGATGGTGTGGTTGATGAACGATCTAAGTTCATTATTCCAAAGTTGGTGAAGAAAGTGAAGGACATGAATGAAATGTTGAAGATAATGAAGACGAAGGAAGAATTGGTTGGTGCTTACAGTGATAGGGAAATAATGGAGATGGAAGCTGAATTTGCATTCACTCAAATAGAAGAATAATGTAGCTCATTTGTTAAGATGAAATACAAGGTGAAAAATATACCAAAGAAGACGATTGAAGTGAAGAAGATAGAGAGCTTTAGTAGTATTTTCATGGTGTGTATCTTCATAATGTGTATTGCTATATGGTTCAAAATAGCCGGTTGAAGTATTTTGTGTAGTAATGTAATATAAATTTATAGTTGGTAGTGTTTCTTTTATGGTATGGTAGTTTGAACTTGATTCTCCTATGACAGTGTTTCTTGTATGGTGGTTGAAGTTGATTTTGTTGAATGAAATCTCTTATTACTAATTGATTGTTGGTTTTGAGTACTTGTATATTTTGTTCATTTTGTTGAACTAAATTCATTATACTTGTTTGTTTTGCTCATTTTGTTGAGCTAAATTCATTATTCCAAAATTGATAGAAAAAAAAAGAATACAACCAAAAAGGATAGATACAAATTTATAGATCCCAATATTCAATACAGTAGAACAAAATCAGAGCATAACTGTTAGAGATGCAACTTGAACTTTCAAGTACAACATATACTACAAAATAACTGCACAAATGTCTGAGATGCAACATTCAAGTGCATCATAGAACCTTCACAAAAAATGATCTTGTCAAAATAATCTACCCCAATTTACAATACAACATCAATTTTAGTGTCAAAAACTATCAACATTTTAAAACTACTTTCATTGTTGCTTGGATTGTGATGAAGCCATTTTCTGTCTTTTGTTCATTCGCATCTCATCTCTTACCACTTCAAGCTGGTTTTCAGTTATTTTTTCCTCCACCTTACTCCTATTTTTGGTTTGTAACCAAGGTCCCCGATAATATCAGCAGATCTTATAGGATGTGCAGAACCACTATGTAGTATCCTACTACTTGACAACCTGGGCTGCTGACAAAGAAAGAAAAAAAGAAAATTATACACATATAAATAGCTAAAAACAAATTAAACTTAAATTAAATCAATTAGCACTTACATTATATGTTGTGAAACCATTTTCAGCAATCAAAACACCCATTCCGACTGTCTTTGGCCTTTTACCAGTTGAAGCATGTGGATTTGGTGGAGTATGAACGGGTGAAGCAAATGGATTTAGTGGAGCATAAACAGGTGAAGCAGGTGAATTTGGTGGATTATAACTGGTTGGATTTTCAAACCACTCATGCAAAGGTGTCCTTCTTGCCACTCCTATGTCACCAAGAGGTATTTTTCTTGGCCTTCCCCTGCCTCTTCCAGCTACTGCAGCTACTGCAGTATGTTCAACACCCTCTTTCATTCCTCTTGCAGCTGTTGCAGTATGTTCAATACCCCTTACCCTTTCTCTTACAGCTGCTGCAGTATGTTCAACACCCCTTCTCCTTCCTCTTGCAGCTGCTGCAGCATGTTCAACACTCTTCCCCCTTCCTCTTAAAATTACTGCAATATGTTCAACACCCCTTTCCCTTCCTCTTACAGCTGTTGCAGCATGTTCAACACGTTTTCCCCTTTCTCTTGCAGTTGCTGCAACATGTTTAACACCCCTTCCCCTTCCTCTTACAGCTGTTGTAGCATGTTCAACACTCTTTTCCCTTTCTCTTTCAGTTGTTGCAATATGTTCAACATGTTTAATACCCCTTTCCCTTCCTCTTGTAGCTGTTGCAACATGTTCAACACCCCTTCTTCTTGTAGCTGCTGCAACATGTTCAACATTTACAGCTAGTGCAACTTGTCCAGCTGGTGCAGCAGGTGTTGTCTTTCTAGGCCTTCCCCTAGGTCTAGGAGGTGCATCAGGATTATCACTTGTTTTTCTTGGCCTTCCCCTAGGTCTAGGAGGTGCATTAGTAGTAGTAAGAGGAGTATTTCTTGGCCTCTCCCTAGGTCTTGAAGTACTTGGTACATCACTTGGTCCAACATTAAGAATACTTTATCCAACAGAATCCTACAAAAGTAGTTAAAGTAGTCACATATTCAAGAATAATTAAGCTACAAATAAATAATTGAAGTCATTTAAAGTTACACACCTTGAAAAGACAACCTCTTCTGTTGTGATTTTGTCCATGACAGATGCTACAAGTCATGTAAACTCATTTTCTTGACATATTTCCACACTTTAGTCTCATAAAATTGTCTATTCCTTCTCTTCTTTGGCCTATCAGGCATAGGAACAACAACTGGAGGCTCCACATAAGGATTTGTTGACTCTGGCCACATGTTCATATTGGTCACTGGTTGAATATAGTGACAGTAAGTCTTGATATAAGTCTCCTTACTGTAATAGCTATCAACAAAATCAATTGGGTCTAATTTCTTGTAGAGTATGGTTGCAACCCCATGTGGACATGGTATTTCCTTAAGCAACCAAGATTTACAGTTGCATGTGTTATCCCTCAAATCCACACTATGTATATATGGTCCATCTGATATTTCAAAACCTCTCTCTCCATTGAAGTCAATATTACATGTCATTGACTTCTCAGTATTTTTTTCTAGCACTCTCAAAGCCATTGGAGATATTTCAGTCACCCATGTTTCTGAAAAGTTTGGGAATTCACCTAGTCTAGTCATTACCTTCACCCTTATCTCTTTTAGCATAGTAATAATTGTTTTATGCCTTGGTCCTAAGATCCAAGCATTAAAGCTCTCAGCCATATTATTATCTATGCTATCACACTTGATGTCAGTTCTAAAGTACATTTTACACCAACTTTGTACCTTGTAATGAAGTAAATCTGGAACAATATCTTCACCACCTAGCATGGCCAATTGATTCAGATTTTTCTTCATATCAGCTTCAAAGGTGCTTCTTGCACATTTCCAGAACTAGTTTCTTCTTTGAAGACCTCTCCATTTTTTTCCCCAATTGGCAAGGATGTGTCTTGCACACATCCTATGCTCCACCTCTGGTAAAAGCTCCATCAATGTTACTCTAAGACCCTGAAAATCAGATCATAACAAATTACATATACATAACTACACATAATATTCATTACACATAACTAAATAAAGAAAAAAGTATACCTTTTGCATATCTGAAATAATTGTGTAATCTCTGTCATCTGTTAATCCCAAATCATCTATCAATAATTTCACAAACCATGTCCAAGTGTTCTTATTCTCATACTGTACTACAGCCCAAGCAATAGGCAGCATTTGATTATTGCCATCTTTAGCCACAGCAACCAACAACTGTCATTTGGTTACTCCCTTCAGGAAACATCCATCTAAACCAATACATTTTCTACAACCGTCCAAAAAAGCTTTTTTGCATGCATCAAAACAAATGTAGAAACTTTGAAAAACAAACTTACCACTATCATCAGAATCATCAACTTTCACAACACAAGTGGAACCCGGATTGGACCTCAACATTTCATCCCTATAGTCAAATATTCTTCCAAACTCTTTTACATGATTACCCATTAAATCTTGAAGTATTTTACCTCTAACTCTCCTGGCAGTACTCTTTCCAACATGTATACCCAATTCTTTTCTAATCAACTGTTGGAACTGAAATATTTTCATGTTTGGCTGCTCACTGATTCTATCTTTGAAATGCTTGTGCAGGAATTTTACATTACACATGGAATTTCTAGTGGTTTTGATACACCTATGCTTAGGATTGTAGGTTTTAATTTGAAAATCATTGGTAGACTTGTTAATACTTGCATATAACAGCCAAGGACACCCTTCCCTACATCTAACCCTAACATTTTTAGACTCATTAATATACTTCTCTAACTTAACACCTCTTTGAAGTGCATATTTTGTAACAACATCTCTAAACTCATTCGCATTCTCAAAAACCATGCCCAATTGCCATACAACCTATTTTACAGAATCATCATACACTACCTTTCTACTATCTGTCCTTCCTAAACCATCTTCTAAATTAGAGTCCACACTATATTCATTAGAACTAAAATACACAGGCTCATCCCCAGCAACTTTACCTTTTAAACTTTTATCAGCAATTTCTGTCTCATCAAATCCCACATCTGGACCAACTTCACCAATAGGAACTTCTGTAGGGTCATTAGGTATTTTTTTTCTCTTCTCTTCCTCCTCTGGTATTTCCTCCTTTCATCCCTCAAGTTTATGTCTTCCTCATGCACATCACTTTTAAATTCAGAATCATCTTCAACAAATAGATCTTCATGGTCTAAATCTAAGTTATTTTCAGTTGAGAGGTCAGAAGCATCAGTATTTGCAGCCTCACAAGTAGCTGCAACTTCACCACTAACTGCAGCCTCACCACCAGCTGCAACAACACCAGCAGATGAGGCCTCACCAGGTGCAGCCTCAGCAGTAGCTGTAGCTTCACCACCAGCTGCAGCCTCGCCACCAGCTGTAACAAAATCAGCAGATGAGGCCTCACCAGGTGCAGCCTCATTTTCAAGCTCAACATATGCTGCAGTAGTTGGTGCTTCATTAAAATGACCACCCTCAACCCCTTTTCCAACAATCCTATCCCCTTCAAGGACCTCCTTGTCACCTTCTTTATTAAAAACAACAAAAGATTCCTCATTGGTAGTAGTGTATTCCAGCAAACCAATGGGACCATCAACTTGATCAAGTTGATCAACCATGTGACAAACGTACACCTCAACAATATCCCCATTTTCAAAGGATTGTGAAAGTTCAAAAATATCCTCATCACATTGAAAAGATAACAAAAAGTCCTTTTTAGGTGGCCTTAGATAAAACGTGCATGTTGTTGTAGCATACCCTAACTCTTTTAAAAAGCCAGTTAGCTCAAAATAAGATAATTTATCCACATCCACATCGAAAATATTTGTGACTTCACCACCCTCATAATTTGGTTTTTTACCTTTACTATTCAAAACACCACCATGAAAATATTTCAGGGTTATATATGTAAAATCACTCATTCCTGAAATTTAGTCACATTCACAACGAGTTACAATTAAGAAAAATTTAATTATTCAAACATGCAGTAATTAACCACACAGGAAGAGTCAATTTTGATTACAAAAAAACCCTAACTTATTGATAAAAATAAGAATGATTTAGAATAGTAAAAAATTCTAAATTTGAAAAATTATGAAACTATAGACTTGTTTAACAATAACCCTAAAGAAATTATCATAAAGTTTCAATTTGTAAGTTTAGCAAAGCTAACCTTCAAAACTTGTTCAACACCAAGACTCTCACAGCTCTCAATACAAAATCACACCTCGACGAATACCCGAACAGTTGTTAACGCTGATCTTGCAAGTAATTTTTTTAAAAGAGTAGTGTAAGTGAAAAATGAGGATTAAGAGTGAAAGAGATGATTGAAAAGGTGAGATGTTTGTTAAGTATAGAGAAGAGAAGAGAAGAGGAAAGGTCCATTTTTATTTATTAATTAATTTAACTTTTATTACAGTTGTGGATAAGTAGGAGTTAAAATAAAAATTAAATGGGATAATTATTATTTAAATGGGCGCGTGTATCCACCGCTATTGGGTTGACTGAGTATGTGTAAAAATTGGCCGACATATGCCATTATAATATTTAAAAAAAAAGTCTAGGGGGGTAATTGAACCCCCGCAAAATTCAGTATGCTCCATTGGAAATTTGGTCAAAGTTCAGGTATTTACGTGGATATTATCCCTATATTAAACGTATAACATCAAGTACCTACACCATCGAGAGTGCTTACCGAGAGACATGTTTCTTTGTATGCTCCTCCCAAATGCGTCCCATCTACTACAATTACTGGCCTGCAAAACTGAAATCCTCTCATTAATGATTTTAATGCTATGAACAAATACATAAACTTGTTATGTTCGAATTAATGCATTTTAATATGCGATTTGGGATAAACTGAATTAAGGATATATATGTATCTAGGCATTTGGTGGTAATCATCTGTCGATTTTTCCCTTAGCATTTCAACTACATGTTCTTTCGCCCTTCATGCTTTCTGATAATTAATGTCGATACCAAAAGTAGATTTAATATCTTCAATTATGTCAGTTGGTGTGTGTATACTATTGTGATTGACTAATTTTGAAGCAGTAAAATCGCTGACAAACGTATACCTTGAACATGTGTGAACACTTTATCTTTCAAAGGACATGTGTGAAAATTATGAAACAATCTTACTTTAAAGAATTCTGAACTCTTTCGACACGTGGCCTTAAAAATCCAACTACATTTCTCAGAATAACATTTTAGGACATTGCTGCAAATAAATAAAGCCAACCTAAGTTAGATCAAAATAACTATATACACAGGTTCTCTAATTGAAGTACCTACCACAATTATTTATGATATTCAAAATTATTTATACTATTCACTTCAACAATGATAGTATCTCATACATTTGTAACCATAACTAAAACAAATTACAATTTCAATTGCATTCCATCAAATTCGTTATGCATCTCATAATATTAAATTCAGAATAACATGTATCTCATTTAAATAATCGTAGACACACAAAGATCATATTTAATGTAAGACTTGAGATACATAAAAATAAAAAAGATACATAATTTATAGGATGTTCCATTTTTAATGCATTTTATCTCAAATACTATCAGCGTGTTAAGGTGTCAATGTAACACATTAGATAAATAATTACAACACATGAGATACATTATATTTTCTAAGAATTTGAAGCATCAGAAACATATCTTTGTTTATCGGATTTTTTGGCTTTAAAAGTGAAAGAACGAAAAAGGGCCGAAAATGCCCTTCAACTATGTAAAATGGTGTAAAAATGTCCTTCGTCTACCTATTGGCCCTAAAATGCCCTTTTCGTTTACCTATTGGACCTAAAATGCCCTTCTCACGTATCTATTGGGTCTAAAATGTCCTTTCCATCTACCTATTAGGTCTATTTTGCCCTTTTACTTGAGCAAATTATATGAAAAGGTCATCCATAAAATTTGATTACGTAAATAATAGTACTTTTTCGATATTAAAAAAATAAAAGTTTTTTTCTTCATATATAGCCATTTTAAGAAATCAAAAAAGATAATTATAATTCGTAATTTAATGCAATAACTAATTATCAATTCACCTTAATTTAAGAGATATATTTTTAATTTTCAAATTAAAAGTAGAAAAGATAATCCTTTCTTTCAAATATTTTTCTCTCTTATATTCAAAATTCATATATTTTTAAATAAACTAAGTATTCCATTATTTGCTCGTGTATGTATCATTTTATTTTCATGTATGTTAATCATCTAGTATTGTTTCATTATTATATATTTTTATTTCTAATGTAATGGGGTAACCATAATTTTTTATGGATAAATATTTATGGAATAAAAATCATTATGTTAGAAGTACAGATATATCATATATTTTTGTTGTATAAATATAATTAATGTCAAAGTCAGATTATTATTATATTTTATATATAATTTATGAGATAAATATTCATGGTATTTTTTGTATAATTTTTGCACTATTTGCACCATTTGATATAATATCAAACACCATTTGATATTATATCAAATGGTGCAAAAATTATATAAAAAATATAATAATAATCTGACTTTGATATTAATTATATTTATACAACAAAAATATATGATATATTTGTACTTCCAATATAATGATTTTTATTCCATAAATATTTATTCATAAAAAATTATGGTTAACCCATTACATTAGAATTAGAAATACACAATAATGAAATAATACCAGATGATTAACATACATGAAAATAAAATGAAATATACACGAGCAAATAATGAAATACTTGGTTTATTTTAAATATTTGAATTTTGAATATAAGAGAGAAAAATATTTGAAAGCAGCGATTATCTTTTTCACTTTTAATTTGAAGATTAAAAATATATCTCTTAAATTAAGGTGAATTGATAATTAGTTATTGCATTAAATTAAGAATTATAATTATCTTTTTTTATTTTTTAAAATGACTATATATGAAAAAAAACTTTTGTTTTTGTAATATCGAAAAAGTACTATTATTTATGTAATTAAGTTTTATGGATGACATTTTCATATAATTTGCCTAAATAAAATGGCAAAATAAGCTCAATAGGTAGATGGGAAGGGCATTTTAGGCTCAATAGATAGGTGAGATGGCATTTTAGGTCCAATAGGTAAACGAAAAGGGCACTATAGGCCCAATAGATAGACGAACGACATTTTTGCACCATTTTACATAGTTGAAAGGCATTTTAGGCCCTTTTCCGTTGAAAGAATAATCAATGGCATACTTTGTCATCATAGAAAGAAGTATTTTCTTCGTCTTTGTGGATTTGACCTACCTTAATATCTAAATTCTTGCAATCTAAACTTATTTTGTTCACCTTAATATCGATCAAAGGCGAAGGCTCTGAAATATCACAATTAACAAGAGCTAATGATAAACTATCTGTATCAGTAGACTCTAAACCCCAGTTTCACCCTCAAACAACATCTCACTTTTATCTTTATCAATCGTTGTGATGCATAATGGATACACCCCAAAATCTGGGGCACTTTTCTTAACCTCGATATATAGCTTCACCCCCATATCATTACGAATCAATAATGGAGCTGAATTACCCTCAATAATGTATCGAGCTTAAATTTTTTTCTACTTTCAATAATTTCAAGGTCTATTATAATTGCACAAATTAATTTTGCGTACGTTACATTTTCGCCTATTACAATACCATCACTCTTATATCCTTCATACTTGACATTAGTAATTCAAACACCGAAATTACGCAATAAAACCGATAAATTCAATGTGAATAGCTGAAAATGAAAAAAAAAAAAACACACAAAAAAAAGAGATAACCAGAAGAAGAATGATTCTGGGAGTCGTATATGAAGAATATTTTAAAAAAAGATGCATTAATAACGTAATGACGTTTTTTGGAGATATTTAAGTGTTAATTAGAAGATCTGCAGAGTAAATTACTCCTTAAATGTGTTAATTACCGTTACTTTTCATACTTATAACGAATTAGTTGTTTCTTAGCACATATCCCCAATCATATCTCTTTTACTTTTATGTATCTGGAAATCATAAAACTGAGATTTTACTAGATTTTGAAAGAAGTTGGAATAGAATGTAATCATGGGTAAACTAGTCGGGATTTATATAAATTTTAGTTATATATGTCTGAATGTTCAAAGTCAATTGATTCGATCTGAAATTTGATTTGTCAAAGCTTAACTTCGAACTATCCAAGTCTAACTTCGCAACCGAGGCCTACAATTTGAAAATTTGATCTTTTGAATAATATTGGGGGTCGTTTGGTGTTGGTTAAAATTATGGAGGTATTAGTTATGTGAGTATTAGTAATTCGACCTTCTACTCTACATAAAATATTGCTTACCCTTTTCCTTTTTAGTTGTCACATTTCTTTTCTCAAGAGTCAATTTAACTATTTTTAAAAACTTAACTAAATTAGATTAAAATTCGATAATTTGAAATTATATTTTAAATAAATATTCAAAACTATACGAAAGTAATATAAGTTACAATTTCTCATATCAATATGATGAAAAACTACCATATTGCTCAAAATTTATAACGTTGGGACTCTTAAAAAGAAACTATGACAACTAAAAAGGAACCGACAGAGTACATCAAGTCCCGGATAAGTTATACATGTTAAGCTACGCAAATTTCTAAGTTGCAAACCCGACAATCGTGTTAGTTTTATACATGAATAGAATAACTTATTTCCTTTTATATATGTGCGTGTGTGAGAGAGAGACTTCTTATTAACCAAAATGACTATTGAACCATAAATGACTTCTTATTAGCTACCAAACGACACTCGACTCAGTAATGAATTTCAGCTGAAAAGTGATCATTGAACGCTATTTCTGGAAATAATATGATACCAATTACTGAGGCATTACAATCTAACAAGTACATACGATACAGTCCTGTAGAACAGGGGCAAAATAAGTAATACATAAAGCTACAGATGATATATGATATCTAATTCCACTTTTCCTATTTTTTATATTTTAAGGCCTCATTCGCCATGACCATAACTTAGTACTTTCACAGTGCATAACTAACAATCCTCATGAATAATATTTTTTACATCGTCCCGCAAAATAAATATTTCATCATGTTTTCTTGCTCTGTGGAGTACAAGGATCTTCAACAGCATTTTCAAAACTGTCCAGTTTGTAGTGTCTATTCGACTATTCTTAATGGTACAGATATAAGCCAAGCCCAAAACGAGCGCATGCTCTGCAAAATGCCATCTCCTCAGCAGCTGCAACCAGATCTGTGTTGTGGCCATTGCCTGGTGATACTGTTCCAGTTGATTCGCGGTGTGCCTAGAATAATTTATCGCGAGAATGTAAGTACACACACGAAAAAGAAAGGAACCACTCTGATTATGACGCCAACAGAAGTGCTTATTGGAACATAGATTACGTGCTAAACAGAACAGCATACAAATGAAAATTTTGCACACAAATCTAGAACAAAATACCATGGTCTCCCAATAACTTAGAAAGATCAATTATTGGTCAATAGATTTCTCAAACAACGGAAAGGAAATGAAAGATGAAACATAACTAATGGATCAACTAAGCCCTCTCGGGAACTTTCTTAAAGAGGAATTTCATGTGAATACCATGGAATAGGTTTGGATGGAGAGATATCCGAAATTGGCAGTCCTACAGGGCCAAAATAACTTAATTTTCTCCCATGCACTATTTGTGCCAATGGATTAGTTTGATCATGTTATAGCTTGAAAACTATTTAACCAAAACGGAGAGCTTCATCTTTTTTCTTTGTGGATGAATTCAAGAGCTTCATCTTCTACATATCTTTCAGACAAAACAAGAAACGATAAAGTACTTCCCTCTTTGCATCAAAATGACTAACATGCTAGCATATACAATTCATAGGAGATCCTTAGAAATTGATGAGTTATTCTCTATCCTGGTAGTTTTCCAACATCAATGGCACACGATGATTGAGCCAAATAAAGGCCACCTTTAGTGATGGTTGGAGGTGTCACAGTCTTACCTAAAGAAGAAAGCACACAGGTCCCGCAACCTAAATGTTAGCTAAGACTAGTAGTGGACATTAAAACAGAATAGTGAACAGTTGCTTTAGTCTGCCTTTTCATGTGTGTTAAGTATCCCACATTGGAAAAGGGACGGGTAATTGGTCTCCTTATGTGGACTTGGGCAATCCTCCCCTCGTGAGCTAGCTTTTGAGGTTGAGTTAGGCCCAAGATCCATTCTTTACATGGTATCAAAGTCAGGTTCATCCCAAATCTTTGTTCACCGATGTTGGGCCCCCATATTATATTGTCCACGCTCCAGTTAACGAGGCCTGGGCGTGCGGGGGAGTGTTAAGTATCCCACATCGGAAAAGGGATGGGTAATTGGTCTCCTTATGTGGACTTGGGCAATCCTCCCCACATGAGCTAGCTTTTGAGGTTGAGTTAGGCCCAAGATCCATTCTTTACAATGTGGGACTTCGAATCTAATTATGCAATCTTGTCATGCTCAAGATCATAACCTCTTCCATCCCTGTCTCCCCTTTCCTTTGTCTTCTTCCACAAATGCTTCTTACATAAGCCAAACAGATCACACCTAGGCACAAAGACATTAGCTACCAAAAACAGATGTCAAATCAACAAAGCGTTCACCTAAAACCTCCCCATTTTTCCTATTTATAAACGAGAAATCCTGAGGATGAAGTGGCTCACCGTTCAATACTTGGTCGATAATGGACCCCTACCTCTCTACTTAAATAACAGGCTTTTGTCTATGGAAGGGTTCGAACCTGTGACGTACACCTAACCCACATATCATGCTCTTACCCCTAGATCAAAGCCCGATGGCACCTAAAACCTCCAATTTTGAAGAAGATGAGTCAATCAACAGACTCAGATGAAAGTCTTTCATTAATATATCAAAGTTCTTGCAATGACTCACGATAGAATAGCTGTCAAATTTCCAATTCTGAACAAGTCTAAGACTAGCCACAGAAACCAGCCAGTCAACCATCCGTTTAGCAAATTAATTACCCTGTCCGCGCAAGCTCACTTTCTCAAACCTGAAAGGTGTCACATCCCACAATATACAAACAAGGCATACTTGCTGAAACATATGCATTTTGGTAGAGTTTGTAGACCTACTCCTATTACATGATAAAACTCCAAAACCAGCTAGGTAACAGAAACCCTATAAATCCCACTACTGGCCAAAGATGACCAAGAGTATAACTAAGGGACGGAAAGAAATAAGCTTTACCTTTTCCAAGAAAATTACAAAGAATCACAAACTTAGATGCTAGAAAATCTGCAAATCTGAGAAATAAGAATAGTCTTGCTGCAGTTAAGAAGAAACGACTTTCAAAAATTTGGACCAACTGTTAATTTGCTATTCAACAAGTGCTAATAGACTCGCATCAGAAGTATAAAATGAAATTTTAGACTTTGGCTACAGCAATATTCTTCATATGTCGGAGAAGATTATCATAACTATTACTATTTTAATGATGGTGATGTCTAGACCAGCTTGCGCATACCTCGACAAATGTCAGAGAAGATAATTGGTTTGTGTTCACAATCAATAGATACCCAAACTTCTGGGTGTAGAAGAGAAAAAGTGGAGCAGGGTTTTATTATATATATTTGATAACTAGTGGAGCCTGATAATTACTAACTTTGCTAAGTTTAGAGCAGCTATTGTGCTAGCCAATTAGCAAGCAGGATCAAGGAGGCAGATGCTCTTCAAACCAAAAATGAAGACAGGATGAGCAACAAGCTGAAGTCAGATCATTAGATGTGGCAGAGAATGAGTATAGCCATGCCCAAACGAGGACGGTGGTAAGGCAGTTCTGGAAACCTTTATCTGCCCAGTAAAAGTCTATAATTTTGGATGGATCTTAACTCTTTACTCTATACATAGAGCACAAAAGGGTTTGCAATTAAATGAATCCTAGAGGGCCAAGGAAACCATTAAAGCTTCAAAGACAGGAAAGAAACTCTTGACAAACAACACCAAGAAAAGAAGATGGCAAAGAGAGACCAACTGAGCTCAAGTTTCTTCCTTCAAATTCTTTTTATGTATTGTATTTGGTATAGAGACATCTTTTTTATTTCTGTTTGGTTTGTTAAATGCTAGTATGGAGAACCCCTTTTATGACAGGGATAGATGGATTTGGAACTTATGATTTGAGATCTTTTAGTAAGTTCCAAATATTTTAGGAATTTTTATTAAATGTTTAGCAAAGTGAGATCTGGAAAAAAGAGCTATCTGTAAAGTGTAGGTGAAGTCAATCCCAGTGTTTGGTTTATCATAGGAACCTTTCAAGATGCCCATGCTTATACTTCATTTTTATTTAGCTTTCAGCTAGATCTAATACATATTGGCTGCACAATGATTTCCTTCTATATAAAAAGGAAGACTTGTAACCAATTCTTGATCAAGTCTCCTTGGCCGTTGCTGGTTATAATCAAACATAGAAGCATATTCAATAATGGTAAAAGGAGAAGTGCAAGGGGGGGAAGCAAGAAAAGAAAAAGATTTTTTTTTTTACGGCAACTTTGTATATTTCTTCAACTGATAGAAAATAAAAAGATTAGGAACTTAATTGGAAGAATGATCATACCTCTCCATCTGATCCGCGTATAGTGACACGATAAACAACTGTCACACTTCCATTATCTGAGAAAATGACATCTCGTACTTCCCCACACCAACCTATTACAAGAAATTTAATCATCACATATGCTCAGAACATCAAAATCAATTTCCCAATGTACACACCAGTTGCCAGATATGCCACATTAAGGTTATTTGTACAAATTTTTCTAGTCATTTCCAGCCAAACTCAGAAACAATAAAAGCCAACTATAAAACAGATCAACCATTATGTTGAAGCTTGCAACACATGTTAAACAAAAAATGGAAATGCCTCAGAGAAGTTAAGCATCAGCACAGAAAAGTGAAAACATAAAGAGAACTAGAGAAAAACTGTTGCAGCAAAAGGATTGAAGGTAGAAATATAGGGCCGAACAGATAGATGAAGCATGACATTTCCAATTGGAAGAAGAAAAACGAATTCATATTTGGATATCAAGCGGGATCTACAAACTTTAGCACCAACAACAAACATAAGGACATCAAGCTAACGCACATATCTCTTTAGGTAGAACGTAGCCAGCACGTGATTTCTTCCCGTCTGCCCTAATCTTGGTAGATAGAGTTACCTGGTGTGGGAGGTGGCAGTTATCCCGTGGAATTAGTCGAAATGTGAACAAGTTGGCCCGGACATCACAGTTATTAGAAAAATAGAGGAATTTTAAGGATGTCTAGGGACAACACAGAATGTGAGAAATGCAAAACAGTGAGGAGCAAGCAGACTTGAAAAGGTTAAAGGGAACAAGAGGATGGAAGGAGAAGAAGAAAGGAAAGAAGAATCACTGAAAAATTCTGAAATATCATTGATTCATCTGAACTAAGACACAAAGGAAACAACTGTTTTTTGCTGGGAATACTGCTGAGGAATAAAATGTGTTAGACAACTTTAGGCGTTTCCAATGAAAAAATTGGTGGGTAAGAAATTCAAGACTGCTTCCTGTCCATTGATTATCCCATATTTCCCAATTCATCTAGAAGTAAAACTAAGTGATGTCAAAGTGTGAAATTTCTGTAGATGCTAATTTAGCTACAGTCAAAACTAGCATTAAATATGAATGAATGATATATCTCCTATCTTTCGAAAGTCCAAGCTCAAGCGCCCCAGAGATCTAATTAGCTTGACCTCAATATTAGACTTTAAAAGTGAAATCAATTGCCACATTTCTGTATCGAAATTGTGAAATGCATTAAAGATCAGAAGATACAAGATAGGTTCAGTTATCCAAAATTTGTTTTGACACTGCAGAAACTTAAACTATTAAAAATGAATGACGATCACATCGTTATCAGAAGTGCAAACCAAGACATAACAAAATGATCTTTGAGCTTTATTATTAATTAAAACCTGTGTTTTTCTTTTATAAGTTAACTGACATTACCTTCTTTTGTTTTTGATGAAGTAATCCAAAAAAAAAAAAAGAAAAAAAAACATTTCCTACGGCATACAATCAACAGTTAACAAAAACTCTTGACAAGACCAGCTTTTCAGAGGAAGAAACTCTCTTAGGATTGAAAGAGGAAGTTCAAGGGTGAGAACATTTAAGGCCCCAACCCTTATTATGCCTAAACCTTGGGAAAATGGAAGGAATCGTCCCACACTGTGGGAAAGGAACACGAAACTAAAGAATGAACCTTAAAAATTGAATATTTTGTTGAGTAGAACAGCTAAAAATGTAAAAGCTTTGGAAGCTAAGCCTATTGCAGGTTTGAAGATGTAAAATAAATTAGTTTTACTTTACTTTTTAATTTTCTTTTTATGGAGGATACAGAAAGAAATATTCCCACTTTTGGGGAATATAAGTGGGAATATACTGGGTATGTCGTTGTTGAATGGAGGATACAGCAAACAATAACTTCTGAATAAGTTAACTGAAAATCCTGGACACAATCTTTCAACATAAAAGAACTAAAGAAGAGGTCTCTATGGTTGAGAAGTGAATTTCTTCAAATGGTCCAATTCAAGTTCTAAATGCTGCCATTCAGAAGAAGAGTCACCATGAACATATGCACCGGAACAACATCTAAGACATGCCATAAATCCTTTCTCTACTGTGGTTTTCTTCTAATTTGTCTCGTCTGTTCTATGCTCAAGGAATTCCTACTTCTGGTCATGACCGCCATCCACAGAATTACTCAACTCCTTTCAAAAGAAACCATTATTTGCAAATCGCGGACAAATAAAAATTGAGGCTTTTTCACCAAATTTCATGTCAAAACATTTTCATTAATTTTGGCAAAAGAAAATAATGCAATCTCATCTGCAAGATCAAATTACATACGTTTTCGATCCTATTTCACTAATGATGATACAACAACATATACACAGCGAAAGTGTAATCCCACAAGTGGGGTGGGGTCTAGGGAGGGTAGGATGTAACTTGTAAGCATATCTTGCCCCTACCTTTGCGTGGTAGAGAGATTGTTTTCAACAGAACCTTGGCTCGACAGAAAAGAAAAGACTTTGAAGCATGGTAGCAAGAAAATATGGAAGAAAAACCTCAAGATACTAATCAAATGATGCAATAGATAATAATAAGCATAGAAGAAAAAGAAACAAAGTGCTACAACACTCATTAAGTTATACATATAATACAACAACAACATAATGATAGAAGAATTAAACAAAAAATTTGTCGCACCTGGAGCATAGAAGCTCAACATCCGGTTAGCATGGTACCTATATGAATAACAATGTCATCATTATCATATCAACAGCAGAAATAGTGGCAGAGCACCAACCACTACCACTGATTTTAACTAAATACTCCTTCACACTGATAGAATTCATGTGAGTTCTTCATTTTATATTTTTTACCATATTCAGAGAGTATATAAAGTATACAAAACGTCCTCTAAATTATAAATTCTTAAACTAAACAATGAAGTGTCAAAAACACACCCAAAGTATCCCAATTTTTCGAGTTTCACACTTAAACTATCATGTGTGCCAGTTTCCTACATGAATTATCACAAACTATTTATCAAAAATACAAAAACAGTTCAACTATCAGTTATTCACTTTTCCTACCTGAAACATCACCATCGTTTAGGTAGGAAAAGTGAACACCCAAAGTATCCCCATTTTTTGAGTTTCATACCTGAACTATCAGGTGTGTCATTTTACTACCTGAATTATCACCAACTATTTATCAAAATACACCTACTATCCGTTGTTCACTTTTCACACATGAAATATCACCGTCATTAACTTATGAAAAGCAAACCATTGATAATTGAAGTTTATTTTGATAAATAGTTAGTGATAGCTCACATAATAAACTAGTAAACACCTGATCGGTCACTTGTAAACTCAAATGTATGAATAGTTAACAATTGATATTTGACTTGTGTTTTTAATAAATAGTCCGTCATAGTTCAGCTAGAAAACTCGCACATCTAATAATTCAGGTATAAAAGTCAAAAAATCGAGATACTTTACTGCGTTTTTAACCATTAACACTAAACAAAAATGCTTTTTCAAAATCATTTTCACAAAAATCACCATAAAAACTCAAAAACGAAAAATTAAACAGAGAGAAAACAAATTACCAGGTGATAAAGGTGGAGTGATCATGACCGTTCTCCGGTTTAATAATATTATCCGGAATTCTCTTATTCAAGTCACGTAAGATCTCCGCCAACGGCCGAGTAATACACGATGACGCCGACTTATCTAACGGCACAACATAGTTAGTATTCGACGATGAAGCAGCATTCTTACCGACGGCACCGTCACCGGTGCTAGCTTTGACTTGTAGTTTGAATGATGATGATCTAGTAGTAGTAATACGAGAAAAAGTGTTGACGGAGAAATGAAATTGCGCCACCGTACACCGCCGCGGAGTTGGTAGGTAGGCGTTCGCCGGCGGGAAAGAGGATTTTGTGCAATGTGTAAGCATTTTTTTTTTTTGGGAGGAAAAAGGAAGTAAACGTGGGTTCAATGTTAAGAGTGAGTTGACGGGGGGTTAGGGGAATTGTATTTAAGGTCGTGTTTGGGTGTTGTGTTGGAAGTTTAGTGAAGTAATTCACGAGGCGGAGTTGGAAGTGAATATCGATACATAAGTTATTTCAAAAGAGAAAGTTTCGAGAGCGGGAAATTTGTTGAAAATAGATTTTCAAAATTTATGGTTAAACAGATATTTGAAGATAAGTTTTAAAAATTTATCACAATTTAAGGAAATTGAGGGGCTGACGATTATTTTACGTGTTGCAGTGGAGCGAAGGGGTGAAATAGTGGCTCTCATTTGGCATCTTGTGTAATAAAAACGTGTCGGCGAGACTTAAAGGTAAGTTCTATAAGACGTTACAAGCCGTTTATCAAGAATATGACCTTGAATAGAATAATATGGAGGTTGATGACTGTAGTGAACAAGGTTAGCAGATAGTCGGGTGTTATTGAACTATCTTTATAAGTATTATTATTAATTATTACTCCCTCTGTTTAAAAAAGAATGACTTACTTTCCTTTTTAGTCTGTTTCAAAAAAATGATCCTTTTTCTTTTTTAGCAACTTTTAAATTTATTCGAAAAAGAGCTAAAATGCCCTTCAACTATGTTAAATAGTGCAAAAATGTCATTCGTCTACCTATTGGGCTTAAAATGTCCTTTTCGTCTACCTATTGGACCTAAAATGCCGTTCTCACCTATCTATTGGATCTAAAATGTCCTTCTCATCTATATATTGAGCTTATTTTTCCCTTTTACTTAGACAAATTATATGGAAGGACCATCCATAAAACTTAATTACATAAATAATATTACTTTTTTTATATTAAAAAAAATATTTTTTTTTTCTTCATATATAGTCATTTTAAGAAATGAAAAAAGATAATTATAATTCTTAATTTAATGCAATAACTAAATTTTTATGGATAAATATTTATGGAATAAAAATTATTTTGTTGGAAGTACAAATATATCACATATTTTTGTTGTATAAATATAATTAATGTAAAAGTAAAATTAGGATTATATTTTTTATATAATTTATGAGATAAATATTCATGATATTTTTTATATAATTTTTGCACCATTTGATATTATATCAAATGGTACAAAATTATATCAAAAATATAATAATAATCTGACTTTGATATTAATTAATTATATTTATACAACAAAAATATATGATATATCTGTACTTCCAACATAATGATTTTTATTTCATAAATATTTATTCATAAAAAATTATGATTACCCCATTATATTAGGGTTAAAAATACACAATAATGAAATAATACTAGATGATTAACATACATGGAAATAAAATGAAACATACACGAGCAAATAATGAAATACTTAGTTATTTAAAAATATATGAATTTCGAATATAAGAGAGAAAAATATTTGAAAGCAAGGATTATCTTTTCTACTTAATTTGAAAATTAAAAATATATCTAATTAAGGTGAATTGATAATTAGTTATTGCATTAAATTAAGAATTATAATTATCTTTTTGATTTCTTAAAATGGCTATATATGAAGAAAAAAACTTTTATTTTTTTAATATCGAAAAAGTGTTATTATTTATGTAATTAAATTTTATGGATGATCTTTCCATATAATTTGCCTTAGTAAAAGGACAAAATAGGCTCAATAGGTAGATGAGAATGGTATTTTAGACCCAATAGATAGGTGAAAGGGTATTTTAGGTCCAATAGATAGACAGAAAGAGCATTTCAGGTCCAATAGGTAGACAGAAAGGGCATTTTAGGCCCAATAGATAGATAAAGGACATTTTTGCACCATTTTACATAGTTGAAGGGCATTTTAGGCTCTTTTCCGTAATTTTAATTTTTCACATGGCATGTTTAAGACCACAAGATTAAAGAGCATTTTGGTACATTTAATATATCCTTAATTTAACACCATAAGATTCAAAAGTCTTCTTTATTTTCTGAAACTTCGTATCAAGTCAAATTAGATTTTATTTATTTTTAAATGGTGGGAGTAATATATATTGAATGTATTAATATTTAATTAGATAGATATAAATATTGGTGTAGAAAATAAATTTCAACTCTGACAATACAGAGTTCAAAATTCAAACCTTCCACTTGTGAAATTGTATGTAGAAGATTACATATGTGGCCCCCTTATGGTGGTCCAAGTCCAACCATGGACTAATATTATATACCTACCTTTTTTTTTTTTTTTTTGGTGAAATATTATATTCCTACCTACCACCGCTGCATTTATACTATGGAAAAGGCTATTTTTGTATTTGTATTAAATTTTCCTCCTCTACTGTATCTGGATCCTCCCTTATGTTGTTGGTTCAAAAATATTTCTATTATTACTAGAATTGTCAGGGCCGTGTCAGTATGGACCCAATAATAAAATATGTGAATTACAATTTTTAAGTTTTAAAATTTACGCTGGAGTAGAAAGTTTGAGCAGTAGAATGTTTTTATTGGTACGGTAAAATATACTTATAAAATATATTTCTGTAAAATTTTTATTAAACTTTTCTTTTGTATATATTCCTTCTATTGAAATGTAGCAGTCGTTTGTTATAGTGTATAAATTTTCTTTTTGAATAGAATATATAAGTAATATTTGTATTAGTAATGCTTCTATTAGTAAATGCTGGTATTATTCATGTTAATTTTGTTTTTTAAAAAAAAAAGAATTGCATATACATTTTAAGATTCATTCGAGATCTAGTACGGGTTCAATATATTAATTTTTATCTCAATTTATATGACATAAATAGAATTTAGATAATCAATCATACTTTTAATAGGTATTAGATAATTTAATTTGTTAACTATTGTAATTTATAATATTTTTTATGTAATTTTCAAATAATATGTATTGTTTTTCTTGTCCAAACTTTTGTGGCATTGATAGTCAATTATATTTTAAAAATAATTTAAGTTTTTAATTATTGTGATTTATAATACTTTTCTTCTATTTCAATTTCAGTGACACTAATATAATTTCAAGAGTCGGCCAAATATTTTATATCTTTTAAATCTTTTAAGTTGTTAATTATTGTGATTTCTAGTATTTTTCATGTAATTTTTTTGAAATTTATAACATATTAAATTGTTTTTAGATATTTTAAGTTGTTAACTATTTAAATTTATAAGACTTTTATGTAAAAAAATTTGAATAATATATGCTACTCTCTTTGTCCAGAGATTTGTGTCGACGATAGTCAATTATGTTTTTAAAATAATTTAAATTTTTATCATTGTAATTTATAATATTGTTTTCTATTTCAACTTATGTGGAACAATGCTTAAATGACCATAATAATTAATTAGGGGTGATATAGTAAAATGTAATTATTATTATTATTTATTATCTTTATTATGTATATGTGTTGATTCAAGAAGAATTTAGAAACATTTAGAAATGTGTTGAATGTTACAAATGTTAATAATCCATTTGTAACATTTGGTGCTTCTTGATTTCTCAACATTTATCTCTTGTGTTTTTACTCTTTTGCCCTTTGAGTATATGTAGCAATTTTTATTTTATTTTTATTTCAAATGTCATGAAAATTTTACTCTTTTGCCCTTTGAATACGTTACTCTTCTTGTCCAAATTTTTGTGGCATTGATAATCAATTATATTTTAAAAGTAATTTAAGTTTTTAATTATTGTGATTTATAATACTTTTCTTCTATTCCATTTTCAGTGACACTAATATAATTTCAAGAGTTGATCAAATATTTTATATCTTTTAAATCTTTTAAGTTGTTAATTATTGTGATTTCTAGTATTTTTCATGTATTTTTTTGAAATATATAACATATTAAATTATTTTTTCTATTTCAACTTATGTGGCACAATGCTTAAATGATCATAATAATTAATTAGGGGTGATACAGTAAAATTACGATTGAAGCAGACATGTCATAAATGTCTATTTTATTTTTTACTTAAATATTATTAATTTTTTAATGTATAAATAACTTATAATAATTAATTAGGAGCAGTTTAATAATTAATTAGGAGTGATATGGTACAATTACGGTTGAAGCAGACATGTCATAAATATCTATTTTATTTTTTAATTAAATATTATTAATTTTTTAATATATAAATAACTTATAATAATTAATTAGGTGTGATATAATAATTAGTTAGGGGTAATATAGTACAATTACGGTTGAAGCAGACATGTCATAAATATTTATTTGATTTTTTAATTAAATATTATTAATTTTTAATACATAAATAATTTATAATAATTAATTATATATGGGCTCCATCATATTCAATAGGAGTAGCATGAATGACAAAGTGGTAATTTATTGGAATGACATGAGTTGTAATTAATTCAAAATGGAAGGACTTTTCTTATAGTTGTTGATAAGGTCCAAACATTAAAACACAAAATACAATTTTCCTCCTAAATAATTACTACATTATAAGTCATTTATGTATTAGAATTAATAATATTTAATTAAAAAGTAGATATTTATGACGTTTGTTTCAGTTGCTTTAACCGTGATTTTACTATATTATCCCTAATTAATTATTATAAGTCATTTATGTATTAAAAAATTAATAATATTTAATTTAAAAAATAGATGACATGTCTGCCTATATTAACCCTAATTGTTCAGTGATTATTATATTACCCCTATTTAACTATTATAAGTCATTTATATATTAAAATTAATTAATTATTAGAAGTCATTTATATATTAGAATTAATAATATTTAATTAAAAATAGATATTTATGACATTTGTTTCAGCTGCTTTAACCGTAATTTTACTATATCATTCTTAATTAATTATTATAAGTCATTTATGTATTAAAAATTAATAATATTTAATTAAAAAATCAGTTGCTTCGTCATTTACTATATTATCTCTGATTGCTCCGTGATTTACTATATTACCCCTAATTAATTATTATAAGTCATTTATATATTATAATTAATGCTATTTTTGTATTATATTATCCATAATTAATTATTATACGTCATTTATATATTAGAATTAATAATATTTAATTAAAAAATAGATATTTATGACATTTGTTTCAGCTGCTTTAACCGTGATTTTACTATATCATCCATAATTAATTATTATAAGTTATTTATGTATTAAAAAATTAATAATATTTAATTGAAAAAAATAGATGACATGTCTGCCTATGGTTTCGACCAGCGCTTCATCAATTACTATATTGCCCATAATTGCTCCGTGAATTACTATATTACCCCTAATTAATTATTATAAGTCATTTATATATTGAAATTAATAATATTTTTAATATATTACCCCTAATTAATTATTATAAGTCATTTTACTATATTACTCCTAATTGCTCCATGATTTACTATATTACCCCTAATTAATTATTATAAGTCATTTATATATTAAAATTAATAATATTTTTTATTAGTCATTTATGTATTAAAAATTCATAATATTTAATTAAAATATTGATTTCAACATGGCTGTTTCAAGAGCTGCACCGTGATTTCACTATATCACCCCTAATTAATTACTATAAGTCATTTATGTATTAGAAAATTAATCGTATTTAATTAAAACAAGAAAAATATGCGTTTATGACATATTTGTTGCAGCTGCTTCAACCATAATCATCTTTGAGAAGATGATCCAAGACTTTATTGTTAATTGAAGTATCTTTTGTTCCAGTTTTTGTATGAAATAATCCTATGAATATTAGTTCTACATCTTTTATATATTTTGTAACAGGTCTCGATCTTATCATCAAACAATTAAAATAACTCGACTGCACGACACATCACACTTTCTTATCATGTGGAAAAAAACTATCTTATAAAACTTCACTTCTTATCGAGTACCGTCAAATAGTTATTATTTAAAAAGTTATCGTTTTAAATCAATGTACATTTATGTTTGTATTTCATCAATATCAAATATTAGTGCTAAAATATGTCTATAGTATTGGGCCCGTGCTGACACGGGCCATGCACCTCTAGTGAGGTGGTTTTGACCACCTCTTCATTTACTATACTACCCCCAATCATTTACTATACTACATCCTAATTTCTCCATAATTTATTATATTGTCCCTAATTAATTATTACAAGTAATTTATATATTAGAATTAATAATATTTTTTTTATATTACCCCTAATTAATTATTATAAGTCATTTATATATTAGAATTTTTAATATTTAATTAAAACAATAGATATTTATAACGTTTGTTTCAACTGCTTTAATCGTGATTTTATTATATCATCCCTAATTAATTATTATAAGTCATTTATTTATTAAAAAATTAATAATATTTAATTTAAAAATAGATGACATGTCTGTCTATATTACCCCTAATTACTTCATGATTTACTATATTACCCCTAATTAATTATTATAAGTCATTTATATATTAAAATTAATAATATTTTTTACTATATTACCCTTAATTAATTATTATAAGTCATTTATCTATTAGAATTAATAATATTTAATTAAATAAGTGTACATTTATGTTTATATCTCATCAATATCGAATTTTAGTGCTAAAAAATATTTATAGTGTTTTAGGGATAATATAGTAAATCACAGAGCAATTAGGGTGTAATATACGGTTAAAGCAGCTGAAAAAATATTATAAATATCTATTTTTAATTTAATATTATTAATTCTAATATATAAATGACTTATAATAATTAATTAGGGGTAGTATAATAAAAAACTATTATTAATTCTAATATATAAATTACTTTTAGTAATTAATTAGGGATAATATAGTAAATTACGGAGCAATCAGGGTGTAATATAGTAATCATTGGGGGTAATATAGTAAATATAGTAAATGAAAGGGGGTAATATAGTAATCTACTTTTTTGAATTAAATATTATTAGTTTTTTAATACATAAATAACTTATAATAATTAATTAGAGATGATGTAGTAAAATTACGGTTAAAGTAGCTGAAACAAACGTTAGAAATATCTATTTTTTAAATTAAATATTATTAATTCTAATATATAAATAACTTATAATAATTAATTAGCGGTAATATGATAAAAAATATTATTAATTGTAATATATAAATGACTTGTAATAATTAATTATGGATAGTATAATAAATTACGGAGCAATTAGGGTGTAATATACGGTTAAAGCAGTTGAAACAAACGTTATAGATATCTATTTTTTAATTAAATATTATCAATTCTAATATATAATGAATTATAATAATTAATCAGGGGTTATATAATAAAAAAATATTATTAATTCTAAAATATAAATGACCTGTAATAATTAATTAGAAATAATATAATAAATTACGGAGCAATTAAGATGTAATATAGTAAATAATTTGGGTTAATATAGTAAATGAAAAGGTGGTCAAAATCACCTCTTCTAATATATAGAAATTTGCAATAATAATGTATTCAGTAAAAAAAAGAGTTTTGGAGTTAGGTGTATGCATCAATCAGTTGGATTTGGTTTTATATATTATTGATTCAGTTTATCGATTTTTGATTTTTAAATTTGTGAAATCATTAACCAAACCAATAAGATATTTTTTATCGGTTTTCGATTTAGCGATTTTTAGTCCTTAACGGTTTGATTTTCAGTTTAACCGATAAGAAAATACTCATAAAATAGAAATAGTAGTAACTAACATAAAAAAAAAAATGAATCTTCGTTGCCACCAAAATCCTACATGATGTGTTTTAATTTACAAGAACCTTCAAGTTTGAACTAAACGTTGTTAGGAGAAATTAAGAGTTTGTATAATTGAAATAATAGGTTTGTTAATTTGTAGAAATTAAAGAGTTTGTTATCGGTTTGCCCAATAACCCAATAAGAAAAAATCGAACCGAACCAATAACCCAATAATTTTTTTTTATAAAACCATTAAAAAATCATTAACCCAATAACAATAAACCAATAACATTTTTATCGGTTCGGTTTATCGTTCGGTTCGGTTCTTGCACACCCCTACTTGGAGTAACCGATAAAATTGTTATCATGTGATCAGGAGGTCAAGAATTTAAGATGTGGAAAAAACTTCTGAAAGAAATACAAGGTAACATTGCGTTGGGCCTTTTCCAGGAGGTTGTGCTCTAATGGGTCGTTTGGTAGAGTGTACAAGAATAATGCAAAATATAAAGTATTAGTAATGTTTGCATTAGTAATGCTGGAATTAGTTTTGTTGACATTATTTCTTATACAGTGTTTGGTTTGATGTATTAAAATAATATTTCTTATAAAAAATATTTATTTACAAAAATACCCTTTACACTCTTTTATTTTTGTAAAACGAAATAAAATTCTTTCAATATTTTCCATTCAACAACTTTTTTTTTAATATATATATATATATATATATATATATATATATATATCTTTTCCATTTTAAATAGTAAAACCCATAATTGTTTCAAAGTTAATCCTTTTTTATTTTTTGTTATTTTAAACCATTGTGTTCTTTTTAAGGTAGCTCATTTTCTGTGTTTTATTCTAAAACGCATGGTAAATTCTTTTCTGTGTTTTATTCTAAAATGCTCAATTTTCTCTTCTTCTTTTTCCCAGTAAAAGCAGTACTCCAGTGTTTCATTTTCAATATATAAAAATTTAATATTCATTTTTTTTCAATTATTTTACATATTAATTTATTTTTTTAGAAAACCCACAAGCAAAAGAATTTGAGAAATGTTGAATTTGAGGGGCAAGGTTGTCATTATCAAGTTAATGCATGTGTTGAAATCCTTTGTATTACTAATACATAGGAAAATGATGGTATTAGTAACACATAATTCAATACACTATGGAGTGTATAAGTAATGCAAACATTACTTATACATAAGGTGAAACAACGTACCAAACAAAATACTAATAATACATTAAGCTAATGCATGCATTAACTTTTTCAATACACTCTACCAAACGACCCCTAAATGTATAAAGAGAAATTTGGGGAGAATATAGTGTATGTAGACCTGACCACTATTTTTTTTGAAGGTAGAAAGAGCATGTTTCCAAAAGATCCTTCACCCAAGTGAAGCCAATTAAAGTATTAATTAAAGAAACAACGATAGTGAAGAGAAACATGATAACTAATACTAGCAGGGGCCGTTTGGTGTGAGGTATAAACTATAATAATTTTGGGATAAAATGTAGGATTATTTTATCCCGTGTTTGATTTGAGATATTAGTTAGTCAATAAATTATTTATCCCATCATTTTATGCCTTGGTGATGGAATAATCAACTCCAAAATAGCTAATTCCGAGATTAATTATTTCAAAATAACTTATTTCTAACCAAACGACCCTGCAAAGTTATGCGTAGGATATATCAGGAATCTGAAACATAGTAAACAATAGATGAAAGTTATTTTTATTTAATTAAATTCTTTAAATATATACTTTAAATAAACATCATTTTTAACTATTAACTCACGAAAAGTTGGTGAATTTCTATAGTTTGAAAACATTATTTAAAGGGCTTTGAAATAGACAACAATTTTGAGGAAATTTCCAATTTTAGTCCTCAAATATCGACAAATTCTAGTTTTAATACCTTTAATATTCGACAAGACACATTTTATCTTCACCTAATTGAAATGTGCATTTCTAATCCATCTTTTGTGAATCTACATATATTACAAGTTACTAGCATAGCTATACCCGCCTTGCACGTGTACTTCATTTTAATGAGTTCAAATGTTAAAAGCAAATATTTATTTGTTTGAATAATAAATATGAATACTATACTTAAATTCAACATCTTCTAAACATGTAAAAATTGAGAACTTATTTAATTAGTTATATAGTATTGGTAGATATCTAAGAATAAATAAGGTAGGTGAAATAAATTAACAATTCCTTAAATTACATTAGCGTGTTTCAGTAAGTCGATAATTAGTGCTAATTCATAAAGTTACGCAACTTGACTTGGTTCCTTCATAAAAGTATAAAATTTGTCTTGCAATCTTCACGCCACTTAGTGATCGTTATAACTTTTCCACTGCTCCGAATATAGTAATGCTCTTTCTCACATAGACTATACATTGAATTTTACAATAGCTTTAAATTTAAATTGTAGAAATAGAAGATTATAGGGATAATAGTTCGAAAAATACCTGTATTTTATCTAAATTTGCAGTTGCGCATACTGAACTTTGCGGGGGTCCTATTACCCCACCCACCCCTAATTATTTTAAAGTGAAATTGATTTCCCCGAAATGCTATACCCAATTTTGGAGTAGTCGGTGTAATACACGCGACAATCTCATTTGGAGTAGGAAGGTGAAGAAGTGGACAAAGAGGCGGTGGTGGCTTCGTAGCGGCAATAATGGGTTGGTGGTGGAGAGAATTTGGCTATAGTGATTGGAAGAAGAAGAAAAAAAGTAACAATAAAAAAATATAATAATAATTTAAATAATTAGGTTGAGGATTTATGTGGGGAGGAAAATGAAGGAAGATGAAAAAGTAGATAAATGGTGGTGGCTGCGCAGCAATAATAGTGGGATGGTGGTGGAGAAAATTTGGCTATGGTGATGGAAGAAGAAAGAAATAAAAAATAAAAAATATAATAATAATAATAATTATAATTTAAATAATATAGACTGATGATTTATATGGGGGAAAATGAAGGAAGATGAAGAAGTGGACAATTGGTAGACATGGTGGTGGTTGTGCGGCGGTGATGGTTGGATGATGGTGGAGAAATTTGGTGATGGGAGAAGAAAGAAATTCATAATAAAAAAAACATAATAATAAGTTAAATAATAAATATATTTATATTAAAAAGAAATGTAAAAAATATTTTTTTTAATATTTTCGGATGAAGAGAGTGAGATACACTTTCTTTGCCACATAAGTCTTTTAAGGGTGTAATAATTCTACTTTAAAATAATTTAGTGGGATAATAGGAACCCGCAAAGTTCAGTGTGTGCAAAACTGCAAATTTTGGTGTGTGTGGGGGGGGGGGGGTCTTGGGTTGTCCTCTTCATACGCTCAAGGTTGGATATGTTGATTATTATAAAGAGTTATTGGGCACAAAAGTTGCAAGAAGGACCCAGGCATATTCTAAGGTCTTCAGGTGTGGGCATGTGGATGAGCAACTTGTACTGCTGCAACCATACACTGCAGAAGAGGTGAAAGATGCAATGTTCAGCATCAATAGAAATAAAAGCCCAGGCCCGGACGGATATGACAGTGGGTTTTTCCAGGACACTTGGGAACATTACAGGGAAAGATATTGTTAAAGCTGTGTTGTACTTTCTAGATAATGGCAAGCTACTTAGGCAAATTAATTGTACGATGATCTCACTAATACCTAAAGTGCCAACGCCTCAAAGTGCCACTCAGTTTAGACCAATCTCATGTTGCAATGTATGGTACAAGTGCATTTCCAAGGTGATATGTTTGAGACTAAGGGAAGCTCTCAGTAGTCTAGTTGCTGAAAATCAGGCAGCGTTTGTGAAAGGGAGAAGTTTGATACATAATGTATTGATATGTCATGACTTGCTAAGGCATTATACAAGGAAGACATCTGCAAGGTGTTTGATGAAGATCGATTTAAAGAAAGCCTATGATATGGTGAGCTGGGAATTCCTTGAGGAATCACTAATAGGCTTCGGATTTCCTCTGACTTTTATGCAAATGGTGATGAGCTCTGTCACAACCACCAAATTCTCAATCAAAGTTAATGGAGTTGGCCATGGATTCTTTGAGGGAGGGAGGGGGTTGAGGCAAGGAGATCCTATGTCTCTGTTACTTTTTGTACTGGTGATGGAATATCTGTCCAGGACATTAATGAAGATGAGTGAACTCCCTGATTTCAGGTTCCACCCTATGTGTAAAAGGACTAAGCTTACCCATCTGGTGTTTGCGGATGATTTAATGATCTTTTGCCCCTACTAGTAGTTGGTGTCGGAGGAAGTTGAATTCCATTAAAGTGCAAATGCTAGGATGGTATTACAGGGGGCAGTACATACTAACACACACTGGTGACTGTCACTCAGTTAATAGGAGTTACAAGGCCTTGGTGGGTATGCACCCTCAACAAAGGGAAAGTGAGTTGATATGGAGTACCACTATGGTGCCGAGACACCGATTCATATTACGGTTGGCGTTTCAGAATAAGTTATTGACAAAGACAAGATTGCAAAGGTTGAATATTTCAGTAGAGGATACTAAATGTTGCCTATGTGATGATGATGTTGAGGAAACACAAGAGCATCTGTTTGGAGAATGCCAATGGATAATGGAGGTGAGCACAACTCTTCTCAATTGGCTTGGCATACACGTAAGGAAGAGGGATGTAAAGACCACTGTATAGTGGATAAATAGAAGGAATTGACAGTGGTTTAAGAAGCATATAGTTGCAGGAATGTGGGGAGCATTGATATACCACACTTGGCAAGTTAGGAACAAGAAGATTTTTCAACATACAACTACTCCTACTAGTATAGTTATCTCACAGATACAACATGAACTAAGGGAGAGAATGAATATACTCAAGGAATCAAAAAGGGCCCAGAAGTGTCAAAATTGGTGAGATAGATTGTGTACATAGTTGTTTGGTTTATTAGTTAGTAAGTGTTGTTAGTTGAGGTCTAGTTGGTTAACTCATGCCTCCTTTGTAGGCAGAAGGAAACCACTGGATGCTCTTTGTTTGTATGCATTGTGGTAGTAATGGTAATATTTCACAGTTATTGCCAAAAAAACAACGATAAAATTGTTCATCCGTGCCACAATGTCATCAAATTACACTTGAAAGAAATCATCTTAAGTTGGGATCGACTATATGAATCAGATTTGGATTCATTTCATTCCAATGTACTAAATACAATGTCAAACACCACCAAGCTAATCAATAATATTTGCTCATATCAATCAAAAACTCTGGCTAATTACATCAGACAAATGGAATAGCCAAATGTATGAAATCCACTGTAAAAATTTACCCAAAATTGCCATTAAAGAAATCAAACCTATGTACTAACAGTCAGTCCTATATAGTCCTAAGCAAATGATGTACCAATGGCGTGTCATGACGATAGCAATCCACTTGGCTACATCGCGCCTACCCAAATAGCAGCATAAAGCATCGTCATATTGCAGCTTGTGTGACCTGCCATTTCGCGCTTTAGTGAAAGTCCCAAGTTCAACTTCAACTGAAAAGAAAGCTATATCAATTTTTCCCTCACCTTAGCGAGATTTTGATGGAAGAGCCGGTGGACTTCTTTACGATAACTCTCCACATCTGTTATGTGTTCGGTACGATCAAAGAACTGCTGCAACTCTTCCTTCAGCTTCTCCATTGTCCCGCCTGATTCAAAGAACTCCCTGAGGCGTTGAATTTCAGGCGATTTAATTTGTAGTACATTTTCAATTGCATAAAGGGCCTGCAGTTTAAAGCAATATCACATGTCAAGCCCCTAACTGACTTTGTAAAGATGTCACCAACACACACGGCAATATTTTTCATATTACAGACGCCTTGTCCAATGTATTAAGGACACAAATGACATGAAAGATAGGAGGGACTGATATAAGTCTACTGATTACTTCTCCCATCTAACCAACACCCTCCATCAAGCCGCAGTAAAACAGACTGATATAGACTTGGTGTTAGTTAAGATAAATCATAAGGTCCTACAGAGCGACGGTTCAACTTTGGAGGAATAGGTATGTATTGATGATGGATGCAACAGTAGATTTCACATAAAAAGACCATGAATTGTTCAAAGTTGCTGAGTTGAGGATCATATGTAATATTTGGAAATCTAACGGGTGCACCTGAAGTTTAGACATGTAAGGTACCTTTGAAATTAATGCTCATTCACATCAAAGACTACACAAACCTTTTCCCCGAGATCAATATCGGTTGATTCCATTGAATGAACGATGGCCTTCAGTAATAATTGATTCTTAAAAACGGAAAACTCAGCTGCGTTCTCATTTTCCATCTGACTCACGGCTAAATCAGCAACAAGAATCAGTGACTTCTTACGTAACCTGATATCCAGATTTGAATTGCTAAGAACCTCCTGCATACAAAGACAGAGGAAGGAAGTTATGCGCTGCCAGCATTAGACTAGTTCTGCGTGATAACTTGACTAAATCTTCACTTGGATCACCTGAAGCATCTTATCTCCACCCTCCTTATAAAACAATTTTTGGCCATTCAAGTTATTTCTGATTAGTGCTGAAATAGCAAATAAAGCTTTTAGTGTTTCTTCAGTGGTGTGAGAATTCATCATCTTCATCAGCATTGTCAATGCTCCAAGTTCCAGGACCTGGATGCAAAAGTCATTGCATAGAATTAACTGAAAAGCCAGTAAATTCGAATATATACACAGAAAATGCACCGATGAAAGTCACTAAGAAATTAAGCATTATGTGAACTTGTATAAAAGCATGACTATCGGAATACCTGATTCTGAACAACGGGGTTATTTTGACTGGCTTTGCCAAGAGCCCATGCAGCAGCAGTTCTTATTTCTGGCTCAGAATGATTAAGTATTCTTACAAGTACGTTGTAGCCTCCAAGTTTCAGCAGATCTGGAAACAAAAATCATGTAAGCATTAAGAAAAGTATACATGTGCATTCAGTAGTTACTTTAAACGGGAGGAATGGTGACTGGTGAGAAGCGGGTTGATGCCTGTATAAAGGAACACTATTGATGAATCCTCAAAACATTAACAAGTAAAACATTACACATACGCATCATTAACAAGCTAAGCTGCATAGAACCAAGATTAAGAAAGGTTTCTACAGTTCCATCCCTAAGAGGTCAGCTGTATGCTTATTTAGGCAGCTGCTGATTTGAGACTCTGAAAGACTTGCTTATAGTCTTATTAGGTCTCGGAAGCGTGACTCTTTGGAATATTGCTGCAGTTGATATAATCGGACCTCACAAAGGTACGGGTAAGAGTCTGCATAGACCCCACCCTCCCCAGATCCCACTTGTGGTTGATATTAAGTCAGAAGTCATAAAATCAAAGCCAAAAGACGCAAAAACAAACATCTGTAACAAAAGAAGTGCTGAGAACTATACATACCAATTGCATTATCAATAGGCTCAACAAGTTCCAACAGCTCCTCTAAGGCACGCAGATGATGCTCCAGAGGTAGGGATGAATTGTTTAAATCATTAACTGCAACCTGCATCAACTGCGCATCTGATGGCATTTTTAGCCTCTCCATCAGTTCCTGGAGAAGAAACAACATATAAATGTTTAAAAAAAAAAAAAAAAAAAAAAAAAACTGAAGAATAAAATCATATTAACACGAAGGACCTTTAGCGTTTAATACAATTGCAAGAGGTGTCAGAATAATTCTTCATTTTTCTTTTTTCCTTATTTGCGGGGAACAAGTAAGGTGGAAATTCTTTATTCTTTTTTGTAGATAGAATATCAAATTAAAAGATGAAACAAGAACGATATAGAGGTAAAGATAGATGTCCTCACCTATGAACTATCAGTTGCCAACTCCCGTAACTACCACTAAGCAACGAAAAAGCAAGGAAGATAGATAGAAATATTGGTCTGGAAAATTCTTGGACTCTTTGTTAACAATATTCACCATAGTAGAATTTAGAGCGAAACAAGTAGCCCGAAACTACATTTTACTTTCGTTTCTATTCTAAAGCCCAAAGCCTGATTGTATATAGCTGAACTGGTGGAATCAAGGAGGAAACAAGATAATTTCCAATACTACCTAATAAAATCTCCTCCTTTATCCCAATGCAAAATGGCAATGCAAGAAGAAATAATAATGATTTCAAACAAATAGTAGGAGAAAATGTGCTCACAAGCATGTTCTTACATCGAGATGGCTTTGTTTCAACATTTAAATAAGAAGTGATAAGCATTGGGTGGCTTCAATTATGTGATGTATCAACGACAAATTAAATCGAGTTGTCATAGGCTCGCATAGATCATGAATAATACAACAGACATTTACTTTGAATAAGCAAATTAAACAGATTAACCAAAATATACCAACACTTCACTAGCATCTATGACATTTTGAATTTATTTTCTTAACATGCTTTACAATTTAGCTAGATCCAAAGCCTCCTATTTCCTATTCTACAACCACGTATTCATAAGGAAGCATTTCATGCAAAGACTATTGAGATCAACCTAGTTAAAGGCCTTGCACAATATTTTGCTCGGACTCTCCAAAAACGTTGCCACATCTGTGTCGGATCCTCCAAAATGTATTATTTTTGAAGGAGCCAACATGCACCCTTCTACATTTTTGAAAAGTTCAAGAAAGAGTGGATCTTCCCTTTTTTAAACCATTGTGGTATAACTTAGCTCAAATATTAAGCCATAAGTATTTGGACGCTATGTTGTTTCGCCAAGTTGAGGCATATTGAGTTTCCCAAGCTCCAAACAGCAAGCTTCATTCAATCATTTCCTTAAATACTCCGTGATTTTGCCAAATCCTACACTCCAGTTGTTAGCAACAAAACATTCTACAGCTCTACTTCAATTTCTCAAGTTTGTCATATTATTTATAATGCACATTCACTTGTTAAGTTGTCAACCGAGAAGGGTACTAGAAACATTAAGGCACAAAAGAAGAATAATGAGCTTGTTAACCGCACCTTTAATTCAGTCTGGCGATTTTGTAACTCCTCTACAGACATGCGTTGAACATCTTCTGATCTTTGTTTTAGTACTCCAGGATCCGAATGCCCTGTGTATATCAATTTAGAAAGAAACCAAATCATTACACACGGTAAACATAAAACCAATTGTATAAGTAAATTCATCTTGCAATTCTACTTGATCAGTAGTTCATCAGTTGACTCTTTTATTCCAACAACACCACATCCAAGATAGCTAATTCCACAAGTACCTGCTGCCTCCTACCTCCCACTGGGGCGGAGCCAAAAGAATACCATATGGGTTCAGTCGAACCCAGTAGTTTTAGTCCAAATTCCAACACCATTTATAAAAAACAATGAAATTAGGCGTAAAAAAAAAGTACCTATAGCCCATTGTAACATTCCATCTAGTGAAGAAAAACCGCCCAATATCCCCCTCCCCTTCTTGTACCATAGCTGATTATCAGCTTCCTCCTTAGCGCCACTAGACCCAACAACAACAACAGCACCACCTCCAACAACTTCACTACTTGCAAAATCTGCAATTACTATCACCATGACAACTGCTACTAATATCACTATTCTATAATTTAGAATCCATAAAGTTCATATCCTGGTTCCGTTTCTCCATCTATGCGTCCTAATATCATTATTTTATAATTTAGACCATAAAGTTCAAATCTTGGCTCTATCTCTTCTACCTAGTATTACTATTCTATAATTTAGAACCCATAAAATTCAAATACCGGCTCCGCCTCTGCCCCCACCAGCTTTATCCACCAAGACTCAGCAACACATAAGAACAAATCACCAAGAACAAACTATTTGATTTGAGCTTCATAATTTACAACTTAAAATCAAAAGTTTAAAAAAAGGAGAATAGGAGTAAATAAAAGTACCTATAACCTATTGTACCACTCCGGCTAAAGAAGAAAAGCCACCATCAATCTCCTCCTCCTGTTCTTGTACCATAGCTAATTTATCACCTTCCTCGTTAAGGCTACTAGACTCAACAACAACACATAAAGTTCAAATCTTGGCTCCATCTCTGCTTCCTAATGTCACTAATCTAGAATTTCAAACCCATAAAGTTCAAATCTTGACTCCATCTCTCCCTCCTAATATCACTATTCCATAATTTAAAACCCATAACGTTCGAATCTTGGCTCCATCTCTTCTTCCTAATGTCACTATTCTATGACTTAGAACCCATAAAGTTCAAATCTTGGCTTCATCTCTCCCTCCTAATATCACTATTCCATAATTTAAAACCCATAAAGTTCAAATCCTCGCTCCCCTTCTCCCTCCCACCAACCCAGACATCAAGTAACTCTATCCACCAAGACTCTAATATCACTATTCTACAACACTTAGAACCCATAAATTTCAAATATAGCTCTCCCACAAACACAAACATAATGTAACTCTATTCATCAAGACTCAACAACACATGTAAAGAAATTACCAAGACCAAAAACATTCTATTTTAACCTTCACAATTTACAACATAAAATAAAAGCTATCTAGTTTAGGTACGCAAAAGCTGACCTCAACACCACGATTATCAAAAAAAAAATTAAAAAAAAAAATCAAGGAGAATAGTAGTAGTAAATAAAAGTACCTATAGCCCATGTTAACATTCCATCTAGTGAAGAAAAACCACCATCAATATCCCCTTCCTCTTCTTGTACTAATTTATTATCTCCTTCCTCCTTAGTACCACTTGACCCAACCATAACAGCAGCCCCACCATCACCTGCAGCAACTTCACTACTTGCAAATTCTGCAATTACTACAAACACCATGAAAATTGCTACAAAAATCAATCTACCCATTGTTGCTCTCTTACTAAGCACTCTCAATACTCTCTAGATTAATAATTTTGATAAATATATACTCTATATACTAATATTTTGTAATTTGTAAAAGATGGTATACTAGTAATAATTAATGGACTCTTAATATAAAGTTGCAAGATCTATTAAGGTTGTTATTATATGTTACGTCAATCCAACAAGATTGGCCAATTGGAAACATCCACGTGGCCAATGTTTTTTAAGTTTAAGGGCCCTAATCGAATTAGACCTCTTAATTAGACATATTGGAGTGGGAGTCCAATTTCAAATTTTGATATGAAAATTGGATTAAATTTTAATTTCAATTTTTTAAATCGTGGTTTTAGTTTTATTTAAAAATATAATATTTTGATTTATAAGTTTATATCTTAAGGAAAAAAAGATTCAATCAATTTAAATTTTACAGAAAAAGACTCGTGCTCAGCGTAAAGAGTTTGTATTTACTATGGGAAAGACTTAGGGCTCATTTGTTTGCACTTAATGAAGGTCTAAATCTATTTTGGTGTTGGATAAGATTCACCGTCACTCTATTCGTAATCATCAGTTACCACCTCTGTCGCTGTCATCATTGCCAACCACCACCACCATCACAACTACCATCGATAATAAATATCGCTACCAACCATTATTGTCAACCGCTACCACACCTACTATCTCTATTATTCTAATTATATTTAACGGCGTCATCACCCATCATCAATCACTACCGGTCAATCTCTACTATCGATCAATTCATATATCACAACTAGCACCACCGCTACCTATCACTAATACATCACAACCTCCACACATTCTTCGGCGGCACCGCCATTGTTACTAGTAACGTCACCTCTACCATCACTTCAATCACTATCATCGCTACAATTTATCTCTTACTAACAATCATTTTCATCATCACAACTAACAATATCTCCAACTAGCACCAACACATCGTCAACCATCATTCATTCATTTTTCAGCCATCACAATCAACACCCCCAACTACTAACATCAAGCAACGTTACATCACAACCACCACCATCAGTATCAACAATCACAACTGTCACCATTAATATTACTAATCACTAACATCAATCACTGTCACCGCAACCACCATTATAAACCATCTCCACTATCACTAACAAACATAAATATTTTTTTTCCAATCAAATAATAATTTTGTTGTATTAAATTACATGCTTTTTTGATATATAATTAGTTTTTTATTTGAATTATATTTTTTATACATTCAGATGTTGAAAAATAAACAGTTTTAATCATTCAATTGACAACATCTTAATCATTCAGTCGTGTATTCAAATTCAGACGTCTGAATCTTAAAAAAAAAAATACAACCTTAGTATAAAGAAATAGATAGTTATCATTGTTGCGGACAAGTTGATGTATGTAAAATTATAGAGTTAATACATAAAAATGATTCTAAACTTGACACCAAATTATAACTTTGACCTTAAACTTTGACAGTGCACAAATATGACCTTTAACTATTCAAAACTGCACAAATATAACCTCCAATCCTACGTGGCAAAACGTGTGTTCAACACACAAAACTGGGCGCGTCCAGCTTAAAATTTAAGGGCATAATACATAAATATGACCTTAAACTTTGACAATGCACAAATATGACCTTTAACTATTCAAAACTACACAAATATGACCTTTAAATGACTCTTCACTATTATTTTTTCATTATTTTCGGCTCATAAATGAAAATGACATCTAATTTCTTTTGTCATTGCCGAAAAAGAGAAATATTGAAGATTTATTAATTAGGCGGGTCAGCCTCATACGAAAAAATCGAGCAGGTATGTATATATATTATAAAGCAGAGGACGAATTTAAGTTATATAATATATCTAAATATTATCTATTTAAATATTAAATTAAAGATGAAACTATACTAATAATAAAAAAATTTATAGTTTTAATAAAACGTTATTAAATTAATGTTATTAAGGATAGTAGTAGTAGTATATTAAACTAATGTTATCAGATTAACGTAATTAAAATGTTATTAAATTAACGTTATTAAATTAACGAGGGGCGGACCTACGTGGTTGTCATGGGGTTCACCCGAACCCCCTCAGTAAAAAAATTACGTTGTATATATAAGATAGAAAATGTATATTTATGTACATATATTAATGTTGAACCACATGAACCAAGACACTTAGATAGCCCAGTGATGTTATTTGCTCTTCTTGGGCGCTTCCTTCAGCCTACTGTGTGGGTTCGATCCCTGCTAGTGACTTTTTTTTTTAATTAAAAAAAAGCTAAGTGTTGCTGCTATAGAAATAAATAAAATAATAATAATAATAATAATTTTTTGAAATTAAAAAAAAGTTAGGTGTTGCTACTATAGAAATCTATAAAATAAAAATAATAATAATAATAATAATAATAATAATAATAATAATAACAATAATAATAATAATAAAAACGACATCGTTTTAACACAAAAAGCAAAACTTTGACAATGCACAAATATGACCTTTAACTATTCAAAACTGCACAAATATGACCTCTCTCCAAGTCAACCCTTTTAACGATGTGGCACCGTGTGATTGGATTACCTTTCCACGTAGGCGCGAGTGAGACTCACTCATGGGGTTGAAAAATCGGAGGTCATATTTGTTCAGGTTTTGAATAGTTAAAGGTCCTATTTGTGCACTATCAAAGTTTAAGGTCAAAGTTATAATTTGGTGTCAAGTTTAGGATCATTTTTATGTATTAACTCAAAATTATATGTATTTCAAAATTTGTTATAACATGTAATTGCCATGTTTATTTGTATTTTTTTTTTTAAAAATGAAGATATGTGATTTATTAATGTGACGCCTTAAGATATACATAGCATAATATGCCTCGTGATACAAATCCGTTCGAATAAATCTCACGTAAATTGTAAAGAAGAATACGTGTGTCTACTTATTTAATTTTACAAGTGTCTACTTGTTCACATCCAGAACTGGAGGACATAAATATCAGCTGAAACCAAATTAAATGGCACGTTCATGTATTTATATGTCAAACAACTTTAGACTGTTTTCCAAATTCTTGAAATTTTGAAATTCAATTTCAAATTTTTATGCCAAATATATTTTTTGAAATTGAAAATTCAAGCAATTTTTAGGTGAATATTTTGGTGATTCAAATTCGAATTATGAATCTGTTACTAATTTTTAGGAATTAAAGAGATATATCTCAATTAGAATCACATTAATTGCTTTGTTATTTACTCTTTTATATCTTTTTTTATAGTTAATTAGTTTGGTAGTTATGTATCCGGATCAAACTTATATATCATATCCGGGATAAAATTGGGATAAAACTTAAGTACCATCTACTGTACTAGTTTCTCTTTATGGCATATATATATATATATTATAAAGCCAATCTCAGAACAGATAATTCCCTTAGCGTACATACTCGTGACAAGATCCCTTTTCTCTTTCTTTACACTTAGAACCAGAAAAATGACACTACATTAATTATAGATATTCTGATTTTGCGATTGCGATCAAAACCAACAAGGTATTCATTATCATAGATAGATAAATATACTACTATATATGTTAAGATCGATGTGTTGGGTTCATAGAAGTGTGAATGGAAAATGAAAAAAAAAAAAATGGTGGAGAAGAGGAGACATCAATTTGAAGAGTGTACTCCCAAAATTGGAAAGTTCACTAATAGGGAACTTTGGAGTGTTTATAATGATGAATACTTACTTCACGTGATAAGTGAGGCAAGAAATAAGAGATGTCTCGCACTGTCGAGGCACCGTCGTCGCTCGGTTTCGGCTTCGGAGAAATAAGAGATGCCTTGCGCCGTAGTCGTCGCTCGCTCGGTTTTGGATTTGGATTTGTCAAATGATCGATCGATGAGATCTATCTTTTTGGACAAACTTTATTTGACGAAATCTGATAACAGTAACAGATGCACTGTTTCGACTAAACTGTTGTACTGTTTCTTTTCGACTGAACTGATATATTGTTTCTGTTTCGACTGAACAGATTCAATTCTTCAATGAAGTGATGCACTGTTTCGAACAGGTGCACTGTTTGGTGAAATGGTATTACTGCTTCAGCAAAAATGCTACAGACATGCATTTTCAGAAACATCACACCATTTAAGTGAACCAATGCCACCTTTTCGAAGAGGCATCTGCCAGGCTATATAAACCTGCTTTCCTTCACAGGTTTTGATATGAAATTTTCAAAATAAAAACTCTCTTCTTTTCTTTACAAATATTATGTGTGATCGATTAAAAACGTTCTGTGCGTTCGAACAATCCGCCTATTTGAGGTACCGCTATAGTCGGATTGGAGGCCATTTTATCTTGGGAGTAAGATTCAATAACCTCGGATACAGCGAGGGAAATTATTCCTTAAGGAAAGTCCGTGAATTCGGACGACTTAGCTTGGTCTTATTCATTTTTGTTTCATCTTAATTTCTTCAAAATAGAATACACCTCTTGGAAAGGTCATTTTGATCTTGTGTTGAGGGCATTTGATATACTTCATGGTGTTCTTGTTTATACTTGAACTCAAGTTAAAGTTGGTGTTGTAATATACAGATTCTGTGTACCCGAAGTACAAACGATAAATAACACAATGTTGGAAAGCAAGGTATAAAAAATACATTATCCATCAAGCAGCAGTACTACAAATTGCTAAAACAATAGCTTTAACATAATCACTGGTCATTAATCAGACAACAACTAAAAATCTGTAATGGTAACTTCTAAGGACTAACTGTAATAGAATTGCAACTAAACTATAGATTTTAAAAAAGTTCAAAATCTGAAATACAACAACTTCAAAATCGACAAGTACAGTATCTTATCTTAAATTAATACAAGCTCAATCCTGTTCAAGCTTTCAGTTTCTTAGATCTTATTATACCACTCCTAATTTTAGCTTCGATTATTCCATAAAGATTTTATTACAAAATCTCATCCAACTAAACTAATTACAAAAATCCCTTTTTATTCAAAATAGTTATCTCTTTTCTGATACATCTAAAAAAACCAACCACATTCCTTTATTGTGCCGCAAATCAAGCTCATAAATCAGGAAATATATCTCTCGATTTTCTCAACTCGCCCATTTTGAATTTCCACCATGTTCTCATCTTCATCTTCTACTTCAACATTCATGTTACAACTCCCATTATCTTTCTTTTGAATTTTCACCATGTTCTCATCTACTACTCAATTAGATCTAACAACTCCATCTTTCCACCATTAACTTTCTTTTTTAATTTCCATCATTTTCATTATGATATGAACGACATTGATTTTCGTGAAAATAGAAGATTGAAATATCAAAATGACCAAGCTATGATGAAGAAGTTATCGATTATTGCATCTGTAAAGAGGAAGAAGTAAGTTACAAAAAATCAATTTTCGTGAGAATGCTTGCGTTCTGATACATCATAAATTTTACATGTGATTTTGTTTCTTTATAGATATGATACATTCAATATACTGTGTCTGATACATAGATTCAAGGTTAATGAGTCCTTGCATGCTTTATGATACACAATACAACATATATGTGATTATGGTTCAATTTTATACTTGATACATGTAGTCTACTTATTATGATACATAGATCTAATTTTGTCCAGATTTTAGATTTATATGATACATAGATCTAATTTTGTGGAGATTTTAGATTTATATGATACGTTCTAAAAATTGTATGTGAGTTTTAGTTTGTTTTACACCTGATACATTAAACATTATGAATATGATACATAAGTATGAGATATATCATTACTTCTGATACATAGTCAATGTTGAAATTGATTTGTATTATTTTTTTCATCCGATACATTCAAATTAGTGAGTATCAAATATATTTAGGGACTCAGAAGTTTTTGCAATAGGTTTTGCTGGGTTTCTTAGTGATGGTTCGGTTCCTTTATCTAATTTTGATGCAGAATATCATCAAAAGAGATGCACAATATTCTTATGGAACTATGGCGGCGTCAAGGCTATGACAGGATATGCCAGCGACAATGACGATCCACCAAAAAATATTACAGATAGAAAGAACTGGGAGAATTTTGATTGAGGGAGATTATATTGGTGATTCAAAGTTGAATTATGAATCTGTTACTAATTTTTAGGGATTGAAGAGATATATCTCAATCAGAATCGTATTAATTGCTCTGTTATTTACTCTTTTACTGTTATTCTTCTTTTTTATAGTCAATTAGTTTGGTAGTTATTTATTTGTCGGTTATGTATTCGGACCAAATTTATGTATCATATCCGGGATATTAAGTAAGAATATAAAAGTTAGGAGAGGGGGTAATTAGGTAGCAAAGTGTTGGGATTTACATTGTTTGCCCAAAAATTTTCATGACTAAACACCTCGTGAGTAAAGAGGAAAGGACAGAAACGACATTTCATATTAAAGTATTTCCACGAAAATGGTCATGGAATTTAAATTTTATTTCCTAGCCATTTCAATTTGTTGGCTTGTTCTATACCGTTTCTACACATCTTCTATACAGTTTTTATACATATCTTATACATATAAATATTACATACGAACATTATACAGTTTTGATACACAATTTATACAATAATTGCACTTTTTTTTTTTTACACATTTTATACAACAATTATATATTTTTTATACACTTTCTACATATTCTTATATATATATTTTATACATATACATATTTGATACATATATCTTATATAGATACATATTTTATATAATAATTATATCGTTTTTATATAATTATATTTAATTATTATTTTTAAACAATAAAAAAATAGAATATATTTTCAGTTAAAAAATTTATAGCAAAAAAAAAACTGAAATATTTTTAAAAGGGCCGAATGGCCCAAGTTGAAAATTGTATCAATATTGTATATGGACTGTATTTGAACTACGTGGGCTAAAATGACCCAAATTAGGAAATGACTATACAGTAGAAATAGTATATCCGACTGGTCACTTTTTAAAAAGATATTAAACTTGAACTATTTATTTTAAAAAGTGTTATAGAGTGTCCTTTTCCCATGAGTAAATCGACTGCCTAATGCAAATTCTACCTAAAATTAGTACAAGGCTCAAGTCCTTAGCCCATAATCTTATCCATCTCATATCAGTATTGTGGGGGACCAACTTGAACGCATCGAAGGGAATGGGCCTTGGCCCAATACCTGATAATTTTTGGGAGGAGGACAAAATTGGCCTGTCGGGCCGAAGTATTTCCACCAAAATGGCCCTTCAATTCATATTACCATATAATAGTCATTCGGCTCGTGGTTGTTGCATTCCTCTCTCTTCCTTTTTTTTTTTTTTTTTTTTTTTTTTCACTAATTTTTTTCCTTTTTTCTTTTAATGTTGTTAATTTTAATTTTTTTTGAAAAAAGTCCACTCTGTCCACCCATTTACTTTTTCAGATGCAATCACGAAAATAAAAACATAAAATACAAGTTTATCCATAATTGTTCTATCTCTTTTCAATTGAGTTAACACTATAACGACACTTTGTTTTTTTTTTTTTTTCCTGCTATCCCTCTCCTTTTAATCAACTTGGTGATAAAATTTATTAAGAGTCCGGAATCATTCAATCTCCATTCTACTTTTGCATAAAACGTGCACTGCTGTAAGTAGGGGTGGCAAACGGACGGATTGAATTGAATTTGGACGGGTTAAATATGGATCGAGCAAAAATGGTTTGGATTGCAATCCGCCCATATAAATATGAGTAAATATGGATTTGGTCAAATATGGATTGCGTAAAAATGATTTCAACTCACTTTAACTCCTAAGTCAAAAACTTAAAACTTCTATATCATATCAACTTGACCTTTTTTTCATTTCCTATTTTTTAGTTTTTTCTTTTTAGTTTTTTTTTTGTTTCTCTTCTATATGTAGCCTCTAGTTTTCTTTTTCCATTTTTTTATCTTTTTTTTCTCTCTCTCTTCTATCTCTACCCTCTGCCCTTTGTTTCTCTTTCTTTTTTCTTTTTTTTCCTTTTTTTCCTTTTTCTTTTTTTTCTATTTTTTGTTTTTTCGTTTTTACTTCTTTCTCATTTTTTTTCTTTTTGGTTGTATTTTTTTTTTTTTTTTTTTTCGAAGAATATGGTTTAGTCGAGTACAAATTATGGATGATGACTAAAATATCGTAATCACTCGGTATATTTGTTTTCACCATCATCTTTTTCCTTTTTCCTTTTCTCCTTTTTCATTTTTTTTCTTTTTGATTTTTTTTGTATTTTTTTCTTCAATTCTTTCTTTACGCTTTTTTCTCTCTTCTATCTCTAACTTCTACCTCTCTTTCTACTTTTTTTTTCTATTTTTGGTTTCCTTTTTTTTTTTTATGATAACGAAAATACCATAAACGCATATTGATTTGTATTCGCCCAACATTTATAATTTGAGGGTTATGTGGATCCTCAACCATATATATTTTAGTCTCAAGAAAATACAATTAATTCATATACTATTTTTTGGTTTTTCATCCGGTGTCCGGTGCCTGCATTAGAGCCCCGACTAATCCGGATCGGGCGTTGCAGGGCCCATTAAGGTGGCATCACTCCCAACAGAGTTTTCTCCGTAACTAGGGCCGTACTCTTGTCCTCTGATTAAGGATGAAGCAGCCCCATCCACTGCAGCACAACCCATGTTGATTTTAATTCATATACTTATTTGTATATAAATACAAATGATAAATTGCACATATTGACAACTAAACTATTCAAATAATAAATTTATTTGAAATATATAGTATGATACAAATAAATTTAAAGTAAAAAAATATAAAATGCAATGACAAAAAAAAAAAGATGAGAAAAAGAATATAAAAAAATAAGAAAAATGACAAAAATGACGAACCAAGAATGAAAAGGAGGGAAACAGAAATACAAAAAAAAAAAAGAATGCAAAGAAATAGAATTGAAAAGAAAAAATGATGAAAAAGAAGGAAGAAAAAAAGTGTAAGAAACGAGTAAAAAATAAGTGAAAAAAATGAAAAAGGAAAAAAAGTAAATTAAAGGGAAAAAAAAAGAAATAAAAGATAGAAAAAAATAATAATAAAGGAGTGAGACTATGGATTATATTTAATTGATAAGAGATGCTATGAATTATATAAACTAAATGGGATAATTAGAAGCTTATATTTATTAACCCATGTAGGTCTCAAGCGAATACGAATGATGAAATAAGAATGAGAAAGGGGAAAGCGAAAAAGAAGAAGAAATAAAAATAAAAAAATAGATAAAAAAAAATGAGAAAGAAAAAAAGAAATTATAAGGAATGAGTAAAAAAAAAATGAAAAAGAAAAAAAGAAAGAAAAAAAGAAAAAAAAACTGAAATTTTAAGCATAAGTGGGTAATCTCTGTGTTTAAATGGGTACCCATATTTTACTTATTTTGTCCATAATTGTACGAGCTTTTAAAATGAGTTGAAGTCCATATTTACCCATTTGAAATATGAGTGATCCAATTCGCTAAATATGGGTTAAATGAACTCTTTCACAAATATGGGCTGAAATTGTCACCCCTAGCCGTAAGCAACATGACTAATAGCCAAATTTGACCCTTTTATCAAAACAACTCCTCCAATAACTTGGATATTGTATAAGTATTTGTTAATACCTATAATGACTAAATATAGCCTTGACAAATTCTCAAGAAAAGAAAAGACGTAAATTGCCACAAACCTTAACGTAAACTGAAACTGTTATATATCAAATCGAAAAAATCATATCGATACAGTTTAGATACATCATATTGATACTTATTTAGATACATGTTTTTTACAATTATTATACAATTTCTATACATATTTTATACAACAATGATATCGTTTGTATACAATTATACTTAATTATTATTTTTAAACAATAAGAAAAAGTAAAATATTTTTCAGTTAAAATTTTCGTAGCAAAAGAAAAAAAAAACTGAGTAAAGGGCCGAATAGCCTAAGGAAGGGCCGAAAATGGCCCAATGGGCAAAGAAAAGGGCTAAAGATGGTCAGATGACCCAATGGCCATAAAGTGTCATTTCTTTTTCCGATAGGACATTATGTGTCCATATGCTCAAACTAGGGCTATTTTTTTTAATAAAGGCTACACAATGTCCTTTTTCCTAATTTTTGGATTTTTGTTTTTGAAAAACATTACATCACACCACTAATAGTCTTACCATATCTTCGTAATATCTCCTATCTTTTATTTAATTACATCTCATTTTATATTTTTATATGTATAAAAAAATAATGTATTAGAAGTTTATGTATCCCAAAAGTAATGCGTGCGAAAAGACTAGTGTGTGAGGTGATGTATTGTTAGTTAACTTATGTATTTAATTAATTATGATCATGATATATAATATCAACATACTAATTTATCTATCTTGAATTAATTATAGACGTGAGACATTAAAATATATATAATATTACACATAACGTATCAGCAACACAATGTATCCAAAAAAATAAAACAATGTATCCGACTAACAAATTTTCAGATTTTTTTATAATATTGAAAAAATATAGGGTAGAAATAGCAGTGAAATTTATGTTGTTTATATTCGCCCTCCCCCCCCCCCCCCCCCCCCCCCCTCCCCCCTTAAATCAAGATACACTTTTCAAATAGTGAAAGTTTTTGCCTCAAAGGATGCACGAGCTGAGAAATTGCTCGAATACTTGAACGGAGATAGATTCAATATCTAAACTTTATGAGTTTTAAATTGTAGACCAGTAATTTCAAGTTCTAGTTGACCTTTTAATATGTATATCAGATTTGAGTTAAAGTTATATACTTCTGGCGAATCGAATTCATAAATTAAAGCGTACTTTCGCCCTTTGAACTTTATACAAAATTATATATATAGTAATTCCAAAAAAAAAGTTAGAAACGGATAAGATGTACGCAAATTTTATGCCTACTTTCTTTATGAGGTCGAGAGCTTGTTTCATAATAGTTTGTAAAAAATGTGTTCTTTTTTAGAAGGAAAAGTTTGTGAGAGCCGAGAGGTGAAGAATAAAACATAAATATTCGAAATTCTCTTTTAAACTAGCAATTTAGTTTGAAATACATTTTTTTCAAGTTTAAATTAAATTTGTTCTGAATTTTTTAATTTTTTTTTAAATGACAATTTGCAAAATAATGAAGAATATTCCTCTTGTGATTAGATTGGTTAGAAAAATTGTCGTAATACAATTAATATAGAAGAAAAAAATTATATTTAGAATAGAAAAAATAGTTCTATTATAATAACTAGGGGTGTATAGATGGAAAAATGATAGTGATTTTCTTATAATAAATAAAATCCCTCTTACTATTTATCATTTTGTATAGATAATAACATTATTATTTTACATCAAAGGATGCGGTGCAGTGGATGAAACTGTTTATTCCTTAATCGGAGATCTTGAATTCGAACTCCGAGTATGAAAAAATCTTTGGTAGGGACCGCTTCTTCGAAATGGGTCCTACGCGGCTCGAATCCAAATTAGTCAAGCTCCAATACGAGTATCGAACATTGAATGAGAAATTAAAAGAAATACAGTATCTTCTCACTATTAGTAAGTTTCAAGTGAAAAAGATCTCCTATTTTCCATTCATTTTCGAATCACAATGTTTTAAGAACAAATATTTTATGTATTATCGGTTTACATATATCGCGCCAGGGGCGAAGCCACCTTTGGATTAGGGGTTTTAATTAATCGAAACCCCTTGATGGAAAATTATAATTCATATATATGGTTATTTTTTTTTTTTTTAATTGTAGATGTTGGATTCCCTTCGACTAGTTTATATATTTATTTTTCAAATTTTGAACCCCTCTCAACGAAAATTCCGATTCCGCCATTATGCACGCATGTAGGTTTAAATTATTTTTTTTTAACTACATTTCTATTAAAGTTTGACTTATTTATGTTTTTTAATCTTGACAATGAAGTTTGACTAATTATTTATGTTTCTTTCATGGTTAAGACGACATTCTTGCTAATGATTACCTTTATTTTGTTCTATATTCATTAATTTTTTCCTTGTTTTAACTATTCAAGATTATTAATCTATATCTATAATCTATAATTTATCTATAATCTATAATAATAATAATAGTAATAATAATAATAATAATAATTTGTATCTATAATCTATAATCTATAATATATTAAAAGTGTGAAGGCCTTAAAAAAGTGATTTGAACTTTTTGCCCTTCATTAAAACACTTTACAATAGACAAGATCGTCTTTTCACTTTTTTTTCTCCAATTATTATTTAATTATATATATAATTTTGAATCCTAAAATATATGGGTCAGGATTTTAAAATATGGTAAAGGATTAGGACTTTAAAATATGGTAAGTTTTTTTTTTTCTTAAATTAGGATTAGGTTTAATTTTCAACTTATTTTCTTAATTAGGGATTTGAAATCCACTAAATTTTGAATAAAGTGAAAGTTTACTATACTTTAATAGTACCGACACTTTAACAACATTATTTTAAATTTACAGCAATGCACGTAGGCTTAATTTAATTATTTTTATATTATTTAAGTATTCAAGATATAAAGAAATACTATACCTATTTTAACTCAACAGGAACTCCTAATATTTTATAATTCTAAATTAATTTAAGTATTACCTAATATAACTACTTATTAATGTGTAGTAAATATAAGACTAAAATAATTCTATTTAACTAATATTTTGCAAATAATTTTTAAGTCCGTTTATTTCTACTTCCTCCTTTCTCTTCTTATTACGTCTCTTTTCTTCTTCTTGTTTGTCTTTTTGTTTAGGTTATGTGCAGAAAAATCAAATGTGATATATCTTCATCTCTTTTCTTCAAAGTATTAACCTTCGCTTCAACAAGAATGGTTGTGATTTTATTCGTTAGGTTTTCTTCTACCATTATAATTGTCATCCGCTAGATTAGTATGTTATTCTCTCTCTTTTTTTGAGTTGTTTTTCCTTTTCTATTGGTTGTCGTGGCTTATTATTTTTTCTTTAGCTTGAAAGTGATTTTAAGTTTGATACGTCATGCATTATTATATCTGTTTTGTTTGTGAATTTTGATTTCTAGATTTGATATTCTCGTATGTTCAAATCTAACAACGTAATTATTTTTCTCATATATATATATGTGCTTACGATAAAATATCTGTTTTGAAATTTTTGTACTTCATTAAAAACCTTCGTAATAGATAAAATCGTTTAATTTTAAATAATCATAAGTTACACGTGTGAGACACGTGCAACTAAACTAGATATATATATAAATATATATCTATAATCTATAACCTAATCTATATCTATAATCTATAATCTATATCTATAATATATTAAAAGTGTGAAGACCTTTAGAAAAGTGATTTGAACTTTTTACCCTTTATTAAAAGACTCTTTTTTTTAGAACAAATTGTCTTTTCACTATTAGTTAAATTTATTATTTAATTATTTTTTATTATATTAACTAGAATTCCTAAAATATGTGGGACTCCTAAAATATATATGGTAGGAGAATTAATTAATATTTTCCTTTCAATTAGATTTCCTAAAATATATGAGATTCCTAAAATATATGGTAGGAAAATTAATTAATATTTCCCATCCTCATTGATTGTGATTATAATTTGTGTTTTGTGCAGAAATACTAGCAATCTACATGATACTCGTGTTTTGTTTTGTACAGAGATAATAGCAATCTACGTGATATTTGTGTTCTTTTTTGTGCAGAAATATGAGTAATCTACGTGGTATTTGTGTTAACTTTGGTTCTCTTTTGGGGTGCGAGAAAAAGATTGATGCTCATCTAACTTGATTCGATTGCATCGAGGCTTGATTTTCTAATCCTCAACTTCTTCACTGTTTTTGTCATCATAATAGAATTCAATATGTGTGTATATATATATCTTCTTTGTTTTCATTCAAATCATTCTATGGGGTTAAAATTTTTGCTCAGGCAAGAATTAGTTGGATCAAAATCGAAACTTTGTGATCACTATTATATTTATTTTTTTATAGTTTACAGGTCGTAGATGAATGTCGGTTGACTTTGAAGAATTTCTTGTGTAAAAGTTAGGTTTAATTGTATTGTTTTGATCTTTATTATCTTATTATTTTATTTTAATTTATAGATGCTAGATGAATGTTGGTCGGCTTTGAAATTTTTTTTTAGGTAAAGGTTAGGTTTATTTGTATTATCGTAATATCTCTATTAGTTTGTTATTTTGTGGTAATTTACAGTTCGTAGATGAATCTCGATCGGGTTTGAGAAATTTTTGTGTGTAAAATTTAAGTTTAATTGTATTGTTTTGATATCACTTTTATCATATTATTTTGTTGCAGTTTACAGATGATAGATAAATGTTAAATGTTAGTCGGCTTTGAGGAATTTTTTTATGTAAAGGTTAAGCTTAGTTGTATTATTTTGATATTTCTATTATCGTATTATTTTGTTATTGTTTACAAGTGGTAGATGAGTGTCGGACGACTTTGAGAAAATTTTTGTGTATAAAGATTAGATTTAATTGTATTATTTTGATGTCTCTATCATTGTATTGTTTTGTTACAATTTACAGATGGTAGATAATTATCGATGGACTTTTAAAAATATTTTTGGTAAATATTAGGTTTAATAAATAAATTCCTCATCTTTACATACTCAAAAAATATTAAATTTAATTATTATATTCATCTTTATTATTTAAACAAATATCCTATTTAATGTACGTTTGAACTTATTAAAGTGAGGTACACGCGCAAGACGCGTACACCTAAACTAGTAATATATTAAAAGTGTGAAGAAACTTAAAAATGTTGTTTAAACTTTTTATCCTTCATTAAAAAAGAGTTAAAAATTAATTAAATATATTTCAACTTAAAATCAAATACCCAAAACAACTATATTTTTTAAAATTATATAATTCAACCATTTATCTATTTTAAACTAAAAAGAAAACCCAATCGAAAATCATAAAATAGTTTTTCTAAAGCATTTTTAAAACAATACCAAATTATTAGACAAATGGCACCAAAGGTTAAAAAGGTTACAACATGAAAATGACACGACATTTTCATGAAAAAGTACGATATTTAGGTCAATAGAGTAGACGGAATATAGAATAGTCTCGCAGAATCGTATAATATAGAAAACGTGAAATCTTTTACTTGTTTAAGTTATCGGGTTTTAAATTATAGCAGAGTGATAAGTACGAAATTATCTTAAATACATAATCACCTTTGCTAGAAATCTAATAGAGAAATATTTTATTCTCTAATGTGTGACTTTTCGCTATAAACTATAATCAAATTTTAATATAAATATCGAGCCGACGAACACCTAAATAAGACGAAACAGAGAAACTAATGGATAAACCACAAGGGTTGATGTGGTGGTTCATCACATCACCTAAAAAACTTTGTGATCAGTTCCCTATCGCTTAATGTGCTGACCGTAGAATGAAGGATTAATCTCACGACTGCCGACTGTGAAGATACCGGGAAACCCAAAAAAAAAAAAGAGAAACTATTGGGATAGGCCTAACTAACAAAAATGAAACAAACAAGATAAAAAGCACTATCTCATATCATGCATGAACTTTACAAAAAGTTGAATATTTACGTGTACAAAATATATGTAACGTATATTATCTTTTTATTTACTTGCACTCTAGAAGTTCTCTTCTCATCTTTAAAGATAAGTAAACCACATGTCAAAGCATCTCCACTACCATATGTACTTTCTCCATTCGTTTTTTCTCGTCACTAATTTTTTAATTAAATTTCTATATTTATTTATTATTTTTGACGTATCAAGAAAATACAATTTCTTTTCTTCTGTTTTGTCGGTATTAATTGTTTTTTCTATAAATTAATTTCAAAACACAATATAAACATCATTTAATAGAGGTACTATGGTAAAATAGGCATGTTATTAATTATTTTCTTAATTGATGTGTCAAATCAAAATGTGACAAGTAAAATCGATGGAGACGGTATCAAATACTTTCTTCGTTCATTTTTATGTGTTTCGATTTTCGAGAGTTAAAGCTATATAAATTTTGATCAATATTTTAAGATGTATTTTTTTATTAATATGAACCAATTTCATATGTTCATATTAATACAAAAAAGATGTAAATATACATATTAATATGAACCGATTGCATCTGTCTATCAGAAACAATCTCTCTACTTTATTTGAGGTAATGGTATGAACTGTGTACACCTTATCCTTTCGAGGCTCCACTTTGTGGAAATACACTGGATATATTGTTGTATGAACTAATTGCATCTTATAGTATTTTTTATATAGTTTAAATATCTAATTTCAAATCAAGATTATTGGATTATTCTAAGTCAATATAACTTTAAAAATTAGTTAAGTTGACTCTCATAAAATGAGTTGCGACAAGTAAAAGAAAATGGAGGGAGGGAGGAAGTAATAATACGTTTCTCACTACACATAAATTATCCTAACTTTTTTTTTTCTTTGTACACATTTGATTACATAATTTAATAGACACGAATATTTCATGAGCATATATACAATGTTTGAAAAATATTTTTTGTCTTTTTAAATTTTGTACATGCCAAACACTTTCACTTAAATGGTATGAGTATCTTGAAGTATACCATGGAATTTAATTTTACATTTTAATTTTGCTTTTGGTTTTAGAATAATTAATCTTTAAAATCAAAAAAATAAATTGATTACAAGCGAGGATGGAGCTAGGGAGAAAATGATTTTAGCAATTCTTAAATAAACATTTTAATGTTATTAAAATATTATTGCAAATCTTCATCATCTCGATGTATTCAAATTCATTAAGTAATATGGTAATATTAAACATTTAATGGTTAAGATATGAATAATTAAGCTTTAATTTTTTTTTTAAAAAAATGTACTTTTTTAATGACTGAGATATGAATAATTAAAATGAAGATTTTCATTAAGTGCAAATCTTTATTCTTTTTGACAGATCGTCTGGTTTAAAAACAAGTTATGATAAAATTGATTTTTTGAGATTCTTTCTTATTGACTGTTTGATTTATGTATTAAAAACAACATACACTGCACAATTTCTTCGAGAAGTGGTTTGTTACAAAAAAAAATCCCCGACCATATTGATTAACAAAAAAGATTTGAGGGACCTCGTGGTTATTTTTTGTCATTTTATTCTGATATAAATAATTTCGATACTATCATTTCACCATTTGATAGGAAATTAGGAATAATTTATCTTGTTACTAATTACTATTTAGATATAACTCATCTCATAATAATTAGTAACCAAACAAGAAATAGAACAACATTAAATTTTTATTTAAAAATTATTTGTATTTATCCATTTATGCTTTTCCAGCATACCAAACGATCCTGAAGTAACTCTCATAAATAAGGTATAAATAAAAGTTACAAATTTTAAGAGAACATTATACAAGTACATGTACTAAAATTAAAAGGTTCATTGAATGGATATCCTTATTAATTAAGTGAATCTATCACATATACTATTAAATATTTTCAAGAATTTTTGTAAAATCTAATTCCACCAAAAGTTTTAATTGACTCTTAACTTTACAAGCAACCCAAAGGACATTTTTTGTAAGCTAATATATGCCTACTAATTAAACCACTAAATTAGTGAATAATTAGAAATATTAATGGAGTTTTCAAAATGTACCTTGCTAATAAAATTAAAGAAATTACAATGAAACGATTGGCTAGATTGAACTTTTAATCAACTCCAATAAAATTCATTAATTAAACATTTAGTACAAATATACCTAGTGTCACGATCCAAACTACTGGACCGTGCAGGCAGCTATGCTATTCTAAGTAGCTAGAAAAATCCTTACCACCCAACTAAAAGTATGCGAAAGACTTCTGTTTTAAAGAAATACTGGATTAAATTTAATAACATAAATTAAATATTAATAAGTAAACTTTTTCAAAAACTTCTTTCACTATCCCAAAACTTGGCCAGACATGTACAAGAGTTATCTACTACAACATAAACTGACAATAAAATAATAATACAAAAACTCTAACATCTGCCAGGATAAAAGTGCAGAAGTTAATGTTGAATATCGTCATCCATCTAGTAACTGCAAACTAACCTGCATTCAGTCTACACCCCAAGAAGAAATGTAGATGAGTAGGGTCAGTACAATCACACGTACCGATAGGCATTATAGGTCGATCGTATTAGTCCATATAATCATAAAATATAATTAAGAAAAATAAATCATGACATCTTGAATGGAATAGTGAGGAGTAACGATGTATTAGTGTTGGATTGTGGTTGATGGTGTGAATTAATGAGGCTAGAGTATGTTAGTAGTGAATATAATATTGATGGAGTTGGAGGAGTGGTTGGATGCATAAGTTATATAGGTGAAGTATTAATGTTATTATAACCTTAGTTGAATTATATTTCATTCAAGTTTTCATGATTTATTTTCCTTAATTCAATTTTATGATTATATGGACTAACACGGTCGGCCTATGATGCCTACCAGTACGTGTGGTTGTACTGACCCTACTCATCTACATTCCTTCTTGGGGTGTGGACTGGATGTAGGTTAGTTTGAAGTTACTAGATGGATGACGATATTCAGCACTAACTTCTGCACTTTCATCCTGACAGATGTTAGAGTCTTTGTATTATTATTTTATTGTCAGTTTATGTTGTAGTAGATAACTCTTGTACATGTCTGGTCAAGTCTTGGGATAGTGAAATAAATTTTTTAAAAAATTTACTTATTAATATTTAATTTATGTTATTAAATTTAATTCAGTGTTTCTTTAAAAATAGAAGTGTTCCGCATACTTTTAGTTGAGTAGTAAGGATTCTCCTACCTACTTAGAATAGCGTAGGTGTCCGCACGGTATAGTAATTTGGATCGTGACACCTAGTCATGATTTTTATTCAAATTCCTATTCAGATCTATCTAGTACAACATTTTTAATTTAGTACAAATATAATTAATAAGGCTAATTTAATAAAATGAACTGCAAGAAAATATTTTTCTTAAAGGAATATTCAAATTCCTATTCAAATTTACCTAGTTCAAAATTCTTAACTTTAACCTTTTTGTTATTTTAATTTTAAGAAAAAAAAGACGTTTGTAGGCTGAGGCTTAGAGTATTTTAGTGTAAAAATGAATAGAATAAAGTTATTTATTAGATAATTACAAGCAAATTTACACGATGTTACATTATTTGATAATTTAACAAAAATAAATTATTTTCCTTTAAAGACCTTGAAGAGTTGTAGTGGGGTTGCTCCTTAGCTTGGGACCTATTTTCAGACTCAAATGCAAGGACTAGGAGAAACTTAATAATAAAAAAGTGGAGAAGGTAAATAACAAACACAAAGATTTTACGTGGAAATTTTTTGCTCAAGGAAGAAAAATCACGACTTACCTTCACGATTTCTAAGCTCCATTATATTCAAGCAACTTGAATAGAGACTCCAAACTCCAAGAATTAAACTCCTAATCCTTTTTTCTCCCGGTAATAACTCTATCACAAGGAAAGACACACAGTAACTCTACTGCATCAACACTCCAACTAACTCTAATTGAAAAAATAAGCCTACTCTAGTTTGAAATCACCTAACTCTAGATGATTACAATGAGATGAGGTTTACACCACAACACTACTAAATAATCAAACAAGCAGGAGTACGCAACGTTTAAGACCACAATACGAAGACTCAAATACGATAAGAAAGTAAAATACAACTTATTGAGCTATCAGTTTGCTGTTGCAAAAATGAGTCTTTGATCGAAAAGCTTAAAGAGAGATATATGTTGTAAGTACATGGAAGCTTGGTTTTCTTGTTAGAGAAGATGAGCAATATATGTATGGCCCAATAAAATCTAAGAGGAATCCCATTGATTGAGACAAAAAAGGTGGCAACAGTGTTTCACCAACTTTTATATTTGCGTCCAATTGTGAGGTTGACTGTGATAGTGACAGCTAAGCCCAACTTTTTTCAAAAATAGTAACAGCTTTGTCATCACACAATCTCTAGGAAACAGGTCTCCAACATACAATTTGTCAATCATCAAAACTGAGGATTTAACAAACCTCAACAAGGAAAAGAAAGCAATGAAAGAAGTTGAAGAAACCGATTAAGATTGTGATGAAGTGGTAAGTGTTGGGTTCTATATGTGTATTGAATGGAAAATGGAGAAATCAAGTGAAAGAGGAAACTTGAGTTTACACCAAAAATGGAAAGTGTACTCAAAAGTGGAAAGTTTACTCTTTCTCCCACATTGGTGGAAGAAGAGAACTTTAAAGTGTTTATATTGTGAAACACACTTCCACATGGATAAGTGAGGCAAGGAATAAGAGATGCCTCGCGCCGTCGTTGTCGCTCGCTCGGCTCGGATTTGGGTTTGGGTTTGGATTTGGATTTGGATTTGGCAAATGATCGATGAGATCTAATTTTTGGACAAATTTTATTTGACGAAAATCGAAAATCTGATCTGAATATGTGTAAAACGCAGAAAATATTTTCTGTGATTTGGACTCCATTTATATGCATGCAGTGAACTGTTGCAGAAACTTCAGAGAGTTGCAAAAAGCTTCAGCAGATGCAATATTTCCAGAACTGATGCACTGTTTTACGAACAGATGCACTGTTTCACGAACAGATGCTGCAGAAAGTTGCGATTCTTCATGAAATAACAAACTGTTTCATCTGAAATGGCATGACTGTTCAGAACATACACATTGTTTGAGCGAATGGACATGGTTTTTCAGATAAGGTGCAATCTTTGGAATGAACCTTTACCTCTTTTCGGAAGAGGCATGTGTTGGCTATAAAAACCTGCTTTCTCCACAGGTTTTGAGACAGAAATTTTCATATTACAAACTTCTTCTTCTTATATTAAAAATACTCTAAGTGTGATCATTCAAACCGTGAGTGTGTTTGAAGAATCTGCCTATTTGAGGTACTGTTATAGTCGGATTGAAGGCCATTTTATCCTGGGAGGAAGATTCCATAACCTCGAATACAGTGAGAGGAATTATTCCTTAAGGAAAGTCCGTGACTTCGGATGACTTGGCCTTAATCATTTCTGTTTATCTTTATTTTCTGAAAAATAAATACACCTCTTGGAAAGGTCTTTTTGATCTTGTGTTGAGGGTATTTAATACTTCATTGTGTTCTTGTTCATACTTGAACTCTAGTTGAAGTTGTTGTTCTGTTATACAGATTCTACGTACCCGTATTGTGGAAAATAACAATCTTAAGGAATAATTTTACAGAATCTGTATTGCTTGTTTTTGAAGATTAAAGCTTAGGCTTTCTACTCCGCTTGAATTTAACCAATGATTAGAAGACATAACATCTTCATCACAAGTTAAGGTTCACTCAGTTGACGATTCGAAGTAATAAAAACTTCATCGTTAACTAGAAACAAGAAGAAGAATTTCAAGTTATTTAACTTTATAAATAGTATTATGAAAAATACTAAGTTTTCTGTCTTGTGGTGACAGAAAAAATGACAACTGAAAGTCAAATGATGGATGCGACAACGTCTGTGGGGGCAAATAATATTTTCACATCAAGTCGCACAAATGCTCCGCCAACAATGGCACCGACGGAGAAGCCCGGAATTTTTTTTGGCATTGACTTCAAGCGGTGGCAGTAAAAGATATTCTTTTACCTCACCACTTTATGTCTGCAACGGTTCACTAGCGAAGACGCTCCTGAGGTGCCCGAGGGAACCTCGGACAAAGACCACTTCGTTATTGTAGAAGCTTGGAAACATTCGGACTTTCTTTGCAGGAATTATATTCTGAGTGGTCTCCAAGACGACCTCTACAATGTCTATAGTGGAACCAAGACATCAAAAGAACTGTGGGGGGCACTTGAACTAAAATATAAAACGGAGGATGCGGGAATTAAGAAATTCCTTGTTGCACGGTTCCTGGATTTCAAAATGATTGATAGCAAATCTGTTGTCTCTCAAGTACAGGAGTTGCAAGTCATCATACATGATCTCCTAGTAGAAGGTATATTTTTGAAAAATACCGTAGCTGAACAAATTAAAAATATTCTTAATACTCACATAAACTGTTTTATAGGTTTAATTATGAATGATGCTTTCCAAGTAGTAGCGATAGTTGAGAATCTACCACCTTTGTAGGTTTAATTGTGACCGTTGAAGATCTTATTGTCCGACTTCGTATTGAAGAGGACAATAAAGCTGCCGAAAGAAGGTCAAAGGGAAATTCTACAATGAATGGAACACATATTGTAGAATATAGCCAAAACAACTCGAAGAAAAGAAAGAAAGTTGAACATGGAAGCAATCAACCCAAGAAAAAGTTCAAGGGAAAATGCTTCAATTGTGGCAAAATTGGCCACAAGTCCACAGATTGTCGAGCCCCGAAGAAAGGCAAGAAAAAGGACCAAGCGAATATGATTGAGTCCAACAAAAAGTATGATGATTTGTGTTCTATGTTCATGGAATGAGACTTGGTGAGGAATCCACGTGAATGGTGGATGGATTCTGGTGCCACACACCATGTTTGCGCAAACAAAGAGTTGTTATCGTCATTTGCTCCGGCTCAAGCAGAAAAAACGCTTTACATGGCCAACTCCGTTACTGCTAAGGTGGAGGAAACAACAGAAATTTGCCTAAAGATGACTTCCGGCAAGGTCTTGACACTAAACAATGTGCTATATGTTCCGGAGTTACGTAAGAACTTAATTTCTGTTTCACTCCTAGATAAGAACGGATTCAAATGTGTAACTGTTTTTGAAAAAATTGTAGTTAGCAAAGGAGAAATGTATGTAGGAAAAGGCTATCTCACGGAGGGCCTTTATAAGATGAATGTAATGACTGTTGAAATGAATAAAAGTTCAAATTCGTCTTATTTGCTTGAGTCTTATGATTTATGGCATGAACGTTTGGGCCATGTTAATTACAAAACTTTACGAAAACTGATTAACTTAGAAGTTTTGCCAAACTTTGAGTGCAATAAATCAAAGTGTTAAACGTGTGTGAATCGAAGTATGCAAAGCATCCTTATAAGTCCGTTGAAAGGAATTTCAATCCCTTAGACTTAATACACACTGACATTTGTGATATGAAGTCAACACCATCTTGTGGTGGGAAAAAGTATTTCATAACTTTTATTGACGATTGCACTAGATATTGTTATGTCTACTTGCTAAATAGTAAGGATGAAGCAATAGATGCGTTTAGGCAATATAAAACTGAAGTTGAAAATTAGTTAGACAAAAAGATCAAAATGATAAGAAGTGATAGGGGTGGAGAATATGAATCTCCCTTTACGCAAATATGTGCAAAGAATGGAATCATCCATCAAACTACGGCCCCGTATTCACCTCAATCTAATGGAATTGCGGAAAGAAAAAACCAAACTTTGAAGAAAATGATGAATGCCTTACTTATAAGTTCTGGTTTACTGCAAAACTTATGGGGAGAGGCTATCCTTACGACCAATCGTATACTCAACAGAGTTTCCCATAGTAAGACACAATCAATTCCTTACGAAAAATGGAAAGGAAGGAAACCTAACTTGAAATATTTCAAAGTGTGGGGGTGTCTAGCAAAGGTTCAAATTCCTATACCTAAAAGGGTTAAGATAGGACCTAAAACGGTGGACTGCGTGTTCATAGGGTATGCTAAAAGTAGTAAAGCATGTCAGTTTTTGGTTCATAAATCCGAACATCCTGATATTAATGAAAATACGGTAATTGAATCAAACAATGTTGAATTCTTTGAAAATATTTACTCGTATAAAATTAGACATGAACAGTCTAGTGGAGGATCTAAATGACCTCGAGACGAACCAAGTGAGAATGTACATAATAAAGAAAATCCAAGACGTAGTACACGTCAAAGAACGTCAACTTCGTTTGGGTCGGATTTTGTAACATTTCTCTTAGAAAATGAGCCTCAAACATTTAGGGAAGCGATGCCATCTTCGGACTCATCCTTTTGGAAAGAGGCAGTCAATAGTGAGATAGATTCAATCTTAAGCAACCATACATGGGAATTGGTTGACCTTCCTCCCGGAAATAAACCTCTAGGTTCTAAATGGATCTTCAAAAGGAAAATGAAGGCGGATGGTACTATTGACAAATACAAGGCAAGACTTGTAGCAAAAGGCTTCAAACAAAAAGAAGGCCTTGATTACTTTGATACATACTCGTCAGTATCAAGGATAACCTCGATTCGAATGTTAATTGCCTTGGCGGCAGAATATGATCTTCAAATCCATCAAATGAATGTGAAAACCGCATTCCTAAATGGAGATTTGGCGGAAGAAATTTACATGGAATAACCTGAGGGTTTTGTGGTTCCTGAAAAGGAAAACGAGGTGTGTAAACTTATCAAGTCATTATATGGACTAAAGCAAGCACCAAAACAGTGGCATGCGAAGTTTGGCCAAACCATGTTGGCAAACGAATTTAAAATAAATGAATGTGATAAATGTGTTTATATTAAAGAAACTCCAAATCACCAAGTCATTGTATGTTTATATGTGGATGATATGTTGATCATCAGTAGAGACATTTCTGACATAAATGCAACAAAACGAATGCTCGGGAGCAAGTTTGATATGAAGGCCCTTGGAGTTGCAGATGTGATCTTAGGTATAAGAATCCATCGAACTCTACAAGGGTTGGCATTGTCACAATCTCATTATATCGAAAAGGTACTTGACAAGTTTAAGTCTATGAAATTTGATATTGCCAAGACTCCATTGGATGCGAGCTTTGCACTTCGAAAGAATGAAGGTGAAAGTGACTCGCAATTGGAGTACGCAAGAGTATTGGAATGTTTAATGTATATAATGAATTGTACACGACCAGACATAGCATGCGCTATCAGTAAATTGAGTCGGTACACGAGTAATCCCAACAAAACTCACTGATGGCAATGAAAAGAGTTTTGGGGTATCTTAAATACACTCAAAATTATGCTTTGCATTATAATAAATATCCTGCGGTACTTGAAGGATATAGTGATGTAAATTGGATCACCGGATCGAACGAAGTAAAATCCACAAGTGGATATGTATTTACTATCGGTGGAGGAGCAGTCTCTTGGAAATCATCCAAACAGACATGTATTGCTCGCTCTACAATGGAATCTGAATTTATCGCACTAGATAAAGCCGGTGAAGAAACAGAATGGCTCCGAAATTTCTTGAAAGATATTTTGTATTGGCCCAAGCCAGTGGCACCAGTATGTATACACTGTGATAGCCAAGCGGCAATAGGTAGGGCAGGGAGCATGATGTACAACGGTAAATCTCGTCACCTAAGACGGAGACATAATACCGTTAGGAAACTTCTCTCTAGTGGAATTATCACTATTGATTATGTAAAGTCAAAGGATAATGTGTCGGATCCACTTACAAAAGGCCTATCTAGAGAAGGAGTAGAAAGGACATCCAAGGGAATGGGTTTAAGGCCTAGGACAAGTCAGCATGGCAGTAACTCTACCTAGCAGACTGGAGATCCCAAGAGCTAGGTTCAAGGAGATCAAACAAAGTTGTGTATGACAGGTTCAATATTGTCAATTACCCAACCCATTCTCATGATGTAGACAATGTATAGTAAACATGGATAAGACTTAAGGTGAAAAGTCTTTTAATGATTATCTAAATTTGGCAGATTTGACCAAATAGTTTAATCTATAGGATTGAACATTTAGAAATCACCTATGTGTGGGCGAAGTGGAAGCCGCTTCAAAGAGAATGTTAGTAAAGGCCTATTCTCTAAGCCCTCATGAAAATCGGGACGTGTTCATGACTGAAAAGAATAAAATCGTAAGAACCATAAACGGTAAAAGGCTGGTTGTGTGACATGTGTTGTCTAGGTGTACATTAAAGCTTGACGGTTCAAAGATATCAAATCTACCAATTGACCGAGTGCATCCGATGCATGTTCACTACGGAAAGTTCAAAGGGAAACCCACTCAATCAGTCTTTGCTTGATGATCACATACTTGTCCGTAAAAGTTTTACGAAAAATAGTCATTCCCCATTCATGTGGGGGATTGTTGGGTTCTATATGTGTGTTGAATGGAAAATGAAGAAATCAAGTGGAAGAGAAAAATTGAGTTTACACCAAAAATGAAAAGTGTACTCAAAATTGGAAAGTTTACTCTTTCTCCCACATTGGTGGAGGAAGAGAACTTTAAAGTGTTTATATTGTGAAACACACTTCCACATGGATAAGTGAGGCAAGGAATAAGAGATGCCTCGCGCCATCGTCGTCGTCGCTCGCTCGGCTCGGCTTCGAATTTGGATTTGGCAAATGATCGATCGATGAGATCTAATTTTTGGACAAATTTTATTTGACGAAAATCAAAAATCTGATCTGAATATGTGTAAAATACAGAAAATATTTTCTGTGATTTGGACTCCATTTATATGCATGCAGTGAACTGTTGCAGAAACTTCAGAGAGTTGCAAAAAGCTTCAGCAGATGCAATGTTTCCAGAACTGATGCACTGTTTTACGAACAGATGCACTATTTCACGAACAGATGCTGCAGAAAGTTGCGATTCTTCATGAAATAACACACTGTTTCATCTGAAATGGCATGACTGTTCAGAACATACACATTGTTTGGGCGAATGGACATGGTTTTTCAGATAAGGTGCAACCTTTGGAATGAACCTTTACCTCTTTTCGGAAGAGGCATGTGTTGGCTATAAAAACCTGCTTTCTCCATAGGTTTTGAGAAAAAAAAATTCAGATTACAAACTTCTTCTTCTTGTCTTAAAAATACTCTAAGTGTGACCATTCAAACCGTGAGTGTGTTCGAAGAATCCGCCTATTTGAGGTACCGCTATAGTCGGATTGAAGGCCATTTTATCCTGGGAGGAAGATTCCATAACCTCAGGTACAGTGAGGGAAATTATTCCTTAAGGAAAGTCCGTGAATTCGGACGACTTGGCCTTAATCATTTCTGTTTATCTTTATTTTCTGAAAAATAAATACACCTCTTGGAAAGGTCTTTTTGATCTTGTGTTGAGGGTATTTAATACTTCATTGTGTTCTTGTTCATACTTGAACTCGAGTTGAAGTTATTGTTCTGTTATACAGATTCTACGTACCTGTATTGTGGAAAATAACAGTAAGTACTTATTCATCCTTAACCAGAAGTTTCGGGTTCGAGTTTCCTTAGGTACAGAGTCTTCTTTGTTAGAGAGCGCTTTACCTCCAATGTGAGACTTTCCAGCACAACTTCGAATTTAATAGAGCTCCAATACAAATACTGAACACCGATGAAAAATCAACAATAAAAAAAAGTTGAAGAGGAAACAAATAAAAGCGTCACGGACGCGACAAGGGTCATGGGTAATAACAAATTTTAAATTTGAGCTAACGTAAATCTAAATTAATCAGATTTTCAATATGAGTATCGAAACCTGAAAAGGGCAAAAAGTTACTATAGAAAAAGAGAAAATGACAAAGCTAGAGAATAAAAAATAATTAAAAGAAATTAAAGGAGAGAATTAGAGAATAGTGGATGTACTATGTTAATTGTTATGTCATTATTCACTAGACGGCTAAAGAAAGAGAGAATATTTTTGTATTTTTTTTTTTTAAAGAAGGCAAGTACATATAACTTTTATTTCTTTTTATTATTTTTAAGGAAAGAAAAAGGGCATTTGTGCCCTAGAACTGTTTAAATATAATGTTGAAAAAAAGGACACTATAACATAATTACATCATTGATAAGATAATTATATATGTATGAAAATAATAATAACATACTCAGTATAATTTTAGGGGTGTATGCATGTATCTTCCCCTTACCTAGTGATTCCTCAAGTGAAAAAAAGAAAAACAGATAATTAGAACAATTAAAGAAAATAAGAGAACAGGAAAATGATATTAATATTACTGGGAAGAATGGCTAAATAACGTTCGAATATCTATTAATATTCTATCCTAATTCTCGATCTTCATATCCGTCTATTTAGGGTACTATCCTCTGTAAGGTGCAAACATGTTATATGTTGTCTAATCACCTCTCTCCGATGCCTCTTTTAGTTGCTTCTACCTCTCCTCAGAACCAACTCCCTCGCATGTCCTCGCTAGAGGCGGAGTCAGGATTGATTTCCACGACGGGGTTCAAAATTTGAAGAAAAACAAATCGAAGAGGGTTTAACATCTATTATATATACATAAAACATAATGTTAGTGACGTATAAATAGTATAATTTTTCACCGAAGGAGTTCGGTGAACCCCATGCTAAAGACTGGCTCCGCCCCTTCTCCTCGCATCTTATGTTCATATTCTCGCACCATATCAAGTTCACTTTTCTCATCTTATCCACCACGAAGGTTACACCATCTTATTCCTAATATCTTTATTTCTAATCATATTTTTCACTATTTTATGATAAAAAATAATTATGTTCGATAGATCATCGACTTAAATAACAATTCATAAAAGTAATGTACTAAGGAAAAAAAAGGAGGACAAGTAGTCGAGACCAAAAGGAATAGGTAATGTGCAAGAATAAAAGAAGTTCATTTTTAATTTCACTTTTTTGTCTCCTAAACACTGTATAAAAATCATACTATGATGTAATAGAAGTACCAAACGTAGGTGAAAAGAAACCAAAAAGAATGTTAAAGCTGCTACTACAAAGTAATAAGTAATACTATTTCCTTTTCATTATAATAAAATATTATAATATAGTGGCGTGGAACTAAAATTTTTATTAAGGGGACTTAAAATTGAAAGAAGCATACGAATTAGCCGAAAGAAGTTCAATATTAATTATATATACATAAAAATAATTTTAATAATGTATAAATAATATAATTTTCTCTCTCGAAGATTTTAAAACCCCCTAACCATAAAGTGGCTCAACCCCTTATAAATGAACACAAAAATAATGCTTACTTTTTTATTAGTCTATTTGAAAAATAGTATAGTAGTAACACTAAGGGTCCGTTTGGCCATGAAATTTTTCCTCTTTTTTTCAAAAAAAAAATTCTGAGTTGGAAATTGTGGTGTTTGGCCATAAAAATTCGAAAAATAATTTCGAAAAAAAAATCTGAAAAGGGAAAACAGGTTTTTGGTGTTTTCACATTTTCTCAACTCCAATTCTAACTTTTATTATATATTATTACATATAACACCAATCTTTTAAATTTTTACATAAAACTCTCCTTATAACATTACTTTTTCAATATCACGTATATAGCAGTTTTAAAGAATAAGATAATTATAATTTCAAACTTAATGCTATCCTAATTAATATATATCTCTTTTTTTCTCTCATCATTATTTTTCTCTCTTATTTAAGACATTATTTTACTGCTAATGATCCTAATTACTATAATATAATAATAATAATAATAATTTTTCTGTTGTAATACGGACGTTTAGAAAATTATAGTCGTGTGATTAATAATGGATAATCGTTCTCTATATTTATGGAATTAATAAAGTTGTAGCAGATTAGTTTACCACTGCCACAAATTATTCTCATTTTTAATTTGATTATATATATTATATTGTGTACATCTTTATTATACTATTCAAATATAAATAGTTTATACCATATACATGCTAAAAATATAAATCAGTGATACATATTTTTCATAAAAAAATATGTCCAGTTTAATAAATTTATACCTTAAACTGCAACAGCTACCTTTATATACCATAATACTTGGTATCTTCATACACAAAGTACTCTATTATATTTATACCCATAAATATATAAAATATTATATTTATAACAGAAATATACAAAGTATGTTCTATATAAAGTTTATACCATGTATATACCATCTACACACAGATATAAATATACAAAGTATTAAGAAACATACTAAGCATATTTATAACATAAATATACAAAGTATGTTATATATGAAGTTTATATCATGTATATATCATATACACACACGTATGAAAATACAAAATATAAAGAAACATACTAAGCATATTTATATATTTATGGTATATGAAATAATATACCATAAATATGCAAAGCATGTTTTACATAGAGATAATTTATTCACACACAGTAAAATGTTTCATGTATAAGAAAATTAAAGAAATAAATTAGCGGCACCCTAAAATTTAATAATAACTCATCATTTTCTATTTTTTAGGAACGGAAAATGAAGGAAATAAATTAAATAAATTCCTAAAAAAATTAATTTGTTTGAAAGATAATATTTGTTACCTAAAAAACCGGAAGCAGTGATCTGTTAATATAACATCCATATTTAAAATTTTCAAATATGAGAAAACGGCTATTAATGTAAATATTATATATGTCATAATTGAAATTCATTAAATATGACCATGTATATGTAATTATTTTTGTAAAAGTGGATAATTGTGTTCTTTTCCCGTTAGTAGGTAAATTCTAGTTGAGTGATTTTGATAGTTTGTTAAAGTTAGAGCATAAAATCATATTTTAAAAAGTTTTTTCAAAAGTAAAAAAAAAAAAAAAAAAAAGGACACGGTCAAACACAACTCCAACTCCAATTTCAACTCCAACTTCAATTCCAACTCCGAAAAATTTTAATTTTCATGGCCAAACGGCTACTAAGTGTGTTCGATACGAAGAAAAATCTATTATCTGGAAAATATTTTCTAAAATAATAAGTAGATTCTTACTTATTTTTGTGTTTTGGTACTTAAGAAAAACATCATCTTACAAATATCTATATATAATCTAAATAAATACTACGGAATGTGAAGGTGAAGTCGGGGGTGTAGGGTACTGGTGAAGAAGATGGAAGCTACGAGCGAGGATAAAAGATCTATGAGTTGTATTCAAGGGTAGGAAGGACACAAGCAATATGAAATGCTGCTTATAGAAATTGTTTTTCCTGTTTCTCCTGAATAAGTTATTTTTCTCTTTTTGTATGGAACATGTTTTGCTGGAAAACAAAATCAAATTTTTTATCAGACCAAACATGAAAAAATTTAAAAAACATTAACTGAAAATTGATATATATACACACTCTCTCTCTCTTATATATAAATATTTAATTATTTGTATACTCAATTATTGCTATAATGTTAATTTAAGATTAATATAAGAACATATAAATTGCTTAATTCTCATATGCTGCTAGAAATCTTATGACATATTTAAAATTATAAATTTTAAAAATCTTTTTATCCATTTATATATTTCATGATTGCTTAAATTAGGTCACATAAAGTAAAACATAAAAAATAGTATAAGTACTTCATGTATATTTATGACCTATTTGAAATGTGACAATATTTAATCCCTCAAAAATTAAACTTAGTCAATGTGATTACCCCTTTCTAACCAATGAAATTGTCAAAGTTAATTAATGTTATATGGAATAGGTCATTACTAATTTGACGTTCATATTGTACTAGTTCTTAATTGTGATAGTTTTATAGGTGAAATGAGATAAAAATATTTCATGGGTCGTCAGAATATTTTATGGAATAAGCTATCTTATTTTTTTTATATGATATTAGTAATTATTTTTATAATTTTAGTATAAATAATAAATTTGGGATTAATTAATGTATTGTTAAATAAATGTATAGGGGGTAATATAGTTTCATATTTTTTATCCCAAAATTGGTTTGCTTATCCCCATCCAACCCAGGGCGGACTTAGGTGTATTTTGTGGTGCTCTGGAAAATCGTTAAACGCGACATAATAGGTATAAGATTTAGAAAAGCATATGAAAAACTAAATAGATAGCTCGGTGATTGGTTTTCGGGCAGAATTTTAAAGCTTTTGGTATCAATATATGTGCTCGAACCTCCCAAACACCCAAGCCTCCTAACTTCTGAATCGCCACTGCCACCAACCAATCAACGACCCCCAAATTAAAGTCGAAATCATGCAATATAAACCACGAGTCATGATTCACCACTGCAATGAACACAAGTGGCAGAATCAGAATAATTAAATGAGTTCAGTTTTTACTAAATATACATAAAAAATTAACGATATATATATAATGTAATTTTTCGATAAAGATGTTCGAATAAATACCTTTAGTCACCCTAGTTAGGTACCTAAATGTCACTATTGTTCAATTAATATGGGATTATGGGTTTGGGTAGTAGTTGAGACGATATATGTACAATACAATGTAGCTTTTTATTTAATTGAGGCATAAACATAAATTTGTCCATTAACTTGATCTTAAATTATGTTTATGATCTTCAATTTTAGGTGTGCAGAAGTAGATATTTAAACTTGTATAAATTAAAATAAATAGACAGACACGTTCTATGTGACATAATACACGTATGGCGTTATGTAGGACAAAAATTGACATCGTAGGATGCTACATGAGACATATGTGTCTACTTGCTCAACTTTCTATAAGTTTAAGTGTCGCAGATTTATCGTGCACTGTCGAACTATTTTGATACCTTACTTGCAGAATCTGATAAGTTATGTACTATCAACTGTCTTGTGGACTAATTGACGGATTTCACTCCTTTATCTTTTGAGTTTCAAGGTGTCGCTTTACTAACCCTAATCCTAGATCCCAGTTAACTATCATTTTCTGAGTCTCAAGTTATTAGATGAAAGTTAACTGTCTTAAGAAGATAGTACATGTAAACTTATTTCGGCAGTTAACCCCAAATTACTATTGTGACCTTCTTTTCCTGATCACTACTCCTCCTGTGGAGTAAGTAGCAATATCTAGGCGGAATCCTAACGTGTGCACCCATTAAGAAAGCAATCAAAGCAAAGAAAACTCAATACATGGAAGAAACTTTATCTAGAATGACTTGGCACTACCTCTACTTCGTTAATTCGATAGGGTTCCCACAACCTTAGCTAAGGAAATTAGCCGCTCGTAGTCACGAGATTGTTCACACCGAAAGTTGAAGGTCAGAGTGTGATCTTAAGCCAAGCTAAAGGGCATATTTATGTATTGTGCCTTTAATTTACTTTTGAATATCAAGTTATCTTATCAATATATTTATCCACTATGTTAAAAATAGAAATTCAACAATACTTATCTAGTTTGAAAATCAATAAATAATTTTACCCTTATTATTAAATATTATTCACTACTCAATGTATAATAATAAATTTATTATATTCAAAAAGATAATATAATAAAATTACCTCAATTATTTACTGTTGCTAAACACATGTCAAATTAATAGTAGATAAGTAGTGAGAGTATTTCTTAAAAAAATTAGTATTAATAAATCCTGTTTATCTTGTTCATTACTAAAATGAATCAAATCCTAGCAAATATTTGTATTTATTCATTTAATTACTCATTTATATAGCTAATGAATTTCAAAGGTTAGGTGACTTCAAATTAAATTTCTTTGTTGTATGTCTTTGTTTTCTATCTTGGTTAAGTTTGACGTGTGATAATGTGTTAACTTAAGCTTGTGCTTGTTTTATCCGCCATTCGATGTCGTGTGATAATGTGTTAACTTAAACTTGTGCTTGCTTTATCCACCATTCGAGGTCGAATGATCCAGGTAGGATCATATATGATATTATGATTATAGTAAAATTATGATTATTTATTATTATTTAACACGTATCAAATTAATAATGGACAAGTATCAAAAGTATTTCTTAAAAAATTAGTACTAGTGATGAAATTGTGATACATAATAAATCTTGTTTATCTTGTTCATTACTAAAATGAATCAAATCCAATCAAGTGTTTGTATTTATCTATTTAATTACTCACACACACATATATATATATATATATATATCCAATGAATTTCAAAGGTTAAGTGACTTAAATTAATTTTCTAAAATTACCTGATAATGGCAATGGCGGTAACCTTACAAGCAACTCAAAGGTCATATGGATAAGTACTTAATTAATTAATAAATGACTACTTAAGACCTTAATTAGTGAATAATTAGAAATATTAATGGAGCTGTTAATTGTACCTTCCTAATAAAATTAAAGAGATTACAATGTGACAATTGGCTGGGTTGACAACTTTTAATCCATACCAATAAAATCATTAAATTATATACGTCAAGTACAAATCGTTTATACTTGTCCATAAATTTGTAACGTATAGGAATTGAATGGTTGATAGAGAAATAATATGACTATTTTCATTCGTTTTTACTTGTCCATAAATTTGTAACGTATAGGAATTGAATTGTTGATAGAAAAATAATTATGACTATCTTCATTTGTTTTTACTTGTTTATAAATTTATAACGTATAGAAATTGAATTGTTGAAGAGGAATAATTACGACTGTCTTCATCCGTTTTTACTAAATTAATTAATAAATAGCTACTTAAGAGCTTAATTAGTGAATAATTAGAAATATTAATGGAACTGTTAATTGTACCTTCCTAATAAAATTAAAGAGATTACAATGAGACGATTGGCTGGGTTGACAACTTTTAATCCGCACCAATAAAATCATTAAATTATATATGTTAAGTACAAATCTACTTAATTACGACTTCCTTCATTCGTTTTACTTGTACATAAATCTGTACCGTATAGGAATCGAATTGTCGATGGAGAAATAATTACGACTCCCTTCATTCGTTTTTACCTGTCCATAAATTTATAACGTACAGGAACCGGATTGTTGATGGAGAAATATTACGACTTCCTCCATTCATTTTTACCTGTCCATAAGAAATGAATTGTCGATAGAGAAATAAGCATGACTTTCTTCATTCGTTTTTACTTGTCCATAAATTTGTACCGTATAGGAATTGAACTAGTGAACTCAATCACGCTTCGCGTGATGATAAATTCAATTTTTTTAAAGATGCTTTGTACATCGGTGAAACTATTCTCTTTATTTTTCTTATGAATGTAAAGTTTGATTTTAATAGATTGAATTTTTATGTGAATATCTACATATACAAAATATATGACTTTTTATTTATTTTTTAGATATCTAATTGTGTTATGTAATTTAATATGGAATATTTCTTAATATTTGAACCTATTTTAGACACAACGTAAGGAGAAATTTTTTGTATTACCCTCTCATGATGTATAAAAACTTTTAATAATTTTCTATATTTCTGATTCTACTAAAATACCTATATTATGATTTTGTCATTTTTTTATTTTTTTTATAATTGATTTTTCTATTTTTCTAACTCAATTAAATTTATACAATAAATTTACTGACATTTTTTAAAATTGTACAAAACACAGCAAGAAATGTGACACATCACTTACTTAATTTCTAACGTTACTATATATAGAGATAGATAGATACAACGTTAGATATAGTAAATACAATATAAATAATTTTGGTTATTAAACTCACTGTAAAAAATAGCTCATTATTGATTATTTTTCTTTCCTTTACTTTAGATTTCATGAAATGCTCCTATTCTGACTGAATCGGACTTATAATACATAAAATTATAATAACTAATTTGCATCTAAATGAAAATACAAACTTACTATAGTAAAAATTCAAACTAAATAAGTTACATAGAGAAAACATACAATACACACATCTTTCTTAGCATTTTTATCATAAGAAAATAAATGAGAATAAAATGCAGAATTAGTGCTCAATATATGCTTATTATTTTCAATTTGTTTGTTACTTTTTTCTAAAGTAAAAACAAATAACGAATATATATATATATATATATATATATTATTGAGTTTTCACAAATATATATATATATATATATATATATATATATATATAATTTTTTGCATATTTAACATGATTAAGAGAGTTTAAAGAGTGATTCTTTATTTTTTTCTTAAATAACACATAAATGAGAAAATAAAATAGTGTTGATGATGAAAGGAATTTAATATGACTATCTTTAATGTTGTGTATAATGTTAAGGTGAACTTTTAGTCTTTTAAAATTTAAAAATGTTAAGGTGAACTTTTAGTCTTTTTTGTGATTATTTTGATCATTTTTTAATATATTTTTTTTCTTACAAAAAATAAATAAATAAATTAAAAAATGATCAAAATAATCACAAAAAAAATAAATAGCAACAGAGATCATAGAGGAGCGCCACATCACCTCCTCTATGTTTCTCCTTTATATATATATATATATATATATATATATATATATTGATTATGTGTATGTAGCTACTTTTTTGTGTTTAAAGAGCTAGTTACTTTTTCGTATTCTTTTTATTTAAATTACTAAAATGAATTATAACCTTTTAATGAATTAAATTAAATTTATAGAGAATTTAATGGGTGTACAGGAGGTTGAACTTTTGATTGACATTTTACTAATTCAGTTTTGAACTTTATATGTTATTACTTTTAGAATAATATAAATATGAAATATGAGATATAGACATTAATTATGAAAATGTTGTCTAATAAAAGTAGCTAGCAATTGTAGAAGTGATATAATTTATTTATTTTTATTTGCTAAAAAGTTACTAATAATTTTTTTTCTCAAATCTCTATTGTGATTGATAAGATTTAGAATTTTTTTTTACCTATGCTGAAATCTTTAAACAATATTCAAAAATCAAAGTAAAAAATTTATGGAACCTCTGCTAGAAAAAATTATAACACCACATGATATGTAAAAAAAATTCCTTTATTATACATAATAGGTTAGATAACATAATACATAATTAAACTGTTAAATAGACTATTAAATAATAGACTAATGATTTACATGTATATACATATATCCAACCTTACATGTTTTATTAATTTATCAAAATCGCATAATTAAAAAAAAATAATGAAAGGAAATTAATTATTAAAAAAAAGAAATAATGAATGAAAGTTGAAGAGCAAACCTTTGAAACATCAAGCTCATCAACCTGAGAAAAAAAAGAAGACATACCTATCATCTTATCATACAAAATGTGAAAAAATAAACAAAGCAATATATTAATGAGGAGGGAAAATAATCAATAAATAGAAAATCGAAAATTATACAGACAAATACAAAAATTATATAAGATGATGAAACACAAGAATGTAATGGACTAACATTTTCTGTCCAATTTATAAAGGCACAAGTTGTGTACATAAAAAGTTGTGAATGAATGTGATTAATGATAGAAGTTGAGAGGATTAACAATTAATAAGTGAGAAATGATAAGTTGTAACATCTGAAAATGTATTTGGTCTAGTTTAATTGTCATAATTGATTTTGTTTTAATTAGAAAAAGCACGTGAAATCAAATAGCAAACAAATATTAGTTTTGAAAGGATTAAAAGATAACAGTTTTATTGACTTTTCATTTTCTAGTACTATTCATGAATAATAGGGTTAAGGAGTGAGATTTTTTTTTTAACATAGCACATAAATAAGAAAAGTTTAATAGCATTGATGATGAAAGGAATTTAATATGACAATGTTTAATGTTGTGTATAATGTTAAGATGAATTTTTAATCTTTTAAAATAAAAAAAAAAATCAAAAAAATCACAAAAAAGATAAATAGCAATGGAGATCATAGAGAGGTGCCACATCACCTCTTCTATGTTTCTCCTTTATATAGAGAGAGAGATTGTTGATAGAGAAATTACACGTATGGATAAAGAAAAATTCAAATTGTAAAAAACATCGTTTTATGAAATTCGATCAGTTTTTAAAAAAATATTTTTAAAAAGAGTTTCAAATTTCGAAAATTGACCACCAAAATAGTTTTTTGGTGAACTTTCACTTTCACTTACAAAATTTTAATTTTTTTTACCAAGTAACTGTATATTCAAACACAACTTCAAATTTCAAAAACGACTTTATTTTCGACACAATTTTAAAAATTCATGTTTTTTTTTTTTTTTTTAAGTTTCAACTAAATCTATAATCAAATACTCATTTATAATTTTACATAAACGCACAAAAATTTAAAGTCTTTTTGCCTTTTTAAGTTCAACCAAAATTAAGATTAACAAATTAAACACAATTTTTTTTACTAGTCAATTTTTAAAAAAGTATATTGCACATAATTGAATTTAAAATTCTATTAAATTATTAATGATAAGCTTTTCTAAATTGCAGAAATCTCCTAACATGTTTAACATCTCTAGCTTCATTTTTTTTTCGCATAATTGTGTTCAATTAGATTAAGTAAAACAAAAAGAATAATAAATACTTTATAATATATTTATGACCTATTTGAAATGAGATATTATTATTTAAGCCCTCAAAAATTAAACTTAGTCAACGTAATCACCCCCTTTTAACCAATGAAATTGTCAAAGCATTAATCTTTTATTATATGGAATAGGTCATCACTTTCTTGACCTAATATAATATATTTAGTACATAGTTCTTGATGACCCCTTCATCTATTTAATAAATTTAGGCAAGGCCTAGGTCATACACACAAAATAAATTATTAGTCATGGTGCACTACTACTACAACCACGTGTCGAAAGCACAATAATCAACAGAGTTCAATTTTTAGGAATGGTTTGGTGTAAAGTACTAAATTAAATAATCTTAAGATAAAATGTTTGATGTTATGTTTACTTGTTAAATTTAAATAATTTATTTCGAGATTAATAAATAGTACTGAAATAAGTTATTCCACCCAAGAGTGGTATAAATAATTCTGCCATAATTTACCTTGAGATAAAATGACAAAATTTTCCTTCAAATCTCTAATTTAAAATTTAATTATTCTATAAATTTTCATTCATTTTGATAAATTTGAACAAGTATATAAGCTTATTAAATGCTTCAAAAGTGAGGAGTCATGAAAAAATGATAGTGACATCATAAAAGTTATTTATATATGAATCGAATTCAAAATTGATCAAAGAGTTTATTGTCTTTCTATTTTGTAGCTATTAATCTTACTTCAAATTTTTATTTTTCCTAACAAATTTATCATAGATAAGTAATTAAAATATCTTGTCATTTCCTTTCTAACTTAGTACATGCTTAATTATTAAGTAAAACATTATTTTTTATATATAGTTAAACAAGTTTGAAAAAATAATTTTTAAAAAAAAGTACAATTCAACTTTTTAAATATTAATGATACTAAATAATGTAAAATGAGAGTAATTTTTTTCATATTTTTTGCTGATGATATTTTTTTTAAAAAAAATGAGATTATCGACATTTTATAGAATTTAGGACAAAATAAGTAATTTGACATGAAATATTAAGCTAAATAAAGTGAATGATATTTTTTGTAAATAAACTATCTATTCTTACAAAGAATGCAATGCATATCATTTTTAGTACCACAAATCAAACAATCACTAAAAAATAATATCTGAATAATTAATCCCAATACAACTAATTCCGGCATAACTAATTCCAGCATAACTTGTTTTCCAACCAAACGACCCCTTATTTTATAATATGCTTATATAAAAATCATATGACGATTTTTTCTATAACAACCTCCCCTCTAAAAACAAAGGTATGAACTATATACACTCTTACCTTTTCTAAATTGATATTAGGGAATATACTTGGTAGGTCATTATTGATGTTATATAGTGTAGTTTTTCGACGAAAAGGTTAAAACGAATACCTTTTGTCACCCTAGTTTTGTCCCCAATGTCACTATTGAGAGTCGTTTGATTTTGACGACAATTTACGTTGGAATTAATTATTCCGTTATTATTTTTTGTAGTTTGTTTAGTTCCTTTTTTATAAAACATAACATGCATTGCATAATTATTTCTAAGAATAAATGTTACCATCTTATTTAGTAGAAAAATTATTTGAGTGACCACATGAGCGTTTTTATTATTTTTAATGTTTTATCTCAGAATAATATTCATTATTCCATTCTCTATCAGGGATAACTTATCCTTGTACTATTATTCTATCCTTAGTTAGAGATAACTTATCCGTATACTAATTACTAGTTCTGATATAGCTTATTCAATATTAATAGCAAAATTAAAGATAAAGTACTACTAATTTTTTATTCCACGACTATTTATGCATGTCCGCCATACCAAACGACCCGCTATTGGATGTATGGATTTTGAGTAACGGTGAGACAAGACATTCATCAAAGAGTTCAACATCTATTGTATAAACATATATTTTTCTTATTCTCTCTATATATAATGTGTTTTTTTAACGAGAAAGATTCACGTAAACCTCCTTTGATTAAACTCAACCGCTAAATTTGAGTGACGTTTTAATTATGCAATACTTCCTACATTTAAATTTATATGATTCACTTTTTTTTAGTCAGTCTAAAAAAGAATGATATATTTCTATATTTAGTAATTATTTAATTTTAAAATATTCATTTTACCCTCAATGAAATGATTTATATCCACATAAACATCTATAACTTATTTTAGATCACAAATAATCTAAAAAGTTTTTTTTTTTCTTAATCTCCGTATCAAGTTAAATTACCTCACATAAATTGAGATGAAGGAAGTAATATTTAATGACTTTTCTTGTACAAATATTTAGGTAAGATTGGGTGATTTTTTAATTTTTTTTCACTCATGATTGGCTGGTGATTTTAATGCAATATATCTAATAATAGTTAAGACAAAAAGAATTTAAACTCCTATAAATTTGTATGGTAAATATGCATGTTCTTAATTAGTAGCTAAGTAGGCTTTATGTGGAATATGATTCACAATCACAACTTTGACCTAATCAGATAGACCTGGCCAAATAGCCTACTAGAGAATATTATCTATTACTAACTTTACTAAAAAATCTTATATTAGGTAACGCACTTTGAATAAAGTTTATTTTCTATCAAATGTTTGAATTTGAGATCTCTAATTAAGAATATCGAATATTTACCACTTCATCATGCTCCTTAGCAGTAGTATCTGTCGATAACTCTCTTAAGGGGTCGTTTGGTTGGGAAAAAATTATATCGGGATAATTAATTTCGGAATTAGTTAATCCAGGATAACCTGGGAGTAGTTATCCCACCATGTATATTGAGTAGCTTATTCCATCACTATGATGTAAATTGTGAGATAAGTAATTTCGGTACTAATTAATACTTCAAATTGAACATGGAATAAATTAGCACTTCATTTTATCCCGAAACTATTTATTCCTTATACCTCACACCAAACGACCCCTTAATGCCATGCATTTGTTCCTGATTAAATTTGTAGTCATACTGAAAAATCTCATTGATTGAAAGTAATATATTCACTAATAAAGACGGTTTTAAAATCAAGATTTGAATTCAAAATCTTTAATTAAAGTTGAACGAATACTTATGACTGCACCATAACCTCATCGGGTGATCGATACCTACCAATAACTCTTTTGATGTTACTTGCATTGGTTCTTGATTGAATTTGGAATCATGTTGAAAAATATCACATTGAGTGTAATATATTTCCTGCTAAAGACACTTTTAAAATCAAGATTTGAATTCGAAACCTTTAATTAAAATTGAAAGAATACTAACCGCTCCACCATAACCTCATCGAATGATACCCATCAATAGCTCTTTTGATGTTACGTGCTTGGTTCCTGATTAAATTTGGACCTGAGCTGAAAAACTTGAAGCTAAAACATTTCATAATAAAGACACATTCGAACTTAAGATTTGAATTCAAAATATTTAATTAGTTAAAATTGAAAAAAATACTTATCACTCCGCTACAATCTGTCTCATAAATCTATCAATAACTCTTTTGATATTTAAATATTTAAACCAAATTTTTAAATATTTAGACAAAGGCAAAGTCATGCATGCAACATATAGAAAATGAGTCATGATCCATGGCTAATACTAAAACACTACTGCCACTACTGTTGAAGCATATGCCTTTGCCGGCCTAATCAAATAGGAGTAATTCATTTAGATCTATCTACAATTTTATTTTCATTATAGCAAATTGATCTTGTAGTCCTATATAATATTTATTCTCATTTTCATATATTTATAAATAAATAAATAAAATTGAATATATAAGAAACCTAAGTGAACTTTTGCAAGGACTTCTTCTTTAATACAATTAGTAATTAAAAATTATATTCCACCTATTCCTCCATAAGGCCTATAAGAAATGTTATTTTAGTTATATGTCTCTTTTCATGTAAAAAAATTATGTAAATAGATGCAGATTTAGCTTTTGGGTATATAGTATTTTTTGTCCAAATTCTAATATTTGTGTAAAAAGAATCATTAATATTTATAGATATTTAACAATAAATGTAATTATTGTTGTATTAATTCAAAATAAATATAAACACTGGAAATCCAACTCAATTGCTTATTTGACATTCCTATTTTACTTCATCATTTTATTATATGCAAATTGTAACTGATCATAATACTAGTCTAATTTTATAGTATCTTGCTTTTGATTTTTATCGTCATCTATTTTCTCTTGCAGAGGCGGATCCAGGATCTGGATTCTCTGGGTGCCAAGTAAACTTAACAATGGATGTGGAGAGAGGTGGCCGGTGAGGCTGAGGCCGTGACCTTTGCCGGCGATGCCAAAAAATCCGGCGATGGCGGCAGCAAAGACCAAAAAAACAAAAGCAATGATGATTTGGGAATTGGGATTCGAGAGGAATAGTTTTTTTCTTTTTAAATTTGAGGAGAATAAAATTATGCACTTTTTAATACAAATATTAACTATTAATATTTGAAAAATAAAAGAAAAATTCAATATAATTATTATTAATACATATATAAAAAAGAGGGTTGCCAACTAGTAGTTATTTGTAGCTTCACTACAGCATAAAATTAAAGGAAAAAAGTAAGGTTGCCAGCAGAGATCGAATCCGCAACCAAGGGGGAGCAAATGTGATGCTCTGCCACTCCAACCAAACATTACTTCAGTCTTCTAGGTGGCTTGTTAATTATATATATATATATGTGTATAGAGAGAGCTTCCGTCGAAGTTTGCGGGTGGCGTGACACCCTCATCTCTCTTAATAGATCCACCCCTGATCTCTTGTTCGATTATCGGACTATTTACTTATCAGTTGCCATGATTTCTTCACTATAATTTTCCTTTTCATACCTACTATGATTTGCTATACTCGAATCGGAGGTCTTTCAGAAACAACTTCTCTATCTCTACCAGGCCTAGTAATAAGATTTGCATATATTTTACTTACCTAGAACCTCACTTGTGAATTTCACTGAACGTGTTATTATCTCTGATTTTGTTCTATTCAAACTGTAAGTGGTCGTCGTAAAATTATTTCACCACAAAAAGTATTAGTGGCTCGAGTTAGAGAACCAAATTGGTTGATCCACCACACACAACACACACTTTGCGTAAAGAGTTGATGCTTGAAAAGTAGCCATAACTACGCGTTGTGTTGTGTTGTGTTGGTGTTGGTGTTGATTCATTCATACTCCCATTTGAAGCAATCACACAAATTATAGGCACCGTTTATTCCCTACCCACTCCACCGCCCATCCAACCCCATTCCCTTTCCCTTCCTACCATCACACACCAAATTAACACCAAACAATTTTTAAATTTTTTAATTTTTTTTTAAAGAAGAAAACATAAAGTTACCATGAAAGAAAGATAAAAAGATAACAACGTGCTCAGTTGTGGTGAGATTGTTCTACTCTTAATTAAAGATCTCGAGTTTGAGTTTGGAGTATGAAGAAAATCCTGTTGAGAGCGCTACTCCAATAATCGGCAGGTGCGATCCGAGGTAGTGGGGACTCCAATACGGATATTGAACATGAGGTTGAAATTTAAATAAAAAAAAAAAAGGGTAAAAAGATACCAACATGAGTTGTGGTGGGACTACTTCATTTTTAATTAAAAGTCTCGAGTTCGAACTTTGGATATGGAAAAAATTCTGTTGAGAGTGTTACTCGACATGCGGTGTGCGATCCGAAGTAATCGAGGCTTCAATATGAGTACCGAATATTCAATTAAAATAAAAAGATTAAAAATAAAAGATAAGAAGATAATTATTGTAAACAGGTAGGGATGGAACTAGAGGGTTGCTATAGAGGCGGAGTTAGGATTTGAATTTTACGAGTTATATTTTTTAGAATGATGGAAGGAGAATCTTGTAGCAACAGGCAAAAATGATGTCATATAATTAAGAGGTCAATGGTTCAAGTTATGAAAACAAAATATTTGAAATCTATTATTCTTATAACATATAATGACTTTCTTAATACAAATATACAATTTTGAGTAAAAAATATTGAATTTGTTCAAGAGGCTTGATTTTGAAATTGAGTTATTAATAGAATCGATATTTCATGAAAGAATGACAGACTGTACTTGTATCCAAACTTGATGCTTCAAGAGTGTAAAAAAAAGATTTATCAAATAATCCTTTATCAAAAAATCACATTATATATAAGGTTAATTTTATTTATATATATAGAGAGAAATAGAGAAAAAGTTAAAGACATAGTAGGATTTAATTTATGAATTTTGGATTACCTTTTTTGTATTTTGACTGAGTAAATGGTTTTTTTATAAATATAAATATGAGATTTCAATTAAAATTATTGAAACTCAAAATTTTTACTATGTCTCTACCCATGTATATAGCAAATGTTTAACTTCTTTAATGAAAATAAGATTTTGTCATCAATACAAATACTCAGTCAATTTCAAATAAGATAAGATCAATACATCCAAATAAGGTAATATTGCCTAATGTCATCAAAAGATAGTTAGCAGGGGTCTTGAGATCTTGAAATGAATAGTAAAAATTTCGATAATCTGTCAATTATTTCTCATATTGAATAAGTTACGAGAGATCTAAATTTGATCTTACTATTGACTTTGTTATATTTGTACTGCAAAAATTATTACTATAACTTAATTAACTTAAACATTATCTATCTATTTATTAAAATTGGAGATCGATAATGTGAGCAACTTCACATGAATGGAATTACTAGGATAAAAAACATTGATATATTTCATTACAATTTAGGATAAAAAACATTGATATATTTCATTACAATTTTATGCTATGGTCTATGAGTTTACCAATATGGTCACATTCTTTTCATGTGTGATTTCAAAAAATTTGTTCCAAATTCCAACCATTGTGAAAATCTTTTATATTCCAATGGTATGGGGACACCATGAGCATATAATATCAAATATCAATGCTTTTCTTGGATACCATACATAGATGCTCCACATTTTTTTATATTGAGTGGACAAAGCTATAGTGTAAAACTTTAGTACAATAGTAACTTCAAATATGGTAGTATTATAATTGTACAATTATTATGTTATATCATCAGTATAATAATTTATATGCTATCAAATTATGTTTTACATGTCAAAGTAAAGTAATTTATTTTAATTCTAAAATTATAAATATCATATTCTAGAAAAATTGATATGTATATCTTTTAAGTGATCTGGTCGTATAAGTATATTATCAGATCATTTTTTACTTGTTGCGGTAAGCAATTTATCTTATTTCTAAAATTATAAATATCATATTTTAGGAAAGCTGATATGCATATCTAAGTGATTTGATAGTATAAAAAACTCTTCCTCTAAAAAGGTATATAGAACTTAGGACCTATCCGTCCGTAATTTTAAAAAATAATAATATTTGGTTATATATTGGATTGAATCTCTGAATAGTTTTAAAGATAACTTTTAAAATTAGAATAGTAAAAAATCTTTTACACTTGCAAAATATATATTTTTTCAAGTTAAATACATGGTCAAACTTTTATTCTCAAAATCCTTTTTAACTTTAATTTTTCTCAATCAGTATCACATTTTTACATTCAAATGCCACATTAAACTCTATACTAAATTAGTAAGCAAGATTTGAAATTTAAATATTTCTATCCAAACAGGTTAATATTATAATAACAACTATTAAATACTTTAACAAATTTCCTTATATAGATACGCACCATTTAGATAAGGTCTACTAAATTAACACAAGCCAGATTCTCTTAATCCATTCACATATGATAATGTATATAATTTAAACTCAAAACTCAAATACAAAAGTAAGATTTGAAATTTATATATTTCTATCCTAACAGATTAATATTACAGTAGTAACTATTAAATACTTTAATAAATTTCCTTATATACATACCATTTATATAAGGTCTACTAAATTTACGCAGATCAGATCCTCCTGACCCATTCACATATGATAATATATATAATTTAAATTCGAAACTCAAGTATAAAAGCAAGATTTGAAAATTATATATTTCTATTCGAACATATTAATATTACAATAACAAATATTAAATACTTTAACAAAATTTCCTTATACACATACCATTTATATAAGTTGTACTAAATTTTCGCAAACCAAATCCTCTTGATCCGTTCACATATGATAATGTATATAATGTAAACTCGAAACTCAAGTACAAAAGCAATATTTGAAATTTATATATTTCTATCCAAACAGATTAATATTACAATAACAAATATTACTTTAAGAAATTTCCTTTTATACATATCATTTAGATAAGGTCTACTAAATTTACGTAGACCAGATCCTCCTGATCCATTCCCATATGATAATGTATATAACTTAAACTCGAGACTAAGTACAAAAGCAAAATTTGAAATTTACATATTTCCATCCGAATAAATTAATATTACAGTAACAACTATTAAATACTTTAATAAATTTCCTTATATACATACCAGTTAGATAAGATCTATCATAATTTACATAAATCAGATCCTCCTGATCCGTGCACATATGATAATGTATATATAACTTAAACTCGAAACTCAAATACAAAAGAAAGATCTGAAAATTATATATTCCTATCAGAATAGATTAATATTACAATAACAACTATTAACTATTTTAACAAATTTCTTTATATACATACACATTATTTAGATAAAGTCTATTAAATTTAAGCAAATCAGATCCTCTGAATTCGTTCATATTTAACGATGTATATAACTTAAACTCTATAAAGTGAAAAGTACAAATCCTAGTAGTGAAAAAAGATGTTACATGAGTGACAAAGTTGTATATAAGTACAAACACTCTACATATCAACCTCTCATCTCCCTCTAATTATCTCTCTCTATATCTATATATGTATATGTGTCTACTTACTACACACAAATAATACATAAAAATATTTGTGCCCCCTTTGCCATCTTTTTTTGTGTATTGTAAAACAAAGGGTGGAGAAAAATAAGGGTGTTTTTTTCTATTATAGTACATTATTATTGTCCTCTGGTGCTTTTTTTGGTGCTGGTTCTTGCAAAATTTTTGTGTTGGTGGGTTCTTGATTTATTAGTATTCAGATTATTTTCCATATATTCATTATGCATTTTTTTGTTGCTAACAGTTATTTTTATTGGAAATAAATAAATCAGCATTAAAATCCCATTTTTGCTGTGAATTTTTTTGGTGGTGGTGGGTTCTTGATTTATCAGTATTCTGATTATTATTATTATTTTTCAGATGCCCATTATGCATTTAATGCATTTTTGTTGCTAACAGTTATATTCCTTGTATTTTTTTTGGAAATAAATTAATGTAAAAAAAAAATCATTTTTTTGCAGTGAAATTTATATTGCAAGAATTAGCACCACCATTTTGAAGCAGATTGGTGAAAAGGGTGTTGGGTTTTTTTTGCAGTTTTTTTTTTTGTTGGTGAGTTCTTGATTTATTAGCATTTTTGTTGTTGCCATCAGTTGTATCCTTATTTTTTGGAATTTTTTTTTGGAACTTTGATCTTTTGTAATGAAAAAGATTTGATTTTTTTGTGTGCAGTGGATTTATTGTGCAAGATTTGTCACCATTTAGGGAGATTCTTGAAAAGGGTGTTGATGAAAACTTGTGATTTGAGGGGGTAACTGGAGTAGATATAGAGAAGGATTAGGATTTTTTGGGGTATATAGAGATAAAGGGTTAAAGGGTATAAGCTACATTTTCTTGAAAATGGGATCTTATCAACTAATAAGAGAGAAGAATGATGCAAGATTAAGATGGGATCCACAACAACAACAACAACAACAACAACAACAACAACAACAAGGTGATGTTGTTCAAGTTCAACCAGAAGGCAAGAATTTGTTGCATCCTAAGATTGAGGTTATTACAAGTGATGTAACAAAGGATAATGATTTAGAGTTGTCTTTTCAAAAAATTGTTTCATCGCCGAAATCACCTTTGTCCACATTGCCTAAATCGAGTGCTGATCATATCGGCAATGGTGGACAACATTTTCGTAGGTCTAAGAGTGGTGGTTCTACTGCAGGCGATGGTCGCCTTCTTTCTCTTGACATTTTCCGTGGAATCACTGTTGCGGTAATTTTCTCATTGCCCCTCTCTTTTTTGTTCTGTTTGATGACCTTAACTTGTTTGGTACTGAGGCGCAGTCGTTATTGTTGTTGTTGTTTTGTTTTTGTTGATGTGCATATTGCTTTGTAGATTTCCAGATTCATATAGTTATAAGGAGTAGTTTGGGATTGAGTTTAGTTGAATGATTCAATGTGCATATTATTTATGTTGTTATTTTGTTGTCGTTATTTTCCTTTCTATCACGAGTCTATCGGAAATAGCCACTCTACTCCATATAGGTAAGGGTAGGGTTAAGGTCTGTGTACATTCTATCCTCCCCAGACCCCACTTGTGGGATTACACCGGGATGTCGTGGTTGTTGTTGATTCAATGTGCATGTTGTTGTCTCTCTCTCGGTTGATTTGCTGATTCTAAAGATTTTCTTGCTGGGGGTTGTTTTTTTCCTTTTTGTTTTGTTGTGTGTTGTTGACTCTTGTCTGTTTTTGCTTTTTCTTCCTTTTGGTTAATTTCTCATCTACTCTATTTTCTTATAGCAATTTAAATTTGTAATCTTTTTGTAGTTTTTGTTAAAGTGCATATGAGAACTAGTTTGGGATTGAGTCTTAGTTAAATGATTCAAGGAATGTTTTATTGTTTTTTCTACCCATGTGGATTTCCCCAAATTCTGGCAGTTTTGTTATTTGAGTGTTGTTGACTCTTCTTCATTTTTGGTTTCTTTCTTTTGGCGTTCTCTTCTGGAATTACTTGCATTCGCGTAAAGTTTGCAGCTTTATTGCTGGGTTTCTTTCTTTTTGTGTTTTCTTGTGGTGGAATCCCTTGCGTTTGAGTAAAGTTCACAGCTTTATTGCTTGGTTCCCTCAAATTTGTTATTTGCTTATGCCGATTGTTCCAAGAGTATGCCTACTGCATACTTAAGCTTTCGGACTTGCTCATTATTCTTTGACTTGGGTGTTGAGGGTGGTCTAAGTTGTTTTGACTTGAAAAAACATGAACTCTACTTGGAAGAAAAGATGGGGACTTGGGTGACGCTTAGGACTTAATATGATTGGTAAGAAGACGAGGGTGTTTTGACTTTTAAGAAAAATTTTAATCTGAAAAACACACTCCGCATACCTTATTTCAACTTGTAAAGTACAACAACATACCCAGTCTCAAGAAAAGTGCCATATGTTTCAATCAAGTCATCCATCATGTTTTAATGCCTAATAATTGTCGGGAACGAGCACAATTTACCATTTCGTGGATACAGGACAGGGATGGGAAAATTCGATTAAAGGTTATGGAACTGAAAGACTTACCAGGCAAGGATGCTAATCTTATGTAGGTCTAAAAGTGTTTCATCATGTAGAATTTTGTTTATTACGAAAAGGGAAATATGACAATACTTCTTTGTGCGTGTGTGAAAGAGGGAGTAAGATCACGCATTTGTTGTTTATGTGAAACTATTCCTAATACCTGAATGAGTAATTTGGTTCTTTTGCTTTAAAGGTTATCATCTTATTCTCTCTCTTGCTTCTGCTACACTTTCTGCAGTTAATGATATTTGTGGAATACGCTGGTGGAATTTATCCTGCTATAAATCATTCACCATGGGATGGTATAACCCTCGCAGATTTTGTCATGCCATTTTTCCTCTTCATTGTTGGAGTGTCACTTGCACTTGCGTACAAGGTAAATATGTTTCAGACTATTAAACTATGTTTTGTTGCCTCAACAAAACTGTAGATATTGGTTTTGTAGCAAATTTTGTCTGTGAATCGAGATACGAAGGACATTTTTATGATTTTATATTGGTTGACGTGTTTTCATAATCCATTGTATTGAAGTTTCGGATATTTTTTGCTTCTTATGCTTATAGAAATTCTTTTGGATTATACAGAACACGTCCTGCAGACTGAGTGCGACTGGAAAGGCCGTACATCGCGCACTTAAGCTTCTAATCCTTGGACTCTTTCTTCAAGGTGCTCTTCATTTAGTCATCTGTCCAACTTTATCTTTCAACAGCTGTTTATTAGTTTTCCATGCAACGGGAAAATACTAGTTTGATCTACTAGATTACTGGCTTTCTAGTATGACACTAAATGCTTTCTCCCTGTCTTAACAGGAGGCTATTTTCACGGTATCAAAAATCTAACTTATGGAGTGGACATTGAGAGAATCAGATGGATGGGTATATTGCAGGTATGAAGCTACCATATTCTTTTTGGTTTCGTCAGCATTGGTGGTGGTAAAAAAGAAGGCTAATATAACTTTTGAGCTATGTGTTATATTATGTTCTGTATTTTTCTCGTTCAAGTGAATAATTTATTTTTAACTTTTTTGTCTTTTTTTTTTCCAGAGAATTGCAATAGCGTTTTTGTTGGCAGCAATGTGTGAAATTTGGCTCAAGGGTGATAATAAAGTCAATTCAGGACAATCTTTGTTGAAGAGATACCATCAACAGTGGTGAGTTCCGAGTCTTTTAACCATTCTTTCCTATAAAGTTTATCTAAACCATTTGTCAGATTCTGGCAAATTGTTGATAACTTTTTTGATCAATATGTCGTGCTTAGCTTGAGTATAACATATTATTGACAAAAATTGAAATTAGTAAGATCAGGTTGAGTTGAAGTTGAAACTTTGGCTGCGCTCAAAAGATGGTCGTCAATTTGAAATGTTTTAAAGATAGACCCCCAGCTCCGGAGTTTATTCTTTTGAAAGTAAGGTGTAGAAATTTCAACAATATTTTTTTCAAATAAGGAACGGACCTAGACATTTTCAAATAAGTCTACTCTGCTGTACATCTTCTATCCACAACTTCATCAAACTTTAATGGCATATAGCCTATTTGACTTTGGACATTCATTTGAACTAAGATAGTTATGAATTGTAGATTTTGATGCCTACTATCCCACTTCATATGTACTGGAGTGCATTCATCTCGGGTGAGATGTGAGTGTCTATATGTCAGGGTATGATAGGTAGTCATGTCTAATAACTTTAAGTAGTTAAAATAAAAAACAATACAAAGACAGAGACAAATAGATTGTTGAATGGACAAAGAACCATCTTATTAAATCTGCACTTTCAAGTGTTGATGAAGACCGCGAGTCCAAGTAGCTTCGCTCTGGATGCCTTAAATTATCATATAGAGGTGCAAGCTAGTAACTTTGTTTCCTTGAAAGAGGAAGACAAATGATAGTGATGGATCATGGATTATTTCATGACTATTCATAGGGGATATCGATGCATGAACAAATTACTGCAATTTTTCTGATTTATTATTATTTTTCTTATATAGTACCTGCAAATGAGGTGCATTTTGAACTTTTTCTAAAGCTCTATGAGTCGAAGCACATCGCTCTATGTGCAATGTTAAGTTTCTTTTAAAATATATGAAGTTAATTAGTTAAAAGTGGCCAAGAGCTAATGTTCTTAAAAGCTCTCTTATGGTTCTGTCGTCGGGGTTTCCAGACAGACAGCTTTTTACTACATTGAGCTTCTGTCATTTTTTTGGTGTTAGAATGCTTAATTTACATTAAAAAGGGAAGCCCGGTGCACTAAAGCTACCGCTATGCGCGGTGTCCGGGGAAGGGCCCCACCACAAGGGTGTATCGTACGCAGCCTTACCTTACAAAAAAAAAATGCTTAATTTACATTATTATAAAAAAATGCTTAATCTCCTCTTCCGTATTTAATCATTTTTCCTTTTTCTCCCTCCATTTTTGTTTTTCCAGGGCCATGGCTATAATGGTTACCGCTTTATACCTTTCTTTGTTCTACGGTTTATATGTTCCTGACTGGGAATATCAGGTGCCGATGGACGCATCTTCTTCGGAAGCAAAGATATTCACAGTAAGTTGATCAGTGCACTTAGCTTTCTATTTTAGTTTTCCTTAAAGGTCTGGGATCACGTCCCGTTTTACTAATGAAAGTGATGGAATTCTTTCACATGATTGTGTTCCTTTTGAAGGTGAAATGTGGTGTACGGGGAGACAGTGGACCAGCATGTAATGCTGTTGGAATGATTGATCGAAAAGTATTGGGCATTCAACACTTATATACAAGAGCTATTTATGGCCGATCAAAAGTATTCTTCCACTTGAAAATTCAATTTTTTCCCTCTCTAATGTTCGATTCTTTCCATTTTGTGCATTCTTTGATAACTCAAATGTTTGATTGTCTTCTTGACAGGAATGTAGTGTCAACTCCCCTAACTACGGTCCCCTTCCTCTAGATGCTCCATCATGGTGTCAAGCCCCTTTCGACCCGGAAGGACTGTTGAGGTATGTTATTGATACCTCAATGTCTTTTGTTATTCGCCAGATATATAAACGCTGTATCGCGCTGTCAAACTTCTTTTCTTTGTTACTCTCTATCTTTGGTTGCATTTTGTCAATTAAGCTCATCTGACTTTGTTGTGTAGCTCATTGATGGCTATTGTAACTTGCTTCATTGGTTTGCATTACGGACACATCATTGTCCATTTCAAGGTAAAATTTTTTGCTTTCTCTTTTTGTCTGATTTTCCTTTTTTCCGTTGGATGAGAAGCTCACTTATTCTTTGGCTCCTAATCCTAATGTGTTCCAGGATCATAAAATTCGAATTCAGCAATGGTTGGTACCATCCTCTTGTCTCGTACTGTTGGGTGTAACATGTGACTACTTCGGTAAGCTTTTCTTTTAAATTTCTGTTCCTTTTCATGCTATACGTCTTAACACTTTGTTTTCCCAAAGAGAACAAATATACAATATTAACTTCTCTTTTTTATTTACTTCGTCTAGGGATGCACTTAAACAAGGTTTTATACTCCTTCAGTTATATGTGTGTTACTGCTGGCGCTGCTGGCTTTCTCTTCACTGCCGTTTATATGATGGTTAGGCACTATTCATCTCTTCTAGTCGTTCATTCTGTATTTGGTATCTGTATATAAGTCATAAGCTTCGGCGTCTTGATTTGGTATCTGATTTTATCTGTGAACATGACACGCTTCTCCTCGAACTACTGATAAAAAACTTATCATCTATTCGTCAGGCTTTTGTTCTGCTTAGAAAATCAAATATGAAAATACACATTCAAATTCATATGGCGAGAAGAGTTTTTTTGGAGTTTCTTATACTAGTTATGCCTAGCATTGAATAGACCGGGTATTCACCTTATCAAGATCTCAATCAGTGATTGGGGTCTGTTTGGCACCTCCCAAATGGGCGTCCAAATTGGACAGAGCCCTTTGCTAGGTCTAATGGTAAGAGCGCAACAAGTGATGTGTGTGTGTTAGACGCATGCCATGCATTCGAAGCTTACCGCTAACCAAAGATTTGATATGAAAGCTCACTCTTTTATAACGAGTGAATATGGAAAGACATTTGGTAGTACTTAACAAATATTTGGCTTACATTTCAGAAGTCTTCTTTGATATTTTGAATGCCATGTCCCTACATACTTTCACATAAACCGAGAAACAAGTCGTATTTGTCTACGACATGAGATGTAATATAAGAAGTTGTTTTGTGTAAAAAACTTCGATATACAAGCAGCTATGTGATTGTGAGGCCACAGCTGCAGACATGTATGTCTTTCGTTTGTTACATCGCTGAAAGTTCTGTTCCTTCTATAGGTTGATGTGTGGGGCTATCGACACTGGACCACAGTACTGAAATGGATGGGAACAAACGCGTTGCTGATTTATGTTCTTGTATCATGCAACATCCTACCGGTTATTTTGCAGGGATTCTATTGGAGGCGGCCTGAAAACAACATTGTCAGTACCTGCTTCGCCTCTCAGGCACTATCCATTCGATGAATTTCTGGTCTTTTGATAGTTTCCCTCTAACCCAACATTCCATTTTTGGCAGCTCACGATGATTGGTGTCGGACCTAAGAAGTAGCGAGCACAAATCAATGACCGGCATGCTGAGGCGCTAAAACATTTTTTCACCAATGCTTGATAATTTTTTGCGGAAGTGAAACATCAAAGCTAGTACGAGGCCAGATCTTTTCCATCTTAACGCGTGACACTCTCTATATGTAAAATTATGTATATGTATTATAAATCGACTTAATGAGTGCACGATACACACACAGACACCATATTCTATTAGCTCGATTAATTGACAGAACCGCGGTTTTTTCATAAGTCTGCTCGTAGAAGCAGCCAGAGGTATTACCTCTATGGAAACTGCAGTGTTTACTGTCTTAGTAGTTAGTTTTAGGTCCAGTGAGATTGGCTCTCATCACACTAGTTGATGTATTAATGGCCATAAACCTATTAATCTCAGATTAGTTGGAATCGGTTATATGAATCTTTTGTTATTTAATTTCCTCGTCATCATATTTGTCTCAATTTAGGTGATATGTTTTGTTTTTTAGTCTGTCTCAAAAAGAAAAATGATGTCAATACTTAGGCATAAATCAAGTTGGAAAAGTAGGTGCATGTCAATGCTCCACCATCACCAAACAATTTATGTAAAGACAAAATTAGTTCAACAATCTAAATCATACTGTTAAGAGTGATGAAAATTTGGACCAACAATTGGAGTCCTTCATTAGTTGGAAAGTAGGAAGTTTATTACATTACAATTGCCCAAGTTTTTTAAAATAAAGGATTAAAGGAGGTCTTTTCTAAGGAGGTAGTTTAGCTTCCTAAACAGATTTAATTAATGCATCACAAAACATTTGTATAGGCTGGTTAAGATCTTATGTTATAGCATCTATATATTTATAAATTTATTAGAAAATATAAATTTAATAAAATATTATCATTATTTGATAAAAAGTTGAAATATTTATCTAACGCTAGTGATTGAGGAGATGGTTTGTAGTGGCGGTGGTGGTAATAATGGTTGATGTTAGTTGCTACTCGCTGGTAATGGTGATTGTGATAATCGTGATGGTGGAGATGTAGAATGTTGTGGTGATTGACGTAGTGTTTGGTGATAGGAAGTGGTGGTGGTGATTATGATGGTGAAGTTGTTTGATGTTGGCACACACAAAATACCTCTCTCAACTCTTTTAAGACTTTGTTCAAGATCTTAACGATTAAAACATTTTCGGACCCAATGAGTATTTGAATCATAATGTAAGCAAATGCACTAATTAATGGCCTTAGATATTATTGGTTAAAAAGGGCATCGTGGTGTACTAAAACTTTCGTTATGTGCAGTGTCATGAAAAGAGCCCGACTACAAGGGTATATTATCCTCAACCTTATCTTGTATTTCTATAAGAGGTTGTTTATAAGTCTTGAACTCGTGACCGTAGTTCACATGACAATAACTTTATCAGTTATTCCAAGGCTTCCCTTCAAGGGACGTTAATTTTTCTTTGAACAAAAATTTGAGTAAACAATCATCTATACAACAATAACATATTCAGTATAGTTCCATAAGTAAAATCTGTAGAAGATGGGTATGTATGTATACCTTAAGAATTGAACATTATTAAGCACTGCACTAAATCCATTGTGTTGAAAACTTGAATCCATCCAATGGGTATACATTATTAAGAATTGAACAATATCCTATATATTTATATATGGAACTAGAATATATAGACAAATACTCCCTCCGTCCCATTTTATCCGTCCCAAATTGGCTAAGTTGATGTCCCATTTTACTTATCAAGATAAGACAAACTTTTCTTTCCATGTTTTACCCTTTGCATTAATTACCTTTTCTTTAAATTAAAATGTAAACATCACTTAATAAGGGTACTTTGGTAAACTAGTCATGTTATTTATTATTTTTCTTAATTGTTGTGTCATCCCAATTTGGGACAAGTAAAATGGGACGGAAGGAGTATGTAGAACATGTATTATCAAGCATTTGTGGTGGAATGGATTAAGGATTGGGTTGGGATGGATGAAATTCCTTTATGATTTCATTCTTAATCAGAGGTCTCAGATTCAACTCCTACACGTAAAATTTTTTTATTTTATTATACACCGAGATTCAAATTACTCAAAAGTACAACACGGATACCAAACATCAAATGAAAAGTAAAAAAATAAACACTAATATAAAATATTAGTATTATTATTATTGAAATGGTATAATGGACTTGCCACACATACAATATTACACTCTTCATCCATAAACTCTTATAACCTTATCGCCCTGATTTTTCAAAAATGTTACTATATCTTTATCGAACCCTTTAAAAACACATAACTTTTAGAAAATTTGATACACATCCCAGCAACACTTTCGAAACGTCCGAGCAACATAACTTTGAAACTTACACTCAATTTTTCTTTGATGATTTTCTTGGAACATCTCTATTCCTCCCACACTCTTTTGGCATTGTAGAGTACCTTTTTGTATCAGTACAATAATTATAAATTGTATGTTTGTCCCTAACTCTTCTCAAAAGTCTCCATTGATTTTTGTCCAAATCTTGAAATTCTTTTTGATCCCACCATTTTTTACCTTGAGTGGCACAATATCTTGCATTGACTGAGGATTCACAACCATCAATGTGAAACCCTTTGTATGAAGCAACAAAAGGTTGATTGGACCAATCTATTTTTTCAAGTCCACCTCTTGTTGCCCAATCATCTGCTTCCCATAGACTTGAGTATATCTTCATTGGTTGGTCAAATGGGAACTTGACACCTAAGTCCTTGCTGTTTTTGAACACTCTTATGGGGTACTCATCCACAAAAAAACTGGAGATGTCAAATGAACGAGTTGAGTCAAATTTGAACAGCTTAAGAATATTTAGAAAAAATTACAAATAGCCACTCTTTCGCTTGTATAATTGAAAAATAGTCACTTTCCTCCTATAGGGTACTCATCCACAAAGAATCTGGAGACGTCAAATAAACGAGTTGGATCAAATTTGAATAGATCAAAAATATTTTAGAAAAATTATAAATAGCCACTCTTCCGCTCGTATAATTAAAAATAGTCAATGTCCTATTATAGGGTACTCATCCACAAAGAACCTAGAGATGTAAAATGAACGAGTTGGATCAAATTTGAACAAATTAAAAATATTTAGAAAAAATTACAAATAGCCACTTTTTTCGCTCTCATAATTGAAAAATAGTCGATGTCTTGCCGTTTCAAAATCAACAAGGGAAAAACCAAGATAATGATCTAGAGTTTTACTTATTCAATTTAAAACTTCAGAATAACGATTATTTTTTAAAGACGTAACTAAAAAGTGACCAGTGAACATTATTTCTATGTCAAAAACTTGCATTGTCAAACTAATGCATTGACTCAACGTGTCTAAAGTTTGTTTGGATCAAATAACGGGTCAAAAAGAAAAGAGAAACAAATACTTTTTTTAAAAAAAATTACCCAACTTCAAATTTTGAGATTGTAAACTTGAGTTTGGATTACATTTTAGAAAAAATAACAAAAACACACACCTTAATTTATTATATTTATACTAATTTTCATCCTTGTAAAGTAATTACAAAAATCTTAACTAATTATGTATCTTCGTTGGATGTATCAGAGCTAATTACGTATCTGGACAGATTCAAAATAAAAAAAATTGTATCAGAAGCTAATTATATATCTTTACAAAGAAAAAATATATCTTCGTTGGATGTGTTATGCATCTAGACAGACCTAAAATAATAAATAAAAAGTATCGGGATCTAATTATGTATCTTTACAAAGAAGAAAATGTATCTTCGTTGGATGTATTGGGAGTTAATTATGTATCTCGACAGACCTAAAATTGAAATTTTTAATAATTATGCAAAATGTCGAAATTTTCTGTAATTAAACTCTATACGGTAGAGATTTATGTTGTTTGGACTACATTTTAACTAGTTTGATAGGGCACTCCAAGTTCAATCCATTGTGAATCATACTCCAATCCCTTTAAACTTGAATAGGTTAGCTCCGGAGCGGAGAAACTTCTGATAGGGAGCGTTTACCCCTTAAATAGATTTTATATGACATAAATTCGAATCAATCGAGCCAGTAATTTTCAAATATCAAATGATTATAAATAATAATAGTAATAATAAAAGAAAGATTTGCTTACACAATTTGGTGAAGATTCCACAAGACAGAATAAGTGTGATACTCTTTTGTTGGATCAAACCATAAGTAAATCCTTTGCTCTTTGTCACCTTTCCCTCCAACATATACATTTGTTTGTAAAATGTATGGTTCTCCTGTTTTGTTCCCCAAGAATTCAAAGTCTATTTCATCATGTTCATTATTTTGTGAAGATAGCTGCATATACACAAAGATAATTAATATACAAATCACTCAATTTTACACTGAAAATCACTAAAAAATTTATAAAATTGTTGAACTTTTTGACTTAGTATCACAAAAAGTCACTAAATGAATTTTTGTATATATAAAGAGTCATTCAATTTTATATACTCCATCGCCCGATTAGTTTAAGATTTCGAGATGCAATTAATTGACTGATGTATTACTTCACTACTACTCCCTCCGTTTCATTTTAGTTGACCCTCTTTCTAAAAATATTTGTTTCAATTAGTTGTCCCTTTGATGAAATCGAGAGAATTTTATTATATCTTCTTTCAATACTACCCTCAACATTAAATGACTAAATAAAGCGTATTTACTCAGATTTATATTTTCAAAGCATAATTAATAAGGTTAATTTGGTAAAATAAACCCCCTAATTAATATTTTCTTAATGGTTGTGCCAAGTTCATCGGGGTCAACTAATATGAAACGGAGGGAGTATATAATAACATGTTATTGACTTACATAGAAAGCAGTGACAGTGCCTGCAGAATCACCAGCAACCATCTTTATGTGCATGGCAAAGTGGCCAAATAGGTAAGATCCCTTTGATTGGAATCCAGTACCTATATACATATACATATATTATGTCCCAAAAATAAATCCAAAATCAGAAGCATTAATAAGATTAATAAATATAAAAATGAAAAATATGACACAACTTGTAAATCAGTAGCTTAGTCAAAATTTTTACTTAAAAGATTTAAAATATGAAAAAGTAAACAGACGACTAGGCGAAGGGGATCCAGATGAGCTCCTAGCCCCAAACTGGCTCCAGCCCTGTTGTATGTACAACATGGAGTAGAACAGTAGAATGTAGAGCTAACACTTATGTATTATACGACAAAAGTCATTTTTCATGAAAAATAATTTCTTTTAAGTATTTGATTGGTAAGCCATAAGTATATTTTGAAAAAATATATGTATGTTAAAGTTCAATATAATATTATTAGCAATCAAATGTTAGTTGGATTGAGTAACTCTAAAGTTAAAAGTCTAGATTGTTCTACGGAAATCGACTTCCTTCCTACATGTGAATGGAAGTCATTTTCCCATTACTTAACGAATTGAAATTATAATCAGACACTATTAAATAACTTTTATCGTATCAAACACACCTAGTCGAATATGAAAATAACATTTTGAAAAAAAGTATATATTAAAGTTAATAATAATGTTATCAAATCGGAGACTGTTATGATTAAATAGAGTAAAACTCAAGATTGTTCTACGAAAGAGGACTTCCTCAGCATGCCACAAGTGATGTTAAAGTCATTTTCTCATTATTTAACGAATCGAAACTATAACCAGACACTATGAAATGACTTCTATCGTATCAAACACATCCTACAAGTGATGTGAAAGTCATTTTCTCGTTATTTAGTGAATCGAAACTATAACCAGATACTTTGAAATGACTTCTATCGTATCAAACACATCCTACAAGCGATGTGGAAGTCATTTTCTCATCATTTAACGAATCGAAACTATAATTACACACTATGAAATGACTTCTATCGTATCAAACAGATCGAAAATTGAAAAAAGAAACATTAATTTACCAGTAAGGTTGTCAAGGGAGAGTTGGATCTCAGTGTCATGATTGAAGTATTTGATGTGATCTCTTGCCCAACTAGGTTCATAGTTTCTTCCAAATGGGACATCTATTGGTTTATTGGGCATAGCTCCCATTGCTCCTCTTATCAATAATACCAACAACATTAACATCCATTTGAACCCCATGATATATATGTTTCTATTCTAATGAATAGAAACCAATTTCTCTAATTTAGCCACACAAGATAGACTTATATTTGGACTTTTTGGGTTTTGGGATGAGAAAAATGTACAAGTCCTATGCTATTATATATAGTTATATAGATTCCCTAACGCGAAAATTGCCGCAACTTTGATAGTCCCTAAAGTAAACGGTAAACACACTCGGTGCATATATCAAATTAATATTTTTGTATCACGATTAAGTAAATAAATTAAATAAAATAAATATTAATTAATCACGGTTAAGTAACATGAACTCTAAATTCAAGCACATGACATGCATGTATTGGCTTGGTGTATACACCAGCGCGCGTAAGTTTTAATCGTCCCTAAGCTGGCTGGTCCAATCACATCACTGGAATAGATAAAGTTATTTCATGGATTAGTTATGGAATAATTAACTTTGAGACTAATAAATACCTTTAATCAAATCTAAAATTAAGTAATCTAATATTTTATTTCGAGAACATTATACCTTATCCTCCATATTAAACGATAAGTATTTGGTGCATTAGTTAAAAAAGTGGCACTCAAGTATGTTACCTCTTGATCAATGAAGTAGACCGAAGATTATGACGTTTCACGTTTAAATGGTCTAAGAGATAAAAAGACATGGTAATTTTCTTTTGCGATCCAACAAAGTTATTTGATATTTATACAATTATACTGTTAAAAAAGAAGGACAGCTCGGTGCACTAAAGCTCCTGTTGTGCATAGGGTCTTGGAAAATGCCCCACCAAAAGGGTATATTGTACGCAGTTTTACCTTGCATTTCTATCAGAGACTGTTTTCAAGACTTATGATTACGTGACAATAATTTTACCAATTAACTTTTTAAAAATTTAATCGAGATATGCACACACTAACCTCCATAGTACAGTTATAAAATTAGTTAGTCACATGATTCAAGAAGTAGAATTTAATGAGCAATTGAGAACGTAATCAGTTGTATGCACATTCGTATCTCGAAAGTCTCCAAGTGTCAATGACTAGCATCGCATGCACGTGCACATGTTACTTGCAAAACTCTTTCTTAGATTATTTTACTATGGTGCTGCCGTTCGGGGTGGATTCAGAATTTAAAATGTATAGATTTAAAATTTAATTTCTTTGGTCTTCTTGGTCATTCACGACATTAGCTTTTTAGAGAATTTCGCTCTTGTGACGTCGAATTTGTAGCTCGACAGTCCATTGGATGAATTCGGTTATCTTTTCAATTTCGAGTGTCTTCTTGAATATTTATAACGGTTCATAAGCGCGAGATGTACCTTGTGTGTGTGGCGAGGTGTTAACTTTAGAATCTAGAAGCTTCCTTCACAACACACCATATCGAAGAGAGAGATTAGAGAGAAAGAGAAAACACAAAATATGCAAATGAGAAAATGATCCATTAATTGATCTCCAGGTGTCCACATAGTCATAAATATATACAAAATTACAAGGGCCGGGTCCTGAATAAATAAGAGGCCCAATTGATGTGGCCCAATACATGTAAAGGCAGTTTATCCTGGGTCCATATGTCCAACCCCCCCTCAAGCTTGAGGGTGAGTGCACACCAAGCTTGCAAAGAAGACGATGATGAGGAACACCAGTCAAGGCCTTGGTTAGAAGATCGGCAAGCTGAAGATGAGTGGAAATATGCTGCAAAGAAATAACACCAGAAGCAAGAACCTCACGAACAAAATGACAGTCAACCTCGATATGTTTCGTCCGTTCATGAAAAACTGGGTTACGAGCAATATGAAGAGCAGCCTGACTATCACAAAATATAGGCACAGGGGTAGAGATATGCACACCCAAATCAGCAAGCAATCGAAGTAACCACACAATCTCAGCAACTACCTTGCGAAGGGCACGATACTCAGCCTCCGCAGATGATAATGAAATGGTTGGTTGTTTCTTGGACTTCCAAGAAATAGGAGAACCACCTAACAAAACAAAGAAACCAGTAACTGACCTTCTGGTAATTCGGCAAACTGCCTAGTCAGAGTCAACATAAGCCTGAAGAGAAAAATTAGTAGAGCTGGACAGTAAAATGCCCTGGGCAGGATCATTAAGCAAGTAACGTAACACATGAATGCCAGCGAGCATGTGAGGCACTCTAGGTGCCACCAAAAATTGACTAAGATGCTGGACTGCAAATGAAATATCCGGCCTAGTATGTTGGAGAAAGTTCAGTTTACCAACTAGCCTCCTATAAATAAAAGGGTCAGGTAGAAGAGCACCATGATCAACAAACAACTTGACATGTGGGTCAAGAGGTGTGAGAACAGGAGAAGCACTGGAGCAATGGAACTCAGACAACAAATCAATGATGTATTTCTTTTGATGTACAAGATAACTTGAAGGAGTATGAGAAATCTCAAGTCCCAAAAATAATGCACAGAGCCAAGATTCTTGATCTTGAATTGTTCATCCAAGAAGGACATGAGAGCCTGGATTTTAGAGGCATCATTACCAACCAATAAGATGTCATCTACATAAACTCCAAGAACAATAATTGAAGAATCAGACAACTTAGAGAAAAGAGAGCTGTCATTTTTGCTAGTTGAATAGCCCCTGGAAATAAGGCTTTGAGATAGCTTGGCAAACCACTGTCTAGATGCTTGGCAAAGGCCATAAAGAGATTTCCTCAGTTTGCAAGCAAGGGGAGGATCAGATACAGAAGTAGAAATAGTGAGACCTGGAGGTATTTTCATATAGACCTCTTCATGTAGATCACCATAGAGGAATGCATTATTGACATCCAACTGGTGAACTGCCCAATTATGTTTGGTAGCAACAGTGAGTAGGCATTTTATGATAGTGATTTTCACGACAGGACTGAAAGTCTCATAAAAATCCAAACCAGCAACCTGAGAATCACCTCTAATAACCAATCTAGCTTTGTACCGTTCAATAGAACCATCAGCCTTTTGTTTAATCTTGTACACCCACTTGCATGGAATATCCTTTTTGCCAGGGGGTAAGGGAACAATATCCCAGGTATGATTGGCCTCCAAAGACTGAAATTCTTTGGTCATGGCATCCTGCCATGCAGGATTATGGACAGCCTGCTGATAGAATTGAGGCTCGTGCAACAACAAATCAGTAGAAGTAAACTTGGCAGATTTAGAGGGAAAATGAGAATTGGCAGAAATACAGACATAATCAGTGAGGTATTTGGGTTTACAATGAGCCCTGGAAGAAGTTCTGGGGGGAAGGAGAGGAATATGTGGGGAAGAATTTATTGGTGGGGTGAGAGAAGGTGGGAAAGGAGCAGTAGGAGAAGGAGGTGTGGAGGGATCAGCAGAATAAGAAAGATGAGACGGGTCATCTACAAAATGAGAAGAAAATGAGGGGTAAACATAGGGTGATGAATTTTTCATGGAATGATAAGGAAAAATGTGCTTATGAAAGATTACATCTCTGGAATGGATAATAGAATGATTGTCTAAGTTAAGGATCTTATAACCCCTTTTCCCAGCTAGATAACCCAAAAAACAACAAGGAAAGGCTCTAGGAGTAAATTTGTCTCTTCCAACTTTGGGAGTGGTAGCATAACATAAGCACCCAAATGATCTAAGATTGGAGTAGAGAGGTGGAGAGCCATGAAGTTTCTCATAAGGAGAACTGTTGTTAAGAACTGGTGAAGGGAACTTATTGATTAGGTAGGTGGCTGTGAGGACACATTCTCCCCAATATTGAAGGGGGAGTTTGGACTAATATAAAAGAGCTCTAGAGGTTTCTAGAAGGTGTTTGTGTTTTCTCTCAACAACACCATTTTGTTAAGGTGTGTGAGGAACTGTAGTTTGATGAAGAATACCACATTCAGCAAAGAAGGACTTAGCATTATTGCTAGAGCCTAGCTCAAAAGCATTATCAGACCTAATAGTCTGAATGTTAGAGTGAAATTGAGTTTTGATAAGAGTGACAAATGATTTGATAATTGAAAAGGCATTACTCTTACAAGTAAGCAAATGAGTCCAAGTGACTCTATATAGTCATCCACAATGGTTAAGAAGTATTTAAATCCATTATAAGTAGAGGTGTGATAAGGACCCCACAAATCGATGTGTATCAATTGAAAACAATGAGTAGTGTTAATGGTACTGTCAGATAAAGGCAATCTTTGTTATCTAGCTAGTGGACATACATGACAAATAAAGGACTGTTTAGAAGAAATCTTATCAGACAAATATGAAATTGATTTCATTTTATGAAAGGAAATGTGACCAAGTCTTTGGTGCCAAAATAAATCTGCTTTATTGATGTGAGGTGATATATTACAAGTAGTAGTGCAAACAGTGTAACTATATGGAATTACAGAACTATAAGCAGATGTGGTATTTATCAATGAAGGAGGTGAGGATGATGTAGGGGTTGAATGGAAAATATACAAACCATTTGCCTCTTTACCAACTGCCAATGGCCTCTTCAGAGAAGGGGCCTGTATAAAGCAAGAAGAAGAGTTAAAAAAGACAGTACAAGATAGTGTATTCACTAATTGAGGTACAGAGATAAGATTGAACTGAAAGGAAGGAATGAGCAGGACATTAGTTAAAATAAAGTCAGAATTCAAGAATAAAGAACCAGTGTTATGAACTTTAACTTTTTAACCATTTGGAAGAGTTACCAGACAAGAGAAAGGGAGGGTCTGAATATCCTGAAGAAGGTTTTTATTAGGGGTCATGTGATTGGTGGCTCCTGAATCTATAATCCAAGTATTATCTTGTATCTGAGAAGTGCAACTTAAAGCAACACAATCTGTGGAAAACTGAGACATAATACCTACAAATGTAGCCATTGCAGTAGATGAAGTTGGTGTAGTGTTGAGTTGGGACTGCTGGATCAATGCCAAAATATGTTGGTGTTGTTCATTACTGAACCCATGAAGATAATATGAATGGGATGAAGGATCCACTTTGCATTCATCAACTGTTACACAAGCTGCTGACTTCTTATTTTTGGTGAACTTGAAGTCAGGTGGGAATCCATGAAGTCTATAACATTGGTCAACAGAATGACCAGTCTTCCTACAATATCTACATATTGCATTGAGCTTCCAGTTATCAAAACTCACTTTCTGATTATAGGATTTGTTGGAGTTAGTGTATGTAGATGTTGCGGGAGTAGAAGAAAATGGAGTGGAGGATGAAGATGAAAAGGTGTGGCCTTTCACAGTGAAAGATGTATGATCAGTCTTGAATGAGGAACTGGAGGATTGAAGTTCTCTCTGATTTTCATCATGAAGGAGCATGGAATAAGCCTTTCCTAAAGTAGGGACCGGAGACATCATGAGTATGTTGCTCCTCGCATTGGAGTAGGACTTAGTCAATCCAGTTAGAAATTAAATTAGTCTTTGCCCATCACTACATGAAGGTTCAGCACCACAAGTGCATGGGGGACCAAAAGAAGCTGATTTAAGTTCATCCCATAACTTCCTTAGCCTAGTGAAATAGCTTGCGATATCAGATGAACCTTGTGAAACACTAGCAATTTCTATCTGGAGCTGATAGTATCTACTAGTATTAGATTGGCCATATCTTTCTTCAAGATCAGACCAGACGTCCCTTGCAGTCTCACAGTGTAGGACACTTTCAGCAATATCCTTAGACAAAGAATTACTTAGCCAAGAGAAAACCATATCGTTGCATCGCAACCATTGGTCATACAAGGGAGATTCGGGACTAGGCTTGGAGATTCGACCATTTACTAAACCTGCCTTATTTTTAGCCAAAAGAGCAATCATTACATGTCTTCTCCAAGACATGTACCCAGTTCCCGAAAAGGGGATTGGTACAAGCATGATGCAGGACTGTCTGATGGATGAACATACAGGGGATGAGACGAGTCCACAACAGAGCTAGTGCTTGTTGTTGAGTTGTCGGCATGAGTTGACAAAATCGCATCAGTAGATACAACCATTTTCACCAACAGCAAATGTCAAACTATTAAAAGAAAACGACTACAGCTACGAAACTACTTATCACTCAGACGAAGCTGCCTATCACTCAAGACTACACAATACAATAGAGAAAATATGAAAATTGTAAAATTTAGGGTTACGAAAGAGAAAAATCTGCACCTAAATTTGGGGATTTTCAAATCTAGCACCATGGAAGCCTCATACGTCACCAAAGAAGGCTTCGTTGAAGAGGAATTGACTAATCGATGCCGAAAATGTCGTGAAAACCGTCAGAAGTTTCATCGCTAACGAAAAGATCACAAACCGAACAACGCCTTAGCAATATCGAAACTGTGAAGCAAAATATAGAGGGACTTAGGCGTCAAATCGAGAGGATCGACGCTTTGATACCATGTTAACCTTAGAATCTAGAAGCTTCCTTCATAACACACCATATCGAAGAGAGAGATTAGAGAGAAAGAGAAAACACAAAATATTCAAATGAGAAAATGATCCATTAATTGATCTCCAGGTGTCCACATAGTCATATATATATACAAAATTATAAGGGCCGGGTCCTGAATAAATAAGAGGCCTAATTGATGTGGCCCAATACATGTAAAGACAGTTTATCCTGGGTCCATATGTCCAACATGAGGTGAGTGCAGGGGCATAACCATCTTTCATCCAGGGGTTCATCCGAATTTCTTTTGATAAAAAATTATACTATTTTTATATGGTTAAAAATATTTTTATGTATATATGATAAATGTTGAACCCCTTCGACTAGTTCGTATGATTACTACTGAACCCCTTCAATAAAAATTCTGGCTCTGTCATTGGGTGGATGGGTGGGTGGCAGAGGCGAACTCAGGATTTGAAGCCTGTGAGTGCACCGGTGTTGTCAAAGATGTGCATAAACTTTGAAGTAAGACTCAAAATTTGTTGAGCGCTCACCTTGCTTAATGTGCAGTTTAGATTCTAACTTCTCATACATATTTTCCCTTGTCAATGAGGCTTTCTGAAGAGACGAACACTAAACAACTGATATTTCACTTTAACAAAAAAAATAAAAATTTCTTGTTCATATCTTTGTCATTCATTCTTATATTATTAGTCTTGGACTAGACATATATTTATATCTTTTCTACCTTTATGCCTTTTTCCGTTAAATCTCATGCTTTATTTGTACTTTGTGCTTAAACACAATACACCTTGAAGTTTTTTTACGCTTATTGCTTTTGATAATATTGTGGTGCACCAATATTATCTTAAGACGTTAGAAAAACTTTCGGTGTCGATTAAGAGATATTATCATATTCAATTGTTCGCCAAAGACATGAACAATACTGAAAAAATAAATATATAGAACAAATAAGAGTTTTAAGCTAATAACTTTACTTTCTATTATGAAGTTTACTTTTAACATTTTTGAACAATTAGTTGTGGTAGCTCAATGGTCAAGGAAGTAATAAGCTTTTTTTATTGAAAGTAAAAAATAAAGGTGTTGTGCGACCCAGGCATCGATCCCTGGTCGCATGGATGGAAGTGCAAACTTCTGGACCCCTGTACTATGTCAGTTTTATAAGTTGGACACTTCTACTTACATGTTTATCATCTGGACCCTGAACCCACTAAAAATCAACATTTTAAACCCTTTTTTGGTGAGTATAACACACTCTTCCCCACGTCAGCTGCCATGTCAGCTGCCACGTCTGCCACGTCATCTGCCATGTCATTTAAAAAAAATTAAAAAAAAAATATTACATTAAATTCCAAGTCATTTTTAAAATGCTACATAACAAATTAAAATTAATTTAATTAAATAAGAAAAATTTATAAATTGTAGAAAAATTTGAAGAATCATGTTTTTATTTTTCTCACAAATTAAACATCAAATCCATTCCAAATAATTAAAATTCTTCTCCAACTAATCTAAATTTCTAACTACAAATTCATATATACAAACATAATAAATTTTAGATTTTTAAATTTGAATATTTTTAACAAATTCACAAAAAGTTTAATTTTTTTCAAGCGAAATTCACTAATTTTTTTCAATATTTACTATCACTCACTTTCAATTTAAATTTAAATTTTAATCCCAAAAAAATAAAAAGATTTCAAATTTAAATTTTAATTAAAAGATGAAAAGAATTGAATTGAGAGGGAAAATTAAAATAAAAAATAAAAAGTGAACGTGTGTGGGAGGGAGGGGGGCTGGAAGAGTGTTGGGGTGGGGTGTGGGGGGTGGAAGGGGCTGGGGTGAGGTGGGGATGGGGATGGGAGGGGTATGGGGGGTGGGGTAGAGAGGGGCTGGACGGGGCTAATGAGGTATGAGGAGGTAGGGACGAGGCTGGGTGGGGTGGGATGGGGCTGGATAGGGTGTGGGGAGTGGGGACGGGCTGGGGTGAGGGTGGGGAAGGGCTGGACGGGTGTTGGGGTGGGGTGTGAGGGTGGGGACGGGCTGGGGTGGGGAGGGAAAACTATATTTTAATCTTTTTTTAAAATTTTAAAAATATTTTAAAATTTAAAAAGATGGAGGAAAAAAAAGGACCCTTTTTTAATTTTTTTTTTTAATATTTTTTAAAATTATTTTAATGTAAAATTGGCAAAAAATTGACCCCCACTCGCATCCCCAGGCAAGTGGCTACATTCTCTTTGTCCTAGTCACCATGACCTTACCTATGAGGCAAGGTCAACGGTCAAATAGTGCAAAATATTATTTTTTGATGGGTTCAAGGGGTCCAGATGACAAACATGTAAGTAGAAATGTCCAACTTACAAAACTGACATAGTACAAGTGTCCAGAAGGTCATTTTGCCTTAGTTATATCTCAATTTCTCAAGGTATATACACAATTTTTTTCGACGTTAACGGGTACACGTGCACCGCCACCTATACATATGGGTCCGCCCCTGATGGGTGGAGGAATCTCTGGACATAACCGTTTCAAACAGTGTCCATTTAGTCCATGATCCATTGGATGGTCGTCGATGCAAGGCCGGAAATTGAAACACATTGATTCCGCTCCTACTACCACTAATAGATGTGGTCGAATGAGTTTTTGTACTTTTAACTAGAGTTCTCGAATTCAAACTTGAAAATGAATAAACTATTAATAACTAATAATATAAATAATTGAACCTTGCATAATCAATTCTTACCCTACTAATCTATGCATAACTCTAACTAGCAATCAGACGCCCCATATTATTCATTTGACATCAAATATTTAATGTTGGATTAGGCTAAAATTAACCCATGCATTAAGATTAGATGCTCCCTTTTCTTGTTTATTACTTTAAATTTATATTAACCTACATATATACGTTAGTCCATTAATAGTCAAACGTTGTTTAGTATAAATTGACAATATCCTTAAATCATTTTCTGGTTGAGGCTTAATCTGGTTGCTTAACTTAATTGTTGAATATTGCTTGACTTAATTTTTATTTTTTGTTCTTTGGCATTTTATATAAAAGATGTTTATTTTTACGTATAAAAGATATAGTACACTAACATACAAAAGATTTTACACGATCATTTTCTTCCATTCAAATTCGAAAAAGATTATATTCGACCATTTTTTACAAGCGAAAATATGAATAAAATACTCAAAATACTTATCATCATGTTTAAAACATAGCTTGAGGCGGATATAATCAGGGGTGGAGCCACCGTTCGATAGAAAAATTACCATTTATACACGATTAAAATTATTTTTTATGTATCTATAGTAGGTGTTGAACCCCTTTGGCTAGGTTTTCTTCAAATATTGAACCTCCTTAGTTAAAATTCCGACTCCGACTCTGAATATAATGTATAATTAACGAGTTAAATTTACCTTATATTTTTACGAAAGGCATATACATGTTCTTGCGTTTAACAAATACTATTCGATTCCAAACACATAATTACAAAAGTATCGCATTCAGTATATCGACAAGAATATATGAATTGAACTCATTAAATTTAAATCTTAAGCCCATTTATGACATTTCAATGCCAAAACAAATTCTTGCTTCATCTACCAAACCAATTTTTTTTTGTTATCGATATTCGTATTACAGTTTAACTAAATTTGATTTTGTGTCGAAAAGTTACACATCGAGAACAACACACTTCCTAACAAACATGATTATGTATTCGGTGGAACTCGAACTGAAACCTCTGATTAAAGATAAAAAAATAATTACCATTTCACCGCAATCCTTATTAGTCTGACAACTACTAGTTGTGTCAAAGTAACCCAGGCACATGATGGACACAACATGCAACTATATATTATACACCAATTATTACAACTGGACACAATTAATAATAATCACATTAATAAGTGTATATTATCAGATATCCAGATAGCTACTTAATTGGGAATATCAGCATACATAAAATATAGTTTTCCATTTAATGCAACATCATGGGATGTAAACCCTATTGACCAACTCATATTACACAAACAACAGAGATATCACATGAATATATATATATATATATATATATATACATATACAAATATTGGTATTATAGTAATATTCTGTTTTTATCCCAGTTCCATATTAATTACTCCCTCTGTATATACACACATATATATACATGATTAAATAAAGGATCCAGACGTCTTCAGATCTTGAATCCGTCTCTGTATAAGCATGTTGCAAAAGGTTTATTAGCATTCAAATCATAACGCCACTGTCGCCCCGAATTTCATCAAACCCAATACCGGATTCAGATTATACAAATAATATATCGTGTTTAATCGGATGACTTTTTTTTACACTAAATTCGCAAACTATATTTATACTGGTTGTCGATCTATCGTATGGTTCCCTCCTTAAGTAACCCTACTTGTAATCAGTGGTGGCGCCAAATTTTTCATTAAGGGGTTCAAAAGTGCACGCATGAACTAGCTGAAGGGGATTCAACATCTACTATATACACATAAAAAATAATTTCAACTATATATAAATAGTGTAATTTTTTGCCGAAAAATTTTCAGATGAATCCCTAAGTATACAAGCTAGCTCTGCTCCTGCTAACTAACCAGTTGCTCTTTGCAACGGTCACATATGATTAAACAACATATAATAAAATGAGAAGTCTAAAATTATAAATAAGGAAATTAATATGATAAAAGATGGATTATTATTTAACCACCGACATTTTCATGTGCCAATGTGACATTTGCTTCAACCAATTAATTAACCATTAAAATGGCATCAATTAATTAATTAATTAATTAATACATTATTTATCTGTTTTCTGCAATTAGAAGGTTCATAAGTCCAAAGTGCTAACTTGAATAATACTGTATACCAACTATATGCAGAGCATAATTTATATTGCCAGAAATTACTTAAAAGGAGGTTCAGACTGAAGAGGAAAAAGGACAAATCAACAACACACAATTCCTCAAGAATATTTTAAAAATCGACGTGTCGAGGTCGACTTTTATGCATCTCGACTAATCTATGAGATACATGTCCCCTCCTACTAGCAAATAGGAAACTCCATCCACCAAGCTCGTGTTTCTCAATCCACTTAATTGACCGTTAGACCACACTATTGGGTGCAAAAATCCTCAAGAATTGCCCTATTTGTTTCACTATTTATGGATTGATCGCTAAACAAAGCCCTTTTCAGAATAAGTTAATTTAGAAGTTTGGCCAAACAGGTTATAGGTCGAATTTATTCTATCTACGAAACTCGTTGGGATCGAGAGAGACCGTGTCTTCATCCATAGGATCTGTTGTGGATCAAATCATCCATATAATATATAAAAATGAACTCCATATGCTGCATCATATCTTAAATCATTCAAGCTGATTTCTACATGGTGAACCAAAATAGATAATGAAGGGGAGAATCAACAACATACCCAGTGTAATCCCACAAAGTGAAGTCTACGGAGGGTAAAGTGGACGCAGACCTTACCCCTACCCTGGAGGTAAAGAGGCTGTTTCCGATAGAGCATAGTGAAGGGGAAAACAGAAGCCATTTATCCACTAAGCTTAAAAAAAAGGGCAGCCCGGTGCACTAAAGCTACCGCTATGCATGGCGTCACTAAGCTTAATGAGCAATTTTTCAAATGATAGTCACATTGTCTCTTTGCCTATCAAGAATTGATTTTGTCCACACAAACAACAATCTTTTTAACCATAACATAGGAAGGTGGCTATAAGATTTATAAATTGGCTGGAATATCAGCCATCATAAAACAGAAAGTTTTGTCCTCTAGGAAGGTGGAGAAATATCATGCCTTCACCCCAATTCATTTTCTTTCTGTTACATTAGTTGCAACGAGAGCATGGGCTTCGTCAGCCGGCTCGATACATCCCTCCCTTTCCACAACCATCAGGGGGAAACCAGGAGGGAAAGAATGAATGCAAAACCTAAGGATGATATTACCGTTTCTTTGAGCCTTTTCCTTTTTTGCTATCGGACAATCTGTTGTTGTTGTTATCCTCTGTAGGAACTGTTTCAGCGACTGAAATATCCTTGGAATACTTTTTCACCCGCAAAGAAATGAGGATACTCGCTAAGATCCCAAGTAGAGGAAAGATGTATGACCGTAAATTGGATATCTTGGATCCAGAGCCGGATGATACAGCAGCACCGGCTAGACTGCCAATAGATGTGTTCTGTAGGATCATGGGCAGGCAGCCAATTGCTGTTGGAAGCAGGAAATCCAGGAAGAATCTAACTTTGGTTGCTGCCAAGGCATAGTTGATGACATAAGAAGGTATAGGTGAGAAACGGGCAAGGAGTACGAATTTCCATCCATCTCGCTCAACACCCCTTGAAAGCACATGAAAGTATTTGTTGTTCTGCGTCCACCCTATAGCAGAGCTGGAACTACGAAACACAAACCTGAGAAAGTACAATATTAGAATTGTCATGGCAACTCGAGAGGGAGAGAAATATCTACAACATTTAACTAATTAACTTCACAAACCAAAACCAATCTGTTCAGGATGAAATGTTTAAAAGTACACCTCATGAGATATAAACTTATTCCGATTAAGCAGAAGGACAGATAGACAATCTCGTCACCTGTCATACCGAAATCCAATAAGAATATATTTTCCAATGTCCATAGGAGTGAAAGATGCAAGAAAAGGCTGAGCTCTGCAGCTTAATTGTATGTTATGGTTTTCAATTAATGGAAATGAATACCACATCCAGCTCCTCCAAATTAGGTTGTTCATCTGCTTAAAAATGAAGTTATTTTTTAGAGAACACAGAAATCTCCCAGGTTCAACAGTGCACAGTTCAAAACACAGTGAGTAATGGGTCTGCCTAACACAACACTTTTGTCTGCAGCAGCAAATTAAGTTGTTTATAAGCTTATCGCAACCCCACCCTTACTTTCTTTGTCTCATTTTATGCATCCTCAAACAGTCAACCGAATGTACTCCATATTCCTTCCAGCAACATCGCTGTTTGCTTCACTTTCTTGTTTCATGATTTAATCTAGCATGCCAATTCTAAGAATCTAGTTGGCCACCTTTTTGACACCTATCAACAAACTTTCCACCAACTGTTAAGCGCACTTTTTTTTTTGAAGGAAACTATAGGAGCACCTTTAGTGTAGCAGTTATATTAGACCTCTACCCCATGACTGCAGTTTCTCCTCGTATATTATCAAAGTTCTAATAAAACATATTTAGACAACCATAAGATATCTGAAAACCCGCATCTAAAGCAATACATGGTCAAGCTATAAATCTGCCACTGCCACCAAATGTAGCTGAGTATTGAGGGAAAAAGACCACAAAAGGCACTTAGTCCTTTAGGATATTAATATTCAAGTCCTTGAATATTCTTTTTTGTTCGCTAAAGCACTTGAATTAATTTAATTTTGACAGTTACTACAATCCAAGATCATTAAGATAGTGTAACATGTACTTCCCACTGGTGAAAGAAAAGCTGAAGATAGAAATGGTGTGGCCAAGTGGTGGGAGTTGGTGCAAACAATGGAGACAATAGAAATGGTGTGGCCAAGTGGTGGGAGTTGGTGCAAACAATGGAGACAAGGTTTACAAAAAACACTAAAATTTTCCTATCTGCCTAAGCTTTGGTGGAGGGAGTGGACAGATTCACCCGATACTTGTATTGGTGGGAAGCAGTGCGCATCTCACGTTCCTGGTGAAATAGTCAAGTGCACGCAAACTGGATTGAGAAAATGGAACCAAGAAAAAGAAGAAAATGGAACAAAACCTCACAACTTTCTTTGGCCTTACAAACCCAATAAAGTACCCTACCCCAATTCTTTTTATTTCTTTTTTCTTTACCAGGTATATGTTAAAGTTTATTTTTCCTTTTATGTTAATGTTCTTTATTTTTTCCTTGTTTTCTTCCTTTTTGAGGTTCTACTTTCCATTTTTCCCTATTCTCACTAATCTTTCTTTCCTTGCTCTCTTATTTCATTTTCCCTTCTCGGACTCCCACATCCTCTCCTGTTATTCCTTTATCTTTACCTTTCCTCATCGAACTCTACCAAAAGCTACTTATTTACTCTCAATTTTAACAATCTCAAATGGAAATGTCAAATGAAGTTTCCAAATGATTCCACATGAAAATTCAAAAGCTTAAACAATCAAAATAGTGAAAGACTTAAGGAACATCTTCAAATTCTTCATTTTCTGATGAAGATAACTAAATATCTAACGAGCTGAAATATTCGATATCATGACTCTGTTTTCAGTATTTATATATCTTCCAAACTGCAGCTTTATACAATACCTTCTCTAATGGAGAATTCCAATAATCTTTTCCTTTGATAAATCAGAATTCGAATATTAACGGTTCAAAAAGAAAAAAGAATCAATAAACGCAACTAAAATAGTGGCAGTTTACTGCCTTTCTTTCGACAGCAATGCAAGACTAGTTTACCTTTGTTTTCAAACAGCATAACTCAACTGACAAGGACATGCAACTACGCATAATTCTCCATCATAGCTATACCTTTTCATCAAAAAGCCATATAAATCACCTCATAGGTTTAACTTTACCTCCCAGATGAGAATACCTTTGACTCATTAGACTAACACACACTGTCTGAGAAAGGAGAAAACCCTAAAAGAAGAGATTATAACTTCAAAGTATATAAACAAACTCGATACTGTTACCTTTCTAAAAAAAAGAGGTATATAAGGAGACTGACATTTCATAACCTTGGGAAACAAGAGGATGATTCACAACTAAAAATGCATACTCAACCTTTTGTAAACAATATTGCCCTGAATAGAGGTTAACATTGCCTTACGTTTGGTACAATATTACTGTTACAGAAAGAGCAGGTTTGAGCCAAAAGGTATATCGAGGGCATTCTTGTCCAGAAGGGTTAAAATAGGGCATTTTTGGCCGAAAAGGTTAAAATCGAGGGCATTTTTGGCCCCAAAGGTAAACCGTGAGCAATATTGTACCAAATCTCATAGTTCAAGGGCATTTAAGACCCTTATCCGTTTATATTATACCCCCATCTTTAGATTTCCCAGGTAGTAGAATGTCAGATTTGGGGATGAAGATCTCTCAAAGTAAAACAACAATGATCTGTCTACAAGGTAATATTTCCTACAGCAACCCTTTTTTCACCTTTTTAGGTACTTCCATTATAATATTGCTTCAGATATGGGTTCAATATTTCAATCTGCATTTAACCCCAAACTGCACTATAGTGCTAGAAACTCAGCTAATACCAATGAAAGAATTCTAAAAGCAACCTGTCCTGAAGCAGGAACACAGAAATGTAACGAGGCAACTATGCCTTCTGTCCACAGAATTCGCAGCAGTAGAAAACGATTTACTATGCTACAACAAGAATGACGGTGATCTTTATAGAAGAAAGTACGTGAAGTTTCAATATCGAAAAAGAATGAAACATTGAACCTCGAGTGCATGGCATTGTCAGCTGCAAATCATCTAAGAAAGTACTATAAGCTACACTCCTTATCAGATAGGTCCAGGCAAAAGAGAAATGGATTGACATTTGTTTGCATCTCCTAATTATAGCTAAGAAAGTGATGATTCTTGCATATTTCTCCGTACCTGCCCTAATTCCTATATTTGTCTATGATATTATATGGCGTATAAATAAAAGAACAAGAAAAAGAGAATCTTTGCCATAGTACAATACTCACAAGCCTAACTTCCACAAGCTTCTACTGAGATTCTTTTTGTGTTGACAAGTATTACATAACAAATAGAAAGTCAAGCACGAATCTAGTGTGGAAGCTTTTATTAAAGAATGGTATTAACCTTAATTGAACCGCAAAGCCTGAAGAGAGGAGACCTTGTTAGACTTGTTTCATTTTCAATACGCAAAGACAAAACATACTATTCCGGTCCACGGAAACATAATGAGAGTAAGAATCAGTATATAATAAGCTCATCCTCCAAAGAAATTAAGGGGTGTTTGGCAATCTCCTTATATTGACTCACGAAAAGAAGACGATATAATTTCTTGTAGACAAGACATACAATTCAACCGTCTAATCAAATCCGGAAACCAAGATAGGCTTGATGAATTTGAAACAACGAGTTCATGATTCCCGAGTATCGAGTCTCCTAAATCAAACAATCACCCCTAATCACGAATCATCTACAATTTTTAAGAGACAATATATACAATTCAGCTGTCAAACGAAATTCAGAAACCCCAGATAGTCTTTGTGCATTCAGCAAACAATTTCTCTAGTATCTATTGCTAAATCAATCAAGCAACTACACCTCAATCCCAATTTTGCTACATAATCCTCTATATCCATTCTGCTCTATTCTAGTCCATTTCATTCAAAAAATAGAAAAAGTTACAATCTTTTAAAGGTAAATTAACCGCGAGTTCCTTATATTAATCCGATATATGTCTTCTTCTCTATTCGAGTCCATTTCATTCCCAATCTAAAAAAGTTACAATCTTTTAAAGGCAAATTAACCCCGAGTTCCTTACATTAATCCTATATATCCAATCAGCTCTATTCGAGTCCATTTAATTCCCAAATTAAAAAGTTTATAATCTTTTTTAAAGAAAATTTAGGATTATCTAAGCCTCCCACATATTCCTACACGGATAACTGATTTACTCCAAGACCCAGATAATATTTGTTCCAAGTTGAAAAAAAGAATAAGCACAATGATGTGCGTGTGCTATATTGGGGGGAAAACCTAATTGGGTGGTTAATCCTTTTATTGCTGCTATTATCGCTACCACTACTGCTATCATTACCCATTAATGGTCAAAAACACAACTAAAGCATTCCCACTTTTTGAGCTTCGTACCCTACATGAACGAACTATCACCACTTATTTATCGAAACAAACATCAACTATTAATTGTCCACTTTAAAACTCAAAAAAATTCACATACAGTAGGTGCAATTTCTCAACCTTTCAGGTATGAAACTCGAAACAATTAATAATTGAATTGTGTTTTGATAAATAGTTGGTGTGTATCAGTTACGAAACTCAAAAGACTTCAGATACACTAGGTGCGAATTTTCACCCTTTTACTATTCAAAAAGAAAATACAAAGAGTGAGGCAAAATGATGGTGTTGTTTACCTGCCAATCCAGAAAGAGAGAGAAGCGCCAAGGATTTTAGCAACAAAGACACACAACACAGCAGGGAAGAACCCGAAAAGGAGAGAAGCACCAGCTTCAAAGAAAACAGCATAAGGAAGGCAAAGAGCTAATGTTACTGTATGAAGACCTACGTAAGCAGGAATCGCCCAATTGCCTAATCGATCTTGCATTTGCTTCATATATTCGATAGCTGTGTCCTTATCGAAAGCTAAACCCAATTGGGTGCTTAATCCTTTTATGGATGCAATTATTGCTACTATCACTGCTATGGTTACCCATTTCCCCATTGGGAATTTCACAGTGAATTCAGCTGATTTGTTTGTTATTTATTTTTTTCCTTCGATCCTCTGTTCTCTCTTATAAGAGGAGATCGGCGATTGCCATTGACCCCCTTTGATTCACAACTATATTATATTCCTAATTTGGAGACGGGATAAGATAATCTCAATTTAGACGATTAGAATAAAATTAATTTCATTTTATCAACATATTCAATGAAATTTTAGGGGGGTCGTTTGGTATATATACTTCATGGGATAAGTAAGAATTTTATGAGGTGGAATATCGCATGAATTATTTTGTCCCTTTCTTTCGTGAGAAATTCCATCATTTTATTACAAATTGTCACACCCCTTTTTCAACATTCAAAAGATTCGTTTTAACTTCGAAAGAGTTTTATTATTAAGTGACAAAAAATAAAAAAATTATTTCGAAAAGGATTTCTTACAATTAAATTCAGAGTCGCCACTTGGCATAATCTGGTGTGCCAAGTCACCTTTGGAAAATTCTTTTCGAAACGGTTTGACTCTTTAAAACTGGTTTGCGAACAGAGATTCCGGCTAAGGAATTCTGTTGATCGAGGGGAAGGTGTTAGGCACCCCTCGATCCCGTAGTTTGACCACGGTCGCTTGACGGTGTATCGGCTAATTTGGCATTATGAATATATAAACCACACAAAATCACACAAAACAATCAATCAAACAAACAAACAAAACAAATCCAAAATTATAATGTCCAGTCCGATTATTACAATCCCGAAATAGAAAAAATGAGAAAATATAAACCTACTCTATTCTAAACTACACTCCATTGCTTTCTCCACCCGACGTTTCGGGCATTGATCGTGCGTCGTCTTCAAGTACATGGTATTTCGGGGCATTCCCCAGATAAATCAATACAAATCTCTCGGGGTATTCTCCGGCCAAATAAATAAAATAGATGTCAATGCATAAATCAAAACCATTCTACAAACATTTCATCATTCAACAATCACAAATCCTAAACTTTGCCTACCCAACTTATGTTTGCCTACCCAACTTATGTTTGCCTATCCCACTCGAACTACCATGATACTATCAAGTTCGATATCAATAAATCAAACCCACAATAATCACTTTATCAACTTTAACTTTCGCCCCAAAACAACCAATTTTAATTCTCAAACGAGATATCATTTCATCACATAATCCATAATCAAGGGAATCGAACAACTAACCAAAATAACCAACAATTCACATCATCACAGATCAACCAACACGATATTCAATTCAATGCACCAGATATCATCAACAATGAAATAAAAGAGGTGAAAGCGTAGAATTGGACCTCATTTGAAGCTTTCGAATTCAATGTTATTTCAATAAAGAAAGTCCGCACCTGAAAACTTCGAACCGAACCTCAACCACAACCAAACTCGACTCGGTATAGAGAACTAATAGATGGACAACTTCAAAAGCAGTGGGAATAAAACTTCGATACGGAGTCCAAACCACCCCAAAACCCAATATAGACCACGAACCGCGAAATAGACAAACCCAAAACTTGAACACAACCGCGAGCTAATCAATCAGAACAGAATACCATGAAGAAACAGAACTGCTTTATTGTTTCTCTCACTTTCCAGTGAATCTCAATGGAATCGGGTAAAATGGGTCAGGTTCAGCCGACGAATTTTGGGATTTTTCTGACTGAGTTGCTGGCGGTTTGAGATTTGATCACTGGTTTAGTGGTTTCAGCTGGGTTGGTCGCTGATTTTGGTTGTTTTTCGGAGCTCCGACGAGATCTGAGCGCCGGAACAGACCTCTTCTCGCCGAGCTCTATCTCTTTTTCTCACCTCTCGATTTCACCTCGCTACCCTAAACTCTCTTCTATCCTTTACTGTGTGTATGTGTGCGCAGCAGTGTGTGCGTGAGAATTGTGAGGGTGAGCTGTGCGTGTGAATGGAGTCACAAAAATGGCGTGCCTGTTGCTCCTCGGATCGTGGATCCGAAAAAGGAAGAAAAAAAAAACCATGGCGATGGTGCCTTATTCTCCTTTTTGATATGCTCCTCCCTTTTCCCTGTGTGTGTGTCGATGTATATTAGTGTGTTAGTGTGTGTAGTTTTTGTGTGTGAATATGGAGATTGTCTCTGGTGAGCTGGTAGAGAAGAAAGAAATATATGGTCTTGAAACTGAGTGTGGACCGTGTATATGAGTATTTTTGTGCCTGTGAGTGAAGGCTCCCAATTATTAATGGAAAAAGGCCTTCCCTAGTGGTCCCCCCTCCCCCATTTATCTCTCTATATTGTGTATATATACATTGTTCCAGGAACATTCAGTGGGGCCCCTCCCTCTTTTGTTGTGATTTGTTTAAAAGAAAAATGAAAAAGAACGTGAGGGTGTGTGTGGGGTAGGGGGTATGGGGTGGGGTAGGTTGTTAGGATGAGGTGTAAAGGGGGTTAGGATAGGATAAAATTTGTTAGGAAGTTTGTTATTTTTTGTCATTTTGTAGAGGTATAATAACATGGATGAGGGTACACGGTAGGATAAGGTAAAATGGGTCAAAAATATTATCGGGGAGGGACGAAATTAGGTGTCTGCATCATGCCCCCTTTGAATGTAAACACGAAGTGTTTTCAGACAAAGAAGTAGATAACAAGACAGAATTTTGTCCCGACCATTATTCAAAGAAAGAAACAGAAGGAAGAAGAGCAACCGAGTTGGAGAGTCGAGTGAGGTTCCATCGAGGTTCCGGTCTGCGGCTTTGTTATTACATCAAAAATGAAAATTACATGTTAAAACATAAATGAAATTACAAAATCCTATCTATGCAGCTTCTTTTGGACTCTTGACTTGAGTTTCATCATCCTATTCTTTAGGCGGGCTCCTGATTTGCAATTTCTTCAACTTGTTGCTTGCCTTTCAATTTCTTCACCCTGTTCTCCAGGTGGGTTCCTGACTTGCTATTTCATCAACTTGTTGCTATGCTTTCAACTTCTTCACCCTGTTCTGCAGGCGGGCTCCTGACTTGCTATTTTTCAATCTGTTTATCTTTCAATTTCTTCACCTTGTTGCTTAGTTTTTCATTTATTCGCCTTGTGCTTTGGGCAGGCTCCTGAAATCACATCAAAACTAAAAAGAAAATTATCCCAAACAAATATTATTATAAAGAGAAATTTCGTTTATTTGCCAGAAAATTAAAGTTCCAAAAATAAGAATTAAATTTTGCCCCAGTTTATCATCAAAGAACTTTTATGAAAGTCACATCATTATAGGAATTAAGGAGAATGACCTGACTAAAAGGTACGTCTTATAGGAATCAAAGGGGATGACTCGACTAAAAGGTACGTCTTATAGGAATCAAAGGGGATGACTCGACTAAAAGGTACGTCTTATAGGAATCAAAGGGGATGACTCGACTAAAAGGTACGTCTTATAGGAATCAAAGGGGATGACTCGACTAAAAGGTACGTCTTATAGGAATCAAAGGGGATGACTCGACTAAAAGGTACATTTTATAGGAATCAAAGAAAATGACTCGACTAAAAGGTACGTCTTATAGGAATCAAATGAGATGACTCAACTAAAAAGTACGTCTTATAGGAATCATGGGGGATGACTCGACTAGGAAGTACATCTACAGAGAATCAAAACTTAAGTTAGGAAGTGCATTACCCAAAAAGCAAAGTTCGAATTACCCAATCAAGGAAGAGTATCTCCTTACCAATGTTGCTTGAATGATCAAAATAAGGAAGTGCATCTCCTTACCAATGCCGCTTGAATTACCAAAACAAGGAAGTGCGTCTCCTTACCAATGCTACTTGAATTACTCAAACAAGGAAGTGTGTCTCCTCACAAATGTTTCTTGAATTAACCAAACAAGGAAGTGCATCTCTTTACAAATATTTCATGAATTAACCAAACAAGGAAGTGCTTCTCCTTACAAATGTTGCTCGAATTGCCTAAACAAGGAAGTGTGTTTCCTTACAAATATTGCTTGAATTAACCAAACAAGGAAGTGTTTCTCCTTACTAACACCGCTTGAATTACCAAAACAAGGAAGTGCGTCTCCTAACAAATGTCTCTTGAATTACTCAAATAAGAAAGTGCATCTCGTCACAAATGTTTCTTGAATTAACCAAACAAGGAAGTGCGTCTCCTTTGGGAGTGCAACTCCTTATGATAGCGCTTGAATTACCGAAATAAGAAAGTGTGTCTCCTTACAAATATCACTTGAATTGTCCAAACAAGGAAGTGCGTCTCCTTACAAATGTTGCTGGAATTACCAAAACAAGGAGGTGCGTCTCCATGGCTTTGAATATCAAATATGTGCAGCAATATTGCTTGTTGCATTTGAAAAAGTGAGAATGTTACGGCCTTTGATGTTTAGGCTTTTGGAATCCTTGATTCGAAGGTAGCATGTGTTTCTGTTTCATACAAAGAAAACTTGTTAGTTTAAAAACATGGTGGCTGGTTTGTGGCTTTGGCTTTCATGGAAATCGCTCTTGCCCCAGTCACATTTAACTTGCTTTCAACCATCAACATGTGTCACTGGCTCACTGCATCATTGACCCGAACTCAGATTATTAAGCGTGACTCTGAAACAAATACAATATCTCTGCTTTGTCATGTTTCTCAGAGAAACCCTTTGAACCTTGGTATTTCCATGAGTTCCCAGACTTGTCGGCTGACAAAACTTTCTGCATGCCTAGTTTTGGCTCACAATCATGTCTTTTGCATGTGCTGGCCCTTTTGTCTTGCTTTGTGCAATTGAAGAAACTGGTAGCCAGTTTTGAAATCTTTTCTCACTTATTTTGACACGGACTTTACTCAAAGACAAGAGAAAAATGACAATGACTTTTATTTGGACAATTGACTCAAGAAAACAAAATAAAAATAAAAAGAAGAAAGAAAAGACAATGAGTGTCCCCATTTAAAACAAAGAAATGAAAAATTTATCTAAAAATGACAGTCAACTCTAATGATTATGCCATGCATTTTGGATTAAGCTACCTGATCTTTCCATCCAAACTTTCTACCAATTGTTGTTGAGTTAATGGCCTTGAAACTGAGTTGCTCTCTTAGGCCAATTGCATTCAGACCTCATTCGGCTGGTGACGCCTTAAAGGATTTTTTTCTCAGCTCACCATTGCCTTATGGTGTCTGTAAGGGCTTTTCACCATTGAGACTTTCTTATTTTCATCTCTCTCAACTCACAGTCGTCTTATGGTGCCCGTGAGGGTTTTCACCGATAAAACTCTCTCATTTTTATCTCTCTCAACTTATCATCGCCTTATGGTGCCCGTGAGGATTTTCACCAATAAGACTCTCTCATTTTTATTTCTCTCTTGATTTCTTGTGCTGAGGAAGACAAGTAGTTCCCAAATACATCATCATATCCCTTACATGCTTTGCCTTAACATCCTCAAAGATTGATCTGAAGGTCTTTCTTTGGTTGTAACTTGGCTTTTGGATAGGGTTGGAAATAAGGATGACATGAGGCCCAAACGACACTTAAAGTGGGTAGGACTTACAACTTTTGGAATCGACTCAAACAATGAGGATTAACTCATGCCCCAGTTCCTTTTGACTGGGCAATTCTAAATTGTTTATTTGGTTGGACCGAGCCCAGGGTAGGGCATCCTACGTATCTCACCCCCGAGAGAGGAGAATCAGGTCATGCGTCGTTCTGGCAGCTTGTTCTTTCACTTGATTCTATTTTTTTCTTTTGTTGACTCTTTTGTCTTTGGGACTTTTCTGACTTTATTTTTCTTGACACTTATCTTTTTTTTTTTTTCGACATATTGTTTTGAATTTTGTTGACTCTTATCTTGATTCCAAAAGAGTGGTATGAAATAAAATAATACTAAGGCCCAAATGGGGGTAAACAAAGGATGACACAGTATTTGGATAGCAAAATGAAATGCCTTTATCATATCAATTCTTGAAAATGCTAGTACATAGCATGCAATGCGAAAGTGCACGATCAAGATCACTTATGAAATGTTTTACAACACTAACTTTCCCCGAGCATGTGTGCCACCTCTTTTTCTACACTTGCCCAGCATATAACTCCATTTTGTTGTACATTCTCATGCTGAAGGACTCATGACTTTGTGGAGCTAATTTTCTTCCTGTTCCTTTTGACATAGGATCACACATTCACTACTTGACCTAATTGAGATATGTCTTTCAATTGACGACCAAGTTATTCTCACGATTCTCAAAATAATAGCCTTAATTTTCAAAGAAGGTTTCAACTTGATCACCAAATGCCCCAGCACTCTATCTATTTTCTCAGATACTCTCTTTTTCTAACTTTAACCCTCTGGTTCAATGTTCATGCTTAAACTGGATGTTAATATTTGGCTGTAAATTTCACTAGCATGTCATATTACTAGGGTCAACATAAAATATACTATGTAAAGAAAACAAACAAACAACACATATTTAAAACACAAAGAAAAATGGGACACTTCATTTAGTTGAAACAAAAGATAAAAGGGTTTGAACATAAACAACAAAAGGACAAAACAAGATAGATCCTGAACTACAACCCTGAAATAATTCGGATAGCAGAAAATAAAACAAAACAAACTACCAGACCCCTTCCTAGTAAGGAGAGGGGTGACTTCTCAATTGCTCAGCCTGACATCTTAGACACTGGTTTGCATATCAACATGACTAGAGTTTTTCTCACTGTCAATGTTCTGTACCATGATTGATTTATCTTGAATCATCTTTTCAATTTCTCTTTTCAAAGCACGAAAATCTTCAATACTGTGACCCTGAACATCAGAATGGTATGCGCATCGTACATTAGGATCAAACTTCTTAAATGTGGGTCAGAAGTATACCCAAGGAGAGGAGTGATCATGTCCTGTTGTACCAATCTTTGGAATAAACTGGCATAGGATTCCCCAATAGGAGTGAAATTATCTTTTTCCTTCCTCCTCTTTGCAAACTCTGGTCTCGGATAAAACTTGGATTTAGAGGTTTCTTGGTAAATTTGTGGGGGTCGTGGACGATGTTGAGGGACAGGTGCATGCCATTATGGATAAGAAGATGGATGAGCATACAATTGTGCATTGTTCAAAGGATATTGAGGAAGTGGAATGAGATTTCTTGGATTTTGGGGAAAGAAACCTTGTTGCAAGTGGTTATGTGGATCTAATATGTAAGCTCGGGATTGAGGCTAACAGTATTGGTGGGTTGGACCTCTCAAACTCGGCTTTGGCCCTGGCATGACAATAGGTGCGTTTTCCTTCTTCTTTTCTTCAGTTTTCCTTGGTTGATTTCAATGTCGTCCCAAATGTTTCACAGAATCCTTCTGTCCATCCGGCTCCCCAAATTTTGATGTCTCAAAGCTGGGAGGAAGGTTAACACTTGAAAACATGCCCCAGTTTTTATATGAAACATCTTCATAGCCCATAAGTCCAGGGGAATTTTTCATATCATTTTCTACACTCTTAACTTTCCCAACCACTTTCTCTAGCTCTTCTAGCATGCTAGGCTTCTTAGTAAGAAATTTTGGCGGTCCACTTAATTTAACGGTAGGCTCAAGAGTATAACAATGATCATCAAGAGTATTAAACGTGGATTCACTAGTGGACTGGGGAAGCACAACCGTTGGATTGATAGCCAAAGTGGAAGTCTTAGTAGAAGGTTGAGCAACAAAAGCACAAACGGTATGTGGTGCTGTGAATGTGGTAGACTTATACTGAGGAGCTAAAGAAAGAGTTGTGGAAGTATTGAGGTGCATTTGGCGCGGAATGGATTCTGAGGCATGTTGTGGTGCATTAACAACAGTAGGAAACTGACTTTATGATTTTTGTGGAAGACTCAAGGTCTTTGCAGGGTCAAAAGTAGGGAACGGAGGTGGAGGCAGCCCACTGGCCCAGGCTTGATACATTTCCACCATTTGTTGTCTCAGTCTCAAATTCTCTTCCTTTAAACTCTCAATTTTTTGACTCTTTGTTTCATCCATGGTGCAACTCTCTATATCCTTGTTGGACACAACTAAACCTTCCTTGGATTTGGTAGGATATGGAGGACCAGCCAGGAAGCCACAAACGAACCACCTTAAACTAACTGAACAAGAGGCAACAAATATGTTAGAGTTCAACATTTTTTCAAAACCTCTTATTATTATTATTATTATTATTATTGAAAAGATCACCGAACCCAAGAAGGGCGCCTACGTATCTCACTCTCTCGAGAGAAAAATCAGGTGTGCGTAGTTCGTGAAGTCTTGCCAAAATGGCCAATTAAACTTTTTTTTCATTCTTTTCCTTGTAACTTTAAGAAGAAAAGAAAATAACAATTTGTCAAAAGAATTGACGAAAATCTTTTTGCATTTTTCACTTTTAAAATACCTATACAAAGCGAAACCTATGATTACCAAAAAAAAATCTTTTTGGGTTTTCAATTTTGAATTTCATATGAAAATGAAACTTGAAACTATTAAAGAAAAATCTTTTTGTAGTTTTCTCTTGAAGATGTATATGAAACACCTACTCTAAATAAAGAGTGAAGAAAATCTTTTTTGAATTTTTTGAAATAAGATCCCCGAACCCACAATAGGTTGCCTACGTATCTCACTCCCGAGAGAGGAGAATCAGGGGTGCGTAGTTCGTCCAAGTTGGACAATTAAGGATTAAAATGGACTGAAACTTGACCTAAGAGACGCGATTACAGACGGATGATGAAAACGAAATCTTTTTTTTTCTGAGGGGGGGGGTGTTTAATTAGACACTTCACACAAAACTTACACCAACAACTATGAAAGAAAAATTCTTTTAGGTATTTTCATTTTTATGAAATGGACACAACTACTACCATTTTTGAAACTTCTAAAGAAAATCTTTTTTCGGAATTTCAGAATTATGAATGCATGCTAATTGAGATAAAGGGAAAATCTTTTTGAAATTGTCAAATTATGAATGCATGGTAAAGGAATAAGAGGAAAAACTTTTTGATGTTTTTGAGACAACGAATGCGAAAGGTAAAAGAAATCCTTTTTATTTTTTTATTATTTTTTTATTTTTTTTTGAATTGTGAAAAAGCCATAAAGAAATATAAAATCATGAAACTCTCTTTTTTATTTTTGACACACTTTTTCTATATTTTTTCTCAACATTTCTTGCCTACGCACTTTACTTCTAACACATGCTTTCCCCAAATCAGTCCATCAAATGACCACGTTACCCTCAAAGATGCAACATTTAGATCGTAGGGATGCTTTAGGGGTGAGTCTCCTACAAAGGACCGTGTGGGCCCCGCTAGGTCTCAATATGATGCACATAAGAATGACCTAAAGGCTAATCTACGTTGGGGTTCACTAACAAGGCCGTTCGGGGGAGCATACGGTCGATAGTGGCTGCTTTGCTTTCCACCTACTCCATACATCCAACGGCTCCCCTCCTAAAATAAAGGTAACTCAACTAGAGTTCGTGCGCACGACGTGCGCTCCGAGACTTGTTGCGGAAAGAATGACTCTGGTTATGCACATGATGTCAGATATAAAAACGGTAACACATAGGATAAATACTGTAAACAAAGAGCACGAAAACGCACAAAAGTGAAAACACAAACAAAAATCACAAACAATGCTTATACACTCGTAATGCCAAACAAAGCCGATACGACTCCAAAAAAAGCTCGGATTCTGAAATTGTCCCCAGCAAAGTCGCCAGAGCTGTCTCACCCCCTTTTTCAACATCCAAAAGATTCGTTTTAACTTCGAAAGGGTTTTATTATTAAGTGACAAAAAATAAAAATTTTGTTTCGAAAAGGATTTTTTACAATTAAATTCAGAGTCGCCACTTGGCATAATCCGGTGTGCCAAGTCACCTTTGGAAAATTCTTTTCGAAACGGTTTGACTCTTTAAAATTGGTTTGCGAACAGAGATTTCGGCTAAGAAATTATGTTGACCGAGGGGAAGGTGTTAGGCACCCCTCGATCCCGTGGTTTGACCACGGTCGCTTGGCGGCGTATCAGCTAATTTGACATTATGAATATATAAACCACACAAAATCACACAAAATAATCAATCAAACAAACAAACAAAACAAATCTAAAATTATAATGTCCAGTCCGATTATTACAATCCCGAAATAGAAAAAATGAGAAAATATAAACCTACTCTATTCTAAACTACACTCCATTGCTTTCTCCACCCGATGTTCCGAGCCTTGATCGTGCGTCGTCTTCAAGTACATGGTATTTCGGGGCATTCCCCAGATAAATCAATACAAATCTCTCGGGGTATTCTCCGGCCAAATAAATACAATAGATGTCAATGCATAAATCAAAACCATTCTACAAACATTTCATCATTCAACAATCACAAATCGTAAACTTTGCCTACCCAACTTATGTTTGCCTATCCCACTCGAACTACCATGATACTATCAAGTTCGATATTAATAAATCAAACCCACAATAATCGCTTTATCAACTTTAACTTTCGCCCCAAAACAACCAATTTTAATTCTCAAATGAGATATCATTTCATCACATAATCCATAATCAAGGGAATCGAACAACTAACCAAAATAACCAACAATTCACATCATGATAGATCAACCAACACGATATTCAATTCAATGCACCAGATATCATCAACAATGAAATAAAAGAGCTGAAAGAGTAGAATTGGACCTCATTTGAAGCTTTCGAATTCAATGTTATTTCAATAAAGAAAGTCCGCACCTGAAAACTTCGAACTGAACCTCAACCACAACCAAACTCGACTCGGTATAGAGAACTAATAGATGGACAACTTCAAAAGCAGTGGGAATAAAACTTCGATACGGAGTCCAAACCACCCCAAAACCCAATATAGACCACGAACCGCGAAATAGACGAACCCAAAACTTGAACACAACCGCGAGCTAACCAATCAGAATAGAATACCATGAAGAAACAAAACTGCTTTATCGTTTCTCTCACTTTCCAGTAAATCTCAATGGAATCGGGTAAAATGGGTCAGGTTCAGTCGACGGATTTTGGGATTTTTCTGACGGAGTTGCTGGCGGTTTGAGATTTGATTGCTGGTTTAGTGGTTTCAGCTGGGTTGGTCGCTGATTTTGGTTGTTTTTCGGAGCTCCGACGAGATATGAGCGCCGAAACAGACCTCTTCTCGCTGAGCTCTATCTCTCTTTTTCACCTCTTGATTTCACCTCGCTACCCTAAACTTTCTTCTATCCTTTACTGTGTGTATGTGTGCGCAGCAGTGTGTGCGTGAGGATTGTGAGGGTGAGATGTGCGTGTGAATGGAGTCACAAAAATGGCGTGCCTGTTGCTCCTCGGATCGTGGATCCGAAAAAGGAAAAAGAAAAGCCCCTAGCGATGGTGCTTTATTCTCCTTTTTTATATGCTCCTTCCTTTTCCCTGTGTGTGTGTGTCGATGTATATTAGTGTGTTAGTATGTGTAGTTTTTGTGCGTGAATATGGAGATTGTCTCCGGTGAGCTGGTAGAGAAGAAAAAAATATATGGCCTTGAAACTGAGTGTGGACCGTGTATATGAGTATGTTTGTGCCTGTGAGTGAAGGCTCCCAATTATTTATGGAAAAAGGCCTTCCCTAGTGGTCCCCCCCCCCCCCCCATTTCTCTCTCTATGTTGTGTATATATGCATTGTTCCAGGAACATTCAGTGGGCCCCCTCCCTCTTTTGTTGTGATTTGTTTAAAAGAAAAATGAAAAAAAACGTGAGGGGGTGTGTGAGGTAGGGGGTATGGGGTGGGGTAGGTTGTTAGGATGAGGTGTAGAGGGGGTTAGGATAGGATAAAATTTGTTAGGAAGTTTGTTATTTTTTGTCATTTTGTAGAGGTATAATAACATGGATGAGGGTACACGGTAGGATAAGGTAAAATGGCTAAAAAATATTATCGGGGAGGGATGAAATTAGGTGTCTACACAAATAGTGGGATAAAATAATTCCATGATTAAATAATACTATCTTATACCAAACGTTGGGATAAAGTTAATCCCAAACTTTATTCTAAAATTATTATTTTTATTCTTTCTATCAAATGACCCTTTAGTTTCTGAGCAACATTTACTATGGACCACAATCATTTCTCGATGCATAAATATAATCATTTCTCGATGCATAAGCTATACTTAAAAGTGATATAGTAAACTTGTCAGTCTAATCTCTTAGGGGTCATTTGGTGTAAGGGATAAGGAAAGATAATTCCGGGATAAGTTTTTAGTACCCCTTTATCCCTTGTTCCCTTTATCCCTTATTTGGTTACAAAAGCGAGGAATAACTTATCCCGAGATTAATAGTTAGTATCGGGATAAGTTATCCCTATCTTATGGTGGTATTATAAAACCGGGATAAAATATGGAAATTATCAAAAATACCTTCCTTAAATCTTCTTTATACATCATTTTTCACATCCATATATATTTTCATAAATTTTAATACCATTTTTTTCACTACTCGTTATTTTTTTATAACTAGAGGTGCATGACCCGTGTCAGCACGGGCCCAACACTATAGATATCTTTTAGCACCAATATTCGATATTGATGAGATACAAATATAAATGTACATTGATTTAAAACAATAATTTTTTAAATAATAACTATTTGATGATACTCTCTAAGGAGTGAAGTTTTATAAGATAATTTTTTTTCACATGATAAAAAAGTGTGATGTGTCGTGTAGTCGGGTTATTTTAATTGTTTGATGATAAGATTGAGACCTGTTACAAAATATAGAAAAGATGTAGAACTAATATTCATAGGATTATTTCATATAAAAACTGGAACAAAAGATACTTCAATTAACAACAAAGTCTTCGATCATCTTCTCAAAGATGATTAAGGTTGAAGTAGCTGCAACAAACATGTCATAAACGCATATTTTTCTTATTTTAATTAAATACTATTAATTTTCTAATACATAAATGACTTATAATAATTAATTAGGGGTGATATAGTAAAATCACAGCGCAACTCTTGAAGCAGCCATGTCGAAACCAATGTTTTAATTAAATATTATAAAATTTTTAATACATAAATGACCTATAATAATTAATTAGGGGTGATACAGTAAAATCACGGTTGAAGGAGGTCAACTTAATTTAATACATCAAGAGTTAATTTATTATTTTATGTCTATTTTTTTTTAAATATGATTAAATTTTTAACACAGATGACTCATAATAATTAATTATAAGCGATATTTAGCAAAATTATGGTTGAAGCAGCTGCAGAAGACATGTCATCTATTTTTTTAATTAAATATTGTTAATTTTTAATACATAAATGACTTATAATGATTAATTAGGGATGATATAGTAAAATCACAATTAAAGCAGCTGAAACAAACGTCATAAATATCTTTTTTTAATTAAATATTATTAATTTTAATATATAAATGACTTATAATAATTAATTAGGGGTAATATAGTAAAAAAATTATTAATTCTAATATATAAATGACTTATAATAATTAATTTAGGGTAATATAGTAAATCACGGAGCAATTAGGGATAATATAGGTAGATATGTCATCTATTTTTTTAATTAAATATTATTAATTTTTTAATACATAAATAACTTATAATATCTAATTAGGGATGATATAGTAAAATCACGGTTAAAGCAGCTGAAACAAACGTCATAAATATCTATTTTTAATTAAATATTATTAATTCTAATATATAAATAATTTATAATAATTAATTAAGGGCAATATAATAAAAAAATATTATTAATTCTAATATATAAATGACTTATAATAATTAATTAGGGGTAATATAATAAATCACTGAGCAATTAGGGTAATATAGTAAATGACGAAGCAGCTGATTTTTTTAATTAAATATTATTAATTTTTAATACATAAGTGACTTATAATAATTAATTAGGGATAATATAGTAAAATTACGGTTAAAGCAGCTGAAACAAACATCATAAATATCTATTTTTTAATTAAATATTATTAATTCTAATATATAAATGACTTATAATAATTAATTAGGGATAATATAGTAAAAAAAATATTATTAATTCTAATATATAAATGACTTATAATAATTAATTAGGGATAATATAATAAATCACGGAGCAATTAGGGGTAATATAGGCAGATATGTCATCCATTTTTATAATTAAATATTATTAATTTTTTAATACATAAATGACTTATAATAATTAATTAGGGATGACGTAGTAAAATTACGGTTAAAGAAGCTGAAGCAAACGTCATAAATATCTATTTTTTTAATTAAATATTATTAATTTTAATATATAAATGACCTATAATAATTAATTAGGGGTAATATTATAAAAAATATTATTAATTCTAATATATAAATAACTTTTAATAATTAATTAGGGGTAATATAGTAAATCACGGAGCAATTAGGAGTAATATAGATGAAGCATTGGTCGAAACCATAGACAGACATGTCATCTATTTTTTTAATTAAATATTATTAATTTTTTAATATATAAATAATTTATAATAATTAATTACGGATGATATAGTAAAATCACGGTTAAAGCAGCTGAAACAAACGTTATAAATATCTATCTTTTTAATTAAATAATATTAATTCTAATATATAAATGACTTATAATAATTAATTAGGGGTAATATAATAAAAAAATATTATTAATTCTAATATATAATTGACTTATAATAATTAATTAGGGGTAATATAGTAAATCACGGAGCATTAGGGATAATATAGACAGACATGTCATCTATTTTTTTAATTAAATATTATTAATTTTTTAATGCATAAATGATTTATAATAATTAATCAGGGATGATATAGTAAAATCACGGTGAAAGCAGCTGAAACAAATGTCATAAATATCTATTCTTTTAATTAAATATTATTAATTCTAATATATAAATGACTTATAATAATTAATTAGGGTAATATAGTAAAAAAATATTATTAATTCTAATATATAAATGACTTATAATAATTAATTAGGGGTGATGTAATAAATCACGGAGCAATTAGGGATAATATAGACAGACATGTCATCTATTTTTCTAATTAAATATTATTAATTTTTTAATACATAAATGACTTATAATAATTAATTAGGGATGATATAGTAAAATAACGATTAAAACAGCTGAAACAAACGTTATACATATCTTTTTTTAATTAAATATTATTAATTCTAATATATAAATGACTTATAATAATTAATTAATTTTAATATATAAATGACTTATAATAATTAATTAGGGGTAATATAATAAATCACGGAGCAATTAGGGGTCTTATAGGCAGACATGTCATCTATTTTTTTAATTAAATATAATTAATTTTTTAATAATAAATAACTTATAATAATTAATTAGGGATGATATAGTAAAATCTCGGTTGAAGCAGCTGAAACAAACGTTATAAATATTTATTTTTAAAAAATGCACGATTCAATTATGAGAATTCAAACACAAAAATATTTAAGCTAAATAAGATGAAAATTTTATTTTAAGAATGAACAAATAAAGTTTGCAAGAAAAATATTTTTTAAAAAATAAGGTATCGGATATTTTTGTAGAACAAACATCTTATTCTTAAAAATTATACCATGCATACTATTTTGATCATGACAAATCAAACACTCAATAACAAATAATCTCAGTATAACTAATCCCAACATAATTTATCTCATCATAACTAATCCTAGTATAACTTGCCTTCAAACCAAACGACCCCTAGTTTCTATTCAACACTTACTATGGACCATAATTATTTCTCATGTATAAATATAATAATTTTCTACTAAAATCGACCCCATATACTAATTACACCTCACATCCAACTAATTTAAGTTAACAATAAACCTTCGGACCAAAATCGACCCCATACAAATTACACCTCACTATGTCACAGCTGAAATTCTCTTTTAAAAGTACTTCAACCAAATAACTTTGTGCTGTATCATATTCCCTCTATTTACCTGATTTAATTTGAACTTTGCTTTTAAAAAATAATGATCAAGTATTTATTACAATGTTCATATTAATTGATATTTGTTAAATAGTTAAAGCAAAATATTAAACTTATTGTAAAAACACTAATGAAGATAGCAGTAGTACTTTTCTTGTTTCTCATGTATCTTACAATGTACAATGGAAGGCTATATATAGCTAAATTGCAAACTTCTCCACCAAGCCAATATATAGGCGGTGGAAAAACTTATCTTACAAGATTGCCTTTGTGTATCTTGTTTTACAAGAATGCCTTGATGCATTCACATGAGCATCCATTACATATTATTTAATATCTAACACTCCCCCTTGGATGTCCATGTAGAGGATGATCTAGTAAATACGCATTTGAATATTGCCTCATTAAAAACCTTATTAGAAAAAATTCAATGGGAAAAAAAACTGGTTAAGAAAAAAAGAGTACAACACGTATTCTTACTCTCCCTGATGAAGACCCCGATTCAACCGGTTCAGTCTTCGCGTCCCAATCCTGTATACCATCTTCTCAAAGATTGAAGTTGGTAAAGATTTGGTGAACAAATCAACTGGATTGTCACTGGAGTGGATCTGCTGCACATCAATATCATCATTCTTTTGAAGATCGTGCGTGAAGAATAACTTTGGTGAAATGTGCTTCGTTCTATCTCCTTTTATAAAGCCTCCCTTTAATTGAGCTATGCATGCTGCATTGTCTTCAAATATGACCATGGGTACCTTGATATCGAGCTTAAGGCCATATCTCTCTTTGATGGAATGTACCACTGATCTCAACCATATGCATTCTCTACTTGCTTCATGGATTGCTATTATCTCAGCATGATTAGAAGAAGTAGCAACGATAGACTGTTTTGTTGATCGCCATGATATAGCAGTACATCCGTATGTAAGCACATAGCCTGTTTGAGATAGTGCTTTCTATGGGTCAGATAAATAACCTGCATCTGCATGACTAATAAGATCTGGACTAGCTTTGTTAGTATAAAACAGACCCATATCAATAGTCCGTTTTAGGTACCTCAATATATGCTTAATCTCGTTCCAGTGTCTCCGCGTAGGAGAAGAACTATACCTTGCTAGCAAATTTACAGAAAATGCTATATCTGGCCTTGTAGCATTAGCGAGGTACATAAGCGCCACCAATAGCACTGAGATATGGTACTTCGGGACCAAGGATCTCTTCACCCTCTTTCAGAGGTCGGAATGGATCTTTACTCACTTCGAGTGATCGAACAACCATTGGAGTACTTAATGGATATGTTTTATCCATGTAAAATCTTTTCAAAACCTTTTCGGTATAGACAGTTTGATGAATGAAGACCCCGTCTGCTAAATGTTCAATTTGCAGACCAAGATAAAGTTTGGTCTTTCCAAGATCTTTCATTTAGAATTCTTTCTTTAGATATTCAATTGACTTTTGGACCTCTTCTGGAGTCCCAATGAAATTTATACCATCCACATAAACAACGAGTATAACAAATCCTGATGTCATTTTCTTAATAAAAATACAAGGACAAATGACCATTTATGTAACCTTCGCTTTTCATATACTCACTTAGGTGATTATACCACATACGCCCTGACTGTTTTACTCCGTACAACAATCTTTGTAATCTGATTGAATATAATTCACGAGACTTTGAACTATGTGCTTCAGGCATTTTTAATCCTTCTGAAATTCTTATGTAAATATCGTTATCAAGTGAACCATAAAGATAAACTGTAACCACATCCATTAGATGAATTTCAAGATTTTCATGTACAGCTAGACTGATGAGGTATCGAAATGTTATTGCATCCATAACAGGTGAATATGTTTCTTCATAGTCGACACCGGGTCTTTGAGAGAATCCTTGTGCAACAAGGCGTGCCTTGTATCTTACAATTTTATTTTTCTCATTTCTTGTACGTACGAAGACCCATTTATAGCCGGCTGGTTTTACACCATCCGGGGTTTGGACTACAGGTCCAAAAAACTCCCGTTTAGCAAGTGAGTTCAATTCAGATTGAATCGCTTCTTGCCATTTTGGTGAATCTTTTTTTCGTCGACATTCTTCGACAGATAGAGGTTCAAGGTTCTCATTATCTTGCATGATATTTAGTGCGACATTATATGCAAAAACATTATCCACCATAATTTTCGATCGATCTAAATTTACCCCATCACTAGTAGAACTTATTGAAAATTCTTCATTCACTTGAGTCCGGGATCACTGATTTCTTCAGGAATATCATGATTAATCAGATTTTGAGTCTCTTCAAGAGAATCTTTTATAATATTAGCTTTATCATTTTTCGCGCTCCTTTTTCTAGGATTTTTATCCTTTGAATCCAAAGGCTTACCACGCTTCAGGCGTGTTTGAGATTCAGAAGCTATTACATTAGAAGATGGTTCTTTTGGAACTTCAATTCGGACAGGCACATTCACTGCAGGGATATGTGACTTGGTTATCCTTTTCAAATCAGTAAATGCATCTGGCATTTGATTTGCTAATTTCTGTAAGTGAATGATCTTCCGAATCGCACTTTCACATGTGGGGGTACGTGGATCAAAATGAGATAATGATGAAACTTTTCATGCAATTTCTCTTTTAAGTTCACATTTTCCTTCCCCTAATTGTGGAAAATTTATTTCATCAAATCGACAATCTGCAAATCGAGCAGTAAATAAATCTCTCGTCAATGGTTCAAGGTAGCGAATTATAAGGGTGACTCAAACCCAACATATATTCCTAACTTTCTTTGGGGGCCCATTTTAGTACGCTGAGGTGGTGCTACTGGCACATATACAACACATCCAAAAATTCGTAGATGGGAAATATTCGGCTCATGACCTAGGACCAATTGTAACGGGGAGTACTTATTATAATGAGTTGGCCTGAGACGAACAAGTGATGCTGCATGTAAGATAGCATAACCCCAAACAGTAGTGGGCAATGTCGTTTTCATAAGTAGTGGTCTTGCTATCTATTGTAGGCGCTTAATAAATGACTCAACAAGGCCATTTTGAGTATGAACATGAGCAACAGGATGTTCAACTCTTATCCCAACTGATATACAATAATCATCAAAAGCTTGGGATATAAATTCTCCAGCATTATCAAGGCGAATAGCCTTAATGGGATAATTTGGGAATTGCGCCCTTAATCGTATTATTTGTGTCAATAATTTCGTAAAAGCTAGGTTGCGAGATGACAAGAGGCTGCAACCATCTTGAAGATGCGTCTATTAGGACCGTAAAATATCTAAATATCCCACTAGGTGGGTGAATAGGCCTACATATATCCCCATGTATACGTTCTAGAAACTGAGGGGATTCGACGCTAACTTTCAGTGGCGATGGCCTAGTTATCAGTTTGTCTTGATAACAAGCATCACATGAAAATTCATCAGTTGTAAGAATCTTCAGGTTCTTTAACGGATGCCCTTTTGAATTTTCAATGATTCGTCTCATCATTATTGAGCCAGGATGGCCCATTCAATCATTGCCAAAGAACAAATATATTTAAATCGGTAAACTTTTGATTTACGATAGAGTGTGCTTCAATTGTACTAATTTCAGCATAATATAAGCCGAAAGACAAAGTTGGTAATTTCTTCAACACTTGTTTTTGACCTAAGACAGTCTTGGTAATGCCAAGATATTCGGCATTCATTTCATTTATTGTCTCAAAATGATATCCATTTCAGCGGATATCTTTAAAACTCAATAAGTTTCTTGGGGATTTAGAAGAAAACAATGCATCTTCTATAACTAATTTTGTCCCCTTAAGCAGAAATATAGTAGCTCTTCTGAACTACCAGAAATCGTCGTAACATTTGCTCTTCTTCTAAGTGGGAAAAGTATTTTTCATCTTTAAATATTGTGTACGTTGTCCCGCTATCAATTACACAAATATCGTCACGATCGATTAGTGATCCAAATAAAATTTGAGAAGTATCCATATTCTGTATTTGCTCGAAATAATAGAGACTCGTGCTGATAACGTGTTAAATAATTAAAGCAAAATATTAAACTTTGTAATAACTCTAACCGAGAGAATGAAGATAGTAGTACTTTTCCTGTTTCTCATGTAACTTACAATGTACAATGGAAGGCTATATATAGCCAAATTGCAAACTTCTCCACCAAGTCAATATAAAGGTAGTGGAAAAACTTATCTTACAAGATTGCCTTTGTATATCTTGTTTTACAAGAATGTCTAAATGCATTCACATGGACATCCATAACATATTATTTAATATCTAACAATATTTAATTTTAAGTTTAAAAAGTAAATAATTAATCGAAACATTTAAAAAAAAAAAAAAGACTAATTCTTTTCTAGAAAATAAAATAAGTAACAGCGGACGCAGGGAGTATAATACACATTCATTTCAAAATTTAAGATGTCATTGTGACCAAGTGCTTAAATAGAAACTATAAAGGATCTTTCTTTCGGTCTAAATAACTTAGTTTCAAGAAATCAAATTGAATTCTCTGATTACAACAGAAATCAAAGACACATTCTTTGTGGAAGCCTACAAAGGTTACAACTGACTTCCATATGTTAGGCGCTCATCCGATAACAACCATGTTAAGACATCAGACTTCTGCAGTCATTTCAGGTGCAAGGCGATGCCTTATTACACTGCGTACCTCATCCAACTCAAAGTTAGCACTAGCAAATTCGTTGCTCATGAAAAATGCTCTGAGATCAGTCATGCCATAATCAAGTGCCTGCGAGGATTTTAGAATGGGAAGTTCATTAGCATTGATTGGCAAAGTTGGGAGGTAACAGATAAAGATCCAGTTTCAAAATCGTAGGTGAACAATTACCTTGCTTTGTAGCTCATCAACTTTGACTTCGATATAGTTTAGGTTGGCAGTAGAACCCGAAATAATTTTCTCAAACTGCAACGCATCTTTTACAAGCCCACGTAGGAGGTGAAGAATGATAGCATTGAAATCTTTTTTGTATATCATATACTTCTTGAAGCTCTGCATGAAAGTTAAAGAAACCATTTCAAATGTATATGTCGAGAACTATTACTGGGGTATATGAATATGCTAACACCAACATCTAGCATGAGAAAGCACGGAATGTGTTACATTGTACCTTTACAAGACTACTAAATACAGCATATCATTTAAAAAGCACATATCAGTTGTTGGCACTCCAAATTGTACCAAATAAATGAAGAAAGAAACGGTGTGGAGTCAAAAACAGTTTATCCTAATAACTTTTAAACTATCCTATCTCAAGTTATGGCCTTGGTGCAAGCCCAAAGCAAACCACCTAGTAGCCACATCTCTAATTGAATAACCTGACTAAATTTAGAGAGACCAACCTAACTAATTCAGGGAAGTACCTGATTAACTTGGAACAACACATGACCTAAAAGTGGCTTCAAAATTCAAAATTAGTTGTCTTGATAAAATGTTGAACTCAATTTTTACAACTCAACTACATCAGTTCTTTCCTTATATTTGGAAACTGATATATGAGCAGTAACATTATTCGTTTCTTCCTTGCTTTGAAACTGACTGAAATTTTCTTTTATTTGGAAAAATAAACAATTGCGACCCAGTCCACATATCCATTAAAGGTGTTATAAGTTCTGTTGGTTCTGTGAGATGCAATGAAAATTTTCTCGAGAAAATATAGACCTGTACTCCGTTGTTTTGGTCAGAGAGGCACTCACTATGTTTTCAATACTACTTAAATGAGATGAAACCTGTTATAAAAAGCAAGGAAACTTTAAATATTTGGTTTTTGTTAGGGGTTTCGCTGGAGAAGATTTTGTTATACTGTCCTCAAAATAAAATGGTTAACAGATATATGAGCATTACCCAAAGTAAGGAATCCAGAAAAAATTAGCATTCATTGAACATTTTTTAGTAATGAGTCAAGTGACCATCGTCTTGTGTAGGTCTAACATGAGCAAGAGAGGTAGAGTGCTGATATTATTACCTTTTGCAATGCTTTTTGCACCCCAAATTTCTGAGTCGATATAAATGAATCCAGAAGGACACGAATTGCCATATCCACATCTTCTTGAGTAACATGTTGTCTAAGATGCATCCTTGCATGGGCTTCAGACATCCTTATCATCGATTCGATGTGCCTCACTGCTATGGGAATTCCTTGTCCATGCTGTACATAACATGGAATACCACGAGACGATGTGTCATTGATCAAAAGTCTAAATTAACATGCTTTAAATCGTTCAAGAAAGAAGTTCCGTTGAATGGCTATCTCACCGATGATTCTCTCCTTAATTCAGCATAAACCTGTGTGAGCTTGTCCAAATCCGCATCATGTAATTTAGGGAATACATTCAACTTTGCATAAGTTAAGTACTTCTTTAGCAACTCTTGAGGAATTATCTGTGCGAAAAAGAAACTTAATTAGGTTTAGACAAACCCATGATGTTGAAACAAGTGGTGAATAAACGAGCTGCAAGGACAACCTCAGGATCGGTTGCAGCAGCAGCGGAACGGTCATCATCCCGTGAATCGGTAAAGGACTTCTCATCTATAGTAGCACCTTTTGCTTGTGACCTGAAATGACTATCAACAACGAACTTTGCAAGCATCTCATCAATAACTGGATCAACCACATCCTGCAAATAATCAGTTTCCTTCAATTCAAAAGTCGCTGAAGGAAAAGATAAACCAAATTGACAGGGCTTAACAGAATGAGACATAACCTTGACCACACAGAGTACATCAAATCGAGAAATGATTGGATCAGTCAATTCCACATTTTGCGTGAAATTCTTCGAGGAATCATATCTATAAGGAATGATTTAAGAGAAAGGTCACTAAACTGAAACAGGAAAGAGATGTAAAAGACAAATTTAAGAGCATGCATAAGCAGCTCAGAGGATAAATAATGACTCCCAGAAAGTAGAATACTTGATTCTACCGAATTGTATGTGCATATTAGAACTTTAAACATGAGTTGCCAGGTTGGTATTGGATTCTGTGAATGTTAGGTAGCAAGCTAAAGTAATGAAATGTTATAGCAATACAGCAAAAGAAAATGGAAACGTAAATATAATGCACATATAGATTAAGAAAATGTAAAGGAATCCAAGATCTGGCAACCATCAAAGATATGGAAACCACAACTATAATACAGGGATTAATCTAAATTTCCAAGAGAGACCCGGTAGCCAACTAATAGTAACATCAACTTCAAAGGAAATGTCTACTGTTAGGATCATATGATCATCCTATTTCTCAAAACATCAAAATTTAGATCTCCTATACCTTCCTCCGATAGGATTTGCAGCAGCAATAACAGAACAGCGGGCCTGGAGAGATGTGACAATGCCAGCCTTCGATATGCTAATACTCTGCTGTTCCATTGCTTCATGAATACTCACTCTAAGCAATACATACAAAAATAAAGTAAGGAAAAAGAGAGATGAGAGAATGTTATAATCAAGCAAACAATGTAGGGAAAACCAGATAATCCTATCAGATTTGCATACCTATCCTGATCATTCATCTTATCAAACTCATCGATCAAACATATTCCTCTATCAGCCAAAACTAGTGCTCCACCTTCGAGGGTCCATTCCCGAGTGACAGGGTCCTTGTGTACTGCTGCTGTAAGCCCCACAGCAGAAGCTCCTTTTCCAGTTGTATAGACAGCTCGTTGTCCTGTCTTCTCGACGTACCTGATAGGTTTGTATGGTTATTACAGTAGTCACTAATTCAAAATAAGGTCATTCTAGAAATATACTTACTTGAGGAACTGTGATTTTGCAGTGCCTGGATCACCTAGCAGGAGAACATTTATGTCTCCTCTCAGTCTGTGTTTTCCTTCAACATTTTTCTCTTGGCCCCCAAACATTGCAAGAGCTATGGCAGTCTTTATGTCTTCATGACCATAAATTGATGGGGCAATTGACTTGAATATCTGTGTAATAAAAATGCATGAGAAAAGAGATAGCTAAGATAGTCTAGAGATCGAAAGGACCCGCTGGATTTTCAAGATAAAATTGGCATAAGACACATGAGCATACTCGTTCAGCTATCCGAGGGTCTTTGGCCAGCTTCTCAATTTCTTCTTTGTCCTCCTGAGTTAACTTGTAAGCTGAAAAGAGGTCTTGCTTTTTTGTAACATAATTTGCTTCAATCACGGTAGAAAAGACAGGAAACCCATTCTTGGTATTCAGGGACAAATCAAAGTTGTTTGTGTAGACTCCTGTTACTTCCTAACATTAGAAAGAGATACTGCCTGTCTTTAGCAAGGAGGTTGGTGAAAATTTTTAAAGTATACGAGTTTAAGAGACGCTCAATAATTCACATGCCAAAATATTCATTTAACTTGGATTAAGTTATCATAAACAAGCAAGAAAAGTTAGAGCTTTACTATCTCTTCTCCTGGTCGAGCACAGTCAATAAGATCATTCAACAGTATCACTTCCTTGTATCTAGGAAGCCGACCAGCTGGCACAATTCCTGGGCTTTCTTGCAGAGTCAGTTTCTGATAGTTCCTGTATATTGTCTGCAAAAGATTTACAAAGGGAATTAGCTTATCGAATTTATAGTTCTACTTCTACAAAAAAATATACAAAACAATGTTTACCTGCTCAACATTGACACTGAATGGTCCTTTCGATTGACACTCTGGGCAAGAACCAACCTTGACTTCTGAGTACGAGTTCTGGAAAAAAGGACCCAATATTGCTCCACATTTGTTACAATCATATTTCACTTGTTGCAATTGGGGAAAGACACCAGAACGCCTGGTGACAACTCCACCAATACGAATCATGGTGTTCAAATGGATCTGCCTGCAAGTAATGACAAATTCAAGTTAAGCTTTGTTTACATTAGAAGTTGTCAACCAAAATAAGCAACTGATTTTACCTTATATTGCGAATCTGATCATAAACTGGTAAGTTGGTAATCCTGACATAGACTTTCTGATGAATTTGCTTATAGTTGGGATGAAGATCAAAGACAACTTTGTTGGCAACTTCTTCCATCACTTCAAGGACAGATTGCGGTGCATCTGCCAGCCAGATGGCAATGTTGGGATGGACATATATGAATTGTTTGTAATCAATCTCAAGGCTACATTTATTAACTGCAGATAAAGGATGAACAATTAGAGAAGATCTAAATTAATAAAAGATCGCTGTTAGAACTTGTAAAACTAAATTCATTCTTGTCAAGTTCAGGACGTGTTTTTACCTGATACCATCTCATTAATCTGTCGAAGATATTCAAAGTCCCCGTGTTCACTTTTTGGATTTACATATGTGAGTAAGAATTCCTTGAACTTCTTCGCAATGAAACGCCGTACTTCATCCCTAGTTACCCATTCCCTAAGTGTTCCCTGAACCCTGTACATCTCAAACTCCCCTTCATCGTTTTCATCATCCTACATGGGAAAATATTAAGAATGTAAGAGATATATTCAGGCAATTCAATTATGGTTAGCCGTAGTCGAAAGGTCACTGTAAAAGAACAAACCTCATAAGGATCATCATCAGTTTGATCAGTCATTGGCACATCCTGGCTAGAATTTACTCGCTGTGATGCACCTGGTGAACTCGGCATCCCATCAGTATCATCAAAATTCCTTCTGAAATCAGCTCTAGTCCTTTTTGATGGCCTGTAGTTGTCGTCATCAGTATCTGCAGCAAAATACCCAAGTGTTAGTTGTTTCGCCTTCAGTCTGCTGAAGTCAAACTAATTAACATAACACATCAATCCCATTAAGGTTGGGAGTTCACGAACATGCAAGTGTTCAGTAGCCAGCCACCAAATAATTTGAGGGGGCAATGTCGTAACACCTATTTACAAATTTGAAAATACTACTTGCTCCCTTGTTTTAAAACTCCTTGACATTTCTGAACCTAAAAGTTTATGAAATGTAAAGGTTAGGTTCGAGCAGCCCCAAAACTTTTTGTAATGGATCTGTGCGAACTGGCCATAATATAACCTACTTAAAAAGCTGTAAATCTTCATCTAAATATATATATATGGACTAGATGAGAAGGAAAGGGATCTTAATTATCTGACAAGATTCTAAACACATCAAAAAGATTCAATCTCGAGCCACGGGAATACAAGACTAGAGATGATGCAGGAGACATCAAACTACAAAGAAAGGTGAAGTAGAATCACACTATGATACTAAGAAGGAAGATACAAATAGTGACATAGAGTAATAATAATGAAGGAAGGCACGTCCACTAGATGAGGTGATTATTTTCAGAAATACTGTGAGCACCAGCAGCGTAGCCACAGAGTGCCGGGCAGTCACTTGAACACCCTTGTTTAAAACTTGTGTATAAAAGTTGTACCAAGTACATACATAAAAATTTACTTTTTATATATACATATTAAATCTTAAACGCACTTAGCAAAATTCCTAGTTTTGCCACTAGTGAGCATTAAGTGGAACAAGTAGCTACTTTTAGACAGTAACAATGAAATGCACTGGAAAGAAAATCAAGAAATTGCATTTAACATGAAAGTAAGCACAATCAAACTATGAAATAAGATGTTAACAAGGCAAATAAAAAGTATACCTTGATCATGAAGAAGTTCAGGAAGCTTGCGGTTAGAGACGTGTACATTATCTCTATTGTCAAGTTCCACTTCAGCAGCCTGACGATCTGCCATAATTTGATCCAGATTTCTTTCATCCACCATCGAATCATCCAATCCGAATGACTCATACTGATCAGCCTCACCCATCACCCGATAGTCACTGTAATTTCAGTAAAAACATTACAAAAAGCATCCATATTTTTGTAGTTACACCTGAATTTAACTGTGAAAATGACAGAACTAATGCATTTGAATAAAAATCAATACAAAATCAAAGATATTTTTGTAGTTACATCTGAGTTTAACCGTGAAAATGGCAGAACTAATGCACTTCAGTAAAAATTACTAATCCAAACAAAATTAATAAATCCAAACAAAATCAATGATAGTTTTTTAGTTACACCTGAATTTAACCGTGAAGATGACAGAACCAATGCATTTCAGTAAAAATTACTAAATCAATACAAAATCATTAACTGTGAATTTAACTGTGAAAATGACAGAACTAAAGCATTTTAGTTTAAAAATTTTTGCAAAAGAAGAGATATTTTGCAGTTACACCTGAATCTAACTGTGAAAATGAAAAAAAATATAAAAATGTTATAGAACTAATACGAACTCAAGATAATTGTATTTTACTAAATCAACAATAATTTTGTAGTTACACCTGAATTTAACCGTGAAAATGACAAACAATAAAATAAAGTATGTTAGACAAAGACAAGTAATAAGAACTCGAGATAATCACTGTAATTTCAGTAAAACAGTTAAGAAAACAACAATATTTTTGTAATTAACTGTGAAAAATGTCAGAGAACTTTACGAGCTAAAGATAATCACTGTAATTTCAGTAAAACAGTTACAAAATGTACACAAAATCAACAATATTTTAGTAATGTAACTGTGAAAAATGTCAGAGAACTTTACGAGCTCAAGATAATCACTGTATTTTCAGCAGAACAGTCACAAAATCAATACAAAATGAACAATAAATTTGTAATTATAGCTGAATCTAACCATGAAAATGATTAAAAAATACAAAGTAAAAAATGTTAGAGAAGAACAAATACGAACTCGAGATAATTGTCATTGAAAAGGTCCTCTCCATCTTCTTCCTCTTCCACATCAGCATCATCTGGATCATCTCGAATAATATCACGATCTACAGAAGCTTCATCTTCTTCCGAGTAATTTTGGCTAGTGTTGTACGGAAGCTGATCGGTGTTGAATCCTACCGAAGTCGGAGAATCAGGCGTAGACGGTGGATTACCGTTTCTGTGATCGGAGGATGACGGAGAATCCGCCGGACGGCGGCGAGGACTGTCGCCGTTGGAATCATCGCCGGCCATTTTTGCTTTCTCGGTTTTGTTGCTTTACTGGGAGTAGTGATTTGTAGGGTTTTGGGTGAGTGAAGAGAGTTGAGGGGATGGTTTATATATGGTGGTTTTTTGGCGGGAGAATTTGGCGCCAGAAATAGGAGTGGTGGGCCCAAGTTTGTTGGGCCGGAGTTGGAAGCTGACCCGGTAAGAGACCCGTTTTGTACTGGTATTACTGTGGGCTTCTTTGGGCCTTAATTTAACCATATAAAATAGAGATAATTACGACCCAATAATAAATTTTGAAAAAATAACATAAACATACACATAAACTTACGATATTTATACAAATTTCCAACCTTACTAAGTAATTAAAAAATGCAACAAATTGTGTATCTTCGTTGATGTACCGGGAGCTAGTTATGTATCTCGACAGACCCAAAATCAAAAAGAGTATATCGGGAGCAAAATACGTATCTTCGTTGAATGTATAGAGAGTTAATTATGTATCTCAATAGATCTAATATCGGTATTTTCAGTAGAAACATTTTGATTGTTAAATTTAGAGCTATAACTATGGCCAAAGTTGCTACGACACACTTCAACTTTGCAAGCGTCCTATTACCCTATAACTAAAATTTTGGTTCAAACCTAAAAAACAAATCGAAATTTAATTTTGATTTCAGTTTTTTAGTTTTTCGGATTGGTTTCGATTTCAAATTTTAGAAATTCGATTAAATGGTTTAGTTTTCATTTTTCAAAAAAAAAAAAAAAAGTTAAACTGAAAAACTGAAATTGTATAAATAATGTATATATTATTGTTATATATATTCAGTATAAATATATAATAAGTAACCCTATTCTTACGAGTTACGTCCCTAAATTCATGTCTTGTGGTATTGTTATGGGGATTATTAGAATTTGTAGTCGTAGACTCATAGTACCTGTATCATCAACATGTTTGCTTGGTATTTTATGAGGAATCGACATAGATGTACAACATTTCAAAACCAGTCATGACAAAGAAAGACTCACAACTTTAATATTCGAAATGGAAATAAAAATCCGAAATAACCGAACCGAATGTGTAGAAACTGAATCAAACCGATTTTTTTTTTGGGTTTGGTTACGGTTTTCATTTTCGTCAATCCAAAAAACCAAAAAATCGAACTGATATAAAACAACAATCAAACTGAATAAATTTTTTAGCTGACGTAACATCTTTGATAGAAACTTTGCCATAGTTTGAAGGGGTATTGGATGCTTATCTCTTAAATTTAATTAGTATCGGCTTAGTGTTCTATTATGCATGAATATCCAATACTCCCTCCGTTTAAAAATGAATGATCTACTTTCCCTTTTAGTCAATTTTTAAAAAAGTGTCCCCTTTCCTTTTTTGACAATACTTTAATTTCAACTTTCCACATGACATGTTTAGGACCACTAGATTAACGGGCATTTTGGTACATCTGAGACAACTTTAATTTAAGGCCATAAGATTCAAAAGTCTTCTATATTTTTTTAAACTTTGTGCCAAGTTAAATTACGTCATTCTTTTTTAAACGGAGGGAGTATTAATTTTTACCACCAAAGGATGTGGTGCAGTGGATTAGGCTGATCCTCCCTTTACCAGAGGTCTCGAATTCGAGCCCTGGATATGAAAAAATATCTTTGGTAGGAAGCGCTATCCCCGAATGGGGCCCTACCCGGCACGAATCCGAATTAGTAGGAATCCAATGTGGGTACCGAACACGTTATGAATTTTAAACACACACATGCATGCATGCAGTGTGTCATGAATGGTCTTCCTTTATTAATTCTCATTAACAATTGCAAAATTTATTTCTAATGAACTTTTTTTCCCCCTTTTCTTCCTTTCTTTTGCCCCTCTCTCTCCTTCAACTTCCACACTTCACAATTCTCATAAATTACAGAATAGTCAAGTGTACGTAAGTATTTTCGTCCACTCCGTGCATTTCTCTAGTCTTTTCTTGTGAGACTTTTGAATATTCAGATCTAGGAGCATCTGTCTATTGGTTTATGAAAAGTCTCCCTAATTCAGCTCACTTGTCATAGATGCTGCTGCACAAGGCGTGCAACCAGCAGATCAAATTATTTTCACAGATGTTGCATGCAATAAAACAAGAGCACATCATGAGGCTCAGCTCCTTAATTGGCTGATCTTTTCCTTGACATCTAAGAAGATTAAGAATATTTGACTGTTATTTCCTTCTACGGGTACGCAGAATCTGTATATGTAGAACAACAACTTCAACTTTAGTTCTATATTTAAAAACAAGAACACAATGAAGTGTAGTAAATACCCTCAACACAAGATCAAAGTGATCTTTCTAAGAGGTGTATTTGAATTTTAGAAATAAAGATGAAAACAGAAATGACCAAGTTGTCCGAATTTATGGACTTTCCTTAAGGAAATAATTCCCCTCACTGTACCCGAAGTTGCGGAATTTTCCTCCCAGGATAAAATGGCCAAACAAACCAATTGTAGCGGTATCTCAAACAACTGGAATATCTTCGAACACACAGAACGTTTTTATTGATCACACAGAGTAATTTTGAAGTCAGGAAGAATTTTGTATTCTGAAAATTTCGTATCTAAACCTGTGAATGAAAGCAGGTTTATATAGTCATAACATGCCTCTTTGAAAAGGTGACATTGGTTCAATTAAATGGTGTGTCTTTTTTGGAAATTCATGTCCGTTCATCCAAAGAACGGTGGCACCAGTTCGATGAAGTAGTGCATCAGTTCGAAACATTGTTTCGAATTCTGCATGCATGTATAAATGGAGGTTCGAAACACTGCAGGAAAAAAAAAAATTTTTACTGCGTTTGCATTTTTCCTTTGGTATTTTTCGGAATTCAAATAAAGTTTGTCCAAAAAGATAGATCTCATCGATCGAACGACGTGTTCATTATTATAAACACTCCAAAGTTTCCTTGTCCCACCAATATGGGAGAGACTTGGTGAACTTTCCAATTTTGGGAGTACACTTTCCAAATTGGTGTCTCCTTCCCTCCACCATTTTTCTCTTCATTTTCCATTCACACTATCTTCCCACTTTGAACCCAACATTGACGTCTTGTCTTTTAAGATTCTAGTTCCATTCATCTCTTGTTCTTGAATTTCAACATTGACGTCTTGTCTTTCAGTTGATATTGTGCACTGATCAATCCATGGTGCTGCTTGTTTCTTTGCTTGAAATAAAGATGGTCATTTACCCAGGGGCGTGGCTTAGTGGTCATGAATGCAGTGTGTTACGCATCATGAACTCTCGGATTCAAATTCTCAGCAAATTAGCTAGGTGATTTCTTCCCATCTATTTTAATTTAGTCTTGATATATAGAGTTACTTGATACCTATTGATGCCTGTTGCTGGTGGGAGGTGGCAGTACTTATCCCGTGGAATTAGTCGAGGCACCCACCGAACATCACAATTATATAAAAAAGGAAAGAAAAAGAAATAAAGATTGTCATACAAGTTAAAGCATTCATAATTTATGTTCTGCTTGTAAGAAAATGCATTTGGATATCTCCATATCTTAATTTTGAACCAGATAGAGTTACAGGCTTTTAAGGATACATCGACTTTCATGTTGATTTTATTCCTTTTAGGTGGTGTTCACTGAATTTTGTTTACTTTACATTTTGCAGATTCTTGAGTTTCATCAACGACGTCTACCAACTTATTTTTTTAATATGAAAAATCAACTCAAGAGATATTTATTATTAAATGACTAAATAAAGTGTGTATCAAATTTAAATTTTAAAAATAATAATTAATAAGAGTAATTTGATAAACTAAAAGTCTAAACTATTTTGAAATGACGAGAGTAAAAAGACACTATCTTTCATTAACTATTCAATTCTTATTTAATTGACTATTGGTCTTTCTAGTTTCTTTGTCCTTTGAGTTTCTTCTCTTTTTTGGGATAGGAATATAGTAATATTATTTAATCTTGCATTTGTCTTTTAAAATTCATTCACTTAATATCTAAACAGCCTACATTCACCATTGCATGCATGGTCTAATCTAGCTGTCCTTATGGAGAGAAGTGATCTTGTCAAGGCCTTAAGGGTCTACAAGGTATGAATACTCATACCTACATTGCTTCTTTGTTATTAGCATTATATATAACCAAACACCTTTAACTTTGCCTCAGCTGACAACTTTGGAAATGCTCATTTACACATATCAACTTGGTTTAACTTGGCCATGTAAACACACTTTTCTGGATGTGCATTCTCAAAGTTAAAGTATTAACGGGGCTAACTTAAACCAAATTGAGGTGTCTATATGTGCATTATATTCTTCAGTTGAGGCTATGCATTTTGTCTTTGTTATTAGAGTAATCATGTTTGATATGGCCTCTTTTTGTGGTTTTAATCCTCTCTAGGAAACAATCAAGTTAAAACCAAACTGCTCAGTTGCTTATCTTGGCATGGGAGATGTATTCAAGGTAAAGTAGTCCTCCTGCATTGTGCTACTAACAGTGGGGATTTCAGTTATAGAACTCAAAATATAAAAATAGTAGTAAAATTTTAAAGTAATTTTAACCTTGTATATGTTGGGTTATTGGGTTTTTTCCCCTTTCTATGTGGATAAATGAAGTCCAATTTGGACCAATCAACTTTTGCCCATAGGCCCATTACTATGGGGCATATATATTGATCTTTTTACGTCTTATTCGCCATCACAAAAAAAGAGTTTTTTCAGCAGCCAAAGAGAGACAAACAAAGCTGATTTTCGCATCTAAATTTCAGCCACAGCTATCAACTTCAAATTGCGATTCCCGCTTCGTTTCTTCTCCGATTGAGTTGATTTTTGGACTGCTTGTTCCTCTCATCTCAATCTTTGATTAGGAACTGACGGAGCTTGATTTGGTGGCCTGTATCTCCTGTTCTTCATTCCCGAACAGTAGCTGCGTTTTTTGTGCTTTCACTCCTTTATTTCTCTAGTGTTTGGTGATGTGGTTTATGTATGGTTTCTTGTTGTTTGACACTTGTTTTGTGGCCATTTTGGAGAACAATATTAATCCTATTTGGTGATTATAGTGGAGGTTTGGTCCCGTGGTTTTTTACTCTTCACACCGAAGGGTTTTCCACGTAAATTTGGTGTCTTGTGTAATTGCCTTTATTCTTGCCCTATCATATTTGTGTGGTAATTCATTTTCTTCCATATTACTTTGTTTTGCTTGGTTTGCTTGTCTCCTCTTAGTTCAAATTGGAAGGGAAAGTTTAGACTTGGGTATTCTTCCGCTGCTACCCTGTCGGGCTCTTTCATAGTGCCTCTGTCTTTCCCAACAAAGTGGTATCAGAGCGTTGGTTGTTATTGATTGTTGATTTGAATGATGGAGGCAAATATGAGCAAGATGACGTATTTGAATGGTAGTAACTATCATACTTGGAAAGGCAAGATGAAAGATCTTCTATTTGTCAAGAAAATGCATCTACCTGTGTTTGCGTCTACTAAACCTCAATCCATGACAGATGAGTATTGGGAATTTGAGCACTTACAGATTTGTGGTTATATCAGACAATGGGTTGAAGAAAATCTTAGAAATCATATTATGAATGAGACACATGCAAGAAGTTTGTGGGACAAGCTCGAGACACTTTATGCTTTGAAGACTGGCAATAACAAGTTATTCCTGCTTAATCAATTGATGAATATCAGGTATAAAGAGGACAACCCTATTTCTGATCACATAAATGATTTTCAGGGTGTCCTTGACCAGCTGTCCGGAATGGGTGTAAAGTTCGATGAAGAAATTTAGGACTTTGGCTTCTTAATACTCTGCCAGACTCTTGGGAGACTCTTCGAGTTTCTTTGACTAATTCTGCTCCCGATGGTGCTGTAATTATGGAATATGTTAAGAGTGGTGTCTTGAATGAAGAGATGAGAAGAAGATCTCAGGCTCCATCTTCTTCATCTTCACACTCTGATGTATTGGTTACTGAAGAGAGGGGGAGAAACAAGTCCAGAGGTCTGAATGATAGAGATAAAAGTAGAAGAAAGTCAAGGTCCAAATTCAAGAATGTTATATGTGACTATTGCAACAAAAATGGACATATCATGAAATATTGTCACAAGCATAAGAGAGATATAAGACGGCAAAAAAAAGAAGGCGATAATGAAAATCGTGTTGCTATTGTTGCTAATGATGATCTTCTTGTTGCTTGTGGTGAGAATGCCATTAATCTTGTTCGTGATGAGTCTAGCTGGTTTGTGGATTCTGATGCTACTTCTCATGTTACGCCAAAGAAGGAATTATTTTCTTCTTATACTCCAGGTAATTTTGGAATGTTGAAAATGGGCAATAATGCTGAAGTTAAAGTACTTGACATTGACACTGTTTGTTTGGAAAGTAACAATGGTTTCAAACTAGTTCTCAATAATGTCAAGCATGCTCTAGATGTTCGCTTAAATTTGATTTCTGTAGGGAACCTTGATGATGAGGGTTATGTTAACACCTTTGGTGCTGGCCAGTGAAGGTTTACTAGAGGTTCGATGATTGTGGCTCGAGGTGACAAGTTATCTAACTTGTACGTATTTTAGGGCTCTACTTTTAGAGGCTTGATAAACTTGGTGAAGAATGATACTTCATCAGAGTTGTGGCATAGAAGGTTGAGTCATATGAGTGAGAAAGGGATTGATAGTTTGGCTACGAAAAATTTGTTTTCTGGAGTGAAACAAGCAAAGTTGAAGAAGTGTGTTCATTGTTTAACCGGTAAACAGAAAAGAGTTTCTTTTCAGAGTCATCCGTCTTCAAGAAAGCTCGATTTGCTGGAGTTGGTGCATTTTGATTTGTGTGGTCCTTATAAAGTAAAGTCTCATGGTGGTGCACTTTACTTTGTGACATTTATTGATGATCATTCTCGCAAACTCTGGGTATTTTCTTTAAAGTCCAAGGATCAAGTACTTGATGTGTTCAAAGATTTTCAAGCCTTGGTTGAGAGACAGACAGGGAAGAAATTGAAATGCATCCGTTTTGATAATGGTGGTGAGTATATTGGTCCTTTTGATAGATATTGCAGAGAGCAGAGTATTTGGCATCAGAAAACTCCTCCAAAAACTCCTCAGTTGAATGATTTAGTAGAGAGGATGAACAGAACTCTAGTTGAGAGGGTTAGATGTATGCTTTCAGATGCTAAGCTGTCAGGTTCCATTTGGGCAGAAACACTTAATACTGCTGCTTATGTTATCAATTTATCTCTTACTGTTGCTTTGGATGGTGATGTCCCTGACAGAGTTTGGTCTGGTAAGAATGTTTCTTAAGATCATCTTAGAGTCTTTGGGTGTAAAGCTTTTGTGCATGTTCCTAAGGATGAAAGGTCAAAGTTGGATGTTAAAACTAGGCAGTGTATCTTCATTGGTTATGGTCAAGATGAATTTGGCTATCGTTTCTATGATTCAGTTGAGAAGAAACTTGTTAGAAGCCGTGATGTTGTGTTCTTTGAAGACCAAACAACTGAAGATTTTGACAAAGCTGAGAAGGTTGATTCTCAGAGTAGTGAGAGTCTAGTTGATGTTGATCCAGTTCCTTTGACTACTACTCCCGAAGAAAATCTTCATGATGATGAAAATCAAGTTGATAATGAAGATGATGATCATGTTCAGAATGACCAGCATGATGTTGTTGATGCTCCAGTGCAAGTTGATATGGTTTATCAACAACCAGTTGTTGATGTTCCAGAGAGTTCTCTCATACGGTCTACTAGAGAGAGAATACCTTTATCTCGTTATTCTCCCAATGAGTATGTACTCTTGACTGACGGGGGAGAACCTGAGAGTCTTGATGAGGCCATGGAAAGTGAAGAAAAAGAAAAGTGGTTTGATTCTATGGAAGATGAAATTAAATCTTTGCATGATAATCATACCTTTGATTTGATTAAGCTGCCTAAAGGCAGGAAAGCTTTGAAAAATAGGTGGGTTTTTCGGGTGAAGCAGGAAGATGGTAACCCAGTTCCACGGTACAAGGCTAGATTGGTTGTGAAGGGATTTAACCAGAAAAAGAGAGTTGATTTTGATGAGATATTATCTCCAGTTGTGAAGATGTCAGACATTCGTGTGGTTCTAGGCTTATCTGTAAGTCTAGATTTAGAGGTTGAGCAAATGGATGTTAAAACTGTTTTTCTCCATGGTGACTTAGATGGAGAAATTTATATGGAGCAGCCCGAAGGTTTTGAAGTCACGGGAAAGAGAATTATATTTGCAAATTAAAGAAGAGTTTGTATGGTTTGAAACAAGCTCCTAGGCAGTGGTACAGGAAGTTTGGTTCCTTTATGAGTCAGCAAGGCTTCAAGAAGACTACTTCAGACTATTGTGTTTATGTACAAAAATTCTCTGATGGTGACTTTATTATTGTGTTGCTTTATGTTGATGACATGCTTGTTGTTGGTCATAATGCTTGCAGGATTCAAAAATTGAAGCACGAGTTGAGTAAGTCTTTTTCTATGAAAGACTTAGGACCAGCAAAGCAGTTTCTTGGCATGCAGATTGGTCGTGACAGAAAGGCCAAGAAGTTGTGGTTATCACAAGAGAAGTACATTCAAAAAGTACTTCGAAGGTTTAACATGGACAAGCTAAGGTTGTCAGTACACCTTTAGCTATGCACTTCCAGTTGAGCACGAAGTAGTGTCCTTCCAATGATGATGAGAAAGAAGATATGAAGAAAGTTCCTTATGCTTCAACTGTTGGTAGTTTGATGTATGCAATGGTTTGAACAAAACCGGATATTGCTCATGCTATTGGTGTTGTTAGTCATTTTCTTTCTAATTCGGGAAGAGAACATTGGAATGCTGTGAAGTGGATTATGAGATATCTTTGTGGCACTTCTAGTCTGAGTTTGTGTTTTGGTACAGGGAAGCCTATTCTTTGTGGTTATACTGATTCAGATATGTCCGGTGATGTTGATACTCGCAAGTCTACTTCAGGGTATTTGGTTACTTTTGCAGGGGGAGCTGTGTCTTGGCAATCTAGGTTGCAAAAATATGTTGCTCTATCTACTACAGAGGCTGAGCTTATTGCTGTCGTTGAAGCCTGTAAAGAAATTCTTTGGATAAAGATATTCTTGGGGGAACTTGGTTGTGCTCAAGAGAGGTATGTGCTTCATTGCGACAGTCAAAGTGCCATACATCTTGGCAAGAATTCTACATTTCATGGTCGGTCTAAACACATTGATGTGAGATACCATTGGATTCGGGATGTGTTGGATTTTAAGTTGCTTGAACTTGAGAAGATTCATACGGATGATAATGGTTCCGATATGATGACTAAAGCTTTGCCAAGAGGAAAGTTTGAAGATTTTTGCATGATCGTCGGGATGACGATCTCCTCCACATAGTTGGGAGGGGGAGAATTGTTGGGTTATTGGGTCTTTTTCCCTTCCTATGTGGATAAATGAAGCCCAATTTGGACCAACCCACTTTTGCCCATAGGCCCATTACTATGGGGAATATATATTGATCTTTTTAGGTCTTATTCACCATCACAAAAAAGAGTTTTTTTAGCATCCAAAGAGAGACAAACAAAGCTGATTTTCGCACCTAAATTCCAGCCACAACTGTCAACTTCACACTGCGATTCCCGCTTCGTTTCTTCTCCGATTGAGCTGATTTTTGGACTGCTTGTTCCTTTCATCTCAATCTTTGATTAGAAACTGACGGAGCTTAATTTCGTGGCCTTTAGCTCCTGTTCTTCATTCCCGAACAGTAGCTGCATTTTTTGTGCTTTCACTCCTTTATTTCTCTAGTGTTTGGTGCTGTGGTTTATGTATTGTTTCTTATTATTTGACACTTGTTTTGTGGCAATTTTGGAGAACAATATTGTAAATATTTGGTGATTATAGTGGAGGTTTGGTCCCGTGGCTTTTTACTCTTCACATCGAAGGGTTTTCCACGTAAATTTGGTGTCTTGTGTGATTGCCTTTATTCTTGCCCTATCGTATTTGTGTGGTAATTCATTTGCTGCCATATTACTTTGTTTTGCTTGGTTTGCTTGTCTCCTCTTAGTTCAAATTGGAAGGGAAAGTTTAGACTTGGTATTCTTCCGCTGCTACCCTGTCGGGCTCTTTCATAGTGTCCCTGTCTTTCCCAACAGTATACTATATGGTACACTATATGAGTGTAGTTTTAAGATGAAGGAAATTTGGATGAACCTCCTTGCGCCGTCCTAGCTTGGCTCATGCCTACAAGTTCTTGGGCGAGAATACAAAGGTAAGAATCTTCTTTGCATTTTCCAGGAATTGGGAATGCCCCAGAAGGCCATTGTGTGTTACCAACACGCAATCCAAGCACGACCAGACTACGCGATGGCTTTTGGTGAGACTCCACTTTTCGTCTATTGAGTCCCATATGAAAATGAACTTTCTATATGATCTTGGTCAATCCTCACCTCTTGAGCAATCTTTGCAGCCAATTTGGCTGATGTATACTATGAGTAAGGAAATCTGGAAATAATGGCAATACGTAATTACAGGAGAGCTTTTGCCCGTGATGCTGAATTCTTTCTGGTGAATAACAACCTGGTACTTAGTTCATAAAATTCCTATCCTACATTAACATTTTCTTTTCTATGTCAATTCTTTATGCTTTCCAAAATTGTTGCTTGTAGAGTAATGCTCTAAAAGAAGCTGGTAAAGTGCAGGAAACAATTGATTGCTGTCATGTAAGTTTGTATCGACTGGTCATATTATTTAATTTCTTTGTTGTTTATCCCTTTGTCCTAACTTATATGACACTTTTCACTTTTTGAGAGTCAATTTGACTAATCGTTGGAGCTTTCAATTGGACTAGATCAGCGAAGTATTTTAAGACTAAAGTTAAGATGTTAAAAAATTCTGTGATAATTTCTGTAAGCTGCAATTCTTTTCATGTCAAATACGATGAGAAAGTACATTTTAAAATGTCGGTCACATAGTTTGAATCTCGAGAAGTGAAAAGTGACCACACAAATTGAAATGCAACAATGCCTATCTAATGTTTTCTCAACCTTTCTGGTGGATGCGTGCAGCAATTCCTCTCTCTTCAACCAGACCATCCGCAAATACTATCCAATCTGGGATGCATTTATATGGAGCAGTAAGATTTTGCTTCGTCGTAATGATTCTCTTCTTAACTATATATTTCAATCTAGAATTTTCAGGAGCTACAATTCCTATTGTCTAGGAACATGATGAGTACAACTGCACAATGTTTTAATGCGAGTTTATCTGTTGCTCTTGCTTGCACGATAAGGTATTGTCGTTAAGGTTTACAAGATTCAATCTAAGTAATGATCCATTTTATACGTAGCACAAATATCATCAAAAGCATGAAAAATAGCTTGGAGTTGCAATTAATTTGTCATGGTTTGGTGTTCCTACTTGTCAGTACTCAAGGATTCCCTGAGTAAGAATCCTCCGATCATCTCTCTTGTTTATAATGCTTTGGTATTTTGTGTAGTGACGACGTTGAATCAGCTATAAAAAGCTATAGACAAGCTTTGATGCTATGTCCTGACTTCCCCAGAGCAACTTGTCATCTCTTCGACACGTTACAGATGCGTTCAGCCCTTTATAGGAATTACCGATTTCATTCAGAATTCATGTCATGCTCTGTTTGCTTAGTTCTAATTTTAAGTTTCTTGGTAGATTTTTCGTATTTTTGCTAGTCTTACTTACTAGTCTGTTGCCAAGTGCTTCTTGTGCGTGAGTACACATAAGTGCATAGTTAATTTTTCCGTTTTAACTATATTGTATGCAGTGTGTCTGTGATTGGAATAACCAAGAGGAGATGTTTATTAAAGTTGAAGGAATTCTAAGAAGAGAGATTGAGGTATTACATCTATTATTAGACCATTACAAGATGGCTTTTCTACAATGACCTAAAAACTAGGTTCACAATCAAATATTTATAGATATTTGGTAAATTTCTTAATACATAGTTAAGGTTCAGACATAAGCTACTGGTTTCATTGGAATTCGTAGGCGAGACTCTGGATCCGCCCCCACTTTGTTGGCTATCTTTTCATCATAATAATACTTATTACTATATTTTCTTTGACATTGTGCCCAATCACATACATCTTTAGATGCCCTTTATTCCAAGTGTTCAGCCTCTCCAAGCAACTGCATACCCTCTTGATCCAATGCTTTCTCTAGATATCAGGTGAGGACTTATATATTGGACCGATCACAAGAATTTAATGATGTGAGGTCGAGATACTGACTGTTTCTTTTGCCTGTACAGTCGCAAGCATGCCGAGTACTTCTCTGTGATAGCGGCTTGCTACTCACTTTCTCCGTTCACCCATCCACCACCGCTGCCAATAAAGTGTGGTGATAGGAAAGACAGACTGAGGGTTGATACTACCTCCGTCTTAATTTATTACATTCTCCCTTTTAGTCAGTCGCAAAGTGAATGAAACGTTTCTTTATATCTAGTAACAATTCAACATTAAAACTTCTCTATAGCTTGTTTAGTCCACAAGTTTCAAAAGTTTTCCTTTTATTCTTGAATACCATTACATAAATTGGGACAGAGGGAGTAATATTTATGTGTTGCTAAGACTGACCTCTGCCATAGGCTCTTCATGAATATTGCCTGCTGATAATATCTCTTAACGTATCTAGATACGTAAGCAGTGATTTTAGAGATCACCCAGTATCGCATCTGATGGGTTCAGTTTTTGGGATCATGACAGAAGGAATGTTGAGGTTTGGATAATTTGTTCCCTTTTTTCTTCGATCTTTGGTACCACAGGTTGCTTTTGTTCTTCTTCATGCTAAATCTGCAAGTACTTTACCTAGGTTTTCTGCTATGCTCTATGTCCAAATGACGGTTCAGAGTGGGGGATTTGCATCCAGTCTGAGGTAGAGCATTTTATTGATGTGTCGTCCTTGTCATTTGATGCGACAAGAAGGAGGATTAAGGAGGATCGATATCAAAACTCAATGAAATCTGCATATAGCAGAGGAGGAGAAGAAGTAGAGAAGAGGATATTTTTGTTATGAAAAACTTGCTGATTGTTCTTCTCAAGCTAGACTATATGTAGCACTAGATCAACTAGGACAACTGTCAATTCAGCTGAGTGCTAACTGATTATCAAGTCATGTTCTAGTGACAGCTCATGTTTGTTACAACTGTTTTTCTCAACAACCATCTAACTAACTACTACTCTTAACTAATTATCAATATTTCAATACTCCCCCTTAAGCTGGAGGGTGAAAAATGTCTAGAACCCCAAGCTTGGACAACAAAAAATTATGTTGAGCTATTCCTAGTCCTTTGGTCAACAAATCAGCCAGCTGAAACTTGGTGGATACATGTAATGGATGTATAAGTGCTTCCTTAAGTTTTTCCCTGATGAAATGGAAATCGATTTCGATATCCTTGGTGCGTTCATGAAAGATCGGGTTCGCAGCAATTTGCATAGCTGCCTTACTGTCACAATAGATGTATCAGTGAATGTGACTGGCATAGTTTCTTGAGTAAATAAATCAGGAACTTGAGTATGTTGTTGAATAGTGTTGTTCTTGACCATTGAGTGATCATTGACCTGCAATGGTGTGACGGTGAACATAGCTGCATCACCACCATCCTGTGCTTCAGCTTTAAAAGGAAAAACTAGTTCTTTAAATGTCACATCTCTGCTTACAAACAACAATCCAGTTCCTAATTCACATAATTTGTATCCTTTTTTATTTTCACAGTAACCTATCATGATTGCTCTTCTTGCCCTCTCTTGGAACTTGTCACCTTTAGGCAAAACACTAGCATAGCAAAGACATCCAAAAACTCTTAGGTGATCAATCTTAGCAGGTTTTCCATCAACATCTCATATGGAGTCTTACCATCTAGGACCGAGGAGGGCAGTTTGTTAATAAGATACACAACAGTTCTTATACATTCCCCCCAGAACCTGATGGATATCACATTCTGAAACTTCAATGCTCTTGCCACCTCCAAGATATGTTTTTGCTTTCTTTCTACAGTCCCATTTTGTTGGGGTGTATAAGCACAACTAGTTTGATGAATAATTCCATTGGATCTAAACAAGTCGGTGCATCGAGAGTTAACATCTCATATGGAGTCTTACTATCTAGGATTGAGGAGGGCAATTTGTTAATAAGATACACAACAGTTCTTATACATTCCCCCCCAGAACCTGATGGGTATCCCACTCTGAAACTTCAATGCTCTAGCCACCTCTAAGATCTGCTTGTGTTTTTTTTCTACAGTCTCGTTTTGTTGGGGTGTATAAGCACAACTAGTTTGATGAATAATTCCATTGGATCTAAATAAGTCAGTGCATCGAGAGTTAACAAACTCTGTACCATTATCTGATCTAAACACCTTAACACATACACCACTGTCCCACAACGGTGGGTTAAAGGGTCCTTGGTCTCCTTATATGGTCATGGGCCTAATTCAACCTCAAAAGCTAGCTCATGAGGGGAGGATTTCCCAAGACCATATAAGGAGACCAATGACCCTTTAACCCACCGATGTGGGACTCCAACACCTAAGACGGGAGGGGGCCTAACATCGGAAACAATGAACTGGGTGGGCCTGACTCTGATACCATGTCAAAACTCTATGAAATCTGCATATAGCAGAGGAGGAGAAGAAGTAGAGAAGAGGATATTTTTGTTATGAAAAACTTACTGATTGTTCTTATCAAGCTAGACTATATGTAGCACTAGATCAACTAGGACAACTGTCAATTCAGCTGAGTGCTAACTGATTATCAAGTCATGTTCTAGTGACAGCTCATGTTTGTTACAACTGTTTTTCTCAACAACCATCTAATTAACTACTACTCTTAACTAATTATCAATATTTCAATAATCGAATACAAGTTCTTATAGATCTTAATGGTTATATCAAGGTACTGGTTGAACTTCATCCTTATCAATCTTGATTCGGTTACTTTGTGTTTTGCTTTTATTGCTGTTTGCCTACCCAAAGACAATCATGCTCGAAAATTATACACCTTTACTGTCCGTGAAGATTTGATTAGCCTAACTATACACCATTACCTAACTATACTGCAAGCCTGTGAAAAGTTCTTATGAGGTTCACATTTGTTGGTCTATATTCTTTATACTGTGGTTCTGCATTTATTGTTTTATATTATAAGCAACATTACGCGTGTTACCTCTTCGAATCTGCTGTTTAATGTCCACATGCTTCAATTTTCCTTCTATGCTAAAAGATTTTTGTGGATGACTTTGTTTATCTAACATAAATCAGGGGGGGGGGGGAGACATGATATATTTGCCATGCAACCAGCTCCAATCCAGGTTTCATACTTGGGGTTCCCTGGAACCACGGGGGCAACGTACATAGATTATTTGGTTACAGATGAGGTAATTTGCTTGCTAGTGACACTTTCGATATTATATTTGCTGTTAAACTTCGTCTTTATGGGGTCTTTTTGAGTGTAATTTCCCTGCATGCAGTTTGTTTCACCTATGAAGTACGCACACTTTTACTCGGAGAAACTTGTACATCTTCCTCATTGCTATTTTGTCAACGATTATAAGCAAGTAAGTTGGCCATAGTGATTAATACTTTAATTAGCAATTGAGAGAAAGATCTGAGCTTATATCTACGCTGAACTATTCTAGATATTGTTCGTTGCTGATGAGTCTCTTGCTGTTCTTTGTAGAAAAACTGTGATGTGCTATATCCATACTGTCAGCCAAAACATTCTGATTATGGTCTGCCTGAGGATAAATTCTTAATTATTTGCATGTTTTAATCATCTTTGCAAGATGGATCCCGAGATTTTTATGACATGGTAGTTACTAGGACTGATTTAAATTGGTCAACTTCACAAGCACTTGCTATAAAACTTGTTGAATTGGTATGTTGCAGGTGCAATATCCTTAAGCGTGTGCCAAATAGTGCGCTTTGGCTTCTCAAATTTCCAGCTGCAGCAGAGAAGAGGCTCCGCACATGTAAGTGTTTTCTTCCACTCCGTGCATATCACTGATTTTCTCTTGTGTGACTTGTTGGTTTATATGAATTCTTGCTAATTCAGCTCACTTATACAAATGCTACTGCACAAGGCCTACAACCAGACCAAATTATATTCACAGATACTAAATCGAAATAAGAGCATATCAGGTGCAACTCCTTGGCTGATCTTTTCCTGGACACGTAAGAAGATTAAGACCATTCATCATCTTCTCTTGTCAGGAATATAGTTCCTATTCATTTCACATTCTTGGATTAGGATTTTGTTTAATTTTTCCACTTATAGGCTGGTCTACCCATGATAACCCTTCCCCTTGAGAAAATGGCTACTAGAGTTGCTGGTTCCCTGTGTTTGGCCACAAGACTTGGGGATGAGATGATTGTCAGTAGGTATGACCAACAACAACATACCCCGTATAATCCCACTAGTGGGCTCTGGGGTCGAGGACAAGTATTTTATGACCGATATCTTTATATATCATCAAGAGTAGTTGTTTTTTTAACTTTCTTTCCTCAATTCCATTATTTTTTGGTTCACTGAATTTGGTTTACTTTTACTTTTTGCATTGCAGTATGAAGGAATATGAGGAGAAGGCAGTGTCATTGGCACTAAATCGTCCAAAACTCCAAGATCTCACCAATAGACTTAAGGCTGTGCGCATGAGCTATCCTTTATTTGATACACCACGCTGCGTGTTGGGTACGATGTAGTTTTGAGGATTGACAAACTGAAAAAGTGATTTGAAACATGTCAGTCAAGCTGGTTCACAGACGCAGTGTCTCATGTAGCTGAAACTTGTAGCAAAATCATCGATGATTAAAGACAAGGGTGGAAGAAATTAAGAACCAGGTGAGTGGTTAATTCTGATAAACTCAAGAAAATAAACATATGCTAATTTGAAGAAGTTGAATTTGATTCAAACACTTGATGATAAGGGAAAGAAAGTTGAGTTGAAAAAGGAGTTCTATGGAAAAGAGTTTCACTTCTGAGCATATTCTGAAGAGTCCTATGTATAGAAGGAGAAAGATTCTGCAGATTGAAGAAGTCTACGCAAGATAGGAAATATACAAATTGAAGGACTCATTGTTAGATCAATGAAGTTTTTGAGGACTGACACATGAATGGACCATGTTACTTGAGTTGGTCCAAGCATAGGAAGACAGGTTTCAGGTTTCACTGATAGATGCAGACAAACATTGCTTAAAGTCAGGAATGAATGAGCGAGCCTAATTCTGATATACTCAAGTTACTTATCACGTGAGAAATTGAAGAAGTTGTGGTTGAGTAAAATACTTGAAGATAAGCTGATTTAAAGAGTTGGAGTTTGACTACAACACTAAGGAGACAAGAGTTGGAATTGAAGAAGGAGTCTCACTTGAAGTAGAACTCTATGTAATGAGAGTTCTGATTAAAGGATGCGTTTGAAATAAGGAATGACTCTTTGGAGAGCTGTGCTTAAATAAAAGATATATTATTCAGAATAAACTACGCACTTACAGAGAGAGAAAAGGCTAAACACGAGCAAATTGAGAAAGTTTATAATTGAGAGAATTCTAACTGAAGATTCAAGTGTTGCCAGTACAAAGGAACAGATTGACGAACCTGTTTCACAGGACCGAACTTTACAGTTCATGAGTCAGTTTAAATGTATTGTTCTTATTGAGTTGTAATTTATTGCTTTCCTAGATTGATTGTTTAGGAACAATACTGAGTTGAGTTAACTTCAACTTTGGGATAACTCGAAGTGGGTTCAACAGTCAAGGGTGATTGTTGAGTTATAGGAATTAGAGTTTATGATTCTTAGTTATTGAGGTATAAGAATTAGAGTTTATAATTCCTAGTTGTTGGTTATAAGAGTTTTGTAATCATTCGTTGTTGAGGCTCAGAGTTATTTAGTGAAGTTGGGGTTAAATCCTGTAGAGGTACACAGGTCGTGGTTTTTTTACACCTTTTTGAGCCGGGTGTTTTCTATGTAAAAATCATTGTGTTCTTTACTTTCTATTTTACTGCTTCCTTGGAACACGTGCGGTAACCTATTCCATCCATAGGCAACTCTTACATTAAAGTCACTAGTTAGTAGGGCACGTACTCTAACACTGCGTGAGTAATCAAACATTATCAGATTTACTTAATGGAATGTACCTTGCTATGTTGCTCCGACTCTCCAAAAATGCAGCCTGGTATCAGATCCTCCAAATAGTAATGCATTTTTGGAGAGTCTGAGCGACACAACCTTTCTGATCATACTCATATTCTTTCTCCTTGCTTTTTCAGGTTAAGAATCTGGAGCGTTCTTACTTTAAGATGTGGAATCTCTATTGCTCCGGCAAGCATCCTCAGCACTTTAAAGTGTCTGAGAATGATTCTGAGTTTCCTTTTGACCGCTAAATGTGGAAGAAAGAGAGAACAAGATCGAGAAAACCTTAAATCGCTATTTATTTTGCAGTATAGATTACTGCATTTTGGTGTTTTGGTGAATTGACTCAGAATTTCATCTCCATGAAAGTTTGTTAGTTGCTCAAGGGTTAGTGAATGTCAAGAGAAGGCGGAATCAAGTGCTACACTAAACTATAGTTTTGATATTTTCAGCTCATGATTTTATGCAGGCTTCAAGTGCCCCTAGTAATAATTCGACTATATCTAGCTATTTGATCCTTTAGTTTAAATATTTGATTTCTTGAGGTACTCCTATTAATCTCTATTGTCTAAAGCTTATGTGGGCCTATATAGCCTTGGACTTTCGCATTTCAATAGTGGGAATCGTTGGCTTTTGGAGTGTGATTTTCTTTAAGGTTGTGTCAATAGTCGCCCATCACCCTCCATGCCATCGTACCTCGGATGAAGATGTTGGTATGAAAGTGTTCGGTTGGGAATTGAGATTAGCAATGCCTAGCACACAACCATAAATATTGCTATATGCAATCTAGTTGGCCTATACATGTTTGGATTATGCTGGTCCCCTTTGCCCTCCATTCCTCGTATGGAAGAAAATAGTACTCCCCATTTGTCCTAGCGTAATGTATATCTTTTTAGAATGATATTAGCTTGTGTTACTAGTTTTACTTAAATTATATTATCCTCCAATTGAAGTTTTTCTTAAGGAGTGTACAAAATAAAACATTAAGAATAAAATAGACCAAAGAGGGTAGATATATAGTAACGTTGAATTTCGTGTGTTTATTTCTTGGTCTCCTAACGAAAATTCTGGTAAATGGTAGCCCCCTTGCTCTTCATTTCCTCATATTCTCTCCAGTTTGTCTTGGTCTAGCTCCATTTCCTGGTCTAATCAATTCTAAAAAAACTTGACACTTTTATGAAAATAGGATAGTAGCACTACTTTTTTGGTTGATTTTATTCCAAGCGTAGCACCATATGAGAAGCTCAAATTATGGTTGGTGTTCTAAACTCTGCTAGATTAAGGGGGAAAAATTAAAATCAAATAACAGCTAGGGATCGGAGTCTATTGAAAATAACCTCTTTGCCTCAAGGTTTACATACACTCGACCATTTTTAGACACTACATGCATGATGATGGAACTAAATTGGATATGTTGGTACAAATAATAGCCAAACATAACATAAAACTAATTGCCTTCTATGACAAAAAAAGTAATAGGTAGTAAGAATCTTTTGATGAAAAATTACACGATTAGAATTATTTTTATGTATATATAGTACTAATGAATCCTCTTTTGGATAGAAAATTTCTAGTGAAATTTTCAACTCTATCACTAACAGGTATATCTCAACAAAATAACTAAAAAAACAACAAAATGCAACCATAATTTATCTATAATAAAAAACATATCAGGTATGTCATTCATCGATTATTGCATTACATGGTACACAGCACAAGTGACTCAAAATAGGTTACAAAAGAAAAATGCTAGTACAAAATAAAGGACATCAAAATTAGATTTAACATCATTTTAACCATTAGCAACCAGTAGACACTTTTAACTTTTATCCACTATTAATCAACTAATCACTAGTATCACTTAGTTGCAGGAGAAGGAGATGGTGAAAAATTAAGCAATTTTTTTTCCTTCTCCCAAGATTTAACAATTATAACAACATCAAACATTTTAGGCTTACCAGATGATGTTGTAATAGCAGATATTTTAAGGTAATATTTAATACCAGAAACAACTTGTTTTTCTGCTTCAACAACTTGTGAAAAACTCAACAAACCATTACTATCTTTTTGTAAACTTCAGTTGTGTTCTGTTGGTGTTTGTCCTGACTTTCTTACCATAATTGGATTTTCCTTTGGTACCATAATTGGGTTTTCTTTTAGGAAAAGGAAAACATATTCTCCATATTTGGCTAATCCTTATTCTTATAGGAAAAGGTTATAGACTCTATAAATAGAGACTTCTTTCTTCTAGTTTTGTAGCATCCACAATGTAGTCCTAGGGGTTTGAGAGTTTGGGGGGAGACTTTGTGAGACACAAGTGTTGCGGGATCACTTGTGTGAGCCTCTTTTATTCTGAGTGAATTGTGTGAGGTTGTCTCTCTTGATAATTTATACTCTCCTCTATATAGTGGATTGCTCATCTCCTTTTGTGGATGTAGGTCGATTGACTGAACCACGTTAAATTATTGTGTCTCTTTTGGTGTATTTCTCGTTTGTCTTCTTATTTGGTGTCTTTCGAGGTTTGCTTTACTAGCTTCTGCTTGACACCTAATTATTTTGATCCCAACAAGTGGTATCAAAGCGTTGGTTGTTGTTGATTGTAGATTTGAATGATGGAGGCAAATATGAGCAAGGTGGTGTGTTTGAATGGTAGTAACTATCATACTTGGAAAGGCAAGATGAAAGATCTTCTATTTGTCAAGAAAATGCATCTACCTGTGTTTGCATCTACTAAACCTGAATTCATGACAGATGAGGATTGGAAATTTGAGCACTTACAGGTTTATGGCTATATCAGACAATGGGTTGAAGATAATGTTAGAAATCATATTGTGAATGAGACACATGCTAGAAGTTTGTGGGACAAGCTCGAGACACTTTATGCTTCAAAGACTAGCAATAACAAGTTGTTCCTGCTTAAGCAATTGATGAATATCAGGTATAAAGAGGGCAGTCCTATTTCTGATCATATTAATAATTTTCAGGGTGTCCTTGCCCAGCTGTCCAGAATGGGTGTAAAGTTCGATGAAGAAATTCAGGGACTTTGGCTTCTTAATACTCTGCCTGACTCTTGGGAAACTCTTCGAGTTTCTTTGACTAATTCTGCTCCCGATGGTATTGTAACTATGGAATATGTTAAGAGTGGTATCTTGAATGAAGAGATGAGAAGAAGATCTCAGGCCTCATCTTCTTCATCTTCACACTCTGATGTTTTGGTTACTGAAGAGAGGGGGAGAAACAAGTCCAGAGATTCAAATGATAGAGATAAAAGTATAAGCAAGTCAAGGTCCAAATTCAAGAATGTTACATATGACTATTGCAACAAAAAAGGGCATATCATGAAATATTATTACAAGCATAAGAGAGATATAAGACAGTTAAAGAAAGAAGGTGATAATGAAAATCGTGTTGTTGTTGTTGCTAATGATGATCTTCTTGTTGCTTATGGTGAGAATGCCATTAATCTTGTTCGCGATAAGTCTAGCTGGTTTGTGAATTCTGGTGCTACATCTCATGTTACGACAAAGAAGGAATTATTTTCTTCTTATACTCCAGGTAATTTTGGGATGTTGAAAATGGACAATAATGATGGAGTTAAAGTACTTGGCATTGGCACGATTTGTTTGGAAAGTAACAATGGTTCCAAACTAGTTCTCAATAATGTCAAGCATGCTCCAGATGTTCTCCTGAATTTGATTTCTGTAGGAAGTCTTGATGATAAGGGTTGTGTTAATACCCTTGGTGCTGGCCAGTGGAAGCTTACTAGAGGTTTGATGATTGTGGCTCGAGGTGACAAGTTGTCTAACTTGTACATATTTCAGGGCTCTACTTCTAGAGGCTTGATAAAGTTGGTGGAGAATGATACTTCATCAGAGTTGTGGCATAGAAGGTTGAGTCATATGAGTGAGAAGGGGATTGATAGTTTGGCTAAGAAAAAATTTACTTTCTGGAGTAAAACAAGCAAAGTTGAAGAAGTGTATTCATTGTTTAGCCGGTAAACAGAAAAGAGTTTCTTTTCAGAGTCATCCGCCTTCAAGAAAGTTCGATTTGCTGGAGTTGGTGCATTCTGATTTGTGCGGTCCTTTTAAAGTAAGGTCTCATGGTGGTGCACTTTACTTTGTGACTTTTATTGATGATTATTCTCACAAACTCAGGATATTTCCTTTGAAGTCCAAGGATCAAGTACTTGATGTGTTCAAGAATTTTCAGGTCTTAGTTGAAATAAATACAGGAAAGAAATTGAAATGCATCCGTTCAGATAATGGTGGTGAGTATATTGGTCCTTTTGATAGATATTGTAGAGAGCAGGGTATTCGGCATCAGAAAACTCCTTCAAAGACTCCTCAGTTGAATGGCTTAGCAGAGAGGATGAACAGAACACTAGTTGAGAGGGTTAGATGTATACTTTCAGATGCTAAACTGCCAGATTCTTTTTGGGCAGAAACACTTAATACGGTTGTTTATGTTATCAATTTATCTCCTACTATTGCTTTGAATGGTGATGTCCCTGACAGAGTTTGGTCTGGTAAGAATGTTTCTTAAGATCATCTTAGAGTCTTTGGGTGTAAATCTTCTGTTCATGTTTCTAAGGATGAAAGGTCAAAGTTGGATGTTAAAACTAGACAGTGTATCTTCATTGGTTATGGTCAAGATGAATTTGGCTATCGTTTCTATGATCCAGTTGAGAAGAAACTTGTTAGAAGCCGCGATGTTGTGTTCTTTGAAGACCAAACAATTGAAGATTTTGACAAAGCTGAGAAGGTTGATTCTCAGAGTAGTGAGATCCTAGTTGATGTTGATACCGTTCTTTTGACTACTGCTCCTAAAGAAAATTTTCATGATGATGAAAATCAAGTTGATAATGAAAATGATGATCATGTTCAGAATGACCAGCAATAAGTTGTTGATGCTCCAATGCAAGTTGATATGGTTGATCAACAACTAGTTGTTGATGCTCCAGAGAGTTCTCTCAGACGATCTACAAGAGAGAGAATACCTTTATCTCGTTATTCTCCCAGTGAGTATGTACTCTTAACTGACGGGGGAGAACCTGAGAGTCTTGATGAGGCCATGGAAAGTGAAGAAAAAGAAAAGTGGTTTGATGCTATGTAAGATGAAATTAAATCTTTGCAAGATAATCATACCTTTGATTTGTTTAAGCTGCCTAAAGACAGAAAAACTTTAAAAAATAGGTGGGTTTTTCGGGTCAAGCATGAAGATGGTAATCCAATTCCACGGTACAAAGCTAGATTGGTTGTGAGGGGATTTAACCAGAAAAAGGGAGTTGATTTTGATGAGATATTTTCTCCGATTGTAAAGATGTCATCCATTCGTGTGGTTCTAGGCTTAACTGCAAGTCTAGATTTAGAGGTTGAGCAAATGGATGTTAAAATTATTTTTCTCCATGGTGACTTAGATGAAGAAATTTATATGGAGCAACCCGAAGGTTTTGAAGTCAAGGGAAAAGAGAATTATGTTTGCAAATTGAAGAAGAGCTTGTATGGTTTGAAACAAGCTCCTAGGCAGTGGTACAGGAAGTTTGGTTCCTTTATAAGTTAGCAGGGCTTCAAGAAGACTACTTCAGACCATTGTGTTTTTGTGCAAAAATTCTCTGATGGTGACTTTATTATTGTGTTGCTTTATGTTAATGACATGCTTGTTGTTGTTCATAATTCTTGCAGGATTCAAAAGTTGAAGCAAGAGTTAAGTAAGTCTTTTTCTATGGAAGACTTAGGACCAGCAAAACAGATTCTTGGCATGCAGATTGTCCGTGACAGAAAGGCCAAGAAGTTGTGGTTATCACAAGAGAAGTACATTCAAAAAGTACTTCGAAGTTTTAACATGGACAAGGCTAAGGTTGTCAGTACACCTTTAGCTATGCACTTCAAGTTGAGCACGGAGCAGTGTCCTTCCAGTGATGAAGAGAAGAAAGATATGAAGAAAGTTCCTTATGCTTCAGCTGCTGGTAGTTTGATGTATGCAATGGTTTGCACAAGACCGGATATTGCTCATGTTGTTGGTGTTGTTAGTCATTTTCTTTCTAATCCGGGAAGAGAACATTGGAATGTTGTGAAGTGGATTATGAGATATATTTGTGGCAGTTCTAGTCTGAGTTTGTGTTTTGGTACAGGAAAGCCTATTCTTTGTGGTTATATTGATTCAGATATAGCCGGTGATGTTGATACTCGCAAGTCTACTTCAGGGTATTTGGTTACTTTTACAGGGGGAGTTGTGTCTTGGTAATCTAGGTTGCAAAAATGTGTTGCTCTATCTACTACAGAAGCTGAGCTTATTGCTACCATTGAAGCTTGTAAATAATTGTTTTGGATGAAGAGATTCTTGGGGGAACTTGGTTGTGCTCAAGAGAGGTATGTGCTTCATTGCGACAGTCAAAGTGCCATACATCTTGGCAAGAATTCTACATTTCATGGTCGGTCTAAACACATTGATGTGAGATACCATTGGATTCGGGATGTGTTGGATTCTAAGTTGCTTGAACTTGAGAAGATTCATACGGATGATAATGGTTCCAACATGATGACTAAAGCTTTGCCAAGAGGGAAGTTTGAAGATTGTTGCATGATCGTCGGAATGGCGGTATCCTCCACATAGTTGGGAGGGGGAGAACTGTTGGGTTATTGGGTCTTTGTCCCTTCCTATGTGGATAAATGAAGCCCAATTTGGACCAACCCATTTTTTCCCATAGGCCCATTACTATGGGGCATATATATTAATATTTTTAGGTCTTATTCACCATCACAAAAAGAGAGTTTTCAGCAGCCAAGGAGAGAAAAACAAAGCTGATTTTCGCACCGAAATTTCAGCCACAGCTGTCAACTTCAAATTGCGATTTCCTCTTCGTTTCTTGTCCGATTGAGATGATTTTTGGACTGCTTGTTCCTCTTATTTCAATCTTTGATTAGGAACTAACGGAGCTTGATTTGGTGGCTTGTAGCTCCTATTCTTCATTCCCAAACAGTAGCTGCATTTTTTGTGTTTTCACTCCTTTATTTCTCTAGTGTTTGGTGTTGTGGTTTATGTATTGTTTCTTGTTGTTTGACACTTGTTTTGTGGCCATTTTAGAGCATAATATTGTAACTCTTTGGCGATTATAGTGGAGGTTTCGTCCCATGGTTTTTTACTCTTCACACCGAAGGATTTTCCACGTAAATTTGGTGTCTTGTGTGATTACCTTTATTCTTGCCCTATCGTATTTGTGTGGTAATTCATTTGTTGTCATATTACTTTATTTTTCTTGGTTTGCTTGTCTCCTCTTGATTCAAGTTGAAAGGGAAAGTTTAGTGTTGGGTATTTTCCGCTGCTACCCCCCGTCGGGCTCTTTGATTATGTGCCTGTCTTTCCTAACAGATCCTATGGCAGAGGTCAGCCTTAGCAGCACATAAATAAATTTGCCTGAGTTTCTGATGAAATAAATTTGCTCCAACTTCTTCATTTAGTTTTCAACAAGTTCAATCTCCATCTCCAAAATCTCCTCCATTAAATCATTGTCTCTACACAGAGTAACACTCTGATAAAATTTCTCAAACTAAAATCTTCATTATCGTTAAATAGGTTGCGACTAGAACTTAATCCGCCAAGATGAGCACCCAATTTTAACCTTTCTCTGATACCACTTGTTAGGAAAGACGGGCACACAATCAAAGAGCCCGACGGGGGTAGCAGCGGAAAATACCCAAGACTAAACTTTTCCTTTCAACTTGAACCAAGAGTAGACAAGCAAACCAAGCAAAACAAAGTAATATGGCAGCAAATGAATTACCACACAAATACGATAAAGCAAGAATAAAGGTAATCACACAAGACACCAAATTTATGTGGAAAACCCTTCGGTGTGAAGAGTAAAAAACCACGGGACCAAACCTCCACTATAATAACCAAAGAGTTACAATATTATACTCCAAAATGACCACAAAACAAGTGTCAAACAACAAGAAACAATACATAAACCACAACACCAAACACTAGAGAAATAAAGGAGTGAAAGCACAAAAAATGTAGCTACTGTTCGAGAATGAAGAACAGGAGCTACAGGCCACCAAATCAAGTTCCGTCAGTTTCTAATCAAATATTGAGATGAGAGGAACAAGCAGTCCAAAAATCAGCTCAATCGGACAAGAAACGAAGCGGAAATCGCAATTTGAAGTTGACAGCTGTGGCTGAAATTTAGGTGCGAAAATCAGCTTTGTTTTTCTCTCCTTGGCTGCTGAAAACTCTCTTTTTGTGATGGTGAATAAGATCTAAAAAAGATCAATATATATGCCCCATAGTAATGGGCTTATGGACAAAAGTGGGTTGGTTCAAATTGAGCTTTATTTATCTACATAGGAAGGGAAAAAGACCCAATAACCCAACATGTTCTTCAACACAATATTTTCCCAATTCTTGAATTTCTTTATTGGTTTTCACATCTTTGATTTGTGTTCTTCCACCAACTTTTCCCCCTAGTGAGTATGATGGGGTTGTAAAAGATAGTGTGTATATGAAGAGGAGAAAAAGGATTGATGAGAGGATTTTTTTGCCATTTTAAGAAGTTTTATTTTATTTTTTATGGTGAAGAAAGGAAGAAATGGGGAAGTTATATAGGAGTTTTTGCTTTGTTTGGTGTGACAGTAATGACTCAGAATTTTCAATATTCGAAACACATAAAGGAATTAGAGGAGGCAACATGCATAAAAGAATATTTTTTAAGATTTTAAAATATAAAAAAATAAACACGTAAAAGAAATTAGAGGAGTCCAACAAATATAAAAGAATAATTTTAATTATATATAAATAATATATATTAATTAAAAGATTCGAATAAACCTCTATATCCTACGTGATTCTGCCCATTAGAACACGTATTATGGGTGGTGGCTATTAGGACTCTTAGTCATTTGTATCTATCTCTTGTATAAATTGTATTTATCTGTAGAGGATAATGTAATTATCTCTTCACAAAGTTTTCATTATTTATATAAATACAGAGGCAAAGCTCTAAGTGTGTCGAGCCATTTTACAAATATATTCTCATGGTATCAGATAGCCAAAGATCCATCTAATTTTTCTTCGCACCAAACTTTTACTTCATGAGCAAAGGTTGCAGCGATTTAAGGACCTTGACTCCGCCAACTATGCACCAAGCATTTGCTGCACATTCTGTTTCTCCAACTACTCCTCAAGATTCTAGCACTCAGTTTGGTAATCATACCGGCTGTGGCCGAGGTCGATCTTCTTCGTTCAGAGGTCGTGGCTTTAACGGTCGTGGGCAACAATCACAATTCAATTCCAGCAACCATAATACACGCATTAGCACAACTGGACAACCACAGTTAGGTATTGGTGGTACTTACCCTGGCTCCTATAATTCTCATTCTGTAAGTACTAATTCACCATCCATGTGAGTGCTTGGTTCTCACCCCTCTACTCTTACTTGTCAAATTTGTGGATCCCTCGGACATACTGCCTTACAATGTACTAATAGGTTTAATCATGCTTTTGATGCTTTTGTTGCTAATGATCTTCCTAAGTCTTTTGCAACCATGTTTGTTGGTGAAACGAATGATGCTACTTGGTACGTAGATTCTGCAGCATCTGCTCACATGACTCCATCTAAAGGTAATCTTTTGCACAAAACTCCATACACTGGCCATAATCGTGCTTTAGTTGGGGATGGAAAATTGCTCAATATTAGTAATATTGGATATACCTAATTACCGTCTACTTCCCGTCCCCTTCATTTGCGTTCTGTATTTCATGTTCCTCAATTAAAACATAACTTAATTTCAGTCAAAAAGTTATGTGATGATAATAATTGTGTTGTTAATTTTGACTCGTCTTCTATTTCTGTTAAGGACAAAGCCTCGGGTCAAACTCTCTTTCGGGAATCCAGTAAGGCGATGTCTATCCTCTTTCATCCAAGTCATTGTGCTCTCATCCTCAAGCTTTAGTTGCCGTACAATAATCAGGAGACGTCTGGTATCGTCGTTTGGGTCACTGTGAAGCTCGAGTCTTAGATAGTCTTAGAGACAATAATTATATTCGTTTGCTTAATCTTTTTCAAAATAAGTGTGTTTCTTGACGATTAGGAAAGGCACATCGTTTGCCATTTCATTTAGTAGAACATTGTAGCTTTTTTCCATTGGAGATTGTTCATTTTGACGTTTGGCAGTCACCGGTGTTATCTAATTTAGGTTATCAATATTATGTTATTTTCATTGATGATTTTTTCAGGTTCACATGGCTTTATCCCATGAAACATAAATCTAAAGTTTTTACTCATTTTTGTGCCTTTCAAAAATTAGTGGAAAACATTTTCAACACTAAAATCAAAAGTTTTCAAAGTGATGGAGGTGGGGAGCTCGATAACAAAGCCATGGTCTCACACTTTTCTGATTTTGATATTATTTTTCGTAAGTCATGTCCTGATACTCCCCAACAGAATGGGGTAGCAGAAAGAAAGCACCGACACATTCTTGAGATGGTACAGACTCTTCTCACAGATGTCGCAATACCATCTAAGTTTTGGGTTGATGCTGCGTTTTATGCAGTTTACACCATAAATAGGTTATCGTCCCCAGTTTTACAAGGAATTTCTCCATTTGAGAAACTTTTTCAAACTCCTCCAGATTATGATTTTCTCAAAGTGTTTGGTTGTGAATGTTTTCCATATGTATTGTCTCGAAATTCAAATAAGCTTGAACCTCGTTTAGTTCGTTGTGTTTTCTTAGGCTATGCTTCTAATTATAAGGGATATCGTTGTTTGGATCCCAAAGTAGGTCGTGTGTATATTAGTCATCATGTCACTTTTCATGAATTAGCTTTTCCTTATTCTGAGTTATCTCGTGATCCTTCTATATCTTCATCTATTCAATCTAACCCTCTTATAGTCATTTCACCCTCACACCCGCATGTGTCTAATACAGTTTTTTTCCCTCTAGGACTCCTATAGATTCTTCTACAGGCTCTTTAGACATTTCTACTGACCCCATAATTCAGTCTCCTAATGTAACCCCCTCGGTTGAGACATCTCCTGATAGGTCGAGCTTACATGTGTCTCCTACTATTCCTTCTCCATCCAGCTCTGTTGTTTCCGCTTATCCTATGCAAACTCGCTCCAAATTTGGAATTTCTAAGCCTAAAATGCTCTTTTCCCCAAGTTCAATCGTCTCTGACATCGAACCTTCATGTTTCTCTCAAGCAGTAAAGAATCCAAAATGGAAAGCAGTCATGGCCAATGAATTCAATTCTCTTTTGGAAAATCAAACTTGGGTTCTTGTCCCTAATAATTCTAACATGAACTTGGTCGGTTGTAAATGGGTTTATCACATTAAATATAATTCGGATGGTTCTGTTGAGCGATACAAAGCTCGTTTTGTAGCATAGGGGTTTCACCAACAACCTGTTATTGACTATCATGAGACATTTAGTCCCGTTGTCCGTCCGACTACAGTGTGTATTGTCCTTTCTCTTGCCATCTCTCTTTCATGGTCAATTCGTCAACTAGATGTTAAAAATGCATTTTTACATGGTGTGCTTCGTGAAGAGGTGTTCATGAAACAACCGCCGGACTTTTTTCATCCTGACTATCCTCATCACGTGTGCAAACTAACCAAAGCCATTTATGGATTAAAACAAGCTACTCGAGCTTGGTTTCATCATTTTAGTACATTTCTTCTAGCTCATGGTTTTATTTGTAGTAAATCAGATTCTTCTATGTTTATTCGTAAGTGTTCATCTGGTACTCTCATTTTATTGCTCTATGTTGATGATATTATTCTTACTGGAAGTCATGTTTCTCTAGTTGATAATTTCATTCGGTGTCTTTCACGTCAATTTTCCATGAAAGATCTTGATGATCTTCATTACTTTCTTGGTGTCCATGCTACCCGTACATCTGAGGGTCTTCATCTATCTCAACAAAAATATGTCTCTGATTTGTTGGTTAAGTTTCATATGCACACTTACAATCCTGTTCGCACCCCATTTGCTTCCCGAACTTCGCTTTCTCTTATGGATGGTGAGTTACTTTCAGATTCTACTGAATATCGGAGCATGGTAGGTGAACTTCAATAATTAACTTTGTCTCGTCCTGATATTGCTTATGCTGTAAGTGTTGTCTTGCAGTTTATGCATGCTCCTCGTACCACTCATCTGCACTCTGTGAAGCGTATTTTCAGGTACTTGCTGGGTACTATTACCCATGGTATTTTTCTCAAAGCATCTTCACCTGTTTCTACAATGGTTGCCTACTCTGATGCCGATTGGGCTGGTTGCCCGGATAGTCGACGTTCCACTACTGGATTTGTTGTATTTTTGGGTGATAATCTTATCTCTTGGCGTGCAAAAAAGGAACCAACTGTCTCTAGATCCTCTACTGAAGCAGAGTATAGGGTGATTGCCTACACTGTTGCTGAAACTACTTGGATTCGACATGTTCTTTCTGAGCTTGATGTATTCCTTTGGGCACCAGTTCGAGTGATGTGTGATAATGTTAGCTCTACATATATGACTCGCAATCCGATGTTTCATGATCGCTCTAAACATATTGATGTAGATTTTCATTACGTTCGTGATAAAGTTGCTCAAGGAGATCTCGTTGTTTAATATGTGCCCACTCGCTTACAATTTGTTGATATCTTCACAAAAGGACTATCTTCATCTCAATTTTGTTTTTTACGAGACAATCTGTCCGTTATTTCTGTCCGTTCAGATTGAGGGGGCGTATTAGGACTCTTAGTCATTTGTATCTATCTCTTGTATACATTGTATTTATCCGTAGAGGATAATGTAATTATCTCTTCACAAAGTTTCCATTATATATATAAATACAGAGGCAGGGCTCTAAGTGTGTCGAGCCATTTTACAAATATATTCTCAGTGGCAACATGTACATGAAGCTGCGTATTTTATGAAGCATGCAGTGGGCAGAAAGAGACCAAATAGTCTGTTTCTGGTGTTTGTTTGTTAAATTACAATATTAGGATTTACATAAGATATATTCGTAAGTAATTGACAAAGTTTATACAATAAAAATACTTTACACTAATTATTGTGACGTTATGATGTATGATAAGAGAGTGAATATATCGATTAGGACGGATTGAAAAAATCGACAGACTTTTAGGTTTGACAATCTTTCGAGAAAGGGCACCATCTATATCATATGTATAAAATCTTTTACGAATCTTTTTTATTGAAATGTGAAAAAATAAATAAAAGGTTTATAAAGTATAATATAAATTTACGTGATATGTGTAACTTTACGTTTGATGATAACATAGCTCAAGTGACAAATTTGTTAAGTTTATTGGGGAAAAGTAGATAAAACATGTCATGAATTGGGTATGAACAAATATGGTATCAGAGTCTAATACTTATTTAGTATAGTGGTCTCATTGAGGGTGATGAGTCCTTAAAAGGATTATATTGTATGTGATGCTAATTACATAAGGCTAGTTAAGGTGACCAAATTAAAAAGACTAACAAGATTAATGTTTAGATTGTCAAGATTTTGAAGAAGAAATGAAAATAACACTTCATGTGAATCTCATAACAAAATGAAAGGGGAAAATGAAGAGCTTGATGAGGTATAACATAAATTAATATGCACGCTTTGAAGCTTGATGATAGCGTGATCGAAAATAATGCAAAATTTATTTGTTCAAAATAATAGTGCCTCAAATTTGTGGCAATTATCCTAAGTATGTTGTTTGATACGATGATTTGAGAAAATAGGATATAATATTACCAGTGTAATTGATCATACTCTTTGATGAATAACTAGATAATAATTGAAATTGAACTATTTGCTAAATGGGATTAGCTATTGAAAAAGACAATGTAAAAGGTAGTGTTCGTATATATACATACTCCAACATTCTTGTGGAGAAAAAAAGATTTTTTTTTTTTTTACCTTTGTGCTAACTATAACTATAAATTAAAGAAAAGTACTCCAAGGCAAGTTAGAATGAATCCTATGGAATGTCGAATTCATAATATTCAAATTCTGAATCCTTAAATATCTTTAGTTCATGTACTTCTTCTTTATGTATAAGCTAATATTCCATTCTATGAATTGAGGATGTTATATTTGCTCATAAAAAGTAACGGAGGGATCATCTTTGTATTGGTAAATATGTTCATGACACCCATTAATGGTATGATTATATATTAACATGCATGGTTAAGGTTTTTCATTCATTATTAAAATCTTCGAGTTCAAGCTATTCTGTCTTCAGTGGAAATTAACCATGCACAAGGGAGTTTTGACATAACCGATAAAGTGTGTTGTGATTTGATCAAGAGGTCACGAGTTTAAGACGTGAAAATAATTTCTTACAGAAATACAAAGTGAGACTATTTATAATAAATCCTTGTTATATGACGCTCCTTCAAATTCGATGCATAATTAAAACTTTAATGGATCATCAATCAAACTTTTAAAAGAAATTTGTTATGCGAATTCGAATTTATCGAGTTAAATTCGGGCCACAAAATGCCAAGAAAATGTGCTAGTGGCTGTCTGTCTGGCACTCACTCTTGGCTTTTTATCCCTATGTTTTTTTTTTATATGTGAAATAAGAATTTAAGTTTTGTGCATCGTTAGAGTATAAAATATTTTATACTATCAGATAATTAAATTTTATTTGTTGATTACCTAGTTTTTTTTATTTTGATTTTTACCTAAATAATTGGGTAACCGGTAATAGCAGTTCAACTTAACTGATAGTGTAAAATACTTTACACTAACGATACACACAACTTAAACTCGTGAAATAATGCTAATCTTTCTTGGCCATATCTATACTATGGATAGCTAAAAGTATGGACAAAAGTCAATTGTCATTTCTACTTTTACTAATTTTGAATGTTATATATGGATTGTTGTATACCATTAACTCGTCTCTTAGCTTAGGTCATTATACTGACTTTCATGACCACAATATTTAGGTGCACATTACTAAATTATATTATTACTTCCAAGTTTTAGTACTTTGTTAATGGCATTACTACAATATTAAATATAAATTTGAACTTGTCATATCCAATCATGCTGCTCGCGATAAGTGGGAGTTGCTCGAATGATAAGCACCTCACTTTTAATTCAAAAATTGTAAGTTTAAATCATTAGAGAAGCAAAAAGGATGGAAGTTCCTAATGAGGGATATAAAAAGGGGAAAACATCGGGTGTGTTTTGGTATGATGGAAAATGTTTTCTGAAAAATATTTTTCTATTTTTCCTTGTTTGGTTATAGTCAAATATTGGGAAAATACTTTTCAAGATAACTCATTTTCCTCTATTTGAGGGAAAGAAAGTCATTTTCTGGAAAATGACAAATGTGACTTATGATGCCCCCACCCCCACTCCTCTTCCCCCCTCCCTCAACAATACTCATATTCACATTTCTCAAAAAATTTACATTAATCGAAAATATTTTTCACTGTGTTTTGCTTCAATTTTTCACTGCTTGAAATAAAAAATAGTGAAGCCCGAATTTTTTCCTTTTTCAATGTTCGTTGAATGTATTGTTATTTCCATATGCATAGAGGAAGACTTACCTATGTAACTTTTGCTTATTGCATATTTCATTTTGTCATCGATGTAGCTTGTTTCACAAGGTTGAATAAGTTTGTCGTTCCGTTGTATTTCTATTGATTGTAGTATCTTGAGATTGTCCTAACAAAATGTTGAAAAGTGTCTCCTATATTTGCTAATTAGTAGTTGATTAAATTTTGTGATTGTAATATTTTAGTATTCGATATTGATATTATTTGTGTAGACACCTAATTTTGTCCCTCCCGAAGTCTAATTTTATTCATTTTTAGTTCACCTTACCATGTGTCCAACCCCATGTAATTATATCCCACAAAAATACAAAAGAAAAAAAAAATACCTCTAACTAATTTATCTTATCCTAACAACCTACCCAATCAAAAGCTTTCACCTACCCTAACTACCCATATGATTTCCCCCCTCCCCCCCTCCTTTTTCTTGTCCACAAAGAAAGAATATTTGGGGGACCCACCAAAATTCCCACATTATAACAAATTCATGTCCATTATAAAAGAAAAATTCTAAGAGGAAAAGGGGCTCATTCTTTGATCATCATTTTCTCCACAATAACAAGAATCACCAAATAATCTTTCCTCACAAGAACAAGAACAACAACGAAAAAAAAAGAAAAAAGAAAGTAACCGGTGAACAGTAACCTGTGAATAGTAACCGGTGAACAATGACCGGTGAACAGTGACGGCGTGAAAAGTGACGGTAAACGGGTCATTATTTGTCGAGTTGGATTGTTGGTGTTAAGGTTCGGCTCGAGGTTTTCAGGTGCGGACTCTCTTTATTCGAATAACATTGAGTTTGAAAGCTTCAAATTTAAGGTCCAACTCTATCTCTTCTAATTTTACTTTACTATACGTGTTTGATTTGCCTGATGTGTGGTTGAATTTTGGTGACATTAATTTGGTGTTCGATTTCATTGAATAGATGGTTGTGGATTGTTGAGATGACTGTCTTGAATCGTTGAAATTTGGTATAAAAAATGGAATGTGGGGTTGGATGGTAGGAATTGATAAAGAATGAATATTGTTTTGATTTATTGTCGTTGGTTATTTTGAAGCAAATACGAGTGTTTGATTGGGTAGTATCATGATGCGCCGATTGGTTTAGGCAAACGTAGTTTGGGTAGGCAAAGTTTATAATTTGTGATTTTATTGAACGTTTGAAATATTGTTTGAATGATTGAAATTTGGGTGAATGATTTGGTTTTCTCGTATTGAAAAAATGTATTTATTTAGCCGGGGAATGCCCCGAGATCACTTGTATTTATTCACGGGGGAATGCCCCGACGTATCATGTTGGCGAAAAATGATCGTGATGAAGGCCCGCGGCGTCGGGTAAGGCATTGAGGCTTAATCTAGAATTAGTTTAGACTAGGATTTATATTTTTGTATCTTTCTATTTTTGGACTGTATAATTGGACTGGACTTTATATTTTTGGATTGTTTTGTTTTGTTTGATTATTTTTGCATGCCTCTTGTGTGGTTTATACATTTCGTAATGCCAAAATAGTTGATACACTCTACCAAGCGTTGATACACTCTACCAAGCTAACGTGGTTGAACCACGGGATCGAGAGGTGTCTAACACCTTCCCCTCGGTCAACAGAATTCCTTAGTCGGAGTCTCCGTTCGCAAACCAGTTTAACGAGTCAAATGGTTTTGAAAAGGATTTTCCAATGGTGACTTGGCACACCAGATTATGCCAAGTGGCGACTCTGAATAAAAAATGTAAATAATCCATTTTCAAAACAATTTTTCATCTTTGTCACTTTAATAATAAAAACCCTTTCGAAACTTACAATACATTAATTTTTGGAGTCGAAAAAGGGGTGTGACAATTTGCGATGCTTAAATTAATTCTTACAAATTGTTGAGTTGCTAAAGGTAATGATATACTAGTTAACAGTTAGTAATATTCTCTAAAAAATATTTTTTCACTCACCAATCAAGCACTAGAAAATATTTTTCTAAAAAATATTTTCTACTCACCAACCAAACACCATAAAATATTTAAACATGAGAAAATAAATAGAAAACCAACTTATTTTCCAAAACTTTTTCCAGGAAAACATTTTCCATGGAAATATTTTCCATCGTACCGAACACACCATCATGTTGCTCCTTTTTTCCTTAACAATTACGAACCATGTATCTTGTATATGTAAATTTTATCACGATAAAACACTAATTAAACATCCATAAATCGTATATTGAAATCGAAACTCATGGTATTGTAGTTCAAATATGATATCTAGATTATCGATTTCGCAGAAAATTAAATATCATTCACTTAATTGTATTATTACTCTTGTATCAAATTATTCAGAACTTTAATAGGAATATCGTAGTCTAATGTCAAAACATTAAATATTACTATATTTTGACAAAAACCCTTCTTTACAAAAATAGAATTCTTTTTCCACCATCTAAAGAAAACTTACCATTCCTAATTAAAAGAGGACAACCCAAAAACTCCAAATAGAATATTCATTTATTTTAATAAACTATAAATATAGGAAGTCCGTAATTTATCAAAATCTATTACTACGTGTAGGAAGTCCATAATTTGATTCAAACATTGTGGTTTGTGTAGTCCAAGTGAAAAACAAACATTAAAATTTTTCTTTAAATTAAATGCACATATGGAAAACTTACAATGATGAAAGTAAGAACTCTTATGGTTACAAACAACTTTTTTGTTGTCATTGCAGTTGACGTGAACCTTTTTTTTCGAATAATAGAATTATTGAATTTTGCTTTTGTCTATTCGAAATTGTGGTAGTTTATATTTATCTAGAATTATTTGTTGCGGAATTCATAGATTGTGGTGATTTTTGTTTTTCGACAACAATTGATGATTTATTGAAGTTGCTACTAATCTCCGACATTATGATTGGTGAGTAATATATATACCATTGATTATATTATATTCATTTATCTGAATCTAAAATTTTATATGATCAAACTCAATGACTTAAATTTTCAACAACCGCCAATTATTACGCATAATAGAATTATGCTTAAATTTAATTTTGAGATCACATAATTTTTCAAATTAGCTAAAGATCAAAGGAAAAGAAATTGATGATTTTTGTGTGATAATGAATTATGATCTCAAGAATGTCATTCAAAATTTGTTCTAATCAAAGAGACTATGATTTGGTAGACAATCTTTCTTTTTTAATAGTCATACTTTATTTTTCTTTATTTTTGTGCTTTTAATTATAAACTAAATAAATCTACTGTATAATTGCTACCTTAGTAAACCAACATTTAATTAGGTTTAATCCATGTAAATTATTATCGTATTATTTTATTTTAATTTACAGGTGGTAGATGAATGTTGATTTACTTTAAAAAAAAATTGTTTGTAAAATTTAAGTTTAATTGTATTGTTTGATATCACTTTTATTGGATTATTTTGTTGTAGTTTACGGGTGGTAGATAAATGTCGGTTAGTTAGGTTTTGATTGTATTGTTTTGATATCTCTACTTTGAGAATTTTTTTACGTAAAGGTTAGGTTTAATTGTATTATTTTGGTATCTCTATTATCATCTTATATAATTTATAGGTGGTAGATGAGTGTCGGACGACTTTGAGAATTTTTTTATGTAAAGGTAGATTTAATTGTATTGTTTTGATGTCTCATTGTATTGTTTTGTTGCAGTTTATAGATGGTAGATGAATATCGATCGGCTTTGAGAATTTTTTTCGGTAAAGGTTAGGTTTAATTAAATAAATTCTCTATCTTTACATATTCAAAAGATATTTAATTTAATTATTTTATTCATCTATATTATTTAAATAATTATCTTATTTAGTGTAATATTTGAATTTATTAAAGTGAGGTACACGCGCGAGGCGCGTACACCTAAACTAGTAAATTAAATATTGGACAAAGTCCGTAACATATTACATTTCTAAATAAAAGCAAAACAATTTTTAATTTTCACCTTAGCTCCACCTATATAAAGTGTAATATATTCTCTTGAAGAGGGCATCTCGAATATCTCATAAATTCATGGGATATTCACAGAGATCAAGGATTATCCTACATTTCAAAAATAAAAAAATGCTACTAACGATTGATAATCATCAGAGGAATGTACAAATTATATTCACATTGTTTATCAATAAAATTACGTTTCTTTATACTTTAGTTGTGATTGTAATTTTTTTTTTATCACATTAAAATTTGCAACAAACAGAGTCAACTTGGAAAAATATGAAGGATACTCTACTGTTATAACATAAAAGTTAGCCAAGATCAGACAAATTAATACTGTACTCTTTTTTTTTTTCGACAGCCGTGAGACTAATCTTGTGTTCCTATTGTCAGCGCACTAAGCGATAGGAAACTGGCCACATAATTTTTTCCATTCACCAGAGGTAGGGATCGAACCCCCAACCTCTTGCTTAAAGGGGTGAGGTGCTGAACCACCATACCAACCCTTGTGGTTAATACTGTACTCTTTAATACTTGCAGCTGATTAAGGGTGGTAATTTCAGCCCATATTTGTAAAAAGAGTCCATTTAACCCATATTTAGTGAATTGGATCACTCATATTTCAAATGGGTAAATATGGACTTCAACTCATTTTAAAAGCTCATACAAATATGGACAAAATGAGTAAAATATGGGTACCCATTTAAACACAGAGATCACCCACCCATGTTTAAAGTTTCAGTTTTTTTTCTTTTCTAGTTTCTTTTCTTTTTCTTTTTCTTTTTTTTCTTTAATTTACTTTTTTCTTTTTCATTTTTTTACTCATTCCTTATAATTTCTTTTTTTTCTTTCTCATTTTTTCATCTATTTTTTATTTTTTTATTTTTTTATTTTTATTTCTTTTTTCTTTGTATTCTTTTTTTTTTTCGCTTTCCCCTTTCTCATTCTTATTTCATCATTCGTATTCGCTTGAGACCTACATGGGTTAATAAATATAAGCTTCTAATTATCCCATTTAGCCTATATAATTCATAACATCTCTTATCAATTAAATATAATCCATAGTCTCACTCCTTTATTATTATTATTTTCTGTCTTTAATTTCTGTTTCTTTTTTTTTCTTTTTTCTTTTTTTCCCTTTAATTTACTATTTTTTTCTTTCTTTTTTCCTTTAATTTACTTTTTTTTCTTTCTTTTTTCCTTTAATTTACTTTTTTTTCTTTTTCACCTTTTCCACTTATTTTTTACTCGTTTCTTACACTTTTTTTCTTTCTTCTTTTTCATCATTTTTTTCTTTTTCAATTTTATTTCTTTGCATTCTTTTTTTTTTTGTATTTCCGTTTCCCCCTTTTTCATTCTTGGTTCATCATTTTTGTCATTTTTTTATTTTTATTTTTTTATATTCTTTTCCTCATCTTTTTTTTTTGTCATTGCATTTTATATTTTTTTACTTTAAATTTATTTTTATCATACTATATATTTCAAATAAATTTATTATTTGTATTTGAATAGTTTAGTTGTCAATATGTGCAATTTATCATTTGTATTTATATACAAATAAATATATGAATTAAAATCAACATGGGTTGTGGTGCAGTGGATGAGTCTGCTCCACCCTTAATCAGAGGTCGAGGGTACGACCCTAGTTATGGAGAAAACTCTGTTGGGAGAGCTGTCACCTTAATGGGCCCTGCAACGCCCGATCCGGATTAGTCGGGGCTCCAATGCAGGCACCGGACACCAGATGAAAAAACAAAAAAAAGTATATGAATTAATTATATTTTTTTTAGACTAAAATATATATGGCTAAGGATCCACATAACCCTCGAATTATAAATATTGGGCGAATATAAATCAATATGCGTTTATGGTATTTTCGTTATCATAAAAGAAAAAAGAAAACCAAAAATAGAAAAAAAAGAGTAGAAAGAGAGGTAGAAGTTAGAGATAGAAGAGAGAAAAAAGCGTAAAGAAAGAATTGAAAAAAAATACAAAAAAAATCAAAAATAAAAAATAATGAAAAAGGAGAAAAGGAAAATGAAAAAAGATAATGGTGAAAACAAATATACTGAGTGGTTACGATATTTTAGTCATCATCCATAATTTATACTCGACTTAACCATGTTCTTCGAAAATAAAATAAATATAAAACATAAAATACAACCAAAAAAGAAAAAAATGAGAAAGAAGTAAAAACTAAAAAAAGAAAAAAAAGAAAAAAAGGAGACTAAAAAGGAAAAGGAAAAGGAAAAAGAAAAAGAAACAAAGGCAGAGGATAGAGATAAAAGAGAGAAAAAAAATGACAAAAAAATAAAAAAAAGAAAAAAAGAAAACTAGAGGCTACATATAGAAGAGAGACAAAAAAAAATTAAAAAAAAGAAATGGAAAAAAAGTCAAGTTGATATGATATAGAAGTTTTAAGTTTTTGACTTAGGAGTTAAAGTAGGTTGAAATCATTTTTACCCAATCTATATTTGACCAAATCCATATTTATCCATATTTATATGGGCGGATTGCAATCCAAACCATTTTTCCTCGATCCATATTTAACCCATCCAAATCCAATCCAATCCAATCCGCCTATTTGCCACCCCTATAGCTGATACATAAAATGTACAATTTTTTTTTTGGCAGTAATTACCAGGATGGGGAGAATCAATGTTGTTTGCTTTTTTGTGCATATCAATAATACCATATTACCATTATCATTACTTTCGATTTTAGATATCTCGACTCTCGCATTGCTGAATAACGTACAAAATGAAATACTTGACGTGAAAATTACAGTCTTCTAAATTATTAAATCTTGAAACATAAGTTGTGCCATGAAATACTCAGGATGAGAGCATGCTGTAAATTTTTATGGCCCATATAATTAATTTATGTATAAACTACATAAATCCCTTAGTAAGTGAAAGTAATTATATAAAATTCCTTTAGCCTTTCTCTCTCCCGATTTTGAGAAAGATACTCATACATCTGGTCAACCCTCATACATTATTGGAATGTATGATAAAGCTGATTAAGATATATTTAAGGAAAGATAAATCTGATAATATCAATATGTTCCTTAATTCACGCCATTAATTACTCAACATTTAGTGGTGTATTATTAAATATAGTAACTGAAATTTAAATTAAAAAAATATGTTAAACATCACATTAAATTTTCTTCTTTGTTGAATTGCGTTCAATGAAAAAAAAAAACTTCTACTACTTTCTTCAGTTCTCAGAAAAACTAATATGAACATAGAATAGTGCTGCTAATACATATTTTAATAGAAATTGCAGTTGTCGTATTATAGTTGTTAAGTTTTGTTATTTTTTTCTGATATGTATTGTATTATATTATACGTTGAATAAATATGGGAAGTTTGATTGTTATAGATTTTAAAGAAGTTCATTTTTTAATGTGTTACTTAGGTTAGTGTAATTACTATTGTATTGGTTGTTCCTATACATTATAAAATGTGTAAAAATCTGGTATACTGATGTATAATGACTCATCGTACATATAGACTTATGTATGATGAAAGATTTTGACATGATATCGACATTATTGTACAATATTTTCAAGAGAAAATTTTCTTTTGTAGCTAGCATTGTAACGTTTTATGCTATAGTAATATACATGTAGTGAAACATTTGTATGGATCAACCAATTCAATGTTACAATATTTTCATACAATATAGTTTCATGTATAAGGATACCAAATTTGAGAATATTATTAATCATGTATATGTAAACATTATACAATTAATAATATAGTATTAATACATGTATAATGAAATCTTATACATAGAATCATACTGTCAAAATAAATAAAAGACGACCTCATACAACAGTTTCACATGTATGTGTAAACCTTATACAAGTAATAAATATAATCTAATACTGTTTCACATGTATACGAACACCTTATACAATTCACTACATAATCTTAACAACTGTATAATGAAAGCTTATACATAAAATAGTGCTGCTAATACATATTTTAATGATAACTAAACCTTCGACAGACGTGGTCGTCCAAAATCATCAACCTTTTTCTTACTTGACGATTTTGAAGCTTTCTTGTTTGAACTTGAAACGACAACTTCCCTCAATTTCTTCATTGTTACTGGATCGTTTTGGTGCTTCGAATGGTTCTCTGCAAAATTGGATTTTTCATAATCAAAAGAACCAAGAACGAAACTAACAACGGGAATAACAATACGCGATCATTAAATGGAGAAGATTCAACTTAATTCATTTTTGATGAAATTCAGATAAACATATATTCTCATATTTAGAGAAGCATATATTGGATGAAATTGCAGTTTTTTTTTTGGGGGGGGGGTGTGATGAAAATGGAGAAGATTTTATCGATTTTGGACGAAGAAGATTTTGTTGATTTTGGAAGGAGAAAATGGAGAAAAAAAATTTGGAGAGAGATTATTGTAGATCAGAATTTATGGGTGTGGAGAGATAATGAGGAGGTTTAATACAGATAGATAATTGGAGAGATAAGGTAGCAAGATTTTAGGAGAAAAATATGGAGCTATTTGGGATGTATAAGAAAGAAGAGAGAGAAAGTAAAAAAGGTAGGGATTTAAGTAATTAATTTGGGATTTTTGTAATTTATTTTTCAATATGAGATTTTATGTAAGAAGGTAAAGTTACCTTGTGTGTATGTGTAATTTTTAGTTAATTTATTTTCTGGTTTGATAATAATTGAATAAGTTAAATCCTAAATCTGTATGGGGAAGTTAACTAGTAGGATTAAACTACTGACTAATTTGTTAGTAGGATAATTACTGATTCCTAGTAGGATAATTAATGTCTGTTAGTGGGATAATTATTATATCCATAAATCACGTTGATGGAACGTGAAAACATAACTATCTGTTCTCCATATTATAAAAGGTGTCCTCTCTCTGCCAAAAGAAGAATAAGCTCCATCATAATTTATTCTGAAAAATAAGGTTAAGTGAGAGAAACAATACGTTCTTCTCTTGGTTTGCTTCCACTAATTACCGTGCTTCCGCTAAAATCATGGAGAATTCAGGTAAGTAATTCTTTACTGAATTACTGAATTTGTTTATGTGAAAATCATTAAGCTCTACGTTCCTGAATGATTGATAAGATTATATATAAGATTGTTTAAGTTTATATATAATCTTTTAAATCCTTACATGTGGTATCAGAGTCAGGTTTTTGGAACTAGTGATTTTTCATTAAAATTATTGTTTCTCCAAATCTTGTGAATTTTAATTATGTTTATTAGAAATTTCACAATTATTGAGTAACGAAATTTAAAATATTGGTATTCTTATAATTGATTCTATTTAGAACAATATAATTTAATAGTCTTTTTGCATATTAAAATTGAACGGTGAATATATGTTTCGTCCGTAGTGTGATTATATGCATGAGAAGTTCTAAGATTCGCAAAATAGAATTATTCGTATCATTATAAGGAAGAATATGATATTGAAGATTGAATTGGAAAAGCATAATCATTATCATGATAAGAAACACTCCAATAAGGAGTCCAATGGTACTTACCAGTGTAGCCAAAGAAAGCCACGTGTATTGCACCTTCTGAAAACTTTTAAATAGTTTATATATTTGATGAAATAAGTGAATTTAATGTCTATTATTATTCCTATTCATGATGTGTATCCACTATTTCTATATGCATAATGTGATGTCATGGAGAATTCAGATTCGTTAATCACCAAAGTGGTCGAATCTTTATGAAATTAATTTTAAAATAAAAATTGAATTTAAATTAATTTTCCATTAATCTTGATGCTTATAAATGATGTACCAACTATGTGTAAACTAAAATTTTTTGGTTATAAGACATTTGTGGATCACCCAAAGGTTGATTGTTTGTTTGTATGACCAATAAATATTAAGGAGATAATTTTAATGTATCGTTAATTTTATTTATTTATCCAAAGATAATAAATATTATTAATTGACGCATTAAATATTATCGATTTGTGTTGCATATACTTTTAAGCATCATTACGTTTAAAGTTGTATTTTGATGTTTCGCCCAAAGGAGAACATCAATATACATTCAAGAAAGTAAATTATTTCTGAATTTGATAATGTGTTTAAACTCGTAACTCAAAGTATTAATAAATGAGCATGTTTTACTTGCAACACTTGCCCTTCATTCGCACTCTGCCTCTGTTACAACTTTTAACGGACTTAACTTTTCAGATTGGTGCGAACAGATCAAATTCCATCTTGGGTTTTAGATCTTGATGTTGCACTTTACTCTGAGAAGCCAACTGCTATTACTGAAGCTAGCAGTGATAAAGAAAAGTCTGATTATAAGCATTGAGATCGGTCTAACAAATTAGGCTTAATGTTCATGCGAATGAATATTGTAGGCAACATTAAGACTACTTTTTCCAAAATTAAAAATGCAAAAGAACTTCTGAAACTTGTGGAAGAGTCTTCCCAAACTGTTGATAGGTCTCTTGCTGAAACACTAATGGGTATTTTGACAACCATGAAGTTTGATGATTCACGTACTATGCATGAGCATGTCATTGAAATGACAAACATAGCAGCAAAACTTAAGTCATTGGGAATGAAAGTGGAACAGAATTTTCTAGTGCAGTTCATCATCAACTCATTACCGTCTGAGTATAGTCCTTTCCAAATGAACTACAACACCATGAAAGACAAATGGAATGTGCATGGATTTCATGGTATGCTAGTTCAAGAGGAAACAAGGCTGGAGAATTAAGGAACCCACTCCATTAACTTTGTAAATTATCAAAGAGCTGAAAAGAAAGGAAAGCAGCATGGTAAAGGACAACAGAAGCAACTTAATGTTAATGAGTCCTCATCTCAAGTACGTAAGAAAGGAAACAAGAATGGAGAGTGTCATTTTTGTGGAAAATCTGGACACTTTCAGAAAGATTGTCTGCAACGTAAGGCATGGTTTGAGAAGAAAGGTAAGCCTTGTGCTTTTACATGTCTCGAATTAAATTTAACTGAAGTTCCTTATAAATACTTGGTAGATTGACTCTGGTTGTACTGTTCATGTTTCTAATACTATGCAGGGATTCCTTACAATCCAAACCATAAACAAGAATGAAAGATATGTTTACATGGGGAATAGAGTGAAGGCTCCAGTTGAAGCTGTCGGGACTTATCGTCTGATTCTCGATACTGGGCGTCATTTAGATTTAGTTGAAACTTTTTATGTTCTTTCTCTTTCGAGAAATTTAGTTTCTTTGTCTAAGTTAGATAAGACTGGATATTCCTTTAATTTCGGTAATGGATGTTTTAGTTTGTTTAAACATAATTATCTCATTGGTATTGGTACTCTTCATGATAACTTATACAAATTGAATCTTGATAATCTGTTTGCTGAAATACTCTTAACTCTGCATCATAATGTTAGAACCAAACGAAGTTTAGAGAATGAACAATCTGCTTACTTGTGGCATAAACGTTTAAGTCACATATCTAAAGAAAGGCTGGAAAGATTAGTTAAGAATGAAATTTTTCCAGATTTAGATTTTACTGACCTTAATATTTGTGTTAATTGTATTAAAGGAAAACAAATAATACATACAAAGAAATGATCCACAAGAAGCACACAACTTCTTGAAATTATACACACTGATATATGTAGTCCTTTTGATATCACATCTTTCAATAAAAAAATATTTTATCACTTTTATTGATGACTTTTCACGTTATGGATAAATCTATTTGTTGCATGAAAAATCTCAAGCAATTAATGCCTTAGAGGTATTTATTACTGAGGTTGAAAGACAATTATATAGAAATGTAAAAATAATCAGGTCTGATAGAGGTGGTGAATATTATGGAAGATATGATGAAAGTGGACAACACCCAGGTCCATTTGCTAAATTCCCCCAAAAACGTGGCATATGTTCTCAATACACAATGTCTGGCACACCACAACAAAATGGTGTGACAAAAAGAAGTAATCGTACATTAATGGATATGGTTAGAAATATGTTAAGTTATTCATTTTTACCTCCCTCGTTATGGATGTATGCTTTAAGGACTGTCGTTTACTTGCTAAATTGGGTTTCTAGTAAAGCAGTTCCAAAGACACCTTTTGAATTGTGGACTGGTAGAAAACCTAGTTTGAGGAAACTGCATGTTTGGGATTGCCCGACAGAAGTTAGAGTATACAATCTACAAGAAAAGAAACTGGATTCAAGAACAATCAGTGGTTTATTCATTGGTTATCCAGAAAAATCAAAGGGGTGTAGATTTTGTTGTCCTAATCATAGTACGAGAATAGTTGAAACTAAAAATGCTAGGTTCATCGAGAATGGCAAAGTTAGTGGGAGTGAAGAACCACATAATCTGGAAATTAAAGAAGTTAGGGTGCAAATTCCTCTACCCTGTACTTCTTTTAAATTTGTTGTTCCTGAAGCTATTATACAACAAAGTAATCAACAAGAACAACAAATTAATATTCCTGCTAATCACAATGAAGCCATAATTGATGAACCTATAGTAGATGAACCACAAGAAGTAGCATCAAGAAGATCTCAAAGACAAAGAAGATCTGTTATTTTTTATGATTATTTGGTATATCTACATGAGTCAGAAACTGACTTGGGAATTAATGATGATCTAGTTTCATTTTCACAAGCCATTGAAAGCAATAATTCTGATAAATGGATAAATGCTATGAAAGATGAGTTAAAATCTGTGAAACAGAATGAAGTTTGGGACCTTGTTGAATTACCCTAAGGTTGCAAAAGAGTTGGGTATAAATGGGTCTTTAAGACCAAACACGACTCAACTAGCAACATCGAACGTCATAAGGCCAGACTTGTTGCCAAAGGTTTCACTCAAAAAGATGGCATTGATTATAAAGAGACGTTTTCACCTGTCTCTAGAATAGATTCCCTCAGAATTATAGTCGCCTTGGTAGCTCATTATGACTTAGAGCTACATCAAATGGATGTGAAAACAACCTTTCTGATTGGAAATTTGGAGGAAGAAGTTTCTATGAATCAACCTGAGGGATTTTCTATTAAAGGAAAGGAACACATGGTGTGTAAACTTAAGAAGTCAATACACGAACTTAAGCAAGCTTCCCGACAATGGTATCTTAAGTCTTGTATGTTGATGACATCTTGCTAGGTACTAATGATCTTGGTTTGTTGAATGATACCAAGAAATATCTCTCTAATAACTTTGAAATGAAAGATATGGGCGATACATCCTATATGATTGGAATAGACATATTTCCAGACAGATCACAAGGATTGTTGGGATTGTCTCAGAAAACCTATATTAATAAAGTATTAGAGAGATTTAGAATGGAAAAATGCTCATAAAGTCTCATTCCGATTCAGAAAAGAGATAAGTTTAGTCTCAATCAATGTCCAAAGAATGACTTGAAACGAAAGCAAATGAAAGATATTCCTTATGCATCAATAGTTGGGAGTCTGATGTATGCCCAAACATGTACAAGACCAGACATCAGTTATGTTGTTGGAATACTGGGCCGATATCAAAGTAATCCTGGAATGGATCACTGGAAGGCTGCAAAGAAAGTGTTGCGATACTTACAAGAAACGAAAGATCATATGCTCACTTATAGAAGATCTGATCATCTAGATGTGGTTGGATATTTAGATTCAGATTATGCTGGTTGTGTGGATACAAGAAAATCCATATTTGGATATTTGTTTTTGTTAGCTGGAGGAGCAATATCATGGAAAAGTGCAAAGTAGTCTGTTATAGCTGCATCCACTATGGAAGCTGAGTTTGTGGCATGCTTTGAGGCCATAGTCCAGGCTAATTGGCTGTGGAATTTTATTTCAGGACTTGGACTAGTCAACAATATAGCCAGGCCGCTGAAAATTTAATGCGATAATACTGCCACAGTTTTCTTCTCTAAAAATGATAAGTATTCGAAAGGTGCTAAGCATATGGAATTGAGATACTTTTCGGTTAAAGAAGAAGTCCAAAAAATCATTAAGTTCTACGTTCCTGAATGATTGATAGGATTATATATAAGATTGTTTAAGTTTATATAATCTTTTAAATCCTTACACATGTCTGTCTGAACGTACTTAAAACATCATTTCCCATTAAAAAAAGTACATTTCATCAATTCATTTTGGAATGGGTGATTTATATAATTCAAACTAAGTAAACTAAATAATAGGAAAAAAAATAGTTAGGGAGAAAATTTTCTAACTTTTAAAAGGTTTGAGAAAAGCATAAAGTATTACTATAATTATTATAACCAAAATTCTCTTTAAGTGTAAGATTCAAAGTGGAATCTTAAATTAAAGAGAAATAGAAGAATTTTTTTTTTTTCAAAAACCCGACTCAATTTTTTATACTTATATGCTTTCATTCAAAAAATTATATACGTATATGAGTTTCATATAACTATTTCTAATGGTATGTGAAACGTTTCATATTCCTTTATACATATATAAATAGTTACATACAAATAAAATATAGTATTTGTATACACATATTCACATATATATATTTTATGAAATAATCTGGTAAAATAAGTATATACATTTAAATATATACATATAATGGTATAAACATGTAATCGAAAACATATCATGAATTTTGCTTATACGTATACATGTATTCTGCTTATAAATTAAATATTTATATATACATTTCGTTAAATTATTTCTAATGGTATATTCAAGGATGATTACGTGAAGCACTTGTATGAATATATATATATGCATGTATGTATGTATGTATGTATGTATGTATGTATGTATACATATATAAATAGTTACAAACAAATAAAATGTATTTATATACATACATTCATATAAATTTTATGAATACTAATACATAATATATTTATATGTTTATACATATATAAATAGTTACATACAAATAAATTGTATTTATATACACATATTCATATGAATTTTGTGAAATAATATGATAAAATAAGTATATCTATAATCTATAATTTATAATATATTAAAAGTGTGAAGGGCCTTAGAAATATTATTTAAACTTTTTGCCCTTTATTAAAAGTTTTTGTTTTAGACAAAATAGTCTTTTCACTAGTTTTTCCTAACATTTAAGAGTTGAAAATTAATAAAATACATTTATGGTAAAACCTTTCCTTATTAGAAGTCATCGGAATTAATGACAACTAATACTTTTTTCATTAGTTTAAGAATTCTAAATCACCTATATTTGATTTTAAGAAGATTTAAAAAATCTAAAAATAAATATAAAAGCGTTAGAATAAGAAAAATTTAAGAAGTATCAATTTTTTTAAGTTTTAAGTATGTAATTAGAATGTAATCAATGTTTTTTTTAAGATTTGACTTTAAAAATAAGAAAAGATTTTAAATATAGAAAAAAATAACCACACAAAAAATATGGTTCAAATTGATGTATCTCTCTTAGCTCTGGCAACAAGAGAAAGAGATATTGCATGACAAATGCAAAAGTGATGATCCATCAATCACTTGAAACTTCTGGTGGTAAAATATATATGTGCTTACACTAAAATATATGTTTATGTTTATGTTTATGTTTATTATATTAGAGTGTGAAGAATCTTTGAAAAGTGATTTAAACTTTTATAATTCATTAAAAATCTCCGGTAAAATTATTTAATTTTAAATAATCAAACGTTACACGTGCGAGGCATGTGCGGTTAAACTAGTACATTTGAATGTATACATATAATGATATAAATATGTAATCAAAAACAAATCATGAATAATGCTCATAATTTCAACTGCAGTGAAAATCAATCATGAGATGCATATAAATGTGTAAGCAAAATTCAACAGTAAAAAAACTTGAAAGTATATACATTATCATGCATACAAATTTTAACTAATCAACAACTTTTTTGAAAAAAAAAATAAAATATTTAATAAAATATAATTAATCAAGGTATAGACATTGAAGATATTCTTGTGAATCGGTTCAAAAGATTTAAGAATTAGAATGGAGAAATTTTAGGAGGAACATGGAAAAGATAAAAGAATAGAAATTTTACGCGGGGGGTGGGGGTAAATACTACTGCAAAAATGTGAAATAACAAAAATAAATAATTTGAATCCATGTTTTTAGAGGATATGTTTTGAAAAAGATTTATGTGGGAAAGTTGAAGGAAATCAAGAAAATTGATTGCATTCAATTTCCTTTTTTATGCCTGTTTTATGTTAGGATTTTTTTTTTTTTTATATAATTCTTCAATATATACATATTGATAACGCTCAATCTACAGCTCTCGTTTGAGTGTAAAGCGGTCGTTAGCAAATATAGAACCCAACCTGGGTTGGGTGTCGATCCCACAGGGAATAGCTTGGCCAACAAGTAAGTAAAATTACTAAACTTTTGGTGCAAGTCTCGTAAGAAGGGGGGATTCTTGTTTTGCAAGTAATGTAAACAAAAGCTGAAAATAATAAAGTAAAAAGAGAGAGATTGTTACGTTGGTTGTAAACAATGAGAATTGAAGCGTTGGGGTTATGTCCACCTTCTGAGGTATACGTCTCTATTGGCTATGAGTGTGTAGAATTCTGACATGCAATTGCTTATAGAGGATTGTAGTCGATGGTAAATGCAAGCGTCTCTCGACCTAAACAAGGACTATTTCACTTTAACTCTCTCGAGCTTAAAGCGTGTCTAATGGTACGAATTCTCCAAGAGGTTAGTCCAGTTACGGCACTAGCTTTTTAATAGGAAAGGGTGTCCTACTACCTTGACATTATCTCTTTTCCAGACAAATAACTTTTCTCTCGAACAAGTTAAATGTTAGACTGGCGTATTCTTGCGTTTGCAACCGCAAAGAATGTAGATTAAGATGAAGAGAATAATGATATAAGCAATATACGTGCCTCGAACTCACAAACTCACAACAATAGATAGTATCTCATACGGCTTCCATAACCCCAATAGAGAAGTTTAGTTACCCATGAATGCGAAGGAAATCACGATTGACATTGTTATTATATCACGATATTGAGTAATGGCGTGTAGATCAAGTGATAGGTGTGAGGCGTGATTCCTTAGCAAGTAACGATTCTCTTGTTGTGGAATTTAAGAATAGAAGAGTAGAAGAAGAAAAATAGAATTAATGGAAGGATTAGAAGAATTGTAGAGTAATAGAATTGAATTGTAAGACGAGAAGTTAAGAAGATGTTAGAAGATGTAAAAAGATGATAGAAGATGTGAGGGATGGAAGGAAGTATTGTGTTCTCCCTCCTTCCTCCCTCCTTATTCTCCAAAATCTCTAGCATGATAGGGTATTTATAATACCCATATCCTAATTCTACTAAGCTAATGAAATAAATAACCAAATCCTATTAGACTAATGAAATCCTTAACCCAAATGTACTAGGTTAAGGTAACATTATCATAATCCACTTAAAATAATGAAATACATAACCTAATTGTACTAGGTTAATGTATCATTGTCAAAATCCAGCTTTGTGTCTGTAAGTCCCCAAAGTCTTCAGAATTGCTGTTTTAGCCCGGGACAGATTTTCCATGCAACAGTTTTGGTCCTTAGGCGTGTAAACTCCCTTCCCTTCCTTCGTGAGCTTTCTTTTGCGTCAAGTAAGCCATAAAATGCTGAATTCTGCATCATTTATACCTGAAACTTTACTAATCATGTTCGTTAGCTCATTTACAGGAAAAAGAACTAAAAGTGCATGAAATATATAATTTGTTCTCAAAACTAAGCTAAAATATGGGCAAAATATATTGATATAGACGTGTAAATCCGCCTATCATCACATATAACTTTAGTATGACTAGAAAGTTAGTTATAGGGGTTCTAATGTGTCTATATCTGAATTTTTACCTTTTATGATATTGTCCGATTCGTGCCCTTTAATTATTTTTTTAAAAAACATTTCTCGCTATTTTTTTTTGGGGGAAAAATCATTTGTTTTCTTTTTAAAAATAATTAAAAAGACGTTGAGTCAGTCCGAAGTTCCATCGAAAGATCTGCGACTATCACAGACTAAAAGCGCCACGATGAGAATCGCGTAGAAAACGAAAGCAATAATAGAATACGCATCGAGACGATGGTAACGTCTCATCGCAAAATTAACGACTAACCCATAGAATGAAAAGAAACACACAAAATCAATGAAAAAAAAGCTAGTAAAAGTATGAAACAAAGAAAGGTATCATCTCTGTCCTCTCTCTGATCTGTTGCATAAAGAAAGTGCTAGGCAGATTAACAGACCAAACCAATTAAATATTTTTATAATTCGTCTGCCTCTGATCTATTGCAAAAGGTCATGCAGATATTTAACATGTGTCCACCAAAATAAAGATAGTCAGCATAATAAAGCAGAATGAGATGCTAAGCCAGTCAGTAGTTCCCTTGGTGGAGCATAATAAAGTTGTGCAATTGTTGTGACAACAATATTTTAAGTGAAATAATGAAACAAATAATTTGAATCCATATTTTTAGGGGATATGTTATGAAAAAGATAACTTGTCTATAAAATATAAATATTGAAAGTTAGACTAGAAAATTAGTTATGGGGTTCTAACGTGTCTATATCTGAAATTTTTACCTTTTTTGATATGGCCCAATTCGGGTCCTTTATTCAATTTTTTAAAAATCTTTTGTGAATCAATTCAAGAGATTGAAAGTAAATCTCTTGTGAATCAGTTCTAGAGATTTACGAATTAGAATGGAAATTTTTTATGAGAAACGTGTGAAAGATGAAGGAATAGAAATTCTACTGACGGTGGGGGAGGGGCAATTATAATTAATACTACTGCAAAAATATGAAATAACGAAAACAAATAATTTGAATCCATATTTTTACGAAATATATTATGGAAAATGTTATATAATATAGATGCCATGTAACAATGTATATGTGTGAAATGTCATTTATTAGAGATAATAGTTACTAGTCAAGTTGGATTTGAAGACAAAAAATTACTTGTTCAATTTGAATTTGAATACCTAAATAGTTGGCCAACTTGCCAACTTGAAGTTAAGTTTGGCAACCTTAGGAACTATGTTTGGTCGTCTATAAATAGCCACACTTTGTACATTTTATTGATATATCAAAGTAGTAAAACAAGAAGTATTACTAAATTTCCTAATGTTATCTCCTTTCTTTAAAGTTTGATATTGACATTTTATCTTTATTTATATAATACGTTATTAGCACGAAACCCCACCGCATCAAAATTTGAAGGCTAAGATATGAATAATTCTCAAAGCAACTTATCCAATTATGAAGACATTTGCTTGATTGATTCTGGCACAACACACACAATATTTAAAAATGAGAAATATTTTTCTTATTTAAGTATGGACAAGATAAATGTTACTACAATTTCTGATAGCATTAATTTGATTGAAGACTTTGCAAAGCCACTATAATTTTTCCTAAGGGAACTAAACTCATCATAAATAATGTTAAGTTTACTCTTAAGTCTCAGAGAAACTTATTGAGTTTTAAGGATATCCGTGAAAATGGTTATCATATCCAGACAATGGATGAGTTGAATCTTGAATATCTCGGTATTACTAAGAATATTTTTGGGCAGACATGTGTTATAGAAAAGTTTTCTGCTTTATCTTCTGGCTTGTATTAGACAAAGATTAGTGCAATTGAGGCACATTTCAGTGGTTTACTAATTCAAATATTAGTTAACTTTGGCACGATCGATTGGGATATCCTGGATCTATAATGATGAGAAGAATTACCAAAAATTCAAATGGGCATCCATTAAAGAACTTGAAGGTTATTTCAAATGATGAATTTTCTTGTACTGCTTGTTATCAAGACAAGTTAATTGTGAGACCATCACCAACTAAGGTTGAGATTGAATCTCCTACATTCTTAGAATGCATACAAGGGAATATTTGTCGACCTATTCACCGACCTAATAGGTCATTTAGATATTTCATGCTCCGAATAGATGCTTCTTCTAGATGGTCTCATGCGTGCCTATTGTCATCTCTCAACTTGGCATTTGTAAAATTCTTGACACAAATAATACGATTACAGGCATAATTTCCTAATAATTAGATTAAGTCTATTTGCCTTGACAATGCTGCAGAGTTTTTATCCCAAGCATTTAATGATTATTGCACATCAATTGGAATTAAAGTTGAACATCCTGTAGCTCATGTACACACTCAAAATGGTCTTTCTGAGTCATTAATTAAACGTCTTCAATTGACAGCAAGACTATTGCTTATGAAAACTAAGTTGCCAATCTCTATTTGGGGTCATGCAATTCTGCATGCTGCGATGCTTGTTTGTCTCAGACCGATAAATTATCATAAAGTTTCTCCATTACAATTGGTTTTGGGACAAAAGCCTAATATATTTCATCTGAGAATTTTTGAATGTGTTGTGTATGTGCCTATTACCCCACTGCATCGCATAAAGAAGGATCCCTAAAGAAGGTTAGGAATTTATGTTGGGTTTGAACCTTCCATTATTTGCTACCTTAAATCATTGATGGGAGATACGTTCATTGCTCGATTTGCAGATTGTCGATTTGATGAGACACTCTTTCCAAAATTAAGGGGAGAAAATAGTGTAATCAATAAAGAGATTTTGTGAAGCTATCTCATCTTGATCCACGTACTTCTATTTATAAGCAAGAAGTTCATCTGTAAAAAATTACAAATCAAATGACTGACGCATTTACAGATTTAAAAAGGATTACTAAATCACATATACCTGCAAAGAATGTCCCACTTCAAATTGAGGTCCTTGTAGAACCATCTACAAGTGTCATGGCTAATGAGTCCAAGGCACGCTTGAAGCGTGGTAGACCATTGGGTTCTAAGGATCAAAATCCTAGAAAAAGAAAAACGAATGGTCAAGATGACACTACGAAAGATCCTCATATGGAAGTTAAAGATTTGAATAATATTGATATTCCCGAAGGAATCAATGAGCCCGAGACTCAAGAAAATGAGAAACTATCCATAAATCAAGTAATGTTGGAACTAATTTGAATCGATCTGAAATAATAGTGAATTATGTCTTTGCATATAATGTTGCAATAAAAATCATGCAAGATATTAAAGATCTTGAACCACAATCTGTCACAGAATGTTGACAAGGAAATGCTTGGCCAAAATGGCAAGAAACAATTCAATCAGAATTGAATTCACTTGTCAAACGTAAAGTTTTTGGACCTATAGTTCAAACATCTAATGGTGTTAAGCCTGTTGTCTATAAATGAGTTTTTGTGCAAAAAAGAAATGAGAAAAATAAAATACAAAGGTATAAGGCACACTTTGTTGCACAAGTTTTTTCACAAAGGCCTGGTGTCGATTATGAAGGGACATATTCACTAGTTATGGATGCAATAACATTGCATTATCTTATTAGTTTCACTGTCCATGAGAGACTTGAAATGCATTTGATGAATGTGGTTGCAATCTATCTCTATGGATCACTTGATAATGAGATATACATCAAAGTTCTTGGAGGATTTAAGATGCAGAAAATATATAGTTCAAAGCCTCTGGAAATGAATTCCATCAGATTGCAAAGATCATTGTATGGTTTGAAGCAATCTGGACGCATGTGGTATAACCGTCTTAGTGAATATTTATCCAAGTAAGGTTATATGAAGGCAAAATGACTCGATGGACCCTTGTACTATGTTCGTTTTGTAATATGGACATTCCTACTTACATGTTTGTCATTTGGACCCTTGAACCCATTAAAAAGCAACATTTTAAACCCCTCTGACGGTGTGTGTAACACAACCGCGCCACGTCAACTGCCACATCAGCTTCCACGTCATTTTTAAGTATTATATTAAATTTCATGCCCTATGTCAGCTGCCACATCACCTGCCATGTCATTTTATATCATTTTTAAGACTTTTTAAAATGCTACATAAAAAATAAATAATAAAATAAATTTAATTAAATAATTTTTTTTATATAAATTTTAGAAATTCTAATACACAAATACAATTAATTTAAATTTTCTACTATAAATTTAAATTTTCAACTATAAATTCTAATACACAAACAAAATAAATTTTTAAGTAATAAAATTAATTTAAAAATTTCAAATAGTTAATAATTTTTTAAATTATTAATCATTAATATTAAATAAAAGAATAATTTTTAAAAGTAACACTTATATTTCTTCTCCATCTTCACAAATCCACAATCACCATCACCACCATTTCCACCTCCCCTAACTAACCACCATGTTCACCTCCCCCAACTCACAACCATAGAAATAACAGTCCCCACCTCCCTCACGCCATTAACGATAAAATAAAGTGGTAAAATAAGAGCATCATTCATTAACGATAAAAGAAACTAATAACGATGAGAGCATCATCTATTAATGATACCAATTTGCTCTTAACAAATTCTCAAAACACCAAGATTCAATTAACCCAGATCAGCTTCTTCATCTCTTTAAAGCCCAGCAAAATTACCTAAACCATTTCTTTCAAAATCTTGATCTTTCACAAACTCTTACTTTCACCCAAACACTCCTTAATGTTAAAGGTACAATTTAATTTGCTGGTGTTGGGAAATTTGGATCTGTGGCTCAGAAAATCTCACAGATGCTTGTGTCTTTGGCTATTAAATCTGATTTTTTTATTTCCTGTTGATGCGTTTCATGGAGGAATTGTTGAAGCTTGTGCCTTATGCCAATGTGAAAAGGGTGTTTTTGATGTTACGTCGGTTAAGACAAATTGTTTGATAGGTGTTTGTGATTTGAATGTGTATTTACCTCAAAACTGATAATGGTGTTACTGGGTTAACGGTGGTGGTGCTGCAATGGCTATGACAGTCGGTGGGGGTATGGGGCGTTAATGGTGGTGGTGGTGCATTAATGGTGGTATTGGTGTTGCTGTTGCAATGACCATGGAAGCTGATGGGGGTTGGGGACTGGTGGACGGTGATGGGGTAAGGGACTGGTGGACAGCGGTGTGGGGGGTGCTGGCGGGGAGGGGTTGGGGAGGGGGCCCTTTTTTATTTTCTTTAAAAAATTTATTATTTTTTAAAAATATATTTAAATTTAAAAAGTTGTAGTTGGAGGTTTTTTTTAAATTTTTTTAAATTATTTTAATATAAAATTGATCAAAAATTGACCCCCACTCGTACCCCAGACGAATGACTACACTCTCCTAGTCCTAGTCAGTCATTTAATGCAACATAGACAAAGTCAACAGTCAAAGGATTTAAAATGTAGCTTTTTAGTAGTTTCAGGGGTCCAAATGACAAACATGTAAGTAGAAGTGTCCACATTACAAACAAATATAGTGCAAGTGTCCACCGAATCATTTTGCCTTATATGAATGATGAAATTTGTCCATGTGTTTTTATAAAGAAAACAAAATTGGAGTTTGTTGTACTTGTTGTCTATGTCGATGACATAAATCTTATTGGAACTTCAATAGAGTTTCAAAAGGCAATTGATTACCTAAAGAAAAAATTTGAGATGAAAGATTTTGAAAGGACAAAATTAGGCCTTGGTTTGCAAATTAAGCATTTGACAAATGATATCTTTGTCCATCAATCTGCCTACACAGAAAAGGTATTGAAAAGGTTTTATACGGATGGAGCACATCTATTAAGTACTCTGATGGTTGTTCGATCACTAGATGTGAATAAAGATCTATTTCGACCTCAGGAAAAGAATGAGGAACTCCTTGGTCCTGAAGTACCATATCTTAATGCAATTGGTGCACTAATGTATCTTGCAAATACTACAAGGCCTAATATAACCTTTTCAGTTAATTTATTAGCTAAGTATAGTTCTTCTCCTACTAGGATATATTGGAATGGGATCTAATACATATTATGGTACCTAAAGGGGACTATCGATATGGACTTATATTATTCTAAAGATTGCAGTTCCAATCTTATTGGTTATATTGATGTTGGGTATTTATCTAACCCACATAAAGCTCAGTCTCAAATAGGTTATGTGTTCATATGTGGGGGTACTGTCATATCTTGGAGATCAACAAAGCAGTCTATTGTAGCCACCTCATCGAACCATGCTGAGATAATAGCTATTCATGAAGCAAGTCGAGAGTGTGTGTGATTGAGGTCCATGATACATCTTATTAAAAAAAATGTGATTTGGAATGTGACAAAGTACCCACAATTTTATATGAAGATAATGCAACATGCATAGCGTAACTAAAGGGAGGATTCATAAAAGGAGATTGAAAGAAACACATTTTGCCAAAACTTGTCTACACACATGAGCTCCAGAAAAATGGTGATATCAACGTGCGACAAGTTCATTCAAGTGACAATTTAGCTGATTTATTCACCAAGTATCTACCAACTGCGACTTTAAAAAATATAGTGCACAAGATTAAGATACAGAGATTCAAGACATTAAACTGAAGTTCCCATCAGGAGGAGTAAAATACGCATTGTACTCTTTTTATCTTAACCAAGGTTTTGTTCCAATAGGATTTTCCTGGTAAGATTTCTAACTAGGCAACACTAAACGCGTATTACAAGATATGTGTATTCTTTTTCCTTCACTGATCTTTTTCCCACTGAGTTTTCCTAGTAAGGTTTAACGAGACACATTATCTATTAATGGACATTCAAGGGGGAGTGTTCTATAATATGGATATCATGTAACATGTATATGTGTGAAATGTCATTTATTAGAGATAATCATTAGTAGTAGTCAAGTTGGATTTGAAGACAAAAAAATACTTGTTCAATTTGGATTTGAATACCTAAATAGTTGACCAAATATTGTCAATTTGCCAACTTGAAGTCAAGTTTGGCAACCTTAGGAACTAAGTTTGGTGGTCTATAAATAGCCACCCTTTGTACATTTTATTGGTATATCAAAGTAGTAAAACAAGAAGTATTACTAAATTCCCTAAATTTCTCTCCTTTCTTTAAAGTTTGATAATGATATTTTATCTCTATTTATATATCAAAAAAGATTTATCTGGGGAAGTTGGTGAAAATCAAGGGAATTGATTGCATTTAATTTCCTTTTTTATGTTTGTTTTATGTTAAGAAGTTTTATTTTTTTTAAATAATTCTTCAATATATACATATAACTACTAAATAACTTGTCTATAAAATATAAATATTGAAAGTTAAACTAGGAAGTCGGTTATAGGGGTTCTAATGTGTCTATATTTGAATTTTTATCTTTTTCGATATGATCCAATTCGGGCCCTTTATCCATTTTTTTTTAAATTATTTTTAACAACTTTTTTTGGGACAAAAAATATTTGTTTTCTTTTTAAAAACTAATTAAAAAGACGTTGAGCCAATCTGTAGCTCCATCAAAAGAGTTGTGACTATCACCTACTAAATAAGTGTGTTAAGTGGGTCGGGCCGGGTCAACCCGAAACCAACCCATGAATTTTAGTTGGTTAGTGGGCCGATCAGGATTTGGGCCTTGTTAAACGGGTCGGTCTGGTTCTGGGCCCAACAGTAAAAATTTTAAAAACAACTCTGAACCGGCCCACTTAACCCAACCCGGTCCAACCCACCTAAACCTGATCAAAATCGGTTAAAAATCCGGTCAAAATTGGTCAAAAATAAATTTAAAAAATTCTCCAATATACACTATATATACCCACCTATATACATTTTAAATACGTTAAACAATATATATACATTATAAATAGTATATACTATATTAGACTTTAAAAAATATATACACATAATACATATACACAATTACACATGTAATCGTGTATATGACTATACATTAGTTAAATATATATACTACTCTAAATAAAACATATACTAAAAGATATATACTACAATATAATGATATATATACTAATTTATAAAACATATACACATGTATACATTAACTATATATACTACTTTAGAAAATATATACACATATATACGTATCATTCAATGTATGTACTTCTTTAAATAAAACATATACTTCAATATATAAATACTACAATATATACACACACTAAATATATAGTTATATACTAATTTATAAAACATATACACATGTATACATTAAATATATACTACTTTAGAAAATATATACACATATATACGTACCATTCAATGTATGTACTTCTTTAAATAAAACATATACTTCAATATATATATACTACAATATATACACACACTAAATATATAGTTATATACTAATTTATAAAACATATACACATGTCTACGTTAAATATATACTAATTTAGAAAATATATACACATATATATGTACCATTCAATGTATGTACTTGTTTAAATAAAACATATACTACAATATATATATATATATATATATATATATATATATATATATATACTACAATATATACACACACTAAATATATAGTTATATACTAATTTATAAAACATATACATATGTATATGTTAACTATATATACTACTTTAGAAAATATATACACATATATACGTACCATTCAATGTATGTACTTCTTTAAATAAAACATATGCTACAGTATATATATACTACAATATATACACACACTAAATATATAGTTATATACTAATTTATAAAACATATACGCATGTATACGTTAAATATATACTACTTTAGAAAATATATACACATATATACGTACCATTCAATGTATGCACTTCTTTAAATAAAACATATACTTCAATATATATATACTAAAATATATACACACACTAAATATATAGTTATATACTAATTTATAAAACATATAAACATGTATACGTTAAATATATACTAATTTATAAAACATATACACATGTATACGTTAAATATATACTAATTTATAAAACATATACACATGTATACGTTAAATATATACTAATTTATAAAAATATACACATGTATACGTACCATTCAATGTATGTAGTTCTTTAAATAAAGCATATACTTCAATATATATATACTACAATATATATACACACACTAAATATATAGTTATATACTCATTTATAAAACATATACACATCTATACGTTAAATATATACTAATTTATAAAACATATACACATGTATACGTACCATTCAATGTATGTACTTCTTTAAATAAAACATATACTTCAATCTATATATACTACAATATATACACACACTAAATATATAGTTATATACTAATTTATAAAACATATACACATGTATACATTAAATATACTAATTTATAAAACATATACACATGTATACGTACCATTCAATGTATGTACTTCTTTAAATAAAATATATGCTACTTAATATAATAAATTAATAATACTTGATAGTAAATTAGTAATATATTAAAACTAAGTATTTAATTTAAACTAGAAATTCAATTTAAATCATTAAATGGAAAAAATTACAAAGTAAGGGCTAAGGAGTGAATGAATGTTGAATTTTATTGATTGCAAAATGATCCAAAATTTATAATTTACATTGATGAAAAATCTACAAATTTTGCATTATTTTTTCCTACTCATTCATGTTAATATTAATGGAAACTTGCATAGGATAGTCAAAGTCAGCGGGGGCAAAACCTTGCATTGGACTTGATTCTGCTGATTTCTCTCGTGAAGTCATAATTTCTTCAAGTCTCTGCTCGTCGTTCGGCTCCGCTTCCATTCCTTGATTTCTTCGTTACGCTCTAATCCAATCTCTAAGACAAACTAGAATATTCATTGCATTGTTTCCCAATGAATGTCGGTTGTCTCCAAGTTGTTGTCGTCCCTGACTAAAAGTGTTCTCCGATGCAACAATTGACATTGGAAAATTCAAGATATCTCTGGCTAATCTTGAAAGCACAGGATATTGTGTTTCATTATTCCTACACCAATCCAACGCGTTGATCCGTCGTCTGCGATCCTCTGTCGGCATTCAAAGATAATATTTCAGCTCTTCCCGATAAGTTGTTGTGTAAGGTCTCTCCTCAATACTGTTCCAACAAGGTAAATCATAAAAGAAATCAGGAAAACCACTATGTGCCGGCCTTTTAGAAGATGATGGCTCCTTGGAAGGATGAGGAGCGACAGTTGGAGTGATATTTGTCGGTACAGCTAAATCAACTAAATCAGCATAGTGGTTATATAATTTATCTATCTAAGCGTTCGGATCACCCATAGCCGTCCACAAATCAGGTTGTTCTTGTTCTTCATCACGAGAATCATTGTTAGTATTTATCTCTAAGTTAGCATAAATAAGAGTATTAAAGTGGCACATAATATTATATTTCATGCACGGATTTAGTATAACACCAACCAAGTAAATAGGGGGAATCAAAAAAAATATTTTTTAAATTTAGCAAACATGGCACCAACAGTTTTTTTGTAACCTTCTTTATTTTTATATTCTTTGAGCAAACCAAAAATATCAGCTATATATGCCAAAATACTACAAACAGTAGGATAATAAGCACCGAAAAATTCAACCGTAACTATATAAAGTTTTTTCAAAAACTTAAGATCATTAATTAGAGCCCAGTCAGAATCATGTAGCATGCAGTGGGCAGAATCAACAAACGAACCACAATGGTGGTTAAAAGATAGTGTAATAGGTACTCTATATTTATAACAAGTTTTTAAAAACTCATACGTAGCATTCCATCAAGTATCACATTCTTCGGACATCTATATTTGTGCAAGTCCATTTTGTTCACATTTAAGTTTAAAGTCTCTAAATTTTTTTCTACGATTATTTCCTTGAATAAAATCAACGGCAAGCCAAATTTTTTCAATATAAAGCTCAAAAAACTCAAGACCATCTCTTACAATTAAATTACATATATGACCAGCACACTTAACATGAAAAATTTCAGGTAACGACGGAGATAGCTTAGATTTTAACTTTGTTATAGTCGTCTTATTATTAGAAGCATTATCAAAAGTAATGCATAAGATTTTATTTTCAATCCCATAAAATTCTGCAACTTTAGCAATCGAATCAGCAATAAAATCGCCAGTATGTTTACGATCTTAATCATATAAAAAAGTAAGAATACGTTTTTGCATAACAAAATTAATCTATCCAGTGACAAGTAATGGTTAAATAATTATTTTTATTTACAGCACGACCAAGATCAGAAGTTAGGGACATTCTACATTGAATATTTTTTAACAATGTTGATAAATAAAAATAATATTGTGAATGAAGTCTAAAAATATCGGCCCTACAAGTACTTCTAGGAATACCATTAAATATAGGATTATAAATTTCTTGAATATAATGAATAAAGGCATCAGAAGAAGGAAAACTAAAAGGCAAACAACCCACAACTACCATTTTTGCTATTTCTTCCCGGTCCCTCAATTTATTATACTTCTTCATTACTTGACCGGTTGCTAGGTCCATTCTAGTTTATGTTGGCCCACCAACATCCGCACCACCTTGTGCAATTTTTAACTCTCTATCGTTATTATCACTTATATGTCTCATTAACGTACTCGTACCCCCTTGCTTGTCTCTTCTTTTATGCTTATATATTTGTTGACAAATATTGCATTGCACCTCAATATCTGATATACGTTCAAAAAATCGCCATGCAATACTAGTTGTTTTACGAGCTCTTGGGGCAGGGGAGGATGGGGAGGGAGATTAACCGATTCATATCTAACGTTAGCATTTCCTACTGCGGGTGTCTCACCAATATTTTCATCATTTTCATCTAAATTAACCGCATCTACTTCATTTTTTTCTTCTATACCGTAATTTTTCTTGAGCTTCTACATAATCCATATCATGAGCACCTACACCTATTTCTTCCTCAAAAGCTTGACTAAGCGGTATCGGAGGCGGAGGCATACAAGTATATCTATTACTTGAAGTACCTCTACTGTCACACCCTTTTTTTCAACTCCAAAAGATTACGTTTTAAGGTTTGAAAGGGGGTTTTAATATTAAAGGTGACAAAATGAAGAATTATTTCAAAAAAGGATTAGTTAAACAATTAACTCAGAGTCGCCACTTGGCATAAATCGGGTGTGCCAAGTCACCCTTGGATATCTTTTTCAAAACGGTTTTGACTCTTTAAAACTGATCCGCGAACAGAGATTCCATCTAAGGAATTTTGTTGACCGAGGGGAAGATGTTATCCACCCCTCGATCCCGTGGTTCAACCACGGTCGCTTGGTGGAGCATATCGGCTAATCTGACATTACAAATGCATAAACCACATAAAGCACGCAAAACAATCAATCAAGCAAACAAAACAAAAACAATCCAGAGTTTTAGTGTCTAGTCCAATTATACAGTCCAAAATAAAAAAATGCGAAAATATAAACCTATGCTAACCTACGCTAGTCCTAAACTACACTTTCGTGCTTTACCCGATGCCTCGGGCCTTGATCACGAACCTCCTTCGAAGATATAATACGTCCGGGTATTCCCCGGTAAATAAATACATGAAACCTCGGGGCATTCCCCGGATAAATGATACAATTGATTCAAATGCGATAAAACAAAACTACTTCAACACGCATCTCAAACATTTCATCAATCCACAATCTCTAGATTTGCCTACCCGACCTACATCTTATCTATTCTTTCTCGACCTAAAGCATGGCACTATTGGGTTCAATAACATTCATGTTTAAATCGAATTACATCAACATCAATGAATCAAAATTAATCCGTATTCACTTTTATTAAGATCGATCCCTCCCCGGATTCCTTCTCGAAATAATTAATTACTTCTTCGACTACTAATCCAAGTTTCAATGTTCGAATCCAACATCAACCAATACACAATCAAGATTCAAACAAACCAAACACACAAATCATTCACGATGACGTAAAAATTAAATCGAGAAAAGATAGAATTGGACCTCAATGTTTGCTTTCAATTAAAATTGCTTCTTCCGATTGAACCGCGTCCAAAATCTCGAATTGAACCTCAACGAAACAATCAAACACAGCTTTGATCCACTCCTATTTCTAGTTTATCACTAACCCGAACCCAAATAAATGAAGTGACAGAGAAAACCGTACCTCACTCCCGTACGACGTCACTGTGGCGCTCGTTTTTTGATCGATTTCGTCGGAGCTGGGCCGGTCGGGTCGATTTTAGTATTTTTTGGATGGGTTTGGACAAAAATACGATAGGTTTCGGTCATGAGCTTGGTCACCGGTGGACATGGTAGTTCCGGTGAAAGTTCATCGAAGAGAATCGCTCTCCCCCCGTTTCGTTCAACTCTTTTTTTTTCTCTTTCGATCTCAGTGTGTTTATCTCTCTTGCCTCTCCTCTCTCGATCTCTCTATCACAGTGTGTGCGTGTATTATCTTGCTTTGTCGTGTGTATGAGTTTTTCGGTGGTGATGAAATTTTTAGTGTGTGTGTGCGTATGGTGTTAATCCAAAAAAATATGGGTGATGTGTGTTTTAGTGGAGAAGAAGATGGTATGTGCAAGTATGCTCTTGATGAATCAAAAAATGAAACCAAATTGGAGCTTCCTCCCCCTTTTATTACTGTGATGTGGTGTATTAGGTGAGTTTAGAGAGTTGTTTGATTAGGTGGGGTAGGGGTAGGGTAGAAGGTAGGTAAGGAGAGGTAAACATGAGTAGAAATTAATATTTGGGAGGACAAAATTACGTGTCTACAACATGTCTCATTTGAATGTAAACATGAAATGTTTTCAGACAAAGAAGTAGACAACGAGACAAAATTTGTCCCGATAATTATTCAAAAAGAATGAAACAGAAGAAATAAGGGAAACCAAGTCTTGAATTTGTACATCATACTCATCCTTAGTTATGAGGGAATCAAGTCACAGGTATCTCCAAAGGAAGGAAAAGGACTATACCGAGTTGGAGAGTCGAGTGAGGTCCCGTCGAGGTTCCGGTCCGCGACTCTGTTATTACATCAAAAATGAAAATTATAAGTTAAAACATAACTGAAATTACAAAAGTCCTATCTATGCAGCTTTATTTGGACTCTTGACTTGAGTTTCATCACCCTATTCTTCAGGCGGGCTCCTGACTTGCAATTTCTTCAACTTGTTGTTTATCTTTAAACTTATTTTCCCTACTCTTCAGGTGGGATCCTGACTTTTGGTTTCATCAACTTCCGATTTCATCACCCTGTTCTTCAGGCAGACTCCTGACCTTCAATTTTATCACCCTGTTCTTCAGGAGGGCTCCTGACTTTCAATTTCATTACCCTATTCTTCAAGCGGGCTCCTGACTTTCAATTTCATCACCCTGTTCTTCAGGCAGGCTCCTGAATTTCAATTTCATCACCTGTTCTTCAGGCGGGCTCCTAACTTTCAATTTTATCACCCTATTCTTCAGGCAGGCTCCTGACTTTCAATTTCATCACCCTGATCTTCAGGCGGGCTCTTGACTTTCAATTCATCACTATATTCTTCAGGCGGGCTCCTGAAACCAAAATCAAAGCTAAAACAAAAATTATCCCAAACGAAAATTATGATAAGGAAAGATTTTATTCATTCATTTTTGTTAAAAGTAACATTCCATTTTCCAGGAGGGTCCTGAACATAAAGTAAAATCCCATTTTCCAGAAGGGTCTTGAGCAGAAAGTAAATTCCTATTTTTCAGGAGGGTCCTGAGCAGAAAGTAAATTTCCATTTTCCAGGAGGGTCCTGAACAGAAAGTAAAGTCTCATTTTCAGGAGGGTCCTGAACAGAAAGTAAATTCCCATTTTTCAGGAGGGTCCTGAACAGAAAGTAAAGCCCCATTTTTCAGGAGGGTCCTGAACAGAAAGTAAAATCTCATTTTTAAGGAGGGTCCTGAACAGAAGTAAAATCTCATTTTTCAGGAGGGTCCTGAACAGAAAGTAAATTCCCATTTTTCAGGAGGGTCCTGAACATAAAGTAAATTCCCATTTTTCAGGAGGGTCCTGATCAGAAAGTAAATTCTCATTTTCCAGGAGGGTCCTGAGCAGAAAATAAATTTTTATTTTTCAGGAGGGTCCTAAGCAGAAAGTAAATTTCCATTTTCCAGAAGGGTCCTGAGCAGAAAGTAAATTTCCATTTTCCAGAAGGGTCCTGAGCAGAAAGTAAATTCCCATTTTCCAGGAGGGTCCTGAACAGAAAGTAAAATCCCATTTTTCAGGAGGGTCCTGAGCAGAAAGTAAATTCTCATTTTTCATGAGGGTCCTGAACAGAAAGTAAAATCCCATTTTTCAGGAGGGTCCTGAGCAGAAAGTAAATTCCTATTTTTCAGGAGGGTCCTGAACAGAAAGTAAAATTCTATTTTTCAGGAAGATCCTGAACAAAAAGTAAATTCTCATTTTCCAGGAGGGTTCTGAGCAAAAAGTAAATTCCTATTTTCCAGGAGGGTCCTGAGCAGAAAGTAAAGTCCCATTTTTCAGGAGGGTCCTGAACAGAAAATAAAATCCTATTTTTCAGGAGGTTCCTGAACAGAAGTAAAATCCCATTTTCAGGAGGGTCCTGGACAGAAAGTAAATTTCCATTTTTCAGGAGGGTCCTGAACATAAAGTAAATTCCCATTTTTTAGGAGGGTCCTGAACAGAAAGTAAAATTCCACTTTTCAGGAGGATCCTGAACAGAAAGTAAAGTCCCATTTTTCAGGAGGGTCCTGAACAGAAAGTAAAATCCCATTTTTCAGGAGGGTCCTGAACATAAAGTAAATTCCCATTTTTCAGGAGGGTCCTAAACAGAAAGTAAATTCTCATTTTTCAGGAGGATCCTGATCAGAAAGTAAATTCTCATTTTCCAGGAGGGTCCTGAACATAAAGTAAAATCCCATTTTTCAGGAGGGTCTTGAGCAGAAAGTAAAATTCCATTTTTCAGGAGGGTCCTAAATAGAAAGTAAAATCTCATTTTTCAGGAGGGTCCTGAACAGAAAGTAAAATCTCACGGATGTGCATTTTCTATGGTAGCTGAATTAAGTGAAGCGAATTTGCCCCTGTTTCAACAAAAAAAAATTGTCAGTTAAAAACTTAGTAGTGGCTTGCGACACTTGGCTATCCCGACACCTGCTCCAGTGTTCATTCCCTTCATTTTATTTTAGATTGCTCGCACTTGCCCCTGCTTTTTCGTGTCATTGACCCAAACTCAGATTATTAAGAGTGACTCCGAAATAAACACAGTATCTCTGCTTTGTCATGCTTCTCAGATAAACCCTTTAAACCTTGATATTTTCATGAGTTCCTCAGCTTGTCTGTTGACAAAACTTTCTGCATGCCTTATTCAGCTCACAATCATGTCTCTTTCATAGGCTGGCTTTGTCTTGCTTTGTGCAATTGAAGAAACTGGTAACCAGTTTTGAAATTTTTTCTCACTTGTTTTGATATGGACCTGACTCAATGACAAGAGAAACATGACAATGACTTTTATTTGGATCACTGACTCAAGAAAACAAAATAAAAATAAAGAGAAGAAATAAAAGATAATGAATGTCCCCGTTTGAAACAAAGAAATGAAAAATTTATCTAGAAATGACAGTCAACTCTAATGATTATGCCATGCATATCGGATTAAACTGCCTGATTTTTCCATCCAAAACTTTCTACTAATTGTTGTTGAGTTAATGACCTCGAAATTGAGTTGCTTCCTTAGGTCAATTACATTTAAGACCTCATTCGGCTAGTGGAGCCTTGAAGGATTTTTTCCAACAAGCCTCTCTCATTTTTTTTCCTAGCTCACTATCGCCCTATGGTGTCCGTGAGAGTTTTCACCAATAAAACTCTCTTATTTTTATTTGTCTCAACTCACAGTCGTCTTACGGTGCCCGTGAGAGTTTTCACCGAGAAGACTCTCTCATTTTTATTTGTCTCAACTCACCATCGTCTTACAGTGCCTGTGAGGGTTTTCATCGATAAGACTCTCTCATTTTTATTTCTCCCCTGATTTCTTATGCTGAGGAAGACAAGTAGTTCCCAAACTGCGTCATCATATCCATTGCATGCTTAGCCTTAACATTCTCAAAGATTGATCTGAAGGTCTTTCTTTGGTTGTAACTTGGATTTTGGATAAGGTTAGAAAGAAAGGATGATATGAGGCCCAAACGACACTTGAAGCGGGATAGGACTTACAACTTTTGGAATCAACTCAAACAATGAGGATTAACTCAAGCCCCAGTTTCTTTTGACTGGGCAATTCTAAATTATTTATTTGGTTGGACCGAGCCCTTAGTAGGGCAGTCTACGTATCTTACCCCCGAGAGAGGAGAATCAGGTCATGCATAGTTATGGTAGCTTATTCTTTCTTTTGATTCTAAATTTTTTCTTTTGTTGACTCTTTCTCTTTGGAACTTTTCTGACTTTATTTTTCTTGACACTCTTCTCTTTTTTCTTTTTGGACATATTTTATCTCTTTTTTGAAACTTTTCTGACCTTTTTTTTTCGACGTTTTTTCTTGGACGTTGCAGACTCTATCCTGATTCCAAAAGAGGGGTACGAAAGAAAATAGAACAAAGGATCAAATGGGGTAAACAAAGGATGACACAATGTTTGGATAGCAGAATGAAATGCCTTCATCATATCAATCCTTAAAAATGCAAGTACACATCATGCAATATGAAAGTGAGAGATAAAGATCATGTGCGACACTTTAACAACACAAACTTTTAACTGAGCATGTGTGCCACTTCTTTCTTCTACACTTGTCAAACATATGACTCCATCGTTGTTGTACATCCCTCATATTGAATGACTCATAATTTTATGGAGATGATTTTCTTCTCGTTTCTTTTGATATAGGATCACACATTCCTTGGTTGACCTAATTGTGATATGCCTTTCGATTGATGACCAAGTTATTCTTGTGATTCTCAAAACAATTGCCTTAATTTTTAAAGAAGGCTTTAACTTATCACCAAATGTCTCAGCACTCTACATATTTTCTCGGATGTTTTTCTAACTTTATCCCTCTGATTCAAAGTTCATGCTCAAATTGTATTTTAAGATCTAGCTGAAAGTTCCATCAGTATGTCATATCACTAGAGCCAACATAAAAATGTACTATGTAAAGAAAACAAACAAATGACTTAAAATGAGACAAAACGACAAGGGACACCATATTTCATTGAAAGAAAAGATAGAAGGGTTTAAACAAAGACGACAGAGAAACAAAACAATATAGATCCCGAACTACAACCCTGAAATAATTCGGATAACAGAAAATAAAATAAAACAAACTAACAGACCTCTTCCTAGTAGGAAGAGGGGTGACTTCTCAATTGCTCAGCCTGACAATTTAGCCACTGGTTTGTATATCAGCATGACTAGAGCTTTCATCACTGTCAGACACATTCTCTTCAACAAATAAGTTCTGGATCTCCGTGCTTGACTCATTGCTTCCCACATATCATATCATGCATTACCGCGTGTGGGTGAAGGATTTTGTGTGACCTTCGTAGTATCAATATTTTGCACTACGATCAAATTTTCTTGAATCAACCTTTCCATTTCTCTTTTAAAAGCACTACAACCTTCAACACTGTGACCCGAGAAGCTAGAGAATAAGTGGTGGATGTATTGAGATGTAGCTGACGTGGCATGAATTTCGAGGCATGTTGTGGTGCGTCAATAAACAATAGGGAACTGACTTTTGCAATTGTGATGGAAAACTCAATATATTGGCAGGATCAATAGTGGGGAATAGAGGAGAAGGTAGCCCACTAGCCCAAGCTCGATACATTTCCATCATTTGTTGTCGTAGTCTCAAATTCTCTTCCTTTAAACTCTCATTTTCCTGCCTTTTTGTTTGATCCATGAGGTCACTCATCGTATCCTTGTTGAACATAGCTAAACCTTCTTTAGATTTGGTGTGATGTGGAGGACCATCTAGGATGCCACAAACCAACCACCTTAAACTAACTGAAAAAGAGGCAACAAATATGTTAGAGTTCAACACTTTTTCACAACCTCCTTTTGATGTTTTTGTTTTTGACAAAATGAGTGCAAAAGGTAAAAAATCTTTTTAAATTTTTGAATTGAGAAAAACAAAAGTCATAAAGAACACTAAAAGCTACGAAATCCTTTTTGAGTTACTTTTTTTTCTTTTTTTTTTCAAACACAACTTGCTTCTAACACATGCTTTTCCAAAATCAGTCCATCAAATGACCACATTACCCTCAAAGATGCAACATTTAGCACATAGGGATGTTTTAGAGGTGAGTCTCTTACAAAGGACTAAATAGGCCCCTCTAGGTCTCAATATGATGCAGATAAGAAAGACCTAAAGGCTGACCTATGATGGGGTTCACTAACAAGACTGTTCGGGGGAACGTATGATCGATAGTGGCTGCGATAGCTTTCCACCCACTCTATACGTCCGACGACTCTCCCTCCTAAAATAAAGGTGACTCAACTAGAATTTGTGTGCACGACGTGCACTCCAGGACTTGTTGCAGAAAGAATGACTCGAATTATGCACATGATGCCAGATATAAAGCAGTAACACATACGATAAAAATTGTAAACAAAGAGCACATAGGCACTCAACAATGGTAAACAATAACACAAAACAACACAAACAAAATGTCTATACACCTATAGTGCCAATCTAAGACGATACAACTCCAAAAAATAAGCTCGAATTCTGAAAAATCCCCAGCAGAGTCACCAGAGCTATCACTCTCCTTTTTTTTTAACTCCAAAAGATTATGTTTTAAGGTTTGAAATGGGTTTTTAATATTAAAGGTGACAAAATGAAGAATTGTTTCGAAAAAGGATTAGTTTTATAATTAACTCAGAGTCGCCACTTGGCATAAATCGGGTGTGCCAAGTCACCCTTGGATATTCCTTTCAAAATGATTTTGACTCTTTAAAACTGATCCGCGAACAGAGATTTCAGCTAAGGAATTTTGTTGACCGAGGGGAAGGTGTTAGGCACCCCTCGATCCCGTGGTTCAACCACAGTCGCTTAGTGGAGCATATCGGCTAATCTGACATTACAAATGCATAAACCACATAAAGCACGCAAAACAATCAATCAAGCAAACAAAACAAAAACAATCCAAAGTTTTAGTGTCTAGTCCAATTATATAGAGCAAAATAAAAAATGCAAAAATATAAACCTATGCTAACCTATGCTAGTCCTAAACTACACTCCCGTGCTTTACCCGATGCCTCGGGCCTTGATCACGAACCTCCTTTGAAGACATAATACGTCGGGACATTCTCCGGTAAATAAATACATGAAACCTCGGGGCATTCCCCGGCCAAATGATACAATTGAGTCAAATGCGATAAAACAAAACCACTTCAACACGCATCTCAAACATTCCATCAATCCACAATCTCTAGATTTGCCTACCCGACCTACATCTTGTCTATTCCTTCTCGACCTAAAGCATGGCACTATCGGGTTCAACAACATTCATGTTTAAATCGAATTACATCAACATCAATGAATCGAAATTAATCCGTATTCACTTTTATTAAGATCGATCCCTCCCGGATTCCTTCTCGAAATAATTAATTACTTCTTCGACTACTAATCCAAATTTCAATGTTCGAATCCAACATCAACCAATACACAATCAAAATTCAAACAAACCAAACACACAAATCATTCATGATGACGTAAAAATTAAATCGAGAAAAGATAGAATTGGACATTAATGTTTACTTTCAATTAAAATTGCTTCTTCCGATTGAACCGCGTCCAAAATCTCGAATTGAACCTCAATGAAACAATTAAACCCGGCTTTGATCCACTCCTATTTCTGGTTTATCGCTAAACCAAACCCAAACAAATGAAGTGACAGAGGAAACCGTACCCCACTCCCGCACGATGTCACTATGACGCTCGTTTTTTGATCGATTTCGTCGGAACTGGGCGGGTCGGGTTAATTTTAGTATTTTTCGGATGGGTTTGGACAGAAATATGACAAGTTTCGGTCATGAGCTTGGTCACTGGTGGACATGGTAGTTCCAGCGAAAGTTCATCGGAGAGAATCGTTCTCCCCCCATTCCGTTCAACTCTTTTTTTCTCTTTCGATATCAGTGTGTTTCTCTCCCTTGCCTCTCCTCTCTCGATCTCTCTATCACAGTGTGTGCATGTATTAGCTTGCTTCATCGTGTGTATGAGTTTTTCGGTGGTGATGAAATTTTCAGTGTGTATGTGCGTATGGTGTTAATCCATGGAAAAATATGGGTGATGTGTGTGTTAGTGGAGAAGAAGATGGTATGTGCAGGTATGCTCTTGATGAATCAAAAAATGAAACCAAAATGGAGCTTCCTCCACCTTTTGTTACTGTGATGTGGTGTATTAGGTTCAAAGAGTTGTTTGATTAGGTGGGGTAGGTGGCGTAGGGGTAGGGTAGGAGGTAGGCAGGGAGAGGTAAAAATGAGTAGAAATTAATATTTGGATGGACAAAATTATGTGTACATCTACCGCTAATAATTTGCTTTTTATTACCACTATCACTTTCGCGACAAAATTTTTTAATACTTTTAGTGGCGAGGTTTCTTAATTTATCCATAATATAAATTAAACTAAAAAATTCAAAATACACAAATATAATAAAATTAAATATTCAACAATTAATACACTAATTAAAAATTAAACGTAAGAGATGAAATGGCAATACCAAATTTTGGAAGTATCCGAAAGTTACGACTTTAGAAACTTCCACTAGTACTTTGTAATCGCAAAATTAAAAAATTAAAGTGAGCACTTTAGGAAATATATAGAATATTTGAGAATTGAGATTTGAGAGAATGAAAAATTGTGTGGAAAATAATTTGAAAGTTTAGGGTATTTATAAGAATTTTTTTTGGTTTAAAAAAATATTTTAGATGAATTTTTATTTTTTTAATAAAAGTGGGCTAAGTAGCCATTTGAACCCAAAAACGGTTATATAACCGTTGGGCCAACGGCTACTTTAAGGCCCAACGGTCCAATTCCATTTTAAAAAATCCGAGTCTGTTAACCGGCGGACCTGGACAGGTTTTGGTCTGAACCGGATTAATCGGGCCCAAAAAAATTAACCCAGCCCGAAATCCGATACCCTACAATCCGTGGACTGATCTTGTCGGGTCAACCCGACCCGGCTCGGCCCGGCCCGTTTGACACCCTTACTACTAACCATGAGAATGACACAAAAAACGAAAGCAATAATAGAATGCACATCGAAACGATGGTAATATCTCATTGCAAAACCAACGACTATCCATCAGAATGAAAAGAAACACTCAAAATCATTGGAGACAGACCTCAGGAGCATGATGAGAAAAAAGCTACCTAATGGAGCTAGTAAAAGTATGAAATAGAGAAACGTATCATCTCCATCCTCTCTCTGATCTGTTGCATAAAGAAAGTGCTAGGCAGACTAACGGCCAAGGCAATTAAATACTTTTACAACCTCTTAGATACAATATTTTTCCAGTAAACAGAGGGTCATGCAGATATTTAACAAGTGTTCGCCAAAATAAATATAGACAGCATAATAAAGCAAAATGAAATGCTAAGCCAGTGTATAGCTCCCTTGGTGGATCTGCGACTGTCACATCTCCTAACTCGTCTTCTATCTGATTTATATCTAACTCTTCATCTTCAATGTTAAATATTTTTTCTCATATTATTTTCTTTACGTCTATAATTTCTATATCTCTAAGTATGTATAAAACTAATACTTCAAAATCATCTGTCATTTAGATGGGTTAATTAAATGATTTTTCATAATATTCTTTAGTTGTTTGTTTTAATCTTATTAATTCCTCTATATTTTCATTAAGGTATTCTATGTATTTTATATCTTTGGTTCTCATATATTCTTCTAAATTTGTTTTCATTAATTTTTCTATTAATTGTATATTTTTCATATCCATTTTCCAATATTCGTAAAATACTGGTGACAAGATATGGAAGAAATGAGATTAACAAAAATACTTATGAAAGAAAATTTAATTGAATATTTTAGAACAAAAGATATAGAATATTTAGAATACCTTCAAAATAATATACAAGAATTACAAAGACTAAGAGAAAAAAACAAAAAATATTACAGTAAAGCATTTAATCAAATACCATCTAACCACCTCTCAAGATATGAACATTAATAAAATAAAAATAAAAATAAAAATAAATAAACTAAAAATAAAAATATTTAGAGAAGTTAAGAAATATCCACGCACAAATAAAAATAGATCCATTAAAGTTATAATAGATCTATTTAAATACCCAAGTTATCCGCACCCCCCTCCAAATCAAATACTTATGAAAGAAAATTTAATTGAATATTTTAGAACAAAAGATATAGAATATTTAGAATACCTTCAAAATAATAAACAAAAATTACAAAGACTAAGAGAAAAAAACAAAGAATATTACAGTAAAACATTTAATCAAATACCATCTAATCACCCCCAAGATATGAACATTAATAAAATTAAAATAAATAAACTAAAAATAAAAATATTTAGAGAAGTTAAGAAATATTCACGCACAAATAAAAATAGATCCATTGGAGTTATAATAGATCTATTTAAATACCCAAGTTATCCGCAATGATCACATTTTGGTATGTGTATGATTGAAGGGAATATTTTGAAAAAAGCATCATATGAAAAACGAATACTTCTTTATCTGACGAAATGGTAGATAAATTTAAAATACTTGTTTTGTATGTACTTAAGAATATAGAAATTGTAGATATAAGAAAAATCATATTGGAAAAAATATTTGATAAATATTTTATGACTAGAATAAATTACATACCTCACTTACCTAACTACTCTTATAAATACTTACCTACACATCAACCATGATAAATTACGAATATTGGAAAATGGATATGAAAAATATACAATTAATAGAAAAATTAATGAAAACAAATTTAGAAGAATATATGAAAACCAAAGATATAAAATATATAGAATACCTTAATGAAAATATAGAGGAATTAATAAGATTAAAACAAACAACTAAAGAATATTATGAAAACGCATTTAATTAACCCATCTAATTGACAGATAATTTTAAAGTATTAGTTTTATACATACTTAGAGATATAGAAATTATAGACTTAAAGAAAATAATATGGAAAAAAATATTTAACATTGAAGATGAAGAGTTAGATATAAATCAGATAGAAGACGAGTTAGGAGAAATATACTTAAGTGAAGACAATCACTATTACTACCTAGATAAATATTCAGATGGATATTATACAGATTAAGAAATGCTAGAATATATTCAAAAAGTTAGAGAAAAATAAAGTTGGCTATACGAAGAAATTAATTATAGAAACCAGCTTAAAAAAGGAAGAGAACAATTAAAAGAAAGATTAATTTGGATAAATAAAATCATACATTTCATTAGAGAGTTAAGGGGGTAGGAACTAGGAAGTCTATGCTCCTTATGGATGTAGGAGCCAAAAATAAATTATTTGGGAACATATCCTGGTCCTGTAGACTCTTATGGATGTAGAAATCAAAAATAAATTTTTTGGGGCCACATCCCGATCCTATAGGCTACAATTAGAATGTTTAACAAAACAATAGAATATAGTTTCAGTAATATCTACTTCAACACAAACTACAACAAAAGGGAGCATATCACACGTGATTTGTGGTGACTCCATGAGTCGTGCCTTAGTTCCTTCCTTTACCAACAAATCCGCCACTACATTGTACTCCCTGAATGCAAAATAGGAGGAGAAAAATAAATTTCATGTTATTATGTAAATAATTTTTTATGTATTATATAATAATAATACTAATAATAATAATAATAATAATAAGATATTTAATATATCTGATCTAAAATTACATTTTTACAACCAAGACGCCAAAGCCTAGGTGCAGCAGAAAAAGTAGTCATACCTATTGCTGGGCATTCATTGAATGAAGGAACATACGTTTTTCTCTTTTCATTGTGACTATTTTTTTTGGTCGAAAAAAGGTCATTTCATTGGGGAGTTAAGGAGGTAGGAAGTCTGTGCTCCTAATGGATGTAGGAACCAAAAATAAATTATTTGCAACCACATCCTCACCCTGTAGGATACAATTAGAATGTTTAACAAAGCAACAAAATATAGTTCCGGTAATATCTACTTCAACAAAAGCTACAATAAATGGGGCATATCACACATGATTTGTGGTGACTCTATGAGCTATGCCTTAGGTCCTTCTGTTGCCAGAAAATCCATCACTGCATTCTGCTCCCTGAAGATTTTGATTGGAGGGGTTGTCTGGATTTCCTTTATCAATGACTTGCATTTCACTAAAATGTTGTGACAGAGGGGATGATTATCATTCAGCATGTGTTACATAGTACTTAAATCACTTTCACTAATCAGGTTCATGAAAATGTTGCTCTTAGCGATTAAAAGGCGTTGACGCAGCGCTAGTAGTTTCACCATAGTGGGGGTTGTGTGGGGCAAGTGATCAAAATAACCAAGCACCCAGTATCCCAAGTGATCTGTAAACACTTCCCCTATACCACCAATACCTGGATTGGCTGACACAGAACCATCTATATTGAGTTTTAGGGTCCCAACAATAAGAGAAGTCCACTTAATGTCGATGGTGGTAGGGGAAAGCCTTGTTAGTAGGATTAGTGGCTAGAAGGGTCAATTCAGTCACCAAGGTAATAACGTGGAGGGTAGAGATGGGGATGGTCTTGTTGTTGAAGTTGTTGTCCTTCCTAGTCAGCCCAATAATGCAAAGATTGTTAGAGAGGAGAGCATCCCAAGACAACCAATTGTTGAAAGGCTTCCCTCTGAGCTTTTTCCAAACCTTAGCCCAGTTATTAGGGTAAATGCTTTTCTAGTTAATTATTTAACTGGGCTTGGTTGATGAGGTTGGTCCAGAATTGAGTAACATTGTGGCATTGGAAGAACATGTGGTTGATATTCTCATCTTGATTGGGACAGAGCATGCACTGAGAAGAGATGTTAAGGCCAATGTGACTGAGATAACTATTAGTGGGAAGTCGATTATGGAGGAGTAACCAAAGAAAGGTTTTCACTTTATTGGAAGCTTTGGCTTTCCAAATCAGTTTGAAATCCTTGTTGATGATGTTTTTTTGCCCCATATCACTAAGATGATTGTACATGTTTCAAGTGTTGAAAGAGGCATTATTAGTGAGTCTCCAAGTAGGTTGGTCCTCCTCCCTAGAATTTTAGGGCAGAATGATAGTAGTAATGATGTCTTGTATATATGGAGGGAGTTCAATGAAAAGGTGGTGAAAGTTTCAGTTACCATTCAAGTACAACTCAATTATGGTAGTGGCAATATCAGTTCTAGTTAAAGGTCCATGAATCATGCTTCTGATGCTAGTAAGGTGGGGTTTCCACCTATCTTCTAAAAATTTAGCCTTATTCACCCTCCAAGTAATGCCTTTGGATCAGTCCTCCCAGCCCATGGTAATGTTATGCTAAATTTTAGACCCTCGAAATATATTCTTATTGTGGTATTTGGTTAGGAGAGTTTGTCTCCAAAGATTGTTGGGGTTTCTGAAAATTCTCTAAGCAAGACGGGCATGAATAGATTTGTTCCTAAGCTTACATTTGTGCAGGCCTAAACCCTAGCTTCTTTGGGGCTAGAAAGGAAATCCCTGCAAAGAAGGTGGAGCTTTCTTTTCCCAACACAACTGCCCCAAGCAAATTCTCTCTGAATTTCGTTAATGTTGTCATTGATTTTGTTGGGAAGCTAAATGTAGTGCATGATGTGCGTAGGGATACTGCTTAATGTGGATTTGACAAGGATTGTCCTGCCTGCCATGTTGAGGAACTTGATTTTTCAATTGGCCATTCTGTTATTTATATTGTCAATAATAAATTAGAAATCATTGTTTCTAGGCTTGTGATAGAAATGTGGTAACCAAGATACTTTTCAAATTCCTGGCTAGGCTAGAAACTAACATTGGCTTAGAGTTATTGATGGTTTGGCCTGAAAGCTGGCTAAAGATTCCTAGAATGTTCACAATAGTGTGACAGTTATTGATGGTTTGGCCTGAAAGCTGGCTAAAGATTTTAGATTGTCAAAAGCCTTTTCAAGGTCTATGTTTAGGATCATATTTGAATTTTTGCCTTTCATTTTTTCAAAGTGAAATGTATTCATGGATGATGATAGCATGGTTAGAAATCTTTCTATTAGCCTAAAAGCTAGCTTGGCTAGGTCTAATAATGGAAGGTAGGCATGGCTTGATTTTATTCTCAATGGCCTTGGTGACAAACTTATAAGTGGTGCTACATAAGCCTATGGGTCTGAAGTTCTTTAATGAGTCTGCATTCCTACACTTAGGGATAAGACATAGAAGAGTGGCATTTTTAGACAGGGGCATGGTGCTTTTGGAAAAGACCTCCTTGCAGAAAATAATTATTTTTGGACCTACAACATCTCAAAATTTCTTTAAAAAAAAAGGATGGAGGCCATCAGGTCCAGGGGCTTTGACAGGTTTAAAGAATTTGAGGGCTAGGAGGATCTCAAAGTCTCTAAGAGGGGAGGCTAGGTTTGTTCTCATGGCTTGAGTGAGAATGTTGGTAGGGTTGACAGGCTTGAAGTGACTGTTAGGGTTGTAGGTGTAGCTGGAGGAGAAAATATTCCTAAAGTGGTCCATGACATGATTGTTGATGGCTTCACCACCGGTGATCATGTTTTCAGACCCATCATGGAGTTTAGTGACCCTATTTCTCCTTTTTCTATTCATTGTGAATGCATGAAAGGAGGTGTTGGAATCACTCTCAGTTAGCAAAGTGATTCCGAATTTGATTTTCCAGAAGTCTTCCTCAAACTTTAGCAGACTGTCATACTGACAAATTGAGTCATTCTCAAGATTTTGAAGGAAAGGACTTGTATGGTAGTCAGTGGCGGATCCAGAAATTTTCTTCAAGGGTTCAAAAAATAAAAATAAAAATGTGTGAATAAGACAATAAAAAATAATTTCAAGGGACGTAATAGTATATAGTCTATAGATATAAAATACTTAAACTTAAATAAGAGTAATTAATAAGTAAAAAAAATTTTTAACCCTTTACAATGTGTCAACCAGAACTAGGGTGCTACGTAAATGAAAAACTTAGTCATGTAAAATGTATCAACTAGAACTAGAGTGCAAAGTTAAAACTCCAAAAAGAAATTACTGCCAATACTACTCAAGCACATTTACAATACCACTCGATGAGGTTTCATTGCTTGAAAAGACAAAATAATATCATCAGATGAAACGTTATTAAACACATCTTTTCCCACAAAAGGAATCATGCAACCACTCAAAAAGTCATCGTCCATTCTACTCCACAACTCATTCTTAATAAACTTCATTACTGAAAAGGATCTTTCAACAGATGCAGTGGCAACTGGCAGAAGCAACGCAAATTTCACCAAACGAAATACAAGAGGATAACATGAATGCTTTTTTGTCTGAACCAATCTTTTTGAAAGGTCACAAGCCCATTTAAATTGGAGAACCTTTTATCGATGTCACGAACATAAATAATGTAATTTGCAAGCTGATTCTTAAGTGCACACATATTAAGTTCATCTAAGTCATCAGCATATAATTCAGTCATTCTCATTATTTTCTGAATGTCAAAACTTAAAAATGAGTCTACCGGATTCAAACAAGTAACACCATGAAGCAACTCAGTTGTCACCTCATCAAAATGATCATTAAGTTCTTGTAATTTTCAATCAATTATTTTGCAAAAGACTTTAATACGATAATGATGAAAGACAGTATAGTCAGTAGGTTTACATCGTGATCTTCCAGAGTTCACTTACAACTTATCAAAAGCAGGTACCATAATGTTATGCTTGATACAAAATATAGACACCTCAAAAACAAACAAATCCCATTTATTATCTTCCTTCAACTCTTGATACCTTCTCTTGGCTACATCAACAAGTAGCATGGCATTTGTAATATCTTGCTCTTTTTTCTTGTAAACATGTACTAAGATCATTTGTAATTCCTAAAATTTCTTTCATCACATGTAATATGAATGCAACCTTATACGTTTGAGCAGCTCTAATATATCTTGTAGCCCTAGATCTTTCATTCAAAGAATGTGCAGTTTCAACAATATTATCATGTATATCCATAATTGTATCAAACTTAAGAATAAAACAATAAAAAAAGATTTAAAGTGAGATCCCCAACGAGTATCACAAGCCCTAGAAATACCAAGTTTTTTATGCAAATCCTTACCTGTTTTAAGCTCACCCATATCAAAAGCCTCCTGAATTTTTATTTTTTGAGATTCTCTATATTCATCCATACGCTTATAAGAAAATCCCTACACATTAAAAATATCTGAAACCAAGTGCACAAGTTCTCCCACTTGAAGACATCTTTTAGAAACACCAACAAGAGTCAATTGAAGTTGATGAGCAAAACAATGAATAGAATAAGCCGATTTACTTTCTTTCTTAATCAACATCTTAAGAACGTTGATATCACCTTGCATATTGCTTGCTCTATCATAGCATTGTCCACGCACATAAGATAAACTCAAGGAATTTTAAGAAAGTAAATTGACAATTGCATCTTTTAGAGATAAAGCACTAGTATTTTTGACATGAACAATATCAAGAAGTCTCTCCATCACAAATCCTCTATCATCAACATATTATAAAACAACTGTCATTTGCTCACTGCATGATATATCAAAAGATTCATTAACCAATAAAGAGAAATAGTCACCATTTAGTTCATTTATGATACCCTTAATTATTTCAATCTTGCAAGCAATCACAATTTCTTTTTGAATTCTTGGACAAGTCATTTGATCATTTTGAGGAGCCTTTTCCAACACAAATTTTTGAATTTCATCAAACTTTTGAGCATAAAATGAAAGAATTTCAAGAAAATTACCTCTGTTAAGTGATGACTTAGATTCATCATGATCCCGAAATGTCAATCCTTGTCTCACGAGAAGCCTTGCTACATCAATCGAAACTTCCAATCGAATGTGATATTCATGCTTATATTTATTAGATTGTTTCTCAAATAAAACATGAATAGATTGTTCTTGCTGCATTAGATCCTCACATTTTCTTTTTGTCTGATTATGGATGCTATTAATCCCACCAACATGTGTTTTCAGACTAGCTTTTTTGTTCCAACTCCTAAAACCCGCACTTAAAAAATATTTCACCTTGACGATTGTTATTTTCCTTGAATAAATAACAATACAAACAATAAGTTGTATCTTTACTTACACTGTACTCCAACCAACCAGGAAATTCATCATACCATTTATGATTAAAACAATGCATGTCTCCACAAATCTTCATTTGAGAAAACTCTTGTAGTTGAGGTTGACATGGTTTTTTTAGAAGATACACTCTTCTAATCGTGTCACGATCATTTGGACAAAATTCTAAAATTGGAGTTCTTTCACCCAGATCAGCCTTTAAAGAGTTTAAGTCAAATTCTTGAGAAGAATGTGATGATACTCCTAACTTATTCTTATTTTCTTCCCGATTAGATTGACTATGTGCGACGGAACTTGAATTTGAGATTTCAGAAAAATATCTCTTCATGACTCTTGAATGAAAAGCAACAATGCAAAAAAAAAAGAAAAAAAAAAAGATAAAAGGTTTTAACTTTGGGTAAAGAACGAGAAAGTGATTTTGGGATTTGACTTTGAGAAGTCTCAAATCCCTATTTCAATTGAGGTTGTGAGGTTTTTAATTTTGGAAAAAGAAAAAAAAAGTTTTAAGTTTTTTTTTGTTGATTTTATATTTTAACTTATTTTAAAGTTTTTTTTTATATAGCAGGTGAGATACTGTACAGGACATGAAGTAGCAGTTGTACAAAATAGTTTATTTTAAAAAAAAAAATGCAGCCTGGCGGGGATCGAACCCTCAACAAGGGCTACAGTAGCGCCTCAAGAAGTGGAGGTAGTACCATTGAGCTATCCAACAACCTTGTGTCAGGTGGTTCAAAATTAATATATGTACATAAATATAGATTTTCTATCTTATATATACAACGTAATTTTTTACCAAGGGGGTTCGGATGAGCCCCCTCACTACCACGTAGGTCTGCCCCTGATGGTAGCTACAAGATTTCTGGATACCATTAAGTCTGGCCAAAATTACTTTCAGTTTGTAGAAGATATTGCCAAATATTGATGCATTCCAAGAGGTAACATGAGTTTGGAAGTCTTGAATGGACTGTTGGAGAGGGTTAAGGGCAGCAAAATAGTTTTCGACAATCCTCTTGAAAGTGGGTGGTTACACCACATAGGCTCGAATCTAAAGGGCTTGTTATTGTGCCTATGATTTTTCTTGGAGAGAGAAACAAGACTAGGGCAGTGGTCAGACTTAGTCCTTGGGAGGTGAATAACCAAGGAATCAATAAAGTGATTTATCTAAGAGTTATTTGCAACACACCTATCAAGCCTTTCTAAGATAAGATTATTTCTATTACGGTACCTCTTATTGGTCCAGATGTATTTACATCCTATGTAGCCTAGGTTCACCATGTTGCAATAATTTAGACAACTTCAAAGTTGGCTGGCTCTATTGTTGTTTATGGGAAACCCTCATAATTTCTCATTGGCTCTTAGAACCTCATTAAAGTCCCCCCTCCCTCCAATAAGTAAATATCTATTATAAGTGTTGGAGATATTGCACAGTTTTTCCCATAAGGTCAGACAAATGTTATAGTCAGGGTTAGTGTAGATAGCAGAGAAGAACAAAGGTTTAGGGTCAAAAACTAACCTTTACAATGGTGTGGATACCTTGAGGTGAAATGGAGAAGTTTTGGAGATTGAGCAGATCCTCTTTCCACGTGATAAAAATACCCTTTTTTTGTCCAGTAGCACTTGATTCCAAGTAGGAACCAAAGTGGAGCATCTCAGCCAAGATTTTGTGGCCTACCATCTTAGTTTCAAAAAGGACAATCATTGTTGGGTTATGGTATTTCACTAAAGCTTCACATTGGCGTCTAAAGCTGGTGTTATTGGCCCCTCGAGTGTCCCAAATAATGAAGTTCATGGATTCAGAGGGATTAGGGATAGACTTAACAATGGCCTCTTCCCTTTATCCTTCGAGGGTGGCTTTCCTTGACTTACATATAGGCTTAAGGCTACAGCAGTGCTGGTTTGCTCTATCATATTCATCAGAGTCAGATTGATGGTTTTCATTTTCTTTGGACAAATCACAATAGTAGCCGTGTTATATGGCTCGTTGAAATCTTTCTAAAGTAGCTTTCCTAGGATGTAGAATTCTGTGTTTGGATCTCCAAAAGTGGCCAGAAACTGTTCCATCTCTTCGTTGCTCTTTTGAAGTTTCTCCAGAATAGTGGTATTTATTTTTTCTTGGTCTTCGTCCCTTCCTAGTGTCTCCCATGGATACACTATGGGGGTTGTTTCTGGTGGTGTCCAAGGTATGAAGCTTAGGGTTTCCATTTTTGACAAGTACGACGAGGTGGGGTAAAAGGGAAGACTCTTTAACATGTGACTCATGAGAGAGTTGAGTTCGTTCGAGTTCATCATGTTTAAAGTTCCCATCATCTGGGCTTGGAGAATTGTTTGTGCTCAGAGTTGATAGCCCAGCCCCTCTACTATTTGGTCCACTCCTTCCTTCATGATTTGAGCCATCTAAGTTGGGTCCTAGATTATCAGAACAATGGGTAGGTCTTCTATTATCACATAGTGAGAGATGGATTTCCCTCTCAAGACTAGCTCCATCCAAGATGTTGGAGTTCGATTTGGAGAGTGAGGAGCTATGGTAAAGACCAGTAGTTTTTTTAGTGGCTTTGGTTGTTAAAGAAGAGGGGAGGGATTTGCCATTACTAGTGGAGATGGTAGAGAAAGGAGACTGGTGTGGTGGTTTATTAGGGTTCAGCGAATTAGTGTTAGTAAATAGCGAAGTGGAGTTAATTGACATGACTGATTTGGTCATGTCAATCGACTTAGGGTGATGATTATCCCTAGTGAATGGAGTTTCTCTTACTAGAATATGGAGAGACAGAGGTTTCCATGGGATCATCCCAGAGGGGGTGAGGGATCGGTCCCTGTTGGGCCCTTCACCATTAAATAAAAGGGTGGGATATAAATAAAAGGGATGGAAGGTAGTTGTTATTAGATCCTTTGTCCGGGGTTGGGCCAGGATTGACTTCCTTTATTGGTAAACGACCCCATGGGTCATTCCTTTAATTTTGTTTTTCTTTTTTTTTATATTGATTTCCAAGGTTTGGGAGTGGTAATGGGATTAGTTAAATTATTATTGTTATTATTTCCATTCTGGACATCATCAGAAATAAGAGTAAAGGAATTTAAATCCATGAACTTACTGGATGTAGCATCATAAGATTGTACCTAGGTTTGTTCCTCTCTTCTTATGCCTTTACCTTCTTTTTCCCCTCGAGTTCTAGAGTTTGCTTTCCTTTTTGGGAAGGAAACCACTTGCCATTCTTCCAGTGGTTTTTGTATGTTGCTGGTGGTGGAGGACATTGGATCTATATTTGTAATGGGCGTGGTGGGTGTTTGATTGCAACTCCTTAGGATATGCCCAAACCTTCCGCATCCAGTACACAAAACCCCCTCCCCTTCATATATTACCCTTTGCTTATGGTGCCTAATGGTAACTGATGTTTTAACTGGTACTTCGAAAGGAACTTGTATACAAATTCGAGCATAACGTCCTCTTAGGTTAGCGAAAGTGCAGGTGTCGATTTTCAAAAATGTTCCCAACTTATTGCCAATTCGTTCTAATATTTCTTTTGTAGAATTCGATTGGGAGTTGTGGTAGCCTATTCCAGATGGTCATGTGCATTTGTTTGATCTCTTTTGGGACAAAACTTGGCTCCCATGCTTTCACTGTTAGAAAGCTCCCCGTGACAAACCATGGACCCCATGTAGGGCTTTCAACATGTTTTCTGGCTTGCTAAATCTGGCGATGTGGAAATAGCACCCCAGGTCGATCAGCGTGAGTGGTTCTGTAGACTTACATATTTCTACCAATTTACTCTTCAAGTAATTGTGTGCTATTTTTTGTTGAATAGCTTGACAATTACAGAGTATTTCTAGGGATAGTAGATTTTCTCCTTGTCTTCTGCACTGAGTTGGATGGCTTCACTATTGTTCTCTAGTAACATGGTGGCCTTTCCATTATATTGGATGTAGCTCTCATTTAGGGGGGTTTCTTTGTTTAGTAGCTTCGCCTTGAAGTTGTCTTTTTTAGGCACAGGGGTGGTTTTTCGCTCTGATATGATCATTGGGTCTGGTGTCTCCGGTGGAGTTGGGGATAAGGGGGGAGGTGGGTCGCTCTGATATTTGAGAAATGATGTGATGGGAGGGACTATAGGAACTACATAAAGAAATGTCGGAATAGTCATTTTAGACATTTAAGAGCTTCTTCTGCTTATGCATTTGACACACACACATGCATGCATGCAGTGTGTTCCATTTAACACAAGTTGTGATGTAACACCCCGTAAATTTTTTCGTACACTTATCGCGATTATATGGAGTCCTAAAGGCTTGCGTATGGGTTAAATTAAGTTTATGGTGTTCGGAAGTATCCCGTAAATAGTTGTATGTGTAGGTATTGGAATAAGCTTTCCAACGATATAAAATTTGCCCAAAACAGAGGAGTATTTCATATAAGCGAGCACATTCAAAATTTCAAATCGGTGGCCGGGAAGCCTGTGAACAGTAAATCTGCAGGAAAATTACTGCAGCTAGGCAATTTTTTTTTTGGATCAACTTTAGACGATCATAACTCCTTGTACAAAAAGAACTGTGTGAGCTGCTATATATCGACGAAAATCTCCGAGAGTCTTCTTTCCGATGAAATTGGTTTCATCAAAATCCAATGTCTGAGTAAGGAGCTATACCCGTTTTACTACAGCCTATAAAAAAAAATAGAATTTTGGGACAGATTTTTGGGTCAACTTTAAACGACCATAACAACTTGTACAGGAAGAAATGGGTGGTATACTTTATATAAAAATGAAATCCCTTTGAATTATCTTTCCAATGCAATTGGTTTCACCCAAATCCGATACCGGAGAAAAGAGTTATGATCGATTTACTTCAGCCTGTCAAAACTGTCCACTGGGGACAGATTCGGATTTATTTAAATTTTTAGGGCAAAATGGTCATTTTCTATTACCTCTTGGACGAAAATTGGTCTTTATAAACATACACTTAGCCTCATATATATCATATATCATCCAATTATTAAGAGAAGGTGAAACCCTAGCCTAATTTCAACTTCAAATATTTTGTGATTCAACCGTAGAAAATTCGAATTGGTTCCGTAGTTGTGTTCACCATCTCGAAAGCTTCGAGAAGCACCCCATGGTTATGTAAGGAGGATTCTAAATACAAGAGTTCATTGTTAAGGTATGAATATTTTTTATTCTTGATTCTTATCCATGAATAAGTATTGATAAAGGATTATGAGTATTGTCTTGATGTTGGAAGATAACCAGAAACATAGTTATGAATTGTTTTGTATAAATTGTTAGTAGTAAACTATGGAAGTTGTTGTATTGGATTATGGAGGATGAATTGTGGTGATATATCATTATATTAGTGGTTATGTATGCCTAGTGATCATGTTGGTATTGGATGGTGATTAAGAGGGGAAATAAAGGCTAAGAGTGATGTTGAGGGATATTGCATGAAAATGCATGATATGTGAATGTAATAAGAGTATAAGAGGATGTATGTAGCACTCTTATTGATGAGTTAAAGGATTACTTCCTAGACATTATTTGGTGAAGTTAATACCTAAATGATAAGGTTTGGTTGCTAATACTAGTTTGCCACAAATGACTTATTGTAGATAAGTGTTCGAAGAGTACGGAAAGTCAAGTTGAACTTGTATTGAAGTGGTTATATCAAGGTATGTAAGACATACTCTATCTAATCTTTGGCATGAATAATGACCCATGGCACTCTCAAGTAAGCTTCCAACATTGTCCTACGACACATGACACATAATAACATCATATGATCTTCGACACTACCAATTGAACTTGTTTTCACTTTTAAGATGTCCGGCTAGTCAAAAAAATGTCCATATACTATTGTTGACTCCGAAATGGTTTAATGAGGTATCCATGATTCTCTACTTCATTTTCATGATATTGATTATCTATTTACATGTTTTTCCTATTGAGGTATCATGGTTTCAAGTTTCATAAGGTGTGACCATAAAGTAACCAATCTCAAAGATTAATTGAATTAAGAAATGGAATGTCTTTATTTTAAATTGATGATATGATGTATTGTATTAGTACCACTGATCAGTTGGCCATTGTATTATAAAGATTATGTATATATGCTATTCCAGGGGTGGTCCCTGATGTATTGTATTAGTACCACTGATCAGTTGGCCATTGTATGACATATGTTATGTATTGATAAGGAATACGGGAAGTAATGATATGAAAGTAATGTACAGGTATCCCATCAGCTCTTTTAAGTGTGGTATACTCATACTGTTTATTCACTGGTATCTGGGTTCTGTTGATCTTTTGTATCTCATCTTGATACTCATTGCCTTACATACTCAGTACATATTTCTATACTGACATCCCTCACGGGGGACCTGTATTCATGCCTGCAGGAACAGGTACTTCAGGTCGTACACCTCCGCAGTAAGAGCCAGGACATTCTGTTGATAGTGGTGAGCTCCAGTTGTTTCGGGGCATCCCAATTCGTTTCTATATGTATTTTTGGTATTTGTATAAAAGTCTTTTGTGGGCGGGAGTTTGTCCCGACCCTAACTCAGTTGTGTATCTATGTAGAGGCTTTTGTAGACATATTGTACAGCCATAGGAGTGTTTGGTTGATAGACGTGATGGCTCTGACGGCCAATTACGGTTTATATATATATATATGTGTGTCTGCTGGGCTGATACAGGTACTGTTTTCTTCTATTTACAACGATGTGCTGCCCAAATTTCTAATTTACATAAGTAATGTAAATGTGAAAGTATAGGTTATGAACGGGTTCTCCCGGGCCTCCTCGGCTACGGGTGCCAGTCCGCTCCAATGGGATTTGGGGCGTGACAGAAGTGGTATCAGAGAAGTTCGTCCTAGTGAGTCTACAAAGTCGTGTCTACGTAGAATCTCGTTTATCGGTGTGTTGTGCACCACATCTATAAACAGGAGTCTATTGGACATTTAGGGATTATTTCCATTCTCCATTTCTTAGATCGTGCAATAGAGCCCATATTAGAGATAAAGTCATAATCGATCGCTTAATCCAATTATTTTTTTTTATTTATTATAGTAACGATACCGGTTACAAGGAGAAAGAATAAGTGGAAGCGAGTAGATGTAGTGGCCGGAGAAGGTACTAGTAAGTCACCACCGGCACAAGTTGAACAAAGTGAGTCTCAAGCTGAGCATATATCAGGAGTTTCTTCTCCTCCGGAAGGGCCATCTATTAATGCTGTTGATCGAGATTTGAGGGATGCAGTACAACTTCTGACGCGTATAGTTGCCGGTCAAGTTCAAGGGCAAGCTATTCCTACCACGGGTTCTAGTGGTACGGATAGAGCAGCTAGCCTTCGTACACAGGATTTTCTGAAACTCGATCCTCCTACTTTTATCGGATCAGATATTAACGAAGACCCGCAGGACTTTGTCGATCAAACCCAAAGGGCTCTAGATGTTATGCACATATCCGGTAAAGAGATGGTTAAGCTAGCAGCATATAGACTGAAAGGAGAGGCTATATTGTGGTACGAGGATTGGAAACGATCTAGGGGTATTGATGCACCTCCAACTACGTGGGGAGAGTTCAAAGATACATTTATTGATCATTATCTTCCATTTGAGACTCGTCAGGCCCGTGCAGATCAATTCTTAAATCTTTGTCAGGGTAATATGAGTGTAAGGGAGTATAGTCTTCGATTTAACTCCTTGTCTCGATATGCTTCTAATGTGGTAGCTACTATGGATGACAGAGTTCATCACTATGTGGATAGATTGGAACCATACTTGGTTAGAGATTGTACCATTGCTGCTTTGAACAAGGACATGGATATAGCGAGGATACAAGCTTTCGCTCAGAAAATGGAAGATCAGAGGCAAAGAAGAAGAACCCAGGAATCAGAGAAAGGATATTCTAAGCGGGCCAGAGCTATAGGGCAGTTTATGGCATCTCAGAGAGGTTTTAGGCCTTCGTTCTCTCATAGATTGCCTAGCCCGTTATCTTCTTATCCTGCAATTAGTGCTCCACCGCAAATTTAAAGGTTCAAAGGTAATCAGTTCGGGCAAAGCAGTGAAAATCAGAGTTCGCGAACAGTGGGGTATCAAGGGCAAGGGAGTATGAGTCAATTGAGACCTCCACGACACCCGTGCCCCATATGTAGAAGATTTCACTTTGGCGAATGTCGGCTTGGAACGAACAATTGTTTTTGGTGCGGTAAGCTGGGGCATATGGCTAGAGATTGCCCACGCAGGACCACAGGTGGTATAACACGACCTACCGGATCAGCTGTTGCATCATCATCGGTGCCTCTTTTGAGTAGGGGTGCACAACCTATGGGTCACGGTAGAGGTGATAGAGGAGCAGCTAGTTCTAGCGGAGCTCAAAACCGTGTGTATGCCCTAGCAGATCGGCAGAATTTAGAGGCTTCTCCAGACGTGGTTACAGGTACGTTGTCCATCTTTGCATTTGATGTGTATGCCTTAATTGATCCTGGTTCTACATTATTGTATGCTACTCCTTTGGTTGTGGGAAGGTTCGGAAGAACACCCGAATTATTAGCCAAGCCATTTGAAGTATCAATGCCAGTGGGGGAATCTCTTATAGCTAGGAATGTTTATCGAAATTGTGTTGTGAATATTTGTGGTCGTGATACGATGGACGGTCTTGTTGAGTTAGAAATGGTAGATTTTGATGTTATTATGGGCATGGATTGGTTAGCGTCTTGTTATGCTACAGTAGATTGCCGTTCTAAGAAGGTATATTTCCATTTCCCAAATGAGGCAGTCCTTGAATGGAAGGGTAATGTTGGCGCGCCGAGAGGTAGATTTATTTCTTACTTTAGGGCAAGAAAAATGATTTCCAAGGGGTACATATACCATTTGGTTAGAGTAAGGGATACAGAGGCAGAGCCGCCAACTTTTCAGACCGTTTCGGTTGTGAATGAATTTCCTGATGTATTTCCTGAAGAACTACCAGGTTTACCTCCTGAACGAGAAGTGGAGTTTGGTATTGATATGTTGCCAGACACACAGCCAATCTCAATTCCTCCTTATAGAATGGCACCAGCAGAGTTGCGAGAATTGAAAGAGCAACTGAAAGACTTGCTAGAGAAGGGATTCATCAGGCCTAGTATGTCCCCTTGGGGAGCACCAGTATTGTTTGTGCGTAAGAAAGATGGTTCGCTAAGGATGTGTATTGACTATCGGCAATTGAATAAGGTGACTATCAAGAATAAATACCCTCTTCCCCGAATTGATGATTTATTTGACCAGTTGCACGATGCCCAGTGTTTTTCCAAGATTGACTTGAGATCAGGCTATCATCAAGTGAGAGTCAAGGATAAAGATATACCCAAGACAGCTTTCCGAACACGGTATGGTCATTATGAATTCCTGGTTATGTCATTCGGGCTGACAAATGCACCCGCAGTTTTTATGGATCTGATAAATAGGCTGTTTAAGCCGTTTCTAGATGTGTTCGTGATAGTTTTCATAGATGATATTCTGGTCTACTCTAGATCAGAAGAGGATCATGTTAATCACTTAAGGCAGGCGTTGCAGATTCTTCGTGATCGTAAGCTGTATGCGAAGTTTTCTAAATGTGAGTTTTGGCTCAAGTCAGTGGCATTTTTGGGCCATATTGTATCCAGTGAAGGCATAAAAGTTGACACTCAGAAGATTGAGGCTGTGAAGAATTGGCCAAGACCCACGACGCCTACAGAGATTCGTAGTTTCCTCGGGTTGGCAGGTTATTATAGAAGGTTTGTTGAAGGTTTTTCTTCTATTTCTGCACCCTTGACTAAGTTGACGCATAAAGCCTCCAAGTTTCAATGGAATGATGCCTGTGAAAAGAGTTTCCAAGATCTGAAGAGCAAGTTGACTTCTACACCGGTATTGGTACTTCCTGAAGGCATAGAAGGGTATGCAGTGTACTGTGATGCTTCGAGAATTGGCTTAGGATGCGTATTAATGCAACATGGTAGAGTAATAGCCTATGGCTCTAGACAGTTGTGACCACATGAGAGGAATTATCCCACGCATGATCTTGAGCTAGCTGCAGTTGTATTTGCTTTGAAGATATGGCGCCACTACTTATATGGGGTTCATGTTGACATATATACCGATCATAAGAGCCTGCAATATATCTTCAGTCAGAAAGATCTAAACTTGAGGCAGCGGAGATGGCTTGAATTGTTGAAAGATTACGATGTTGATATCTTGTATCATCCAAGGAAAGCGAATGTGGTAGCGGATGCACTGAGTCGTAAGTCTAAAATGGCATCTATAGAAAAGCAGGGGATGATTAAGGATCTTCACCAACTAGCTAATTTGGGAGTTCGACTTCTCGAAACTCCAGATGAAGAGGTTATTGTACGTAATGCAGCGGAATCTTCATTGATAGCTGAAGTGAAAGAGAAGCAGTATGCAGATCCAATTTTATTGCAGCTTAAGGAGGATGTGCAGAGTGGCACGACAAAGGCATTTGAGCTTACGCGAGAAAGAGTGCTTCAGTGTCAGAATCGTTTATGTGTACCTGATGTAGTTGAGATAAGAAAGAGAATTATGACAGAAGCACACTGTTCAAGGTATTCCATCCATCCAGGGTCGACTAAGATGTATCAAGATTTGAAAGCAATATATTGGTGGAATGACATGAAGAAGAATATTGCCGAATTTGTAGCTGAATGTCCGAATTGTCAAAGAGTCAAAGTAGAACACCAGAAACCCGGTGGTTACATGCAATGTATAGATCTTCCAGTCTGGAAGTGGGACAAGATCAATATGGATTTCATCACGGGTTTGCCTCGTACATTTCGGAAGTTTGATTCCATATGGGTGATCATTGATAGGCTTACCAAATCCGCGCACTTCTTACCAGTTAAGACAACTTATACGGTGGAAGAGTATGCGAAGTTGTATATTAAGGAGATCGTTCGGTTACATGGAGTTCCAATTTCCATTATATCCGATCGAGGAGCCTAATTTACCGCGAATTTCTGGAAGTCTTTTCAAAGGAGTTTGGGGACACAAGTAAATCTAAGTACGGCTTTTCATCCTCAAACGGACGGACAAGCGGAACGTACCATCCAGACACTTGAAGATATGCTACAAGCATGTGTATTAGATTTCAAAGGCAACTGGGATGATCACCTACCTCTTATCGAGTTTGCCTACAATAATAGCTATCATTCAAGTATCAAAATGGCACCATATGAAGCATTGTATGGAAGAAAGTGTAGATCGCCAATAGGATGGTTTGAAGCAGGTGATGTGGTCTTGTTTGGACCGGATCTTGTTTATCAAGCAATGGAGAAGGTTAAAGTGATCCAACAACGGCTTGAAACAGCTCAAAGTTGACACAAATCTTATGCGGATGTTAGAAGAAGAGGACTTGAGTTTTCTATCGACGATTGGGTATTCTTGAAAGTATCACCAATGAAAGGAGTTATGAGGTTTGGCAAGAAAGGAAAGTTAAGTCCACGATACATAGGTCCGTACAAGATCATTCAAAGATTTGGACAAGTTGCTTATGAGTTAGAGCTACCTCAAGAGCTCTCAGCAGTTCATCCCATATTTCATGTTTCGATGCTTCGCAAGTACATCGAAGATCCATCGCACATCACTACTACGGAAGATGTACAAGTTACAGAAGATCTCACTTTTGAAGAAATGCCTATTGCTATTCTTGATCGCCAAATTAAAAAGATAAGGAATAAAGAGATAGAATCGGTAAAAGTACTTTGGAGGAATCAACAAGTTGAGGAGATCACATGGGAAGCCGAGGAAGCGATGAAGATTAAGTACCCTTACCTATTCAATGAAGAGGAGGAAGTTCATGAGACGGAAACGGAAGAAGAACAATAATAAGTAAGTGTTTATTTTTATGCAAGTATGTTATGATGATGAATATGTTAATTGTAAGCTTGGACATGTCTTAATTGAGTAAATATGCTAACATTCGAGGATGAATTTTCTTAAGGGGGGAGAATGTAACACCCCGTAAATTTTTTCGTACACTTAGCGCAATTATATGGAGTCCTAAAGGTTTGCGTATGGGTTAAATTAAGTTTATGGTGTTCGGAAGTATCCCGTCAATAGTTGTATGTGTAGGTATTGGAATAAGCTTTCCAACGATATAAAGTTTGCCCAAAACAGAGGAGTATTTCATATAAGCGAGCACATTCAAAATTTCAAAACGGTGGCCGGGAAGCCTGTGAACAGTAAATCTGCAGGAAAATTACTGCAGCTAGGCAATTTTTTTTTTTGGATCAACTTTAGACGATCATAACTCCTTGTACAAAAAGAACTGTGTGAGCTGCTATATATCGACGAAAATATCCGAGAGTCTTCTTTCCGATGAAATTGGTTTCATCCAAATCCAATGTCTGAGTAAGGAGCTATACCCGTTTTACTACAGCCTATAAAAAAAAAATAGAATTTTGGGACAGATTTTTGGGTCAACTTTAAACGACCATAAATCCTTGTACAGGAAGAACTGGGTGGTATACTTTATATGAAAATGAAATCCCTTTGAATTATATTTCCAATGCAATTGGCTTCACCCAAATCCGATACCGGAGAAAAGAGTTATGATCGATTTACTTCAGCCTGTCAAAACTGTCCACTGGGGACAGATTCAGATTTATTTAAATTTTTAGGGCAAAATGGTCATTTTCTATTACCTCTTGGACGAAAATTGGTCTTTATAAACATACACTTAGCCTCATATATATCATATATCATCCAATTATTAAGAGAAGGTGAAACTCTAGCCTAATTTCAACTTCAAATATTTTGTGATTCAACCGTAGAAAATTCGAATTGGTTCCGTAGTTGTGTTCACCATCTCGAAAGCTTCGAGAAGCACCCCATGGTTATGTAAGGAGGATTCTAAATACAAGAGTTCATTGTTAAGGTATGAATATTGTTTATTCTTGATTCTTATCCATGAATAAGTATTGATAAAGGATTATGAGTATTGTCTTGATGTTGGAAGATAACCAGAAACATAGTTATGAATTGTTTTGTATAAATTGTTAGTAGTAAATTATGGAAGTTGTTGTATTGGATTATGGAGGATGAATTGTGGTGATATATCATTATATTAGTGGTTATGTATGCCTAGTGATCATGTTGGTATTGGATGGTGATTAAGAGGGGAAATAAAGGCTAAGAGTGATGTTGAGGGATATTGCATGAAAATGCATGATATGTGAATGTAATAAGAGTATAAGAGGATGTATGTAGCACTCTTATTGATGAGTTAAAGGATTACTTCCTAGACATTATTTGGTGAAGTTAATACCTAAATGATAAGGTTTGGTTGCTAATACTAGTTTGCCACAAATGACTTATTGTAGATAAGTGTTCGAAGAGTACGGAAAGTCAAGTTGAACTTGTATTGAAGTGGTTATATCAAGGTATGTAAGACATACTCTATCTAATCTTTGGCATGAATAATGACCCATGGCACTCTCAAGTAAGCTTTCAACATTGTCCTACGACACATGACACATAATAACATCATATGATCTTCGACACTACCAATTGAACTTGTTTTCACTTTTAAGATGTCCGGCTAGTCAAAAAAATGTCCATATACTATTGTTGACTCCGAAATGGTTTAATGAGGTATCCATGATTCTCTACTTCATTTTCATGATATTGATTACCTATTTACATGTTTTTCCTATTGAGGTATCATGGTTTCAAGTTCCATAAGGTGTGACCACAAAGTAACCAATCTCAAAGATTAATTGAATTAAGAAATGGAATGTCTTTATTTTAAATTGATGATATGATGTATTGTATTAGTACCACTGATCAGTTGGCCATTGTATTATAAAGATTATGTATATATGCTATTCCAGGGGTGGTCCCTGATGTATTGTATTAGTACCACTGATCAGTTGGCCATTGTATGACATATGTTATGTATTGATAAGGAATACGGGAAGTAATGATATGAAAGTAATGTGCAGGTATCCCATCAGCTCTTTTAAGTGTGGTCTACTCATACTGTTTATTCACTGGTATCTGGGTTCTGTTGATCTTTTGTATCTCATCTTGATACTCACTGCCTTATATACTCAGTACATATTTCCGTACTGACGTCCCTCACGGGGGACCTGTATTCATGCCTGCAGAAACAGGTACTTCAGGTCGTACACCTCCGCAGTAAGAGCCAGGACATTCTGTTGATAGTGGTGAGCTCCAGTTGTTTCGGGGCATCCCAAGTCGTTTCTATATGTATTTTTGGTATTTGTATAAAAGTCTTTTGTGGGTGGGAGTTTGTCCCGACCCTAACTCAGTTGTGTATCTATGTAGAGGCTTTTGTAGACATATTGTACAGTCATAGGAGTGTTTGGTTGATAGACGTGATGGCTCTGGCGGCCAATTACGGTTTATATATATATATATGCGTGTCTGCTGGGCTGATACAGGTACTGTTTTCTTCTATTTACAACGAAGTGCTGCCCAAATTTCTAATTTTCATAAGTAATGTAAATGTGAAAATATAGGTTATGAACGGGTTCTCGCGGGCCTCCTCGGCTACGGGTGTCCGTCCGCTCCAATGGGATTTGGGGCGTGACATGTGAACTCACATTATATACCTTCCACAAAACAAGCTGTTGGGGTGTAATAATAGAGAGGGTCAAAGATGTTATAAACATGAATATAGAGTTAATGGTGGAGAGTAAATTCAGAAAAATTTCGAGTTTTTCTCATGAATGGTCTTTCCTTTACTCTCATTAACAATTACAAAATTAACTTCTGATGAACTTTTTTTCCCTTTTCTTCCTTTCTTTTGCCCCTCTCTCTCCTTCAACTTCCACATTTACAATTCTCATAAATTAATCATATACAATAATTATGCAAAATAGGAATTTTCAGTAATTATGTAAAATGTCAGAATTTTCTATGAACTCCAAACTGCCGGAATTTATGTTGTTTGTCAAATATTTTTTGATGATCTAGTTTATAAAAGGATTATTCGCTAGAATATTTGGTGTTAATTTTTGTTCGTTAAATTTGTGGTCCTTAATTTATTTCTTTAACACAATAAGTAACAAAAAAATGGATGAAAAATACTTCTAACATAAAAAAAGAATCGAAGAAGATAAAAGACACAAGTTAAGAGATTATATTGATACAATTATATTTATGTGTTATAATACAACACAAATTATTTCTAATAAGCAAAATAAGTTATGCATCTTAATTCCTATAAAATTTATACAGACATAAAATGTGTTCATAACTCACAAATTATGTTTTGTAACTCACAAGGCATAACTTAGTTCAAACATTCGCCCCATGGGGTCTGGACTTGACAAGGGTGGGTGCCAGTCGCGACGAATAAGTTTGTTGGTACTCAATCCAAGTAAGAGCTTTTGGTAGAAACATTTTGATTGTTAGATTTCGAGTAATGCATCTAGTACCCTCGAACTATGATCAAATTTATTACGACACGCTCCAACTTTACGGAGGTCCTATTACCCTCGGAACCAAATTTTAACGTATTTTTATCATTCTTTTTAGTTGACGTGGTACTTTTTGTCGATCTTTTAGCTGACATGTCCTATTTTATGTAATAAAGGTGTCACGTCAGCGCAAAAGGGTGACAAAAATATGCTAAAATTGTGTTCAGGGTAATAGGACTCCCGTGAAGTTGGAGTGTATCGTAGCAACTTTCGCCATAGTTCAGGGGTACTGGATGCTTACTCCCGAATTATGGCCAGAGTTGCTACGACACACTCCAACTTCACGGAAATCCTATTACCACTTAAGTCAATTTTAGCATATTTTGTCAACCTTTTATGCTGACGTGACACCTTTATTACATAAAAATAGGATCCACGTCAAAGGTGTCACCTCAGCTAAAAACGTTGATAAAAATAGTTAAAATTGAATTCTAGGGTAATAGGATTCTTGTAAAATTAGAGTGTGTCGTAACAACTTTGGTCATAGTTTGAAGGGATACTGGATGCTTATCTCTTAAATTTAACTAATATCAGCTAGTGTTCTATTATGCATGAATATCCAATATTAGTTAACATGCTTCTTAGCTTCTTCTGCCTATGCATTTTAGACACACATGCATGCATGTAGTGGCGGCCGGGAGCCACCTTTGGACAAGGGCTTCGACGGAAAATTATACTATTTATGTAAGGTTAAAATTATTTTTTATGTATCTCTAGTAGATGTTGAACCCCTTCAGCTAGTTCGTATGTTCACTTCTGAACCCTCTTAGTGAAAATCTTGGCTCCACCACTGCATGCATGCAGTCTGTTCCATTTAACACAAGCCGTGAACTGACATTACCTTCCAGAAAACAAGCTGTTGGGGTATAGTAATAGAGGGTCAAAGATGTTATAGACATGAATATAGAGTTAATGGTGTAGAGTAAATTCAGAAAAATTTGAGTTTTTCTCATGAATGGTCTTCCTTTATTCTCATTAACAATTGCAAAATTAACTGCTAATGAACTTTTTTTTCCCCTTTCTTCCTTTCTTTTGCCCCTCTCTCTCCTTCAAACTTCCACACTTCTCAATTCTCATAAATTAATCATATACACAAAATTTTACAAAGGAGGAGGGAGTCCTTATAATAACCTATAACAAAGTCTCAATTTACATATCTAATTAATAATTTATTTTACATAAAGTTTGCGTTTCTTTTCTTTTTGTTTTTTTGTTCATTTTAGTGTGTCTCTAAATTTGATCCACTTTTCTTTGCATTGTAAAAATTGTTGGAAATTGTGTTCATTTAACAAAATTCTTGATTTGGGTGTTCAGTTTGGGTTAAGTTTTGTCATATTAATCACAAAAAGAGCATTTTATTGTCTTTAGATATCCAAATTGGACATATTTTGGTTTGGTTTGTTTCATATTTACATATTTGTGCATTGTGAAATTGTTGGAACTTATGTTTATTTGCCAAGATTCTTGATTTTTTGGGTGTAAGATTTGTTCTATTAATCACAAAAAAAAGAGCATTTTACAAGAAGATAAAGGTTTTGGTGGTGTCTCTAAGTTTCCAAATTGGGCATTCTTGGTTTGTTATGTTTGTAAATTGTGTTTATTTCATGAAAATCTTGATTTGGGTGTTGTAAATATTTTGTCTTATCAATCACGAAAAGGATTTTTTGTCGATTTTATGTGTGGTATGGCAAGATTGTTGATTGAGGCTGAAGCTTCAATCTTTATACAAATTGGATAAAGACAGATGCTTGAATTTGTAAGTGATTGGAGATCCGCGAGATCTCCTTTAACTTACCAAGGAAAATGTATTCGCCTCAATGTTTATCCCCTGGCAACCGATGCAATTCCAAAGAGAGAATCAACAATACTAATGGTTCACAATTGCGACTTTATCAAACGTGGAAAGGAAGAAATGTAATGCTGATCTTTTTCTTTGTGTTTCTCCTGAATTTTACAAACGTTTTAGTTTGTAAGCGTTCAATACATAAGTAGTGGTATAGAGTTATCTAGTAATTGTGTTGGTGAGAGGTAGCAGGTAACATGTTGGAATAGTCAAGGTACGTAAGCTGGCCCCAACATCACCGGTGCACTAAAGCTCCCGCTCTATGCAGAGTCCGGAGAAGGGCCTCCACCACAAGGGTGTATTAAACGCAGCCTTACCTTGTATTTCTGCTAGAGGCTGTTTTCGAGGCTTGATGACCTCCTGCCTCCTGTTCACATGACAGCAACTTTACCCGTTACTCCAAGGCTCCCCTTCTTTAACTGCCTAAGTCATTAAGAAAAATATCAATCAATCAACTACCCCTTAATCCCAAATTTGTTCGAGTCAGCTATACATCATGGTTAGACTATTTTTACATAGTTGTTGACCTATTCTATCCTTTAACCGGAGTTAGCTAGCTATGCATAGGCGATGAATCATGACGGTAAAGGCTTCATATAGCCTATCATTTATGATAAGTCTTTACTGTCTCATTACAATCTTTTATATCATTGCAGAGATTCTACCTTGGAGGCAGACTTGTATTTGGTCCAGATATTAGAGCACTGTTTCTTACGTTGTTCTTAATCCTAGTTCCGGTAGCATTATTTTGTGCTTTCGTCTCAAGAGGCCTCGTCGATGCATTTCCCCACCGATTAGGCTATCTTATTGTGGCCATATCTCTTATCTTCTCAGCCCTTGTGAGTTTTCTTCTTCTTTTACTTTACTTGACTATTACTGATTTATATGTTTTCAATCCATCTTTATATGCTGTTACTTTTTGAGTTTAAGTTTGGTGCACCGTCAGTGTAGTTTTTTTTTTACTCCATCAGGCGACTTTTACCTGTTGTAGCAGCTCATCCATTTTTATATTTTTACCTGAGAAATGGAATACCTACTACAGCAGGTAAAAGTCACCTGATGGTGTAAAATAAAAACTACACCGACGTGCACCAAACTTAAATTCTTACTTTTATTCCCATCAACGTTAGGATGCAAGCCACTTCCCGATTCTTTGTTCTGTCTTTATCGGTCAAAAAATCAGATATAGTCCATGCAAGCCAAATCAATAATCAGCATTGTTAGTATGTGCCTTGCTTGTCCCTTTAGATGTAGTATCAAAGTGGAAATGTTTAGTGAAAGGCATTTTCTTCTGCTCATGCATTTTGTTTTTCCGGTGTATATTGCTCTAAGTATTACTACTTGTCTTATTTAGCAGTTACCATGTTCCTTGTTAATTGTTATGAATATTAGTTATAAGTATGCGAAGATGACACATGGTTCGATGCACGAGCATGCACTAAGAGGAGGCGATCGTTGTATATTTCTTCTATCCCCTCTCACTCTTTCTCTGTACATGGTTGGTGTGTGGTTAGAGTTGGTTCATGGTGGATGGAGGATCTTAATAGGTAATGTCTAATGTATTGATCTGTAAATTTTTGCAGATTGTAATTCTTCTCTTGCTAACTTCCGCGACAAATCCTGGAATAGTTCCACGAAATGCCCATCCTCCAGACGCTGACGATGAATGTGAAACCTCTAGCATCTCGACGAGTTGTTTAGGGAGTCAGACTGGTCCTGTCAGTTTACCGCCTATGAAAAATGTTACTGTTAATGGAATAGTTGTCAAAGTAAAATACTGCAAAACATGTATGTTATATCGGCCACCACGCTGTTCTCATTGCTCCATATGCGACAATTGCATTGAGCGCTTCGACCATCATTGCCCGTGGGTGGGACAGTGTATTGGGAAGGTATGTTTGATCCATGCTTGCATTTCAAAAGGTTTTGTCATTTGGATCTATTGTCCTTTAGCTTCTGGTTAGTATTGTCCTGTCTACAAAACATTCTTCTCATCTGTGATGTATTCGCGTTATTTCTTGCAGAGGAACTATCGTTACTTTTTCATGTTTGTTTCCACTACAAACCTCCTGAGCCTCTATGTCTTCGCGTTCTGCTGGGTAAATATAAAGAAGATTATGGAAGCACACCACTGTAACATTTGGCGAGCGCTTGTCAAATCACCTGCTTCAGGCATCCTTATAATGTATACGTTCGTAGTTTCTTGGTTTCTGGGAGGTCTCACAGCATTTCACTTGTACTTGATAATCACGAACCAGGTCCATTTACCCCGTCCTTTCTTGATTTTAGTTAATATTACTCGTTCTGATAGAACTGAGGTTCAGCGGAAACAGCCTCTTTACCTCACTTTGTGGGACTACACCGGGTATGTTTTTATTGTATTGCTCGTTCCACTTCTCACCCTTAAGAATGTTGTGTTTCATGCAGACCACATATGAAAATTACCGGTATAGGTATGAGAGGAAGATGAATCCTTTTAATCTCGGATGTGCTAGAAATTTTAAGGACATCTTTTGTACTGGCATGGCAAGTTCCAGGATCAATTTTCGTGCAAAGGTGAACGCTGATCGCTCATCAAGCTTCAACGCTTCATCTTATTTGGGTGGCGGAACTACTACGAATTCATCAGATATGCACAAAATGAAGAACTTTGACGTAGAAGTTGGCAGAAGACAGGCTGTTGATATCGATGAGTGTAAAGAAACAGACAGCCGGACAAGAAGCAGCGTAGGTGGTGTAGGGGCAGACCGATGTGGGAGATGAAAGACAAGACCATAAAGACCACCGGGCAATATCAGATCATCGGGTGTACAGACTACAGATATTGGGTGAACGAGTTTAGAGCAGAACACGAAATGCAGGACAGGGAGAAGTACTGGTCTAATTCGTTGAGATTGTTCGTTGAAGTTCTCATTCTTCCTGCTTTGATGACATGGCTATTGCCACAACATTCGCGGCCGGAGGGCCGGAGGGGTTGGTGCTCAATATTTTCTTTTTTCTTGTGAATTATCAGCAGCTCATAGTTCTTTGATGATATAACCATTCAATGAATGATTTTCTGGTGAAGTTGTAAGATATTGCTGCTTGTCTATATTTCTAAAAACTGAAGTTTATGGCTATGAGATTGAAAATAACTTGCATAACTAGGACATGTTTAAGCTTCAAGCAGAGTCGCAGCTAGAATTTTAAGTTTTTGGGTTCCGCATTCTTGAAAAGACATTTTATTAGGTTTTGAATAACATATTCGTAGATATTAAGTGGGTATTTTTTAAACACAACTACTGGTCAAGCTATTGGGTTCTGTCAAACTCGTAAGTAGAATTGTAGCTCCGCCCCGACTTGTCAACTTTGAATGGCCCCTAATATAACCCAAAGACAAAAGAAACAAATGTTGAAAGGAAAAACATTGAATATAATAATGATGCTATATTGAATACTGGATAAATTATTGGAAAAAGGATTAAATTTTACCCTCTATTTTGGAAAATTGGCGAAATATATCCCTCATCATATTTTGAGGCCAAATTCACCTTTTTGCTTTGAAAAATTAGCTAAATATACCATTCGTCATACTTTGGGACTAAATTTACCCTAGTCATACTTTGGGGCCTTATTTACCCTCATTGTTAAGAAGTTTAATCTCATTAAAAAAATTTGACCAACAGAACTGAAGGAAGGTATATTTGTTTGTGTCTTTTTTGTGACTCGAGTCGGATCGGACGAGTTAGATTAAAATGTGTTTTTTAAAAAAAAAATTAGGCATTTTACGTGAGCTTTTCTATTAAAGTAAGGTTACATATGAAAAAATTTCTTAACAACGAGGATAAATTTCACCCTAAAATATAACAACGGGGGTAAATTCGGTCTCAAAGTATGACGAATGGTATATTTAGCCAATTTTTCAAAGTAGAAGGAATAAATTTGACCCCAAAATATGATGAAAGATATATTTAGCCGTAGTAAATAAATTTGACCCTTTTCACTAAATTATTTGCAATAATTTACAGTTAGCAAAAGAAAAAACATGTGACAAATCAACAACCAGAATTATCAAGAAAAGATAGTGAGATTAAAATAATTAAACATAAATGATGAGCTTGTTACACATTCATTCATTCAGCACAAAGTATGTATATTGTATAAGGATGATGAAATTACAGCATTAATTAATAAAACCAAATAATAACAAGCACAAGGAGAAATTAACATGAGTTTTTATGAGATGGATTCAATTTTTTTGAACCATCTGGTATTCCATAAGTCACTGATTCGACTAATCTAAATACATGCTGCATGGTTGAATCTCAGTGAACCGTGGCAGCAAGGTCACTCTGCCACTTACAATACTACCCTCTCGTGTTTAAGCCATTTGCAAAGGATAATGTTCGAATTTATGAGAACCAATAACCCAAACTATTATTGTTGGGTTCATCTTGCAGTGGCTGTAAACAGTCATCAAAACCAAAATAGTTAAAACTCCCAGCTGTTGTTGTTGTACTGCTTGTTGTAGTGATTGTACTTCCTCCATATTGATACTCATTGTTTGTACCAATTATCATTTCATTCAAAAGGCCATTGTTGCTGCTGCTGCTGCTATAACCCATTTCTGAAATTGCTGTTGTTGGAAATTGTGTACTTTGATCATTCAAGTAGTAGTAGTTGCTGCTGCTTGTTATATCTTCTGGCAATGGTGGCAATTCTGTTGACGTTGCATTATTAATATCGTACCTGTTGTTAAAAGACGGTCAGTTGAATACCCTTTATCATATGCATATACATCGAATATTACTTTTATTACATATATGTATTGAACCTCAAACATCCTTAGCGATCATCTTGATTTAGACTCCGGAGATGGTCATAATACCAAAGAAAAATGTTTCTATATGCTTGGATCAACAAAAAGAGATGAAATTATCATGCTTCAATACCTGTAATTGTCTTCCATATGCATACTGTAGTTGGGGTTATAGTACTGTTGTAACACAAACTCTCCACCACCACCACTGTCGCCACCAACATTATTCATGTTGCTGGCGGAAAAGTGACTGAAGTGGGCCCCACAATCGACCGTGGGAGCAGGAGCACTCTCGGCCTGGCCAAAGACCAATATCTGTTGTTGGTGGTGGTGTTGATATTCCTCGTCCGGGGAGACTATACAAGTGACAGAATAGCCATGTGGCATGTCAGAGTAGACAAAGTTGGTCCGAGTTGGTTTGTTACATTTGTTGTTAGCGCGCATGGCGCGTGCAGCTCTGTCATAGGCCAACGCGGCTTCTTCAGCAGTGTCAAATGTCCCGAGCCAATGCCTTTCTTTCGTGGTGGGATCTCTTATCTCTGCAGCATACCGACCCCAGGGCCTTCGCCTCACTCCTAAATATCGAATATTGCTCTGTTGTTCCTCTGCCTTTTGCTTGACACTTTGAGTAGTAGCACCAATGTTCTTTCTTGGTTTTGTGCTCTTACTAGTTGATGAAGAACTAGATGAGTTGATGGAATCCATTTTGGAATTTTTCGTACGAACGTTTAAATTCTGAATTCGCCTCTGTTAGCTAACCACAAATTCAAATTTTCTCTTTATTTAGTGTACTGAGTATTGATGATTGAGATGTTTTTTTCTTTGACTAAATAGTGGTTGTTGCATGCGGATATATATAGATGTGACAAAGTGATAAAATGATGCTCATTATTTTAAACTATATCTAAGTGTAAAATATATAGTAGTAGAAAATTTTTCAATCATGAATCATGATTACTTCAAGTGATGTTACAAGTCTTAGGACTATCTGATGTTAATCATGTTGTGGGCTCAAATCTAGTTATTTTATGTTTTAATCTAAGTTTCTCTTTAATATTCATTAGAGGAGCGAGTATTTCAGCGGAGAGGGTTCAATATTGAAAGAAAAATTACTCAAATGGATTCAATACCTAATATATATATATATATATATATATAAAATCATGTACATAGTAAAAAATTTCCATCGAAAAAAGTTCGAATGAACCTCCTATCCAAAGGCTGACTCCACCCCTGATATTCATTAAAGGTGGCACATAGAGTTGATAATGGTGGACGTTAACGATAGTTCATAGCAATGACTGTTTGAAATTAGTGATACATCTATTCAGATTTATTAAGTGATTGTAACACAAAAGAAATAAATATGCTTAACAGTTAAGACTTAGATAACTTATTTCAAAAATAAATGCATTTAATGATTGAGTTGTGAATAATTAAGATCAAGACTTTCATCAACTGCAAGCAAATGAGGCCGAATACTCTTTTATGAATTTTTAACTATACGAATCTTAATTGATAAAATCAACTTCAAATAAACGAATACAACAATAACTATCTTCAGTCCCAATACTAGAACCTATTCTTATAACTAGTAGATATCATCAGGGACGGAGCTGGCATACAATGAGGGTTCATCCGAATACCCTTCGGTGAAAAATACATTATTTATATTTGGATAAAATTATTTTTTATGTATATATAGTAGATGTTGAACCTCCTTAGGCTAGTTCGTGTATGTATTTCTTAACTCACTAAATGAAAATTCTGACTCCGCCACTGGATATCACATGTGTGAATTTTTATTTTTTTTCAATCTGTCATATTTTTAGCTAAATTTAGGGATGGCAATGGTGCGGTGCGGATGCGGTGCGGATTTTTACTAAACCCGCAAGTTTTAAAATCGCACCGCATCACATTTAAACCCGCATAAACCCGCCCCACATTCATACCCGTGGATAACTGCATCGCACCGCCCCATGTTTTTGAAAAATGTGTAACTCCATTGAAAATCATAATATTTTTAAATCTACAACTAGAAAATAATAACTAATTTCTATTATATCACTTTTCACTAAAAAATTATCAAAAAGTACAACGTGTACAAGTAATGATCAAATATCATATTTTTATTCAAATGAATAGAGATTTTAAAAAAGCTACTATAAAATTATTTATTTGTAGTGTTATGCATGTAGTTTTAAGTATCATAAAATTTAAGTAAAGAACACATATAATTTTAGGTATATTCACGAGAACAATACTACCCGCAACCCGCACCGCACCATTTAAAAAAAAATTACTTTAACCCACAGCACACCCACACCGCATCGCATAACTTAGAACCCGCACCGCACTGTATAGCTTAAAACTCGCACCGCACCCGCACCGCCCATTACCATCCCTAGCTAAATTTATATTGATACTGATGACTAATTTGTAGATCTTATATGAGAAAACTTCTTGCATGTAATTCTAGGTCTACCTATGTACCTCTGAACCGATATATTTGTATATTGACACAAGACATATTCAAATTATCTCAAGTGACCTTCTCACATTTTATTGTCGATGTGTGCTCCTTACACCTTCTGATGAATCATTTTTGGGGTCTAAAGAGTAATATAATAACTACATTTAACAATCTTTCAAGCCAAATTAAGTACAATAATATTCATCAACCCATAAATTAGGTTGGGTCCTCCAAATAATTCTTCCAAAATCCAAATGGGTTCCACAAACATTGCCTTAAGTACTAATTTGATCATCATGCTAATTATGATTATATACCACCTTCACATCATTAGTATCATGTGCATTAATGCATGCCATGCCAACAAATAATTGCCCATGCACCTAGCACCTAGCACCGTCCCTCCAAGAAAATATATTAACAATTAATTATTTAAAACATATTAGGTATTATTAGGGTTATGCTTGTAGTTCCTTGAGCTTCGATTTCAGCTTTCACCGATATTTTATGTGTTGATTATTGTATTATTTTATTTTCGTTATTGTTCTTTCTATAGTTTGTTGTGTAGCGGTTTCCATTTCGATTAGTTTGTATTGTGATTGCTCCAATATATGTAGCTCTTTTTCAAACTGTTTGGCAGGTACCGATTAAGCTGAGGTTCTATTGAAAACAACCTAAAGATAGAGGTGAGATCTGCGTATATTCTACCCGCCCCAGATCTTACTTGTAAAGTAACGCTGGTATGTTGTTGTTGTTGTTGTTGTCGTTGTAGTTATCTAAATCTCGACAAGCGTCGCCATGTGAGGACATTTATTTTAGTGGGAGGTAGTAAGTAATCGTGAAATAGACATTATTCTATGCACAAATTAGCTTGGATGTCTGAGCTGATCCATGGAGATTCAACATAGCGTTCGGACTCATGTGTCCACTTTTATTTTTAAAAAAATAAAACATTAATCCTGTCAAATAATTTTCATCATTAAAGCTGTGGTACAATATAGTTGCAAATTTTGACAAAATAATAGTAATTATGTGTAGTAATATCACTAGCTATTTAATTGTAATGTGCCTGAGAAAATCATTTAGTATTTGTCCATTAATTAAAGCAAACATACAAATTTTATATATATAAAAAAAAAAAAGAATCTGAGAAAAAGTTATCCTTCCTTTTTATTCATTGATTTTCAAAGAAAGGGTCAAACAACTTACAAAGGATTGAGTCAAGTTGGAATAACATGCAAAAGAGATTAAAATATACTTGTGTCCACATGAAGCACAAATCAAGAACATGATTAACATATAATATGGCCACACAAAATAATGAAATGTGAACATAAATTTTCTATATTAATAATCAAGAATCTTGGTACTAACTAATTTGAGTTGCGGTGGAATGGTTACCTTCCCTCCATTCTTAATCAGAAATTTCGAGTTCGACTGTTTGAGGACATGAGAATGGAAAAAAAAAAATCTTGTTGAAATGATAGTGCACCGCAAATGGAGCCTTGCAATGCGTGAATTAGGATTTAGTCGAACTTCAATGTGAATGCCTGCAAAAATTAAAAAAAAATAAAATAGAATCTTCATTCTACATTAAAATTAAATATATCGACTCTAGTGATCATTCATTTATTGAGTATATATTTACTTGTGATTTTGTGTGACATGTGAATGTGATATAGCTCTTATAATTAGTAAACTTGACCAGATACTATTAATCATACAAATATATTGAAAACCAAGGCCCACTCACAACATTAGAATAAACATGGAATACATGTATAAAATAATTAAATAAAAAGACTTTTTGCAAAAAATTAAAATTTGATATGAGAAATTCCAAGATAGCTAAATGCACCTAATGATTGCTAAATAAAAGCATCAATTTTAGTCATCATTTGGAATATAGAGCTTGATGAGCATGCAATAATTTAGCTCATTGGCCTAAATCTATCATATACTTCTATGTCCTATAGGGTGTGAACTAATTTTTATTAAAATTTATAGGTTCCTATAACAATTTCAAGTTAACATACTATAATTATTAAGTTCAGAATAAGAAAATATACAATTATTAATGAACACTTTAATATTTATATAGGATATGAGCAAAAATTATTGAGTTCCTTTGAACAGTAGCTAACACATTGAATCCCTCTATGTTATTACTATTATACATAAGCGTGACTAAACAAGTTGCTGGTGGTCATCATGTGTGCTTCCTCACGTGGATATTTCAGTCTTTTCACACAGTTTATTTGTGTAATCACTTGCGTATCTTTTGGTTGTTGATCGAAAACTCAACGTGTCAAACGCAAAATCGGAGTACTTCTCTATTTTTTTCACAGGTAGGCATTATAATTTTTTGGCTAATGGAATTGAAATGAACCTCCTTGTGTCCCCTAACTCTGCCCTTGGTCCCAAATTACATGTTTAAGTAGTGATTTCGTGTTTGAGCAGTGAAAACAAAGAATGGTAGGAGCACATTCTCCTTTTATAAATGCTAAATGGTGTGAGCATAAATTAATTGTGTCAATGAATTTTCACTTTTAAGTAGCGTTCTCGTGTTTGAGCAGTGAAAATGGAGAATTGTAGAAGCGTATTCGCCTTTTATAAATGATAAATTGTGTGAGCATAAATTAGTTTCAATGAATTTTCGCTTTTAAGTAGCGGTCTCATGTTTGAGCATCGAACATGGAGAATGGTAGAAGCGCATTCTCCTTTTATATATGTTAAATGGTGTGAGCATAATTTGACTCAATGAATTATGGATAACAAATGATTAAAATAATATTTAAAAAATGGAGTAACACATAAGATTTAAACCCACAACATGATTAATACCAAGAAGTCCCAAGACTTGCAACATCACTTGAGATAATCATGATTCATAATTGATAGATTTCTACTATTATTACATACTTGGATAGTTTAAAATTAATGAGCATCATTTTATTACTTTATTGCTCTATATATATTTGTATGCAACAGCCACTGCTTAGTCAAGGAAAAAAAACATCTCAATATTTAAATTCGTGGTCAGCTGACAAAGGCGAGTTCAGAATTTAAACTTTTGTATATTCCAAAATGGATTTCATAAAATCATCCACTTCTTCATCAACTAATAAGAGCACAAAACCAAGAAAGAACAATGGTGCTAGTACTCAAAGTGTCAAGCAAAAGGCAGAGGAACAACAGAGCAATATTCGATATCTAGGAGTGAGGCGAAGGCCCTGGGGTCGATATGCTGCAGAGATAAGAGATCCCACCACGAAAGAAAGGCATTGGCTCGGGACATTTGACACTGCTGAAGAAGCTGCGTTGGCCTATGACAGAGCTGCACGCGCCATGCGCGCTAACAACAAATCTAACAAACCAACTCGGACTAACTTTGTCTACTCTGACATGCCACATGGCTATTCTGTCACCTGTATAGTCTCCCCGGACGAGGAATATCAACACCACCAACAACAGATATTGGTCTTTGATCAGGCCGAGAATGCTCCTGCTCCCACGGTCGATTGTGGGGCCCGCTTCAGTCACTTTTCCGTAAGCAACATGAATAATGTTGGCGGCGACAGTGGTAGTGGTGGTGGAGATTTCGCGTTACAACAATACCACTATAACCACAACTACGACATGCATATGGAAGACAGTTACAGGTATTGAAGCATGCGATAAGTTCATTCAAAAGATCAAAACTTTCAGATAGAACACATTTTTAACTGTTTTATTACTCCATCTAAAACACCATATGACTCTTTTTCGTGGTCCAAGTACGTGAAAACTAAGGATGTTCATAGTTCAAGATTCAATACATACATGTATTAAACGTAATATGCGACCTATATGCATAATATATAATTTCTGATGAAGGATATTCAACTGACCATCCTTTTAACAACAGGTACGACAGTAATAATACAACGTCAATAGAATTGCCACCATTGCCAGATGATATAACAAGCAGTGGCAACAACTGTTACTACTTCAATGAACAAAGTACACAATTTCCAATAACAACAATTTCAGAAATGGGATACAACAACAGCAACAATAATGACAGTTTGAATGAAATGATAATTGGTACAAATAATGAATATCAATATGGAGGAAGTACAATCGCTACAACAAGCGGTACAACTGCAACAGCTGGGAGTTTTAGTTATTTTGGTTTTGATGATTGTTTACAGCCACTGCAATGCAGTAGTAACATGCAAGATGAATCCAACAATAATAGTTCGGGTTATTGATTCTCATGAAATCCTGTCTGGGGGAACGAGCGTGATTTCTATTGTAATGGACTTTATGCAACATGAATTTAGATTAGTCGTATGAGTGATTTAGAATGTCGGATGATAAAAGGGTGAGAAAGAAGAACGTGAATACCTTCTCACAAGTTGAAGATGGAATATGCCTATCACTTTTACTATAGTAGAATTGAATCTAGTTAAGGAAAGCTAAGATAAGCACGTCTCAGCACAACGAATTTGTCTCTTTTTTAAAAAGTCTCTTAATTGTACTAGTACTTTCACTGACCTATTGGAATTGGAAATTGTATTGTGTGCAAACACCTTTTCCTATCTTGTTAATTTGATCGTATTAATTACTGAAATTAACATCACCACTAATTTGAGACAAACGATAAACAGAGCGTATAAAGACATGCATCATAAATTCGTTGGTTTAGTGTAACCATCGATCCAGATTGTCTTTTTTTCTTTCTTTCCCTCTCTCAATTGTAGAAGGTAGTAAAAGTTGGAGTTATTGTTAATATGTAATAGTACAAAAGATAACTTTTTTTATTTCATTTGAAAGATAAAAATGCTCCTAAAAAGAGAAATATTTCCATATTGTAGCGCTACCTAGAGACTATGGCTATCTAGAGTGAAGGACGGGGACCGACTAACTTTCAAGAACTATGGACCTTAAGAGACTGAGAGAGACCTGTGAAATCAGCCAAACACTAAAACAAAGGCAACCTGATCCACTAAGCTCCCGTTATGCACGAGATTCTGGACCACAATTTTACACAACCTTAACTCGCACTTCTGCGAAATGTTGTTTCCTTGAACCCGTAACCTCCTTACCGAATGGTAGCAACTTCACCAATTCCGTAAAAGCTCCCCTTTTAAATCAGCCTTAACACTTTTTTTATCAAGGATTGCATGTACGTGATGCAACAAATAAATATGCCGGAGATCAAACTCTATGAGGAAGAGCATGCTAGGAAGATTTATCTACCTTTCTAGCTAGCCTCCTTTTATCTGCCAGAAAAAACTAATACCGTTGATTCGTTCCAAGAGCACAAGTATCTGTAATTTTAACACCACGGAGAAAAACCATCGAGTGTAATACCACAAGGTAACAGAGGGCTGTGTGCAGATTAATTATCAGGTAGACGCAACAATCTCACACAAATAAAACACAAAAAAGATATGGTTTTACTTCGACTCAATCATGGAAAATGAACTCCCACTACAGGCCATATTGTTAACCATCATCAGATGAAGTGTTGAAGTGTGCCCGCAAAGACAAGAAACCCATGAACAACAGTATCGTATTTGAAAATATAGATGTAGATTTGATATAAACATCTTCTAGCTTTAACTGGATCTCCCACAACAGTGAAACCATCATTGCTTCAAAAGTTGGCCAACTATCATTAGGATGAAAGGGAAAAAAAACGGCAGCAGCCAATTCTAAACCTCATCATCTACACACCAGCATATCAGTTGAGGATGAAGCACAAAATCATCCATGACTTCAAAATTCCACTAGGACAAATATAAGCATGTAAAGAGAAATTACAATGTCAACCATTTCTAAATGCAAAACATATTTACCAATCTTTCCCCAGAACATGGGTGCATCTAATACTAGTTGGTGGATCAACGGTTAAAGGGACAAGGCACCAACTACTTTTTATTTGCCTTTAGGGTCAAAAGAAATGAACCACCAATTCAACAGCGCCAATTCTCAGGGAACCAACACAGAAATAACATTTGAGCAGCAATCCAACTCCAAAATGGATACCAAAATTTAGAACAAGAACATAATCAAGTCATTTTAGACTCCAAAACACTTGGTTCTTAATTAAGACATAAGAAAATAGAGTACTGCACCAAAATTCTCATTTGAAGGTTAAATTCAACCTACAGCAATCACTATCATATCTAATCTCCCTTTCTCCTGAAAGAACATCCCTCGGTAAGTCTAGCACGACCACCAGTAGGTTGGCACAACACAGTCTGGCAGTTTCCGCAAACAACCACAGTCTGAGAATGGCTGAACACAGTCGTTCTGCATGTTAAATATATATCAGAAACAATGAACCTGTAATTCTCACTTTGTACCATCTAATTGAGCAATGTTAGGTGGCACGGGATTCAGAATAAAAGGGACCATATGAGGGTCAAACTACACCTTTTTATCACTAATTCAGGCATAGAAAGTATAAATTTTCAGTGTCAATTCAAACATGGATCCTCTAAATTTTTTAGGACAACAATTACTACAAGTCCACCAATTCGTCCCATTTTACACTGTTCAAATACACGATGTGTCAAACTACTGGATTTTAACCATGAATTCTGGCATAGACTACTTAATTTTCAGTGTGAATTCAGACAGGTTCTCCATGATTTTTGGACTACCAGTCACACAACTAGGTTCCATTTTACAAGGTTCAAAGCTTGTGAGAGTGTCAAACTATAGTGAGTACAAGGATAGACTGCTTATTTCAGAGTGAATTTAGACAGATTATCGACAATTTTTTGGACTGTAAGTCGCATCACATCAATTGGTTACATTTTAAGCAGTTCAAAGACACGAGTGCAAAATACTTAATTTTAATTATGAATTCAGGCATAAACTATTTATTTTCAGTGCGATTAAAACACATACTCCAGGTTTTTTTTTTTTGAAAAATGGGCAATATAAGTCGCAACAGTTTATAGTTCAGAGAGAAACATCTAAATTCTAAATAGCAATTGTGCTGCATAAATGGAACAGAAGAACACTAAATTTTTAAGGGGAAAAAAAAAGCAAAAAAACGAGGTTCTTACATGTTAAAGCAGCCTTGGCACTTCACATCCTATATACAAAATAAGCAACATCAAAATCCAAATCTAAATCCCAATCCAAAATCATACATAAACAGGAGAATCATTCTCATTGAAAAGAAAAAATACGCACCATGAAGAAAGAGTTGGGAGACTGAACAAGACGTTTGAGCTTGTGCTTCTTCTTTTCAATCTCCGCTGGTGGGTTCAACAAGTCGACATCATTTGAAAGAACCTACAAAATTTCAAATAACAGATACACATTAAACAATCGATACATAATTTCTAACTGATTTTTGAGAAAATCATAACAATTGATGCATAATTTCTAACTGAATGTTGAGAAGACAGAATATGAAATGCAAATAAGGAAGCATAAATAATGATGCATAATTTCTACCTAATCGATGAGAAACACACACACGAATGTAAATACAAAAGCAAAAGAAAATGATGCGCAATTTCTAACTGATTGCGGAGAAAATCGAACAATTGATCCATAATTTCTAACTGAATGCTGAGAAAACCATAACAAATGAATGTTGAGAAAACCATAAATGAATGCAAATACAGTACAGAAGCAACAAAAAAAAAACAATTCATATTTTCAACCTAACCGTTGAGAAAATTATATATGAATACAAATACAGAAGCAAAACAAATTGATGTGTAATTACCTTCTATTGAGAAAATCATAACTAACAGACTGTTGAGAAAATCATAACAATCAATGCATAATTTCTACCTAATTGTCGAGAAACCCGTATAAAATGCAAATTTTCAAACCGACTGTTGAGAAAATCAAAACAATCGATGCATAATGTCTACCTAATCACTGAGAAAATCAAAACAATCCTACATAATTTCAGTTGATGCACAATTTCTAGCTGATTGTTGAGAAAATCATAGCAGTTGATGCATAGAAATGATTATTGAGAAAAACTATATATAAATGCAGATTTTCAAACTGATTGTTAAGAAAATCATATATATAAAAGCATTCAGAAGCATATATATGTGTGGGTGTGGGTGTGTGGGTGGGTGTGTGGGTGTGTGTGTGTGTGTGTATATATATATATATATATATATATATGAGCTCAAATACAGAAGCAAAAAATTGATGCGTAATTTCTACCTAGTTGCTGAGAAAAAAAATATAATGAATGCAAATACAGAAGAACAAAACACTGATGCATAACTTCTAACTGATTGCTGAGTAATTTCTAGCTGATTGCTGAGAAAATCATAACACTCACTTCTACCTAATCGTAGAGAAAATCACATACGAGCTCAAATATATATATATATATATATATATAAATCAAATACAGAAGCAAACATATAATGAAAGCAAATACAGAAGCAAAAAATTGATGCGTAATTTCTACCTAATTCTGAGAAGAAACATATAACGAATGCAAATACAGAAAAGCAAAACATTGATGCATAAACTTCTAACTGATTGCTGAGTAATTTCTAGCTGATTGCTGAGAAAATCATAACACTCACTTCTACCTAATCGTTGAGAAAATCATATATGAGCTCAAATACATAAGCATATATATTGATATATAGATATAGATATATATTGATATATAGATATAGATATATATTGATATATAGATATAGATATATATAAGCTCAAATACAGAAGCAAAAAAATTGATGCATAATTTCTACCTAATTGCTGAGAAAACAAGTAATGAATGCAAATACAGAAGCACAAAATACTGATGCGTAATTTCAAACTAACTGCTGAGTAATTTCTAGCTGATTGTAAAGAAAATCATAACACTCCATGCACATTTTCTATATGATTAATGAGAAAAATAACATATGAATGCAAATATAGACGCAAAGAAGCTGTAGATCGAACCGAAAACTCACCATTTTCGCTAAGCTGAAATGCGAAACCCTAAAAACTCTGAAGAGAGTGAAGGGAGGCTGCGAAAAATGGAGATGAATGAAATGAGAGAAGGATAGATTAGGGTTTTGTGAAATATATAGTGTGTTTCGAATGTTGTGGACCGTTGATCTGTTGATGATTTAATCTGGGCCGTGCATTTGCCGACTTACTCGTATTCCTACTTTTCTCTCTAATCTTCCTGAAATTACTCATTCCGTTTATTTTTGTTTGCCGCATTTTTTTAATGAAATCGTACAAATTTTAGTTAATATTTTAAAATGATATTTTTTCATCGTATTAATATATAAAAAAATATTATTTAATTTTTTTATAGTTTTTAAATATTTAAATTTAAAATTTAATATATTTTAATTTAGCTTTAAAATTTAATTAAATCGCGTTTCATAGAGCAAAACATAACAAGTAAATTAAAAAAAAAAGAGTACCTTTTTATCTCACAATATTGTCTTAGCTCGAAAAAAATATTTTTTCTTTGTAAATTCGAAAGTAGATTTTTATTTTTGGATAATCGTAGTATTTGAATTGGCATTCGTAAATCTCGATTAAATTTATGAGATACATATCACCTCCTACGAAAAAGATATAATCTTAAGTTTTCATCTCATTTTATTGACCACTATATCATGCTCTTGGATGTTAAACTATTAAGTATGAGGTTTTTAAAAATTAATTATTTTTTTAGCTATAAATATTTTTGTCCAAATATTATTTAGCATTAAAATCAAATTACTTTTCAATTACATAAAAAAATTGATAAATTTTAATTGCCAACTAAAAGTTAAGTCATCCTGCCTAAATTTTCCTTTTTGATGAATTCCATAAAAAGGAAGGAGAAGCTAAACAATCCTATAAAAGAAGTTGTTGTTCCATGTTTTTCATCATAAATATTTAAAATTTTAGAGAGTATAAGTTTTAAGGTTTGGTGTTGTGGAAAGAACGTGATAAGAAATCAAATAAGTTTTGTAGTAAAAGTAATTAATCAGTTATGTAGATTTTCGTCAAAACTCTAACCGCAAAGACTATTATTCTTGAAGTTGAGAGTATCGACACAATCAACAATGTGAAAGCCAAAATTCAGGATAAAGAAGGGGTACCTCCTGACCAACTGAGATTATTAACTTATGGTGGCGGACAGTTGGAAGATGGTCGAACTCTAGGCGATTACAATATCCAGAAGGAATCAACGCTTACTATGGCTTTGAGGCTGAGGAGAGGAATTATGATTAGGATGAAGACTCTCACTGAAAAAGAAATTGATATTGAATCTACAGTCACTAATGATCGAATTAAAAAACATGTGGGGGAGAAAGAAGGAATATCTTCTACACAACAAAGAATTATTTATGCCAAAAATAGCTAGTAGGTGACAAGACAGTTAAAGATTACAATATTTGTTAGAGTTTTTGTCCTGATTTTCTTGTCAAGTTTAAGTTTTACTTATCTTGAAAGAAAAATAAAAGTAATATCATAATTACTTTTACTATTTCTGAAAGTAAAATATAATATTTTTTCATATTTGACAAACCTATATCTTGGAGGAAAGGTTTTGAAACTCTGTAAATAGAAGCTTCTCCCAATAGTTTTGTGTTTTCTTTAAGATTAGTTTGCCGGTTGGTCCAATTATATCAATAATATTATGTTTTTAGTTTATATTGTGTCATCTAAATTATCGTCGTCTTGATTTACAAACTTTAAGCTTTCACATATCGCTTTTTCTATTCAGAACCAACTATATTAAAAGCGATTCTACTCTTCCTCTTGTTGTAGCATTGAGAAGTGGTAATCTTTGAATTGCATCAAATTTGGTTTAAAATTAATATCCAATTATCATGCATGAATTTTTCATGATAGTTCCATTTTGTTTTCTTTTTACCTTTATTTATAATCCTTTTTGGAAAGAAACATCAGAACTTGGCTAAAGTTGAATTAATTTCCCTGTGGAATGGTGTTTATTCCCTTGAAAAAAAAATGTTTTCTATTTCCCAACTTATCCATATTATTAGTTTTTTTATAAGATTTTTTCTACTACTATAAGTGAATGATGGTATAAAAAATTTATCCTCTGTTCTGATTTGTTCCCTTGATTTTAATTTAATACAAAATTTAAGAAAGTATGTTTTTTTTTAGATTTTATGGTTTTTAATTTTAAAATATACATAAAAAATTAAAATAAATTAAAGAATTATAAAAGAGAGAGAGAAATTTTTTTTTCAATGGATTTAAATAAAAAATAAGACAAATTAATTAAATTTGAAGGTATATTTTACCTCGTATCAGAATTAAATATATTATTTTCTTTGTCCATTTAACAAATCAAGAAATTTTATGATTCTTTTTTCATACTACCCTTAATATTTAAAAGGCGAAATGATCAAATGTACCCTTGTACTTGTCCAATTTTGTAATGTGGACACTTCTACTTATCTTTTTGTCATATGAACCTTTTAACCCATTAAAATATAATATTTTAAACTTTTTTGACGCATATGTGACATTAAATAGTTGAACGAAAAAAACGCGTATTTACATGCATTTTAAAGCGAGTGAAATAAAAAAAAATCGCCTTAAAATTATAAGAAAAAAAAAAGGACAAAAAATAGAAAAAATCCTACATCCTACCCTCCTTCTTCATTGACCCGTCCCCCGTCCCCCACCCAGCATCAGCACCACCAGCCAGCCATTCCCCCCACCCCCGCCCTACACCCCCACCTCTAAACAAATACCCACTTCAACGCCCTTACCCCTGCCAAATAAATAGATATACCTCATTCTTTGCCTCCCAACCCATCACCATCCCATTGTACCCCCCTCCACCTCAATTTTTCCTATTTTCACCATCAGTCCACCCCATATCCTTAAGCCTCCATTTTCCCCCATATTCACCATCACTATGTAGGTGTTTGACTTAGCTTTTAAGTTGGTCAAAATAGCTTATAAGCTATTTTTTGCTTAAAAAAGTATTTGACAAATTTTATAAGTGCTTAAAAAAGTTAATTTTGATTTTTTTTAAGTCGAAATAAGAAGCTAGCATTCCTAACTTTTTTTTTGTTGAAGATTATAAGTTATTAGAATTGACCAAGTAAATTTCATTTGTGCCCTTATAATAATTCCTTATTCCAACTTTACCCTTGTAGCCCTAATTATCCTTCACTACTATACAACACACTTCACAGTACACTTTTATTTTTTGCTGGAGCAAAGTTGAATTTTGCTTTGTTGATCTTCTATTGTATAATGAGTTTATTTATTTTTTTGTAGCAAAAATGGAAAGAGGTGATATTGTTGTTCGTAGATCTGGTAACTCTTAAAAAAAGTTATATAAAGTACTAAAAAGTTTATTTAAATTAATAAGAAAATGAAGTGCTGTCACAAATTGCACCTTAATGATACGAAATTTTAACGTAACTATGAAAAATAAATAATCTTTTAATATATAACTATCTTTTTCAAACTCAAACATTGAACACTTAAACTCTTAAAAAAAAAAAAATTTAGCACACAAGTTAATAGTCATTCATGAAAATATTATATATATATATATATATATATATATATATATATATAAAGTTTAATTTGAATCATTTTAGCACTAAAAAATAATAATAATCAACTCTATATATTATTAACAGCTATAAGGGTATTTCAGATATTTTGACCAAAAAAAGTGCTTAAAAGCATTATTACCAAACACATCAATAACTTTTTTTCAGTTTCAGCACTTTTATCCAAACATTTAACTGCTTATTTAAAATTCAGAAATGACATACTTAAGACCCTAATTATTAATTTTGTAGCAACTGTTTCATAATTACATTTTGTAGCAACTTCTAATATGTATTTTTAAAAACTGATGCAATAAAAATACATATACAACTAATTTTACCACCCTTAAATAACTGAAATTTGTTGAGGTAAATATGGTATAATTACCAATTAATTAATTGTGTAGATTCCTTTTTCGTTAAAATCACGTCATTCACGCGATTTCCGTTTCAGCTTAACAACTATGATCAAAATTCAAATTTCAGTTTTCAAAATTAACTAGTTCATCTGAGAAAAAATAAATCAAAATCTGCTTTTATGAGAAATTTCGTCTAATTTAATTCGTCTAATTCAATCTTGCTTTGATGTTCAACAATTGTTGTTTTTCATACGAAATTATACAGTATCTTCTTCGAATTCAACATCAGTTTCAAAACGAAGCATTAATTTCTTTGAATCAAATCCATTAATTGATTCGTCAGTTCAAATTGTTCGAATTGAACTAGAAGTTGAAAATTCATCCATTATTGTTTTTTAAGGTACGTAATCGTTAAATTTTTCTGGTTGGATTTTTTGTTTCGGCGATTACTGCTTCTCCTATTTTGTTTCTCCTATTTTGTTTCTGGTTGGATTTTTTGTTTCGGCGATTACTGCTTCTCCTATTTATTTTGCAAATTTTTTGTTGCAAAAATTTAGTTTATTAGTTGTTTCAGGTTTTTAGATTTCAATGATAGACTATTTATTTCAGTATTGGTTGTTGTTATTTTGATCGATTTAACAATTGATTGAAATGAGCTGCTGAAAGTGATGAAATTCTATTCACACAGTTCAAAATTAATTTAGGTATGTTTAATATGTATTTTTTGATATGTTTAGTGTTTACACTGCATATGTATTTTTGAACAAGTTATTGTTAACATTGCATATGTATTTTTTGATTTTCTTGTTGGGATTTGACAGTATAACTATTTCTGCAGATAATATACTTTATACAAGTTTTTGTTCGGTTCTAATTCAGTAGTTTTTGTATTTGATTTAATATTTTTTTGTTTTTGTGTTTGTATTTGGTTTGAATTTTTTTGGCTAAATCAACTAGAAATGAGAAGCATACCAGTGCTTGTGAAGTACTCTGGTCGGTGGACGTATGAAAAAAACTACAAAGAATATGTCACTGATGCTATACTGTTGAGTACATCAGCAACATTTATTGAGTTGCACGATGAATTGGCATCACACTTGATGGTGGATTTAACGAGGAAACATATTCTAGTGGAATATCAAATTACTGCTAATGCAGGGCAGATAGAAATACATAATGATATGGATTTAAAGGTGTTTATATTTCAGAAAAAATAGATACAAGACATGAATTATCTTCTTTTATATGTAAGCATTTTGGATAAAGCTGTAGGGAGAAACGTGGCTAGTTCTTCTATGTGTGTTGCTGAAAGAATAACCAACTGTGACAACATTCAAACACTGATAAATTCAACAAATGAAGGAGCTTTGGTGGTTTGTGAAGATACACAAGCGTTAGATGTATTTGAAATGGATACTGTGGAGCTGATTATCTCAGATCCACATCACAAGCATGTTGAGGAAGACCAGGTTTACTTGAGAATTTTTTTTTTGAAGTCAGTCATGAAGGACTATTCAATTAGGGAGAAGTTTCAAACGCGAAGTAAAAGATCAAGTAAGAAAACGTACGTACATTCTATATCACTCTATTGTTGTTTAATATTATTTTGGATATGTATTTTCAAAATACTAAATTATGTGGGATGTAGGTATACGTTGTTTTGCAAATCAAGAAAATGCGAGTTTTTAATGCGTGCATCAGGAATGAGAGAAAATGGAATGTTTAGAATACGAGAATTCAGACCTCAACATACATGCCCGGTCAAGGACAAGATCTATCCAAAGGTGCATGCTACTAGTATGTTGATAGGTGGTATTGTTAAACAAAAATTCAAGAACCACAAAAGAAAATACAGTGCACCAGAAATTAAAAACGACATGAAGGAAGATTTTGGTATGGATCTGACATACACTTTATGTTGAAGGGCGAAAGAAAAAGCGTTAGAAGAGTTGAGGGGTAAGCCATCAACATCTTATGGTAAACTGTCATCATACTTATATGTACTGAATACTACCTATTCAGAGTCACATATAAGAATGAAGAAGACAGATGAGAATGAGTTCTTGTATGTATTTATCGCTCTAAATGCATTCATTAAGGGATTCGATCATTGTAGATCGGTCGTAGTTGTTGATGCTAGTCATCTGAGAGGAATGTATACTGGGGCATTTGTAACAGCATGTACAATGGATGGAGCAGGTTAGTATGAATTTATAATAATTATTTTGTAAAATTTTTTGTATGTTTGTATATTTCTGCGTATCACCTGAAAATACATATCTCAACTAGATATATACATATCTGTATAAAATTACCTAGAGTAAGAAAGTTTCATGAATTAAACCATTTAAAAATGATTATGTTTTATACTTATGTGTGTCTAAATTTTATTATATGTTATTGATACCATTATTTGATATCAAGATATACAGTTTAAATAACCTGTATATTTAATAAATACATATGCAGTTTCTATATGTATTTTTATTTTACTGCGCATAATTATTTTGTATAAACAGGTCATATATTTCCTCTGGCGTATGGTGTGATTGATTCTGAAAATGATGCATCATGGACGTGGTTCTTTAAGAATCTAAAGGAAGCGTACGGGGAAAGACAAAATATGTGTGTTGTTTCTGTTAGGAATCCAAGCATCATAAAGGCAGTTAGCGATATGTACAACAATGTTCCACATTATGCATGTATGTGGCATCTATGGGGAAATGTTAAAAAACTTTACAGAAAGTCACACGATGCATTATCGGAGATATTTTATACAATGGCCAAATCATATTCAAAGTCAGAATTCCAAATGTTAATGAAAAAAGTTGAGGCAGTTGATATTAGGGTAAAGAATTATTTGGAATTGGCTGGTTACGAAAAGTGGGCTAGGTCCTATGCAACAGTTAACCGAGGGTGGACTTTGACTTCAAACATTGCGGAGTCAATAAATGAAGTACTTGTATCAGCTAGAGAACTGTCAATTTATGACTTTCTTGAGGAGGCTCGATTATTGTTTGCAAAATGGAACTGCGAAAATAGGCAAGAGGCTTCATATACCTTCACACCACTCATTGGAAAGTTTTATGACATACTCAAAGAGAACGAGGCTTTATGTACTCATATGACGGTATGACCTTTTTACATTTTTTGTAATTTATAGTTCAGAAAAAAAAAATTAATAGAATAACTTCCATTAAGTGCTAAATGATTTGAAACATTTAAAAAAACAAAAGTAAAAAGTTCAGTAATAAAAATATTATGTACTCTGCAAATGTATTTTTACACTGTATATGTATTTTTTTCTGAAAAATTGTTGGTTTGCTTACAACATATCGTATAAATATGAATTTTCTCTTTTTCTAGCATATCATTCAAATTTTTATTTTTGTATCAGGTTGTACCAACCACCGAATATGTGTATATGGTACACGACAAACAAAAACACTACATTATTTGCCTCAAAGAAAAAAAATGCTCATGTAATGTATTTCAACTAGATCAGATACCATGTGCACATGCTTGTGTGGTGTTGGAGAAGAAGAATTTTGAGAAGGGGCCGTACTGTTGTGATTTGTTTAAACCAAAAACTGTTTTGAAAACATATGATGTTCTCATCTACCCGTTGCCACACAAAGATGACTGGCTAATTCCAGAGAGCGTACTTGGTGAAGTAGTACTGCCTCCAAAATACAAAAGACCTCCAGGAAGACCTGCGAAGATGGATCGTGGAAAATCAGGCCGAGATATGTTTGGAAAGAAGAACATCAACTCATGTGGTGGTTGCGGTGAAGGGTCACAATAGGAGTTCCTGTAGGAAATATCGAAAATGAAACATTTCTCTTTCCATATAATTGTTTAATATTTTATTTTCATTTTTTATTTAGTTGAACCATTTTTTTTTAATCATCATTTTACAAGTGAACACAGTTACATCTGATTTCTGCATATGTATATATTGAAACATCTGAACATTGCATATGTATTTTGAATGTGCAGTTCATATGTATTTTTAGCATTGAATATACATGTTATGATAAAGTTGATAACTTTAATTAATCAAACACTTATTTGATTTGTTATTGTTAATTGATTTAGCCACATATGACTTATTATGCAAAATCTTAGCGTAGTAGATGTGTTTATACGATAAAAATATATTTAAATGTATAATACATATTTATTTTAATAAAAAAATATTAACACTGCATATGTATTTATGTAAAATAATATTTCACCATAAATTATAGAATTGTAGTAAAAGTTCTAAATGATCTTTAATTTTATTTTTTAGTTATAATCATATTAAATGGACAATATGTATAATCATATTAAATGAACAATATGATTTATAATTTCACCATAAATTATGAACAATATGTATTTTACAAAAACGTATTATTAACACTGAATATGTATTTTTATGCTAAAATTTCATTTATAATACTTTCATATTTTTTAGCAAAATATGAACACTGCATATATATTTTAACATAATATTAATATTTTTTAACTAAAAAATTCAGATATATTTTTTGAAATGCTTAGTTATAACATTGCATATGTATTTTTTTCATCTAAAAACAAAGGATATGCATTTTTAAGGCATAAAAATTCCTGCATATGTATTTTCAGAATAATATGAACAATACATATGTATTTTACAACAAAATCACACACTAAAATGAAGAACAACATAAAAGACTCATATTAAACTTGAATTAGTACTATTATAATCTACAATTAGAACCACTTCAAAACATCAAAATTAGTTTGTATAATCAGTTCCTACATCCATAAATCGGCGTCTAAATTATATAAAGAAATAAATCCATCAGTCATCATACATCAAAAACTTCAGTTACACTAGTTATTCTACTTTGCCTTGGAGGCCTCAAAGGTGCTTCAACATCACTATGAGCATTTAATTCTTACTTTCTGGTCCCATAATCCCACAAAGTTGCAGCATATCTTGTACGGAGTGCATTAGGGTTGAACTCAGTCGCAAGAATTTTGTAACCATAAGAAAGACACTCCGCATATGTAACCATATAGACACCACAATTCCTACAAAAAAAAATAAAAAAAAACAAAAAAACACACATATGTGCTTAAATATATATTTTTTAAAAATAGATTTTTGTTATATGTAAATTAAATAACTTACAAGCTTCCGCTCGGTTGTTGAGGCAAATTCTCTTGAAATAACACATCAAACATATCCGAGGAGTCTTTGTCTTTGTATCTTGAATGGTTTTCAACATGAATTCCTTTCTTAACGTAGAAATCACAATGTTCAAGACACAATGGGATAATCGCAGCTAATTTCTCAATGACATCAAGAACAACCGAATAATGTTCAGATGATTCATATGAATCATATAGGAATATGCACCTCTCTGAGAAAGATAAAATTGCTAGCACCCAATGATGTTTTTCCTTTATATTTACTGGAATATAAATGTATTCCACTGTATGCCATGGCACAGCAGCATGCATACGGAATCCATTTATGTATTCATTAACATGTGCCACATGTCCTCCAGCCATAAGGTTTTTAACATCCGCAGAATAAACATCATGGAGAGAGCTAATTATGTTCATAAAGTTGCAATCTACTGTGTTGAATTTGTAAGACCTGTTGGGGTCATACTTTGACTTCTTCCTCAAGTAGTAGAAGCAAACATCAATATGCTGCAGTACGTAAGAACACAAAAATTTAATATAATTCAAACTATTTGTATACTAAATGTAGCATGTGTATGTTATATAAAAATACATATGTAAGTTATAGTGCATCACATCCTTTCTTATATAATAAAAATTACATAGAAAAATACATATTTGCACCAGCATATGTATTTACTAACATAATATGTAATTTAATTACTGCTATAAATGTAAAAAAAATATTGTTAAAAAAAAAAATACTAACCGAGTCGGTCCATGAATGATCAGGGAACCCCATTGTGTAGAATCAGTTTTTATCTTCAACAGTCTCAATTCTTAAATGCATCATTGGAATGGTTGATTTTTTCCTTTTGTAATGATCCGCATTTTCCTTCCTGTTTTTTGTTGTTAATAAGTATATGTTAAATCATGAGAAGATGATGTAATTTAAAAAAAATAAATTAAAACTGTTCAATAGAAATACCTTTTAGCATGAACTTTGAGAAGGTCTTCAGAAATTCAATCCCTAAACTTGTTGACAATTTTCGTATCCACAATCCCATCAATCGAATGATAAATAAATGGATGTTTCTGTGGGAATATACGTATGTGTCCTTCCGAGCTCTCTATATAGTTACGCAATACAAAAACGTAATTATTAAAAAGTATTTGCATAACATGTTACATTGTAAACTAAATATATAACTAATTGTACTTACCGGCAGCTGAACCAAATTTCATCGTGTAAGGTGACTCTTTGAATTTGGATGGTCGCCTAATCCTTAACTTAGCAATAGGAGTTTGAATTTCACGATTAGCAGAGGGATGAACAATAATTCTTTTACTACTATATACATTTAAAGTAGGAAGAAAGTCATCAGGGATTGTGTCTTGTGAATCAGGCAAAACTGTTTCATCCCTTTTTTCATCAATGGTTAAGTCTTGTGTTTTAGGAGTTGTCATAATCTGCTCCTCCATACCAACATCAACCTCTCCGTGCATGTCTGCTTTAGAGCTCAAACGAACGTTCTCTTTGTTTTTCTTCAAAATTGGAAAAAAAATTAATTTTTTATGCCCAAAATAACCCACATAACCTCAAATATATTCATAATACATACCTGACAATGCTTTTGAATAACAGATTCAGACTTCTTATCATTAAAATGTTCATCGATTTGTTCTTCTTCCGAAGTTGCCAATGAATGTCTCGTGGTACTTTCTCTTCGGTATGCATTAAGACTTGGTAACAACTCATCTGGGATTGTAAACTGCGAATCAGACAAATTTGTATCATCCAATTTCTCATCAGTAATCTGCAATAGAAATAAAAGAAAATATATAATTGTCTTATGGATTGTTATGATTTTTACATCACATAAACTGAAGTGCAATTCATTATACATACTCGATCATCGTGATGAACAATCTTCTCAGAAAGATTATAATCCAAATGTATACTTTGGAGAAGCTCATTAGGGATTAAATGTTGAGAATCAATTTGAATGTATGTTTTATCTGGATGCAAATCATTGCACCCCTTGCAAACAATCAAAAAAATAAAACCAACTTCAAAAACAAAAATCCAGTTGTATATATTTATACAGGACTATATATATAAAATAACATATAACTACTACAAAAAAGTAATTACATTTGTGCACTCAAAAGAATAATAATATTTTTGTTATTTTTTACCTTTGTACCATCCTGATTCTCATCCAAATTTTGATCAACAATAGGATTGAATTGTTGTGGTGATGTTTCAACACCAACATGATCCATCTGTTGTGCTTCAACCTCTATATCTTCATGTTGTTGCTACAAATATAATTTGAATAAACTACTATTATTTGATTTCACTTGATATGTATATAGCAACCCACTGGAAAAAAAATTTGTTGGAAAATACATTTCTTGACACACAACATATGTATTTTGCAATACATCGCATATGTATTTTTTCAAAATAAACAAATATGTATTTTTTGAATAAACTCCATATGTATTTTTAGTAATATACTGCATATGTATTTTTTACAAACTCTATGTGTGTATTAAACAAAATACATTTCATATGTATTTTTTTATATCAAATCATATGTATTTTTTGTGTAAACTTCATATGTATTTTTTGTGTAAACTTCATATGTATTTTTAGCTATGTACTACATATATATTTTTTCATATACTCTGCATATATTTTTTTTTAATAATGTGGATATTATATAATAATAAACTTCTACCTTGCTATGTTCAATTGCTTTGACCATTTTTTTGAACTTTTTCTTCACTAATTGACGAATTCGAGTAAACTCTTCACGAACTCCTTTAAACTCTTGACGAACCTGTATTCATACAAATTCATTAAACACATATTTTTTAATGTAAAACAAACATTTGACAAAAAAAAATTACCTCTTCGCGGAATGCATCAAAAACTTTCTTAGAAATAAATTTTTCTTTCTCAACATGACTCTCACGCTTTGACGCGACTACTTCCTCTACATGACTATCTGCCTTTGACTGTACCTGAGGAAAAATAACCCTAGCTGTTTTCTTCCCTTCCTTTGTTTTTGAAGAAGAAGCCTGTCGTGTTGGAATTGGCTTGAATACTGGTGTCTTCATTACAGCAGCCTTGGCAGCACGATGAGGTGGAGTCCTCATTTGGGTATGCGCGTCATCAATATTCACTTGCTTTTTCCCTGCAGGTTTCTTCGCTACTGGGGTTGATAAATCCACCTTCTGTTTCTTCTTTGAACGTTCGTTGATCTTCTTTGGTGGTGGATCCTGAAAGTCATCGTCAGAATCAACTGAACGTTCATCTTCAGTTACATCCTTCATTAGTATTTCAAGCTTTGCCATTTCCATTTCAGTTGGCTTTATGTTCTTAAATACAACCTACGAATATGTTAAATAATATGTTAAAGAATTGAAAATGAAATAGAATATATGTATACAGTACATATCAATGCATATATATTTGTTCACAACAAACCTTGCCATTGTCCTTGAACATAGCATTCATCAAAAACTCATAACGCGGACGAGGTGCAATCGTCTTCCAATTTAATAATCGAGGAATTCGATTCTCAACCTTCAATGCAATCTTTGGTGGGACATTTGAACAACACTCATATAGCCACACTTGAATAGCCAATGGCATTCCCTGAATCAAATAAAATTTGCCCCCAGCTTTCAGCCAATTATTCAAACTTCTAGCCAGATCTTCAAAAGATAAAGAACCCCATGAAAAATCCTTATATCTACCACTATCTACCAAATCAAAATGAAGACGGGGTATAACAACAGTGTCAATGTTAGACAATACAAATGAATGTAGGAAATACAGAATTGCAAATTTCTCAGCATCCTCATCATTATTCTCCCCCCATACTTTCTCCGTGAATGCTAAAAATAGTTGCCTTTTCTGTAAAATTTCTGCCCCATTGAAATACTTTTCAATCATCCTATTTGGTACACCCTCATCAAAAGTAAAGTCATACCTATTAGACACATAATTCAATCCGGTTATGATAGCAAATTCCATGGGAGTAAAACTAAGAGAGGTGTCATTAGTAGATATCATAATCCTAGAAGAAGAACTACCCTTCACCTCAAGCGTCATAACACATCTACACAACTGTGCTTGCACTACACACTACTTTTTCTTCATAAAATAACCAAAAATGTTATTCTCACAAAAGTTTTTAAACTGTTCCTTGTTTAAGATTGTGCGTATGCTTTCATAAATATCATTGTCACTGTACGAGCACATGTGCGGTGCAAATCTTGAAAGTTTTCTGACAAGAAATATTTCGTCCCGCATCACCTATACAAAGTAAAACTACCACTTCTTAATCTGTAAACAAAATTCAATCAAACAAAAAAAACATATAACATGCATATATATTTCAGATGATTAAAATGCATATGTATTTTGATCAACTCATAAATGCAACCAACACTGAAAAATACATATCAAATGTACTAAAAATACATATAAACAATAGACTGTTATGATATTTGAACTAAAATAACATGCATATGTATTTTAACATTGTAAAACATACAACAAACACTGAAAAAATACAAATACTCAATATGCATATCAACTACACTAAAAAAACATATATGTCAAAACTATTCAACTATACTAAAAATACAATTTAACTATACTAAAAATACATATCACCTATACTAGAAAAATATATATCCAAAATACTATTAATGAGTAGTTAATTTTAACAATATGTTTTCACATAATCCCTAAATATCATCATAGCAGAAAATACATAATTACTTGAACGCTAAAAAAAAAATACATTTAAAAACAAAAAAAATACCTCTTCTTCACTTTCTTCTTCAGATTCATCATAAGATTTCTCAACCTTATCTTCAATTTCTTTAGATTTCCTTTTCTTCTCGAGTTGTTTTTTAGTTTTTTGTTCCTTTGGAGAAGGAGTTTTCTTCAACCCTTTTATTTTTAAAACTTCCGTCATCTTCACTTCGTCGTTACAGAACTTCGACCTAATCTCTTTCGATATACCAGATTTCCTCAACTATAAAGGATTTGAAACAACAGTTACTAAATCTTCTTGAGTTAACCCAAGACTAAATGATGGTGCATCATACACTAATTTCATATTCCTTGTACCACTGTTTATAGGTGTTTTTGCAGTGTGTTCATCCATTAAAACACAAAACCCTTAAAAATTAATTTTTCGATGAATTAGAGTAGGCAAAAAAAAAAATCGCTCACATACAAAATACGATTCCTAATTACCTGAAATATGGGAAGCAAATCCTTATCAAAGATCGTGCAAGAATCGTGCAAAATGCAATAAGATTGAGGAGAGAGTGATGGTTAATGGCGGAAAAATAAGAAAAATAAATAAATTAAGGAAAGATAATGAAGGAGGAGTGAAAAGGAGAATTTTCTCACAGTAAAAAATTTTAAGCGGCAAAGAAATAGGGACCACTTAAAATAATGTTACATATGTTATATAATGTAATTAGAAAAAAGTGTTGCTATTTTTTGTAATTAAGTACTTAAGTATGTTAACATATGTATTTTTTCCTTTTTAAAATAAGTTCAGCACTTTAAAAAGTTCAGCACTTTTAAAGAACTTTTTTTCAGCATATCCAAACAGGTTCTATATCCCTACCCTTTCATTTTCTATTACCATCGTATCCCCGTCCTATTTTTCTCAAATAATTACCTAATTAAAAATCTTCTCAAATCAAAGAAGAAATTATAAAATTTACAATTTTTTAAAGTTAATTTTTTTATTTTTCAGTTCATCCATAATGAGAAATGGAGGGTGAAGGGATATTTAGTTGTATTTATCGGGTCTTGAAGTTTTTCTAATGATGGATGGATTGTGATTTTTGGAGAAAGAGTTTGTTGTTAATGGATAAAAATAAAGTGCTGTGACTGGTACGGGGTTCCACCACCCAAGTCCACCAAAATATGTGATTGGAGCTGTTTGATTGGGGTGTTAGGTGGTTTGATGGTGTTTCGGCGACATGATGGTGCAGCAGTGGTGAGATAAAGAAGAAGAAGAAATGGAGGGGTGGGGGGAGCTTAGTTGATCTTTTTTTTTTTTTTTTTTTTTGTATAAAATATGTTAATTTCTAATGTGTCATTTTAAAAATGACGTGGAACTCCAAGTATCCGCGTTTGTATCACACATACATTAATCAGATGAAAAAAGGATTTACAATTTTGTGTTCTATTAAATTTAAGAGTTCAGTTGGCAAAAGATTAAGTATAAGAGTTCAGAGTACAAATTCATACAAGTATAAGAGTTCAATAGTTCAGTAAAACCTACCTTAGCTATTTTTTCTTAAGGAGTGTACGAAATCGAAAGGGTAATTTGTAGAGCGGTTTAAAATCAAGCCAAAGTCGATAACTCAAACCGAAAAATGGTTGTTGATTTATTAATAATGTGTTATTGAATTAGCTGTTTCGATAACAATTTTAATTTTTTTTATACGGGTTATCGGCTCTTGACTATTTAGAATGAGGTCTTATAGTAACTGGTAAAGTTACTGCGATGCGCTTGGGATATCATGAGTTCAAACTACAAAAACATCCGGCCCCTGTCTAAAACTCGCGCATAGTGAAAACTTTAGTGCACCGAAATATCCTTGGTTCTTAACTGTTTGAGGCTTTTCTTCAATGGATTAACCAATAAATCAATAGTAAATTAATGAATGATATTTATACATTCGCTATATAAAGTCATTCCCCATACCCAAACTAATTATATTGTTGTTGTTGTTTGTATATAAAATACTTGACTTTAGGTTTAGGTTATACTTTTATTTTCAAACTTTCAGTTATTCTATAAGGTGTAAGTATTTGCTTTTGAGCAAGATGTGATCTTCAATACTTGTACATAGTTCATTTGGTTTGTCAGCATGTTTCTAAGTAATTAATTTTTTTTTTGAGTGAAATATTAAAGATCAAACCGATAACTATACAGCTAACGATTAATAATCGATAAATCGCTAACCAATAAGTTGATATCACAGTTGTTCCATAATAGTTAACACATGTGCATAAATCGATATCAATAAGTAGTGGCGACGTTAAAATTTTCATTACGAAAAATCAAAATATAAATAATTTAACATACGACCTAACCGAAGAGAATTCGACGTCTACTATATATACATAAAAAATAATCTCAATCATGTATTAATTGAATAATTTTCTGTCTAATGAGTTCGAATGAACTCTCTAGCAAGGACGGACATATGTTGTGGGCAGAGGCGAATCCTAATACAAGAAAAGGCAAGAAACACACGGAACAAACACCAAAACAGTCCACAAGTTCAAAGAACCGAGGACCTCTTTGATGACCACTCTCGGATTCAACAAGAAACCAACAAAACAATATGAACAATGGTGTTTAACACACCAAACATCTAGCCCAAACTAGATTAACACACAAGACGAGCAACAACAACAAGAGAATAACAACAACTCCACGGATTCAACAATATAAGAACAAAACGGGTACAAGAAAGTAAGATAAATAACTTGACATACAATGCATAAACACTTATGAAACAAAATGTATATTAAACATTAAAACCCAAAGTTTTCATATAAATAACACTAAGTTCTTACGGGACCTCAAGGGAATTAGAATTTTCAGCAACCGCCGTTTCTAAGATTGTTATCAACGCAAGTCATGTCCACACTTGTCACAAGGAATCCACCTTGCAAGACACTCTTCAGAGCTCTCAAAAATATATCATCAAAAGTTGTGGACAAAATGACCTATCATGTTCTATTAAGCTAGGTTACAACTTATTACAAAATAACTAAAATGCCCTTAATGAGTCATGGCAAAGGGGTGGCTTTGGCATGTAGAATCGGCCAACCTTGGAGTGTTTTGAAAGACCTTCTTGACACTTCAAGGCTTGTTGTCTTGGTTGGGTAGCGCCCAAGCCCGAATCTCAAGGTGTTGGTCTACAATCACGATCGATCTTGTATCATCCTCCCCTTCTTGAAAATGATTCGACCTCGAATTTGAACCTTGCAAAACAATGAAGGAGACAACAAAAAAACACATTCCCCATGGAATGAGGGTTAATGTTAGCACAATCAACAAAAGTATCAAACCATGAGTGTATATTCTACACATGCCGCCAAAATAAATAACTTCTCTATCCACCTGAGTTTGACAAGAAACAAAACAAAAAAAAAGAAAAGTGTAATCCCTTAGAGCAAGGACCATAGTGCCCTCGGGTTCTTTTATCATCAAGAGGTTAAAGTGCAATCAAGACTTCACCTTCTTTGGGCCACGCATCATCATAAGGTGTCTTCCTCATCAATCCGCAAGGCACATTAACTTCTCCTTCTTCCACCACCCTCTCGGCTTCACCATCATCTCCATCATCCTCTTGAGAGGTTTTCTCACTAACATCATTTTTGGTCACTTTGTCCCCAACATAGTAAGGATCACCCCCTCACCAATACAATGTTCCTTCGGTTCGGGCACTACTAGCTTTGTGACCCCAACCTTGATATTTAAAACAAACCATACCTTTAGGATTAGGAGTAGAAGAACTAGTACCTTTAAGCCGTGGAGTCCTTTGGAGTGTTTTATCAAATGGCTTTTTCTCTAAGGGTTTGTAGGGCTTGTTTCACCTAAAGTTCTTCTTGTCATGATTGTTCCTTTCAACTTTAATGACCGCTTCTACAAGGTCCTCAATTCAATCAAACTTGTGGAAAGCTAATTGAGAAACAACTTCGTAGCACAAGCCACCCTTGAACCGATCTAGGCAATGATTTAGAGGTTCGACAATATCAAGACGTAGGATCAAGTTTTGGAACTCATCATAATATTCCTCCACACTTCTATCTTTTTGTCGAAAGTTGTAGAGCTTTGTTAGTTGCTCTTGTTTGTACTTTTTCGTGACATATCTCTCCCTCATAAGAGCTTTCAATTCATCCCTATCTAGGAGGTCAAGATTACTATTCCTTACTCATTGCAACCACTTTGTCTCTCGCCAGGTAGAGGCATAGCCTTCAAATTGATCAATGGCATGTGCGACTTTCTTTTGGGAAGTTAACTCATTGAGTTGGAAAATCCGATTACATTGTAACTCCCAATCAAGATAGAGAGATTGATCACTAGTCCCCTTGAAAGAAGGAAGAGTGATCTTAATGGAATTTAGGCCCGTGTCTCTACCCACATTACCTCCTTGGTCCACTAAACCTTCTTGAACATGAGGACGGTGTCCCAAGTTACCCCTACCCTGAGGAGCTGGTTTAAATCTTCCTTCTCGGCCTCTATGTCCCCCGCCATAAGCTTCTCTTCTATTGCGCAAAAATTCTGCAAAGAGAGTTGCTTCATCTAACCCCTCACCTCCATAAGGACCCTCACCTTTCACATCATTAATTTGGATTGGTTGGTTTTGGTTTAGTGGTGCTCTCGGCATATCAAGGGGGTATCATATTTGGGGAGATTCTTGATAGACTTGACTTCGGTTGTTTGGACAAGTAGGGACTTGGTGGATGGGTTTATGGGCTAGTCTAGGTGGATTGAGTAATTGGTGAAGTGTATCCGGGGTGGTAGCATGTCCACTAGTCGAATGGTAGTGTTTGGGACTTGAATGGTTGGAATCTAAATGAACTTTCAATGTATCCATTCTTCTTGAAAAAGAACCCTCCATCCCGTCCATCCTTCCCTCCATCCTTTCCATTCGACCACTAAGATAATGTTTCACGCTCATTATGGCCGCCAACAAAGCATCCATGGTTACCTCTCTCGAGGCCCTTGGAATACCTTCACCCGAAGCCATCGTACCTAATAAGAAAGACTAAAAAAACTCAAACAATAACAAGTTAAAGGTTAGCAAAATTAGTCCACAAATCACCTCAAAACAGTCCGTCAACTCTCAAGCTCACACTTTTGAAGTTTTCACTTTATTGGTCTCACAAGTGTTGATAACACACTTATACTCTAATGAGGTCACTCGGTTCCAATTGTGGCTCGAGATCGGAGTAGATTCTTGTTTGAAACGACACAAAAAAGGTAATATATGAACTTGAACAAAAAAAGTTACTACGATTCAAAAACGAGAAAAGCACAAAAACAACGCTAACACGAAGAACGTACTCAAAAACTAATCTACAACTTAGTAGGTATTTACTAGTTGTCAATTAGTATTAGAGTCAACAAAATTGGAAGCCAATAGAAACAAGAAAGTGAAACTAGGAAATCCAATGTTCTTGAGCTTTTTGATGATGTGGCACTTAACTATTGGACGTTGTAATGTTGTTGAAGTTGAAAATTTTTGTTTCAAGAAACTAGTTGTTCAATTTCATGTGTGGAAAAAGAGAATTTCGGCCAAGGCATGGGGCAAACAAGTTTTAGGCTCCACTTTCAAGATCCATATAGTCTTTCACCTACTTGCACCAAATTGGCAAGACAACCTTTTTAGATGTCTTGTCCTCTTTCCCCTTTTGGGCAATCCTTGAAAATTGTTTTTCTTCTTTTTGGTAGTATGGCTTTTGGAAAGTCTTTTTGTTTGTTTCCTTTTTGGTGATGTCTTGGAAGTGTTTCCAAGGCAAACAAGACCAACACTCTCTTTCTTTTGAAATTTGGATCAAACAAGTCCTCTTTTTGAAGCTTCTTCTTCTCCACATCAAGAACACAAGAATATCAACAACAAGAACACACAAGCCGTCCACCCCCACCACGATATTACTTGATTTTTAGCTCATAACAATTGGATTTTAGACACTAAAAGTGTTAGTGATAAAAGAACCAACACTACAAACACTCAAAAACAAGTAAAAGACTACCAAATTTAGACACACAACAAGTTTTTCGGACAAGAAATTAAGAACACCAAATCTATTTTTTTCACTCTCGTTAGAATAAAATCAAAGATGGCTCTGATGCCAAATGATACAAGAAAAGACAAGGAACACACGGAATAAACACCCAAATAGTCCACAAGTTTAAAGAACCGAGACCTCTTTAATGACCACTCTCGGATTCAACAAGAAACCAACAAAATAAGATGGACAATGGTGTTTAACACACCAAACAGCTAGACCAAACTAGATTAACACACAAGACGAAGAACAACAACTAGAGAATAACAACAACTCCACGAATTCAACAACACAAGAACAAAATGGGTACAAGAAAGTAAGATAGATAACTTGACATACAATGCATAAACACTTATGAACCAAAATGTATATTAAATATTAAGACCCAAAGTTTTCATACAAATAACACCAAGTTCTTACGGGACCTCAAGGAAATTGGAATTCCCAAGCAACCACCTTTTCTAAGATTGTTATCAACACAAGTAATGTCCACACTTGTAACAAGGAATCCACCTTGCAAGACACTCTTTAGAGCTCTTAAAAATATATCATCAAAAGTTATCATCAAAATGACCTATCATGTTCTATTTATAAATTAGGTTACAACTTATTACAAAATGACTAAAATGCCCTTAATGAGTCACGAAAAAGGGGTGACTTTGGCATGTAGAATTGGGCAGCCTGGGAGTGTTTTGAAAGGCCTTCTTGACACTTCAAGGCTTGTTGTCTTGTTTGGGCAGCCCCCAAGCTCAGGTCTCAATGTGTTGGTCTACAATCAGGATCGATCTTATATCAAATCGAGAATCTGAATTCTCCGAGTGTCAAGTAAATTTATCGATTAAATCAATCAGATTATTCATCTTTTCGGTGTATAGGACAATTGACAAATCAATCAATAAAAAAAAAACAGTAATAAAACAAAAAAGCTTAAACTTTCAATAATAATACTAATATCATAACATCCATAAGTAATTACAATTGTCCACGACGCATTTTCATATTCTAAAAATGATAAACGATAACATCATTACTTATATTTGCAAATACATCACGCTCTATGTAACATACTAAATAATTATTTAATTATTAATCACCAATACTATTTTGCACTTTATTTTTTATATGTGCTTCATGAACGAGAATGCTCTCTCAACAATTGTCGTATCAACGGGTAAAATCAGAGTCAACTTCACAAGTAAATAAACAAGTGAATAAGTCTCCACAAGATTTGCCTCAACTAATGCCTTTGCCAAATCATGAATTTCTTGCAAGTTGGAGAATTTGGAAATACCACATCGCATATGAATTATGAATGTATCGAGTTGGTAACTCAAATCTCGTAGCTTTATATCATCAATCTCATTTGGATAACACTTTGCTAAAGTCATGATTCTATCTTTGTCAAATTAGAGAAAGAATTGATAGGATTCAAGAAGCAAAATCACTACTCACTACATTAAAAAGATCATCAACCTCTTAAAATTGCACACCAATGACAATACAAAAGATTTCAACACACAAGTGGTGCGAATAACTAACATTCAAGTGAAGTATCCTACCTCCTATTTCACTTGAAAGATATGGTTTCAAGATAGTTTGACAAAACTCTTTTTCAATTTAGTGTTTTCTCACTTTATCTCGTATTCGAGAATCATAATAAAAAATTAATCTTAGTTCTCTTGGTTCAACTTTAAGTGAACCCAAATCGAGACTAGTTATAAGACAAGAACGATTGACATTGACATTATTAAAACTTGACTGAGAATAATTAACTATCTTGAAAAAGTTCTCCATCTCAAATCACAAAATTAGAACACTTTCTCAATCCTAAATCAAGATTATTCAAAATTTGAGTTTCTAGGTTCAAGAAAGAGAACAAAAAAAAATCTTTCAATGCAACTTACAAAGAACAGTGGCTTGTGGGTTGATGTTGAGACTTGAGATAGCAACTTAACAACGGATATAGAGAGTGGTGGTCGGTGAATCTGAGGTTGTGACCTTTGTCGGCGACGTCAAAAAGTCTGACGATAACAATAACAGAGACCCAAAAAGCAGAGAGCGATGATGATTTGGGAATTGAAATTTGAAAGGGATAGATTTTTTTTTTTTAATTCGAGCAGAAGGAATAAAATTATACACTTTTAAAACAAATATTAACTATTAATATTTAAAAAATAAAAGAAAAATTCAATATAATTATTAATTAATATAATTCAACATATATAATAAAGGGGTTGCATTCGTCATTTGTGGCTTCACTTCACTAGCGGAGGTCGAACCCGCAACCTCTAGGGAGAAAATGTGACGCTCTACCACTCGCACCAGAGGGTACTTCAACATTGTGGGCGGCGTGACACCCTCACCGCTCTAAATGGATCCGCCCTGATTGTGGGAAGGGATATCAATCGAAACTGTTCTGAGAGAGAGGGGGAGAGAAAGAGAGAGCGCTTCCGTCAAAGATTGCGGATGGTGTGGCACCCTCACCATCGGAATGGATCCTCCCCTGATTGTGGGGAGGGATGTCAATCGAAACTGCTTCGTCAATTTTTTTTAATAAATATATAATAATAATAATAATAATAATAATAATAATAATAATATATATATAATAATAATAATATATATAATGATAATAATATATATAATAATAATATATAATAATATATAATTATAATAATAATATATAATAATAATAATAAGGGAAAATTACCCAGATTAGCCACTAGTAGGCTTTTTTACAACTTAAAGCCTAATTTTCAATTAATTACAATTCATAGCTCTCTCTTGCCTATTAATTATTCCTAATTACAATTCATAGCCTTTCTCATGTATTTTCTTTTATTTTTTTATTTTCTATTATTCTTTTTTTTTCTCTTTTTACTTTTGCAGTTTTTTTTTTCTTTGGCTTTTCTTTTCCTTTTTTTTGTTGCTTTCTCTTTTTTTTTTCGTTTTTCTTTTTATTTTTTATTCATTTTTTCCTCTCTTTTTTTCCTTTTCCTTTTTCTTCTTCTTCCTTTTTAAAAATTTTTCTCCTTCATTTTTTATGGGTTGATGTTGAGACTTGAGATAGCAACTTAACAACGGATATAGAGAGTGGTGGTCGGTGAAGCTGAGGTTGTGACCTTTGTCGGCGACGTCAAAAAGTCTGACGATAACAACAACAGAGACCAAAAAAGCAGAGAGCGATGATGATTTGGGAATTAAAATTTGAAAGGGATAGGAATTTTTTTTAATTTGAGGAGAAGGAATAAAATTATACATTTTTAAAACAAATATTAACTATTAATATTTAAAAAATAAAAGAAAAATTCAATATAATTATTAATTAATATAATTCAACATATATAGTAAAGGGGTTGCATTCGTCATTTGTGGCTTCACTTCACCAGCGGAGGTCGAACCCGCAACCTCTAGGGAGAAAATGTGACGCTCTACCACTCGCACCAGAGGGTACTTCAACATTGTGGGCGGCGTGACACCCTCACCGCTCTAAATGGACCCGCCCTGATTGTGGGAAGGGATATCAATTGAAACTGTTCTGAGAAAGAGGAGGAGAGAAAGAGAGAGCGCTTCCGTCAAAGGTTGCAGATGGTGTGGTACTCTCACCATCGGAATGGATCCTCCCCTGATTGTGCGGAGGGATGTCAATCGAAACTGCTTCGTCAATTTTTTTTAATAAATATATATAATAATAATATATATAATGATAATAATATATATAATAATATATAATTATAATAATAATATATAATAATAATAATAAGGGAAAATTACTCGGATTAGCCACTATTAGGATTTTATTACCAATTAAAGCCTAATTTTCAATTAATTACAATTCATAGCTCTCTCTTGCCTATTAATTATTCCTAATTACAATTCATAGCCTTTCTCATGTATTTTCTCTCTTTTTTATTTTCTATTATTCTCTTTTTTTTCTTTTTTTACTTTTGCAGGGTTTTTTTCTTCGGCTTTTCTTTTCCTTTTTTTTGTTGCTTTCTCTTTTTTTTTTTTTCTTTTTTTTTCTTTTTTTTTTATTCATTTTTTTCCTTTTCATTTTTCTTCTTCTTCTCTTTTTGAATTTTTTCTCCTTCATTTTTTACTTTTTTCCCCTTTTTATTTTTTTCTCATTTTTTTTCTTATTTTCTATTACTCTCCTTTTTTTTTTTTTTGTATTTTTTCCTCGTTCTTTTTCTCCTTTTTTTCTTTTTAATTTTTTCTCCTTGTTTTCATTTGTGCAAACTAGCAAACACAAATACAAGTGTGAACTATAAAATACAAATACAAATGCAAACTATAACATACAAATATAGGTGCGAACTATAAAATATAAATACAAATGCGAACTATAACATATAAATACAAGTGTGAACTATCATTTTTGTATTTTTTAATTATTGAAAAGGAACGATTGATTTTCTTTCCACGAATACTTATTTGTATTTATTGATACGAGTTGTATTTATTGATACAAATAAATACAACTCAAATTTTTATACAAATACATATTGTATTTGTATTTGTAAAATTGTTTGTTTCATTTGCTTGTCATTGTATTTGTATCAAGTGATATTTATTTATTTACAAATATGAATGATAATTTTGATATACAAATACAAAACGGTACATTTGTATCAAATACTACATTACATATTTATATATTTTAGAATCAAGAAAATACAATTAATGCAATTACTTGTTTGTATACAAATACAAATGATAAATTGTACATAGTCACAACTAGATACAATATGCAATCAACTTACAAATACAAAATAATTTCTTAAAAATAAAAAGGTAATGAAGAAAATAGAATACAAATACAAGTATAATCCAAATATTATCTAAATATACAAGCACAATAAAACCATAATCTAAATATAATCCAATATAATATGCAATCAATTATAAAATACAAATACAAAATAGTTCTTTAAAATACAAGTATGAATTATATAAAATATAAATGATGGCGCAAACTAACAAATACAAATACAAGTGTGAACTGTTAAATATAAATACAAATGTGAACTATAAAATATAAATACAAGTGCAAACTTTAAAATACAAATACAATTATATCAATAAATACATAAATATAAATGACGGTGTGACTACAAATACGATAAACAATTGTGGTATTTACGTTATCATCCATGACTTGTGCTCGACTAGTCATATTATTCGAAAATATAAAAATATAAAATAGAACAAAAAAATAATAAAGAAAATAAGTACAAAAAAGAAAATAAAAAAATCAAAGACGAAAAGAAAAGAAGAAAGAGAAATAGAAGTTAGAGATTCAAGAGAGGAAAAAAACAAAAAAAAACAAAAAGAAAGAAACGAAAAAAATTAAAGTACGAAAAAATAGAAAAAAAAAAAAGAAAAAAGAAAAAAACACAAAACATAAAAAAATATATAAAAAATAATGGTAGTGTTAGGTAAGAAAATATTCAGTTCAACGAGATAAGCGTGATTGAGATTTACTAAATCGGGACTGTATTCAAATTTTATATGAATACATACTATCTGTAAAATCGAATACATCGGGCATAAATCCAATACAACGGCTATAAATGGTAATTATGTAAAATGTGGCTATGGAAGGTGAGTTTTATAGCAAAATGTTGCTATTTTTGAAAGATACCCTAATAATAATAATAATAATAATAATAATAATAATAATCTATCTATATATAATAGGAGTAGCAAAAACGCCATGTGTCAACACCACAAAAAATAAAAATAAAAAATTAAAAAAACTTTAAAACTCTGTATAAATAAATAAAAAAAGGAATGTATGGATTGTGAGCTGTAAGTATCATGTAATATTATTACACTTGGCATTATTTGAAAAATAAGTTAAAACTGATTACTATTAACCGTGTCAGTTTTTACATATACTTTAAATTTCAATAAACTTCTTCTTTCTTTAGCTTTGAATGGTAACTGTTGCCAAATTCAAATTCATAGATGATCCAAATGCGTCATTTATCATTGGTATTTCGATTCTCCAATTTTCTTTGATGTATGAACTTTAAGAAGATGAAGTGTTGGCGAAGAACAGTAAACCATTCTCCTCAATTTTATTCATTATTTTTTTTTACAGATTAAAAGATATTTGGGTTGATCATTCATGGTTGATGTTTTATATTCTTTCTTCTTCTATTAGTAAACAATAATTTTCACTAACACCGTATCATCAATTTCGAAAGCCTTAGACATGACCCATAATTAATTTTGTTGTAAATCAGACTGAGTATAATTTTCTTGTCTGTTGTTCTTTTGATCGTAACTTGAGTATGATTTTCTCTCTTCTCTTATTTGCACAGGTTTTTGACCCATTTTATTTCATCAAATGATGACCAGAGGACTAACCATAGATTGTGCTACTATTCCATTAATATAAATGGAAGGAAATTTATACAGAAAGTTGATAAGTGGAAGTTAGATCTCATAAAAAATCTGTATTACCTTTGTGAACACCAAATTTTAGTTAGCAAGAATAAACCTTAGTAGCATCATCTGAGTATGTTATAATTAATATCCGACAAATATTGAACTCTCAGACATATAAAGTGAAATTTTAAGTCAGTAACCAAAAAAACTCTCTGATTTGTAGTGCTTTTCGGCGCATTTCCTCATACATATTTTTTTTTTGATTTTCCAAGGTATCCCCACAGCCGACAGCCGTGAGACTAATCCTCCGTTCCTCTGTCAGCGCACTAAGCGGTAGGGAACTGACGACAGAGTTTGCTCCATTCGCCAGAGGCGGGAATTTTCTCATACATATTTTATTACACAATTGCTCATAAAATCCTTGAGAACTAGCATTCTTGGAATCTTTGTTCAATAATCACATGAATATTTTGTCTCCTTTGATGTGAAATAAGAAAGTTGCATTATCTATCAAGCTATATCTGTTTCAGAATGTAAGAGTTATACATGTGCACTGACATGTGGATAACTTAATATTTTAATGTGATGATGAGAGTGCCATATAAATTTTGTTTTAGTGCTAATGATAAAGTAATTTAAATGCATCGTTCTCCTTTATCTTTTATCCTTTATCTTGGCTACCTGCATTTTTCATTGAAGGGGAGATGTGAATAAGTAGAGCTCTAGCATTTTTATTGTCATCGTTAAAATTGGGATCCTTGATATTGCCTTTTCACTTGAATATTTTACTGTCACATTAAGAATAGGAAAAACTTTACTGGATTTTGACAAGATTGGTGAATGTTTCCTTTGTAATAGTCGATGCTACCACAACTCGAGCATGTTGTTATCCTGCCACTATAGTAGATATAGGAAACATCTCTCATCTTCAATAAAATCAATCTTTTTACATGTATTAATACATTGTTCTCTTGGTTCAAGAAAGACTCTTTCGTTAAATTTCAATAATATTTTGGTGCCTTTTGAAGGCATCTTATTACAAATCTTTACTTGAAAAATGTTTGTTCTCTTTTTTACTTTGTGGTAATTATTGTTTTCTTTCCTTTTTCTCTTCTATTTGTTTTCTCTTACCATTGTCAACACCTTTCTAAATCATATATAACAACATGTTTATTAAAGTTCAATAGGATTTTTGTATCGTGATATTTTTCTTTACTGGCTGGCATGCTATACACTTACAAGTTTAAAAGTTTGCTTTTCTTTTCCATTGCACATCACTCCCTCAATAAAATTCATGTTCTAGCTTTAAAAATAGTACTTATAAAAGTATAATGGTCCATTGATTTTAGGTATATATGTCTTGAACTTATTATATAGGTTCTCAAGACTTCAATAATCTTAGAAAAAATTTTATGTTAATGAAATAATACTTCAATAATCTCTAGTAGTCTTAAATAGAATTTTTCCATGATAACAAAATTATAATAGAAGTTAATAAGCCCATCAATACTTATATTTACTAAAAAAAGATCTATCTTCATTAATGATTATCAATTTTATTTTTTAGAAGCTCTTTGATGATTTAAAGTACAATTGCTTTTTTATGTATGCGGAGAGCTCGCTAATACAAAATTTAAACCGTTTGAAACTTAAGGAGTAGTTGAAATTCAAGTTGGAGAAGATCAATGTAAAACTGAAAGATCTTCAGTAGAATAATGCGGACATCCTAAAAGACAATAAAAGAAACAACACTTAAGAACTTAACAATGGTTGAGAGTCCCAAAGATGCAGAACCAAATGCACAGATGGAGCAGCTGCTAACAGTGAGTAGTATATTTTAACATATTGTTATACAGTGGCGGATGCACATGTATTCCAGGGGGTTCATCCGAACCCACTTCGTCGGAAAATTATACTATTTTTACATGGTATTTTTTTTTTTTTTTATGTATAAATAATAGAGGCTGAACCCCCTTCGACTAGTCCGTATATGTACTACTGAACCCCTAACTGAAAATCCTGGATCCGCCCCTGTTGTTATATATGCTTATAGTGTTTTTTTTGTATCCTTTTCCTTCCACTGTCATTTAGATATGTATTATACGGTTTTATAAGTTAAAAGTGCAGATGATATTCGTATTCAATTTCCTAATTTGACATTTTGCAATTTCACCTTTCTTAACGAAAGTTCACTTTCTTTTTCTACCTTGCTTTATTTTAGCATAAAACTGTTAACATGATTCTGCATCCGAAAACTATGGAAACGAAGTGTTGATGAGTCGGGGGAATATATGTATGTCATTCTCAAGTATAACACTTTAAATATCACAATGAAAATTAGTGAAATAGGTAATAGGGTCAAGAAGAATTGTTTATGAACTGCCAAAATAAATGTACTCGGGGAGTTTTTAGGTGAAGAAGGTCAAGTAGAATTTTTTGTGAAAGCTCGACAAGCAATTTGAAGCATAACCATAAAACAATGACTCTCAACTGAAAAACATAGAACCAATGTGTCCTATCTAAAAAATTTACTCTCAATGAAAAACTTATCTCGATAAGAGGTTTTGATACTTGGACATTTCAACATAGGTAGATACCAATGTTAAGCTTTACAATTAACTTATTTTTTAAGATTTCCTAGGCATCAATATTTGAGAGCAACAACAGTATATTAGACTAATGTACTGAGACTCCAATTTTTATGTCATAAATAAAATAAAGTTGAATCAGTGAAGCATGGATATGTAAAATTACAAACTTAAACTACATAGTTTATATATGGAGAAATACCTTTTTTGAAATGGAGAAATTAGATTAAAAAATCACTTCTTTTTTATATCTTCGCCTTTTATGAAATGGAGAAATCAGATAAAAATATTAGCAGATGTTTGTAATGCAATAAGGCATATATTATTTGATGATTTTGAATTGTTATTCTATACTTTTTGGCCTATACTTAATTTTGTAGAAGCAAATTCAGTTCAAAAATTTTACATGGACACAGAATGACAACTGTAATAGTGATATGATAAGAAATTTAGTTCCTTCGCTTTGGAATAATAAAATACCCCAATCAATTGAAGATATTACATGTCTTACTGGATCATAATATCAAGTAGTGGTATGTTCTTTTTTAATTTTCTTTTTTTTTTCAGGTTTAAATACTTTCTAACACTAAATTATGATTGTGAACCTTTATAGATGTTAATGACTATACTTATGCATGGAGATGAATATTGTTCTTGATTGAATGATCATTTTTAAAGTGGTAGTTAATCACTTCAATGTTAAGTTAGTTGCAGTGGTGTATAAAGATAGCGATGATGATAATATTATAATGCAATTATCTTTCTCTGTTTGAAGATACATTAGTTGTCTATTGTTTTACTTGCATGTTTTATAGCATATTGATATTGTTGTTTGCCAAGTCGCAGAGGGAGATAAAGATTTCATGGTGATCTTCTATCTCTCTTTTAAATTGCATAAAATAATCACTTCAATTATTGTTTTAATTGTCTCTACGTAAAGTCTCATCACAATAATGCTTATGCACGTATAATGTGTAATATTGATTTTCACTAACTTCATATTTTTATTTGTAGGATTTCTAATGACATTCTCTCTCATTCTCCTAAAGAGGCCTTGGCAAGAGAAGTAGCTTCAGATTTGGATACTACCGTATGTGGTAGAAGTTGATAACGATGTCAATGTAAAGATCGACAAAGTGGTTACAAATATGAGTAAAATGCAGAAATTATTTCGTCAAATATTAGCTTTTTCAATTTTATTTCTAGCGACAAATACTTTAACAATATTTGGAGTCCAAAGTTGTCCATTTCATATGGTGTCTACAGACTACATCCATTAGTGAGTTTTTTTTATCATGTGCAGATTTGAGTTCATATTTATTAATCTCAGCTTCAAAAGGTTATGCCGTTTTGCGAAATATTTAATGACATCATCTATTAGAGGTGCTTAAAAGTCAAATCATAAAATATATTATCCTCTAAATAGCTCACAACCATTGTAGCGACTTAGTGAGATTTTTTAAGGCGTAGATAAAAAAAATTTCTCTTTGGGAGGATTATTCTTAACACAAAAATGTTTGTTTATACAACTACAAGTGAAAAATGCACTCCAAGTGTGAACTATCACTTTGGAATTGCAGATAGTTGTGATGTTTCTTTTTATCAAGATCATTAACATATTCTGCCATCAATACTTTCTTTTAAAAATTCATATAGTTAATGATTCTTATAGAATGTTTACGTTATTTAGTCTTTATTTCTTTTAAATACTGTATGGAAAACTAATAGATGACAATTTAGAGGTGATATTTGAAGAGGTATCGATTATAGTTCATTAAAATTTATTAATTCTCTATTGGCCTAATAAAGTTTGTTAGGCATGTCTGAATACAATTTATTATCAATATTTTGATTACAAGCTACTAACATTGAGAGTGAATACAATACGACTTTTAAAAATTATTTATTTCAAGATACTTTAATTACACATAAATTGGAACTTTATTGAAAATAAACATGTAAATTTAAAGAATAAAGAAGTCTTAGATTACAAAAATAAATAAATAAAGAGTCTATGTAGGTGTTTGAATGGGCTTATAGTTTTTGTACTTATGATTTTAAATTTATTTTTGCCTTTTACTTAAAAATAAGTGCTTAAAAAGCAGTTTTTTCTTTTAACCAACCACTTTAAAAGTGATTAAAAATGATTTGTACTTAAAAATATTTAAATAAGTCAATTCAAATGGTTCCTAAGTTTCTATTACAATCCGCGCATCGCGCGGGTACTATACTAGTAATAATAATAATAGTAATAATAATAATAGTAATAATAATAATAGTAATAATAATAATAATAATAGTAATAATAATAATAATAATAATAATAATAATAATAATAATAAGCAGGATATTGTCAGGCGGGGTAAGCCGCGGTGCCTGCCAGACCAACTTCCAAATATCGGATTAAGCCATAGTTGGAATACCGAACCAAAGCACCAACCGAAATATGAAAGAATTTCCGAATAGCTTAATGACTGTATGGAAGAATTAATCTTTTTACCCAAACAAGGATCCTGTCTGATATTTAATATACTTATGTTGAACTTATGTTTCTAGAAGTTCTGACTGTGCAAAAGGTCGCCCTGTTTTTCTTCATCTATCACGGGCTAAAGAGGCACAGCTTACTAGACGTAGTCACTAAGACAAAGCCAACATAAACCATATTAAACTCGACTGTACCACCATTTCGAAACCAAGTCAAGAAACTATAGAAAAATTCCTTCATATTTTGATAGAGTCTGAACCTTTCATAGTTACTAGGTAAGAGAAGTTAGATCTCTGATATAGATATGAAAGATTTTTAGTCGGACATAGTCACAGCTGGAAGGGAAGAAGAAGTATTAAAAGTATGTCATAAAAAAAATACCTTAAAAGTGGTCGGATGTAAGGCCGAAATAGTAAACGCCGGCTATCTGCCTTCTTTTATTAAAGCCTTCAAATAATTTACAAAGAAGAGAGAAGGAGGAGCTTTTGCTTAGAGAGAAAGAGAGAAAATAAAATTTCTAACTTGTGCCCCCCTAACAAATAAGGCAACGATATATAAAGAGAGAAGCATTTGCGCACAGTACCTGCGCATAGTGTTTTTACTGTTTAGACAGTAGAAAGGTTCCACATACGAGTCCTATACATATGAGACAAACATAGTGAAAGTATTTAATAGATGGTCCCTTCTGGTCATATTTTGTCTTTTCTTTTCAGCTGGCAGAGTAATGCCTCTGTTTTTTCAATTTCTTCTTCGTTAAGAATATTTTCTGGAGGAATTGGCTGAGAATCTTTAATATCTTAAGTTTTCGCTGCTTCGTCACTTGTAAGACTTTTCATAGAAGTATCCGATTGTTGTTCAACTGTTTTTATTAAATTTCTTTGAATTTCTTCTAAATATTGCTCAATCATTTTGATCTTATCTCCTTCATGTACAGAAATTCTTTTAGAAATATAGCTGAAATTTTTATCTTCAACAATTTTTTTTGTGGAGTGGTAGAGTATTCTAGGATTTTTCTATTAATGGATTCGATTAATTCTCGTCCATGTGGTAATTTAGTAAGGGGATCTTTTTTTGTCAGTTTTTTCCAAAAATTATTATAGAATACCCTATAGAGTCCGGGTATTTGTTCTTTGGTGTAATCAAATTCAACACCCCATTTATGTATCCAGGGAATGAAGAACTCTATGAAGAAATACATCTGGTCAATTTTATCCAGATTGCAGACATGGTCTGAATGGTATAAATTCGTTAAAAATGGGGATACCTTTATTCATTTTTTGTAGAGATGCAGGTATTCTTCTGGCAGAATTTTAATTGTAGGGTCATGATATGACTACCACTGAATAAACCAATTAGGGATTGGATCTTCAAATACTTTAGAACAGACTTTTAAAAATCAAGTATGCTTATTTTTACTATTGTTGTAGTATAAAGTCTGAGTAAAGGCCTTAATGTAGTCCCAATATGTAAAGAAAATTTTTGATCCTTTCATCATCATGGCCTTTTCTGACATGGAAGCAGTTCCCCAGTCTTCTATTGAAATGAGTTTTTTAATAAAAATCTTGGAAAATCCATGAACATCTGGGGTTGCCTAACCTATTTGGTGATGTTCCAATTCAATACTTCCAGTGGACAATAATATTAATTCATAGAATGCTCTTGTCTTATAGGATTCTCCTGCAAAATAAAGGTTAGCTAGTAAATGTTTTTGGAGGAGTTTCCAGGGATCATTTTGTTTGCATATTTGAGAATTTTCTACGAGAACTAATAACTCTCGATTTTAAAGTTTTTCATATTGTTGCCTATCAGCAAAGTTTTCTTCAGCAACTGAAGCAAACGAATCAGCTTGCTTTGCGGATATAAAAGATTGCAGTTGCTCATATAAAAGATGATCCTCTGAAATATCTTCTAGATGGATCGAGGTGCTTATATGCTGAGTTTTTTCGTCCTTTGAAGAAGATTCTACAGTATGCGAAATCCTTGCATTTATCAGGCTCATATTTCCCCTTTGTAATACAGGGAAAGTAGATGAAGACGAAGTATATGATGAAGATAATGATGGGGAGTATCTTCCCCCAGAGGAGGAGTATCTTCCTCCTTGGCTTCTACCTCTGCCTCGACCTCTGACTATTTGCCAGGGTGGATCTGTAGCCATACTGCATAGAAAGATTAGTTAGATAAGTCAATATCATACCAATCGATTTCATCGCGGATATCTGTAAAATTGAGAAGAAATAAATCTTCTTCTATCATATCATAGATGATTTTTTCTAATATAATAAAATAAATGTCTTCATTTAAAGGAATACATTTAATAATTGTAATTATTATTTTTTCAGAAAGAAAGTATGTATAAAAATTTATTTAATCATTTAAATATTCCCTAGACAATAAATCAGGTAAAGAATTTTCATTCCCTACCTTGTACTGTATTTCAAAATCGAAAGAGGCTAATTGAGCTTGCCACCTTTCAAAGATTATCTTAGAAGCATCATGTTTAAAATCCTTATCAAACATATATTTAACTGATTAAGCATCAGACCTAACTATAAACTTCTGATTATATAAATCATCTTGGAATTTTAAAACACACTTAACAATAGTAAACATTACATAAGCCACAGTGGCGTATTTTTTTTGACTTTTAGACCATTTTCCAGAATGAAACCTAAGAGACATTCAGTATTATTATGAGGATTTACTTGTTTAAGTATTCCACCATAATCTACATTCGAAGCGTCAATCTCAACTATTTTTAACCAAGCAGGATTAGCTAAGGTTAAACATGGTAAAGACTCGACATGTTTTTTAATAGTTTTTGTCAGATTAGTGTGGGAATTAGTCTAAGGTCCTTTGTAATCCTTTCTCAGCCTATCATATAAAGGGGCTAAATCACCAGAAAGATTTTGATAAAAAGGAGAAATATAATTAATACTGCCTAAGAACCTTTGCAATTGAGTTTTATCAATTATAATATCGGGAAATTTTTTGACAAAGTCCAAAGCCCTTTGTATGGGTTCGATTTTTTCTTGGCAAATATTATGTCCTAAAAAATGAACATTGATTTGAAATAAGCACATTTTTGGTTTAGAAATGACCAAACAATTTTGTAACACAATTTGCTTGAACATACTCAGATATTTAAAATTCACAATTCTAATGTTTTTGAAAATACAAGAATGTCATAAATATAAACAATTATAAAATTCATATATGGATTGAATATATCATTCATGATTTTTTGAAATTCAGAAGGAGCATTTTTCAGACCAAACGGCATTACATTCCACTCATATTGTCCAAAAGGAACATTAAAATCAGTACTATAAGTGTGATCTTTAAAAATTTGAACTTTCCAATTACTAGATTTTAAATCAAATTTTGAAAATATATTAGCATCATGTAATCTAGATAACAATCCTTTTTATTAGGTATTGGATACCTAACCCATTTTAAAACTTTATTAAGAGGTTTGTAATTAATTACAAGTCTTGGTATACCACGTTCCTTTTCAACAACATTATTAACATAAAACGCAGTACACGACCAAAGAGATTTTGATGGTTTTATAAGACCCTTTTCTAAGAGATTATCAATCTCCTCCTTTTTACAGAATTAGACTAATTTTGTGTTCATTTGGCAGGGTCGAGATTTGGTTGGGATTTTATCTTCGCTGAAATCATCTTCATAATGAAGAGTAACAATATGCTCTTTGTAGTTCCAAAAAACATTGGGGTGATCAACACAAATGTCAACAATCATTTGTTCAGATATCAAATTCATTTTCTCCTGAATTTTCATAGAACTCATAGTATTATGAATATTCATAGTCATCATTTCAAGTTGTAAGAAATATAACTGCCGATGCTTCATTTCAATTAAAGCATTTATGTCCCTTGTTACTGGAAATGTAACAAAAGGGTAGGAAATTTCTTGGTTTTTATAGGTAACCTTGAAACCATTCGTATCAATATGAGTGTAAGGATAAATAGCATTTATAAAATGCGTTCCTAAAATAATAGGAGGGTATAACTGATTTTTTACTAAGAAAAAGAAATATGGAATGCAAACCTTATTTCTACAAATATGTGTATGAGGAAGTTTATAATTAATATCAAGAGAATGACCAAATGCAGATTTAACTATATGCATGGTTTTATGAAAATATTTGGTTGGAGTTAATCCTTCCCGAATGCAACTAACATCAGCAACACTATCAATCATAGCCACATTAGTTACAAAAAATTCTTTTTTCAATTAAAATAGTACAGTTTTTATACCATTTATGGGCCGTAACTATTTGCATCATTCTCAAAAAATAATGTTTTGCTACATCAAGATTAGAAATAGAAAAAATAGCCTGTTACCCCCCCGAACTATACCCGAAAGAGCTGAGACACACCTTAACTTTAGAGGGATCCTATTACCCCCCTGAACTATTTAAAAGTGGATTTATTACCCCCCCCCCCCCCAACGCTGATGTGGCAAGAAAGTGTGTTTCACTCTCTTCAAAGAGAGTGAGAACCAAATTTTTTATTAAAAAATAATTTTTAATATTTTTTTTTCTTTATTCATTTTTAATTTTCTTTATTCATTTAAAAATTAATTTTAAATATTTCTTTATTTTCTTTATTCATTTACTTTATTCATTTTTAATTATCATTTTCTTCATCTCCAAGCACAAAATCGATTGGTTTCGACTTCAAATTCGTCGAAAATTTTAAAATGAGTATTGTTCATTGGTTCCAAATTCAAGATCGTCGGAATTTTTAAAATCGATATTTTCCATTATTTCCGACTTGAAGGTCATTGAAAATTTTAAAATTCTCCATTGTTTCCGACTTTAAGGTTATTGAAAATTTTAAATTCAGTATTGTTCATTGTTTCCGAATTCAAGGTCGTCGAAAATTTTGAAATTGGTATTGTTCGTTGTTTCCGACTTTAAGGTCATCGAAAATTTTAAATTCGGCATTTTTCATTGTTTTCGGCTTCAAGGTCGTTGAAAATTTTGAAATTGGTATTGTTCGTTGTTTTCAGATTTAAAAATCCTCAAAAAATTTCAAAATCGATATTGTCCGTTATTTCCAAATTCAAGGTCATCGTAAATTTTAAAATGGGTATTGTCCATTATTTCCGACTTCAAGGTCGTTGAAAATTTAAAAATTCTCTACTGTTTCCGACTTTAAGGTTATTGAAAATTTTAAATTCGGTATTGTTCATTGTTTCTGAATTCAAGGTCGTCGAAAATTTGAAAATTAGTATTTTTCGTTGTTTCCGACTTTAAGGTCATTGAAAATTTTAAATTCGGTATTTTTCATTATTTCCGGCTTCAAGGTCGTTGAAAATTTTGAAATTGGTATTGTCCGTTGTTTCCGGATTTAAGATTGTTGAAATTTAATAATTGATATTGTCATTGTCTTCCACTTCAAGGTTGTTGAAAATTTCAAATCGATGTTGTTTATTATTTTCGACTTCAAGATCGTTGAAAATTTCAAATTCGGTATTGTTCACTATATCCCGCTTCAAGGTCGTCGAAAAATTATTTGCATAGAAGTAGGAATAATAAAGTTTGAAAAGGAAAAGAGATGAAAAGTAATGATGAAAAAAATAATGGTGAAAAAATGATGAAAAATGATAAAAACATATAAAAAATGGAAAAAAAGTAAATAAAAATCAATTTTAAACAGAAAAACACGTGTCAAAATGCTATGGGCGCGTGTATCGCACTCTCTTGCCAAAGGTCTGGTTGTCAGCGTTCGGAGGGGGGGGGGTTAATAAATCCACTTTTAAATAGTTCAGGGGGTAATAGGACCCCTCTAAAGTTAAGGTGTGTCTCAGCTCTTTCGGGTATAGTTCGGGGGGGGGGGGGTAACAGACTATTTTCTCTTAAAAATAATATCATTGTTAGAATTTTCAGAATTTTTCACAATTTTTTCTTTCCCTTTGGAACTGGAGGAAATATTATTCTGAGAAATATCCTTTTCAATCTTTGAAATTCTATGATCTGAAATTATTTGATTTTGTTTCAAATAAATAATTTTCTTTTTTAATTTTTCAACTTCTATGTGTCTTTACCAGGTGTTTGACTAATGGCAAGACGTCTATTAACCTTGGTTAAAGAATAAGGCATAATATCAATTAAAGAATCAGTATTTTTCTTAACATGTTTATTGTCAACATGCTTATAAATACTGGTTCGGGAAGAAGAAAAATCAATAATTTTTTATTGAAGTTTTTCATCAGTAATTTCTTTTAATAATGCTAAAGCGCAATCAACAGTGAATGTTTGAACATTTAAGTCTAAATCTTCAAACTGGGATTGCAATTTATAGAAAGTATCATCACAGTCGCAATCATTATTGTTACAATCAGTGCACGCATTAGTAGAGGGTTTTTCGTTGGCATGATTTTCATTATCAGTTAAATCAAATAATTCAACCTCAGTGTCGGATGAAGATTCATATTCATAATCAGATTCAGAACCTAAAGTATATAACAAATCATAAACCTTATCGTGAACCTCATCAGAAAGTCCTAAGGACTTGAGTTTTTAAAGTTTACAATTTGGAAGAATATGACCAAATTGACCACAATTATAACACTTGATTTTTGCTAAATCTCTCTTATACCTATTTTTCGTAAATCTAGTAGACTTACGATGGGTTTTTCTAGCTTCGCGCTCTTCTTTGAATCTATGTCTGGATTTTCTCTTTATCCTATAGGGCTTATCTGGTTCATTAGTCTTAACAACAACATATCTATGGTTCTTCTTCTTGGAAGTAGAAGCAGAATTTTTCATACTAAATTGTCCACAAAAATTACCTAATTGGGATTTTTCTTTAAGCTTATCTAGCTTAATTTGTCTAGACAATTTCAATTCATTACACAGATTGAGACTTTCTTGAGTACAGGCTGCAATAAGCTGACCATAAGTAAAATCTGTCTAAGGGATTGCACCATATTATTTCTTGATTGATTTTTTAATCATTTCCGTAAAAAGTGGTGGAAGTCCATCTATGAATCTTGTCTTCCAATGTTCAAGCCTGAATTCGGGTAGATCCATAACTCTACTAATGAAAGTATCCTTGTACCATCAGAATTATCCTAAATGTTTACATCTAAGGACATTTAAGAGAGTACGAGTATTTTCATGTTGGTTGGTAAATCTACCCTAAATTGCTGAATAATTGTGAGCATAAGGGTATAGACGACATCTTCTCTACCTTCTGGTAGTTGGCTACCTAGGTTGCCAATCCCAGGCAGCATATTCTTAGCCTCAAAAATTTTATTTCTTTCTTCGTTGGAAAGAAAGTTGTCCCACTAGCCACGAAGTTGGCCAGTAAAATCAGCAACAATCATTTTACATATAGTGGCATCTGTTCGAACAAGATTGTCGTCACTATCTTTAGGGCTAGTGACTTTGGCAATAGTAATACATTAACATACGATGGACTAAAATAGATGATTGTCTTTCTGATAATCCATCTAAATTCCATTCATAAATATGATCTCCACTATAAGACATGTTTGTCAAAGACCAATCTCTTTCCTATATCAGAACATCTTGAGGAGTTGGTCTTGGATAATAAGCAGTTTGCATACGGGGAATATCAACATATTCCCCCCCTCCCCCCCCCCCCCCCCCCCGGTTGTTTTCTTATCAAACCTCTGAGTTTATTTATCTCCAAGTGGATTTCAGCACCTACGTCCGTAATTGGAGTACACTCAAGGTTATCAGCAAAAGCATTTGAAAGATCTATGGGCTTTATGTTTAAACTAGAAAATTTCTTTTCAAGTAATTTTTCAAGCTGTTCTAAATCGGAGGGTTTTTCAAATCCTTGAATATCAGGAGGTCTTTGAATATGAGGCTTAGCTGTCAAACTTCTGTTTTGCTTTCTGACATGGAAGCAATATCAGATAACTTTTGACTATCGCTTAGCTTCTTAATCAAAGTTGTCATAGTATCGAGTTTTTTATCAAGAGAAGAAATATGTTCTCCAAGAACTTTCACATACAGACTTAAATAATTATTTTGAGCAATTAAACTATTTATTTCAGAAATAGTGATTTTTCCAACTTCATTATCAATGAATTTTTGAAAGACAGAAAAAGTTATACCAGTATTATTAGGTAGTACAAAAAAGGATTGAGGAGGGTAAATAGCCTGAGTAACAGTACCATCTGAATTTTTGTAGAATCTTTCAATAATTCTTATATGTAAAGGCAGGTATACAGATATAAATCATGACACAAAACAAATAATTTGATTATTTAATGCACACATTTCATAAAATTCTTCAGACATATTTTTCATTTCATCAGGACTATAAGTTTCAAAAAACCATGTCCTAAACATTTTCCATTTTTCACCAAAAAATTTCTTTTTAATATAATTTCTTGCCTGTGAACCAGGACTAAAATCAATTAGATTTGGAATCATGATTTAACAAGAAATAATATCAAACTCCATTTCAGAGGGAGTGGGGTTATCTCTATCTGGGATAGTATCATTATCTTGAACTATATTTGTTTTAGGATTTATTTTAATCTTTTCAATACTTCTAAGTGGAGTATGCAAACCTGTAGAACTTAGTGTATATAATGATGCAACACGATTTCTAGCTGGACCATATACTGGTTCAACTAGAGAGATGCGATGCATAGCAGGCAACATTCTAGGCATAGAAAAAGAATTTCGGTTATACACGGTAGAATTATCATCAAATTGAAGACAAATTATAGAATCAGTATTTTGAGTTACATGAGTTAACTCTGAGTTTGTCACATCCTCTGCAAGTTGTTTTGGAGAAATGACTGAGTTTAAACTTCATGTTTTTGGGAAATTAATTTCATCCTTACCTTATAGGTCTCCTGGTAGTGACCTTGGATTTTGCAAAATTTATTTCAATAAGCATAGTATAATCAAAAGCATCATCTATCAATTTACATCGAGGATTCATTGTGGCTAACAAGCGATAATAAATGCTATAGAATAAACATATTAGTTCGGATCCAGGCGCATAATTATAACCATGGGTCCTTACATTTAAAGTCAAAGCATCAAGGATATTCACACCAGTCAAAGATAATTGTAAATTTAGCTGAGTGTTAAAATATACAGGGTCATATGCAAGAGTAGATCCAATAGATCCCATTAGAGATTGTCTGAAATTTAAACTTCTAGCATCACGTAGTGCAGCTAGAAATGTTTCTGGAAGACCTTTCAAAGTTAAAGGTTTAAAAGCAATTTGCACTAAACCAATATGCATAAAATAATACTGATGTTTAAACATATCAATATCTTTTATATTCAGTAAGTTTTTAGTCTGTTTGTCAGCATTTAAAGCAATAGATTGTTCAGTGATTTTTATTATCTGCTTATATTTAAATTTATCAAGAAAGTCATATTCATAAATGGTTTTTATATCTACTTTTGGAATTATCCATTTATTTAATAAATTCATATTTTGAGGTAAATCTACCCCTTTAAGTTTAGTACTTTTCGTACTAACTTCTCCCATATCCATTAAATTAAAACTTCATACCTATGCCATAGACTTCAGATCTATTACTTAATTACTATGAAAGTTCCTAGGCTCTGATACCATAAAGCAGGATCTTGTCAGGCGGGGTAAGCCGCGGCGCCTGGCAGACCAACTTCCAAATATCGGATTAAGCCATAGTCGGAATACCGAACCAAAGCACCAACCGAACTATGAAAGAATTTTTGAATAGCTTAATGACTGTATGGAAGAATTAATCTTTTTACCCAAACAAGGGCCCTGACTGATACTTAATATACTTATGTTGAACCCATGTGTCTAGAAGTTCTGATTGTGCAAAAGGTCATCCTGTTTTTATTCATCTATCATGGGCTAAAGAGGCACAACTTACTAGACTAGTCACTAAGACAAAGCCAACATAAGCCATATTAAACTCAACTGTACCACCATTTCGAAACCAAGTCAAGAAACTATAGAAAATTCCTTCATATTTTGATTGAGTCCGGATCTTTCATACTTACTAGGTAAGAAAAGTTAGATCTCTGACATAGATATGAAAGATTTTTAGCCGGACATAGTCATGGCTGGAAGGGAAGAAGAAGAATTAAAAGTATGTCAGAAAAAGAAATAAATACCTTAAAAGTGGTCGGATATAAGATCGGAATAGTAAACGTCGGCTATCTGCCTTCTTTTATTAAAGCCTGCAAATAATTTACAAAGAAGAGGGAAGGAGGAGCTTTTGCTTAGAGAGACAGAGAGAAAATAAAATTTCTAACTTGTGTCTCCCTAACAAATGAGGCAACTATATATAAAGAGAGAAACATCCGCGCACAGTACTATGGGTCCCACATTTGGGTCCCTGCGCATAGTATTTTTACTGTTTAGACAGTAGAAAGGTCCCACATATGGGTCCTATACATATGAGACAAACATAATGAAAGTATTTAATAGATGGTCCCTTCTAGTCATATTTTTTCTCTTTTTTTTTCAGCTGGCAGAGTAATGCCTCTGTTTTTTCAATTTCTTCTTCGTTATGAATATTTTTTGGAGGAAGTGACTGGGAATCTTGAATATCTTCAGTTTTCGCTGCTTCGTCACTTGTAAGAATTTTCATAGAAGTATCTGATTGTTGTTCAACTGTTTTTATTAAATTTATTTGGACTTCTTCTAAATATTGCTCAATCATTTCGATCTTATCTCCTTCATGTATAGAAATTCTTCTAGAAATATAACTGAGATTTTTATCTTCAACGATTTTCTTTTGTGGAGTGGTAGAGTATTCTAGGATTTTTCTATTAATGGATTCGATTAATTCTCATCCAAAAACCACTGAACAATCTATTGCTTTAAATGCTGACGAACAGACTATAAAATTACTAAATAAAAAAGATATTGATATGTTTAAACATTAGCATAATTTTATGCATATTGGTTTAGTGCAAATTACTTTTAAACCTTTAACCTTGAAAGGTCTTCCAGAAACATTTCTAGCTGCACTACGTGATGCTAGAAATTTAAATTTCAGACAGTCTCTGATGGGATCTATTGAATCTACTCTTGCATATGGCCCTGTATATTTTAACACTCATCCAAATTTACAATTATCTTTGACTGATGTGAATATCCTTGATGCTTTGACTTTAAATATAATGACCCATGGTTATAATTATGCGCCTGGATCTGAACTAATATGTTTATCCTATCGCATTTATTATCGCTTGTTAGCCACAATGAATCCTTGATGTAAATTGATAGATGATGCTTCTGATTATACTATGCTTATTGAAATAAATTTTGCAAAATCCAAGGTCACTACCATGAGATCTATAAGATGGGATGAAATTAATTACTCAAAAACATGGATTTTAAACTCAGTCATTTCTCCAAAATAATTTGCGGAGGATGTGACAAACTCAGAGTTAACTCATGTAACTCAAAATACTGATTCTATAATTTGTCTTCAATTTGATGATAATTCTACCGTGTATAATCGAAATTCTTTTTCTATGCCTAGAATGTTGCCTGCTATGCATCACGTCTGTCCAGTTGAACCAGTACATGGTCCAGCTAGAAATCGTGTTGCATCATTACATACACTAAGTTCTGTAGGTTTGCATACTCCACTTAAAAGTATTGAAAAGTTTAAAATAAATTCTAAAACAAATATAGTTCAAGATAATGATAATATCCCAGATAGAGATAACCCCACTCCCTCTGAAATGGAGTTTGATGTTAATTCTTGTTAAATCATGATTCCAAACCTAATTGATTTTAGTCCTGGTTCACAGGCAAGAAATTATATTAAAAAGGAATTTTTTGGTGAAAAATGAAAAATGTTTAGGACATGGTTTTTTGAAACATATAGTCCTGATGAAATGAAAAATATTTCTGAAGAATTTTATGAAATGTGTGCATTAAATAATCAAATTATTTGTTTTGTGTCATGATTTATATCTGTATACCTGCCTTTACATATAAGAATTATTGAAAGATTCTACAAAAATTTAGATGGTACTGTTACTCAGGCTATTTACCCTCCTCAATCCTTTTTTGTACTACCTAATAATACTGGTATAACTTTTTTTGTCTTTCAAAAATTCATTGATAATGAAGTTGGAAAAATCACTATTTCTGAAATAAATAGTTTAATTGCTCAAAATAATTATTTGAGTATGTATGTGAAAGTTCTTGGAGAATGATGATAGGCGAATTTACACACCTATAGCACTATATTTTGCCCATATTTTAGCCTAGTTTTGAGAACAAATTATATATTTCATGCACTTTTAGTCCTTTTTCCTGTAAAGTGAGCTAACGAACATGATTAGCAAAGTTTCAGGTATAAATAATGCAGAATTCAGCATTTTATGGATAACTTGACGCCAAAGAAAGCTTCACGAAAGGAGAAAAGCCAATCTTGGACGCCAAGGACTAAAGATGGCGCATGGAAAATCTGTCCCGGGCTAAAACAACATTTCTGAAGACTTTGGGGACTAGCAGTAATTTATTAGGATTAGGATAATGATACATTAACCTAGTACAATTGGGTTAAGTATTTCATTAGCTTAGTAGAATTTGGTTAAGTATTTCATTAGCTTAGTAGGAATAGGATATGGGTATTATAAATACCCTATCTTGCTAGAGATTTTAATCAATTCCGAATTAATTCTATTACTCTACAACTCTTCTTCTAATTCTTCCATTAATTCTATTTTTCTTCTTCTACTCATCTATTCAATTCTTAAATTCCGCAACAAGAGAAACGTTACCTTGCTAAGGAATTCACGCCTAAACGCCTACCACACCATTATAAACGTGAAATCTTAATTGTGGTATAACAACAATGTCAATTGTGATTTCCTTCGCATTCATGGGTAACTAAACTTCTCTGTTGGGGTTATGGAAGCCGTATGAGATACTATCTATTGCTGTGAGTTTGTGAGTTCGTGACACGTATGCTGCTTATATCATTATTCTCTTCATCTTAATCTAAATTCTTTGTGGTTGCAAACGCAAGAATACGCCAGTATAACATTTAACTTGTTCGAAAGAAAGGTTATCTGTCTGGAAAAGAGATAATGTCAAGGTAGTAGGGTCCCATCCCCTATTAAAAAGTTAGTGTCGTAACTGGATTAACCTCTTGGAGAATTCGTACCGTTAGACACGCTTTAAGCTCGAAAGAGTTAAAGTGAAATAATCCTCGAATAGGTCGAAAGACGCCTGGATTTACCATCGAATACAATTCTCTATAAGCACATGCATGTCTGAATTCCGCACACTCATAGCCAATAGAGACGTATAACTCAGAAGGTGGACATAACCCCAACTCCTCAATTCTCATTGTTTACATATTACAAAACATTCGTTCTTTTACTTTGCTATTTTCTGCTTTACTCTCTTATTTTGGTTACATTACTATCACAATACAATTCCCCCCTTTTTACGAGACTTGCACTAAAAGTCTAGTAATCTTTGCTTACTTGTTGACCAAGCTATTCCCTGTGGGATCGATACCCAACCCAGTTGGGTTCTATATTTGACAAACGACCGCTTTACACTCCTACGAGAGCTGTAGATTGAGCGTTATAAAAAATTGGCGCCGTTGCCGGGGAATACGAGTGTCAATTAAGTTTGTGATAATTACTAGACCCTTTAGTCAAAGACTCTCGTGCTTTTACTTTTAGTTGTTGTTTTTGTTAGGTTTGTTCAGTGCATCAATGGATGCACAACGTGAAATTGAAAGGATGGTTGCTCAAGTGCATCAACAGAATATTGATAATCCAGGTCGGGCAACAAATCCTGATGATGAGGACCTGGGCGATGAGGAGCTACTAAACCCACAGCATACTGCTGAGATGGCGGCACCCATGCAGAGAAGAGATCGTCAAGCTAGGTTTAGGCCTGAACGCCGAGCTGTGCAAATACCGTTCGATGATGATGATGATGATCTTGATGGAGCTGGTGCCACAGGAGCCATTATTCTTCCGCCATTAGCCCCCGGAGCCAAGTTCAACATCACGAGCACCATGATTCAGTTATTGCAACTCAAGGGATTATTTGGTGGATTAGCAGGCGATGATCCGAATATGCATCTCATCAACTTTATTTCTACATGTAAGTCGTTTGACAATCCTGGCGTTGGTCAGAATGCAATTCGGTTACGCTTATTTCCATTGTCTCTATCTGGGGAAGCAACTCTATGGTTGAATGGGCTGACTCCTGATTCTATTACAAATTGGAGGCAATTGAGAGACGCTTTCCTCGAAAGATTCTTTCCGCCATCCAAAAGAGCACAATTGAGAGATGAAATCAGCAACTTTCGTCAGCTTCCAACTGAAGCCCTTCATGAAACATGGGAGAGGTTCAAGACAAAGCTAGCGAGGTGCCCAAACTATCATATGACTAATGTTCACCTAATGGAGATACTATACAGAGCCTTGAATTCAATAACTAAACCAGTGGTGGATAATGCGGCTGGAGGATCATTCATGGACCTCACCTTTGGTCAAGCAAGCAATATGCTAGATCGTATGACGAAGCAAAGTAGATCTTGGCATACCAGGGATTCTGAGGTAGCAAGCTCCACTTTATCTATTGGCATGACCGCAGACCAAAGGAGAAGAGAAGAAGAACGTGATCAAGATATGGCGCACATGAAAACACAAGTGGATCTTCTTACAAAGCATTTATTATCAGGGAAGACCAAAAAAGTCAAAGCTATTGCGTCTAAAGGAAGAGACGAATCTGATTCGAAAGAAGAGGCTAACTACTTGAACAATCAGGGGGGTTTCCGAGGGAATACCCAAGGAAACCAAGGTCGGAACTATTATGATAAATCTGGAAACAAGGACCAAGGTAGTTAGAAGAACAAGAATGAAAAGAGTGGTTTGTACGTTCCCCCTGGAAGACGTGACACCACCACATCTAATTCTGGAAGTATGGAAGACATGATGGCTAAACTATTGAAAGGAGTGGAAGCAACGAGCGCGGGAGTAACGGAGGTAATTAATGATTTGTCCTCTATGAAATAATTGGTTGATTCCCATTCCACTTCAATCAAGCAAATAGAGCAGCAATTGAGCCAACTTTCAGCAACGCTCAATCAAAGAAAGGCTGGCACTTTACCTAGCGACACCGTGCAAAACCCAAGGAATGATGGATCATGCATGGCCATTACTACCAGAAGTGGTAAGGTGCTGGAAACTTCAGCAAAAGGCAAGCAAGTGGTTGACGAAGTAGTGGACATTGATGATACAACAAAGGGGAAGATGCCGCAGCAGCTGATCCTGACGTCCATAACGTCACCCCTCACGATTTGCAACCTGAAAAAACTGGAAAACGGAAGCAAGAGGAGAAGAAAGCCGTAGAGAGAACAATTCCTTATCCACTACCACCTTTTCCTCAAAGATTGAAGAAGGTGGCGGATAATACAAAGTTCAGCAAATTCATGAATATGTTAAAACAGCTGACCATTAATGTTCCGTTGATGGAGGCACTAGAACAAATGCATGGGTATGCAAAATTTATGAAGGATCTTTTGACAAAGAAGCGGGCATCAAGCTATGAGTTGAAAGATACTGTTCATCATTGCGGTGCTATTGCCACCCGATCACTAGTTCAGAAAAAGACCGACCCCGGTGCTTTCACTATTCCTTGCACAGTTGGATCTATGAATTTTGCCAAAGCATTGTGTGATTTGGGAGCCAGCATCAATTTGATGCCACTATCCGTCTACAGAAAGTTGGGGTTGGGCGACCCTACACCAACCAATATGCGGCTCGTGATGGCGGATAGGTCAGTAAAACGACCTGTGGGTATCTTGAATGATGTGTTGGTGAAGGTGTCTACCTTCATTTTTCCTGCAGACTTTGTGATTTTGGATTGCGAGGTGGATTCTGAAGTACCCATAATCTTGGGACGTCCTTTCCTTGCAACGGGAAGTGTTCTTATTGACATGAGAGCTAATGAGCTTTTATTTCGGTTGAATGACGAAGTGGTCCGCTTTGATATATGCAAAGTAATGAAGCAGCCCAGCGATATGAATGTGTTCTCTGTAGCTGATGTTCATCATGAGGATAAGAAAGCATTATCTGTAGAGAAACAACTTACTGTTGAGCCATTGTCTGCTGCGCCACTGAATGTTGAGCATGAGGACGATGAAGATTATGAAGAACTTATGGGTGCTCTAACAGAAATAGAGTCCTATTCCCATACTCCTAAGCAACCGGACCGTGATCTTAATAATCAACCGTCACCAACAGCGAAGACTTCCCTTGAAGAGCCACCAATGCTAGAATCGAAAGAGCTCCCCGATTATCTAAGGTATGTGTTCTTGGAAAGTATAAATATACTTCCGGTGAGTGCGGATGATTTAAGTAAACAGCACATAGAGGCTTTCATCTCTGCTCTGAAGAGATACATGAGAGCTATGGGTTGGACTATTGATAATATAATTGGTATCCCTCCTGGGATAGGCATGCACAAGGGTCATCTCGAAGAAGATTGCATGCCTACAAGTAAGCCTCATTATCATCTGAATCCATTCAGAAAATGATCAACCATCTATCTCGATGAAGTCTAAGTAATCGAGATAGCTATGTCGTGCCGCGACAATAAATCAAGCGCTAGATGGGAGGCAACCCATCGTTTATCATTTTTCATTTTTCTTTCGTGCTATTACGTGTTTGCTTTTGATAAATAAAAATCCAAAAATAAGAGTCGTGCCACGACCAAAACTAAGGCGCTTGATGGGAGGCAACCCATCGTTCTAATCGTTTTTATTGTTTTTGAGCAAATGTAGGTGCAAGAGGTGTAAAACAAAGAGATTGGTTTCAAATTTCGATTTGGACGTATTGCATGTTCAAGGTGGTAAGTGAGGAATGAAGAAGCAAAAGGCTATGGATTGGGCATTGCTTATGAAAATATAGGCAACAAACAAGGCTAGGCCTAGGTAAAACTAGGCCACAAACAAGGCAAGGCCTATACTATGGCCTAAGGTCTCGGAATCTAGTGTGCCATAGCATAGGCGCCGCCCATGCCCAAGTATGCCATAGCATAGGCGCCGCCTATGCTAATGCCTTTTGTCTCTGAATCTCATATGCCATTCTAAAGGCGCCGCCTATGCTCACCAAATGCTTTGCAAAAGGCGCCGCCTATGCTCACCAAATGCTTTGCAAAAGGCGCCGCCTATGCTCACCAAATGCTTTGCAAAAGGCATGGCCTATGCTATGGCATTCTGCTCAACTAGGCAAAGCATTAGGCACCGCCTATGGTCACTTCTTGTCTCCAAACCCTATCAAAAATTTTCCTTTTTCTCTTTTTCTTCACAAGAACATCATCCAAAGGCATCAATCAAGTACAATGGCACCCAAAATAAGACAAGGCAAAGATAAGGCTACCACTTCACAAAAAGGCAAGAAAAGAGGCCGAAAAGAGCAAGGAGAACCCTCCTCGCTGCAAATACCTCGACTCACTCTTGGAATTAAGTGGGATACTTATGAGGAACTTCTGAGGATGACGACTCTGCTGATGATTCCGATGCAAGGGGTATGACCCCAGACATAGAGGATGAGTCCGACTAACCAGGTTCTTCTTATTTATTTTCCACTGAGGACAGTGTGTCCCGTCTAAGTGTAGGGTGCTGGTATTTGCATGCTATACTTCTCTATCCACATTTGCATTTATGTTTGTTTGTTTTGTTAGTAGTTAATTGTGTTTTTTTAGCTTAGCTTCGCATGAAATTATTCTAATAGGCAGCATGAGATTATGACAAGAGTTTGTGCTAAAATCATGACTATTGAGACATTTAGGCTCTAATTGTGACTCACTATGTGATATTGTTTGGTTTAATTCCTTCATCTGTTGGGTCAAGAGTCTATACTACTCCCAATAAAGTCGACCATGTGCCTTGTGTGTGTGAGATAATAGTATATTCTGTGCTTGTGGCTGATGCTAGAACTTGCCTGGTATGTATGTAAAGCGAAAATAAAGAGTGCAAGTCTAGGAGATGATTTAGGCATTTCTTTGGCAACCTATGATTATTTACCTTCTTTTTACCTACCCATGGACATCATCCTAGTTAAACCCTTTTGAGCCTTTAGCCTATTTTCTTTGACAAACCTCGTATGTAAGCCTAATCTATTTTTTTTTCAAGACCATAATTTGATCCAAATTCCTAAGTGCTTTAAAGTGAAAAAGTCATGTGACAAAATAAGAGGAAATTGGGTGAGTATGATGCTTTAGAATGCATTGGTGCTTAAATGAGTTATGAAAAAGAAAGTGCTATCATAAGAGGTATGTTATCAAAAGAAAAAGGAAAGGAAAACTGAAAAGTTAGTTATGTTTAAAATTGAAAAATAAAAGAGGAGAAAAAGAGTGGTAGAATAAAAGAAAGTAGAAAGGTTGTTTGAAAGAAAAGTGTTAATGATGCAATGTGATGTATTAAAACGCTTAGGAACATAGTCACTATTTCTGGCCAAAATAGTCCTACACGTCCCTTAGCCTACATTACAACCAGCAAAAGACCTATTTGATCCTAAGCTTAGTATTCTGACATTTAGTGGAGCATTACACTAAGGGCAAGCCTATGGTCATCAGTTGCTACATATGAATTCTTTGTGAGAGTGAGAGCAAGGATATTTTGATACCCATGTTTGAAAAATATGCTATACTTGAGAGTGATTATGGGTAATATATTGTGAGACACACATGGTTGATGAGTTTTGGGTAGTAGTGTATGATTCTTTATGCCTTAACTTTTGAATACGAGTTGACCACCATCACGAGTCTATGCTAGAGGTTAAACTGTTTCTACTAATGATCGAAAAACTACTCTTTGTTGATAATTGTTGTGCTTGTCTTGACGAATATTTTGTATTGTTGCTGTGAAACCCTAAGTTGATGTTTAGAGGGACATGATATTTTGTTCGAGGACGAACAAAGCTTCAAGTGTGGGGTGTTGATGATAGGCGAATTTACACGCCTATAGCACTATATTTTGCCCATATTTTAGCCTAGTTTTGAGAACAAATTATATATTTCATGCACTTTTAGTCCTTTTTCCTGTAAAGTGAGCTAACGAACATGATTAGCAAAGTTTCAGGTATAAATGATGCAGAATTCAGCATTTTATGGATAACTTGACGCCAAAGAAAGCTTCACGAAAGGAGAAAAGCCAATCTTGGACGCCAAGGACTAAAGATGGCGCATGGAAAATCTGTCCCGGGCTAAAACAACATTTCTGAAGACTTTGGGGACTAGCAGTAATTTATTAGGATTAGGATAATGATACATTAACCTAGTACAATTGGGTTAAGTATTTCATTAGCTTATTAGGATTAGGATAATGATACATTAACCTAGTACAATTGGGTTAAGTATTTCATTAGCTTATTAGGATTAGAATAATGATACATTAACCTAGTACAATTGGGTTAAGTATTTCATTAGCTTAGTAGAATTTGGTTAAGTATTTCATTAGCTTAGTAGGAATAGGATATGGGTATTATAAATACCCTATCTTGCTAGAGATTTTAATCAATTCCGAATTAATTCTATTACTCTACAACTCTTCTTCTAATTCTTCCATTAATTCTATTTTTCTTCTTCTACTCATCTATTCAATTCTTAAATTCCGTAACAAGAGAAACGTTTCCTTTGTAAGGAATTCACGCCTAAACGCCTACCACACCATTATAAACGTGAAATCTTAATTGTGGTATAACAACAATGTCAATTGTGATTTCCTTCGCATTCATGGGTAACTAAACTTCTCTGTTGGGGTTATGGAAGCCGTATGAGATACTATCTATTGCTGTGAGTTTGTGAGTTTGTGACACGTATGCTGCTTATATCATTATTCTCTTCATTTTAATCTAAATTCTTTGTGGTTGCAAACGCAAGAATACGCCAGTATAACATTTAACTTGTTCGAAAGAAAGGTTATCTGTCTGGAAAAGAGATAATGTCAAGGTAGTAGGGTCCCATCCCCTATTAAAAAGTTAGTGTCGTAACTGGATTAACCTCTTGGAGAATTCGTACCGTTAGACACGCTTTAAGCTCGAAAGAGTTAAAGTGAAATAATCCTCAAATAGGTCGAAAGACGCCTGGATTTACCATCGAATACAATTCTCTATAAGCACATGCATGTCTGAATTCCGCACACTCATAGCCAATAGAGACGTATAACTCAGAAGGTGGACATAACCCCAACTCCTCAATTCTCATTGTTTACATATTACAAAACATTCGTTCTTTTACTTTGCTATTTTCTGCTTTACTCTCTTATTTTGGTTACATTACTATCACAATACAATTCCCCCCTTTTTACGAGACTTGCACTAAAAGTCTAGTAATCTTTGCTTACTTGTTGACCAAGCTATTCCCTGTGGGATCGATACCCAACCCAGTTGGGTTCTATATTTGACAAACGACCGATTTACACTCCTACGAGAGTTGTAGATTGAGCGTTATCAGAGAACATATTTCTTCTCTTGATAAAAAACTCGATACTATGACAACTTTGATCAAGTAGCTAAGCGATAGTCAAAAGTTATCAGATATTGCTTCCACGTCAGAAAGCAAAACAGAAGATTTGACAGCTAAGCCTCATATTCAAAGACCTCCTGATATTCAAGGATTTGGAAAACCCTCCGATTTAGAACAGTTTGAAATATTACTTGAAAAGAATTTTTCTAGTTTAAACATAAAGCCCATAGATCTGTCAAATGCTTTTGCTGATAACCTTGAGTCTACTCCAATTACGTACGTAGGTGCTAAAATCTACTCGGAGATAAATAAACTCAGAGGTTTGGTAAGAAAACAACCGGGGGAAAATATGTTGATATTCCCCATATGCAAACTGCTTATTAGTCCACCGTATGTTAATGTATTCTACTATTGCCAAAGTCACTAGCCCTAAAGATAGTGATGGCAATCCTGTTCGAACAGATGCCAATATATGTAAAATGATTGTTTCTGATTTTACTGGCCAATTTCATGGCTGGTGGGACAACTTTCTTTCCAACGAAGAAAGAAATAATTTTTTTGAGGCTAAGAATATGCTGCCTGGGATTGACAACCTAGGTAGACAACTACCAGAAGGTAGACAAGATGTCGTCTATACCCTTATGCTCACCATTATTCAACAATTTGGGGGTAGATTTACCAACCAACATGAAAATACTCGTACTCTCTTAAATGTCCTTAGATGTAAACATTTAGGATAATTCTGATGGTACAAGGATACTTTCATTAGTAGAGTGATGGATCTACCCAAATCCAGGCTTGAACATTGGAAGGCTAGATTAATAGATGGACTTCCACCACTTTTTGCGAAAAGGTTTAAAAAATCAATTAAGGGACAATATGGTGCAATCCCTTGGACAAATTTTACTTATGGTTAGCTTATTGCAGTCTGTACTCAAGAAGGTCTCAATCTGTGTAATGAATTGAAATTGTCTAGACAAATTAAGCTGGATAGGCTTAAAGAAAAATCTCAATTTGGTATGGAAAATTCTGCTTCTACTTCCAAGAAGAAGAACCATAGATATGTTGTTGTTAAGACTAATGAACCAGATAAGCCCTATAGGATAAAGAAAAAATCCAGATATAGATCCAAAGAAGAGCGCGAACCAAGAAAAACCCATCGTAAGTCTACTAGATTTATGAAAAATAGGTATAAGAGAGATTTAGCAAAAATCAAGTGTTATAATTGTGGTCAATTTGGTCATATTTCTCCAAATTGTAAACTTCAAAAACTCAAGTCCTTAGGACTTTCTGATGAGGTTCATGATAAGGTTTATGGTTTGTTATATACTTCAGGTTTTGAATCTGATTATGAATATGAATCTTCATCCAACACTGAGGTTGAATTATTTGATTTAACTGATAATGAAAATCACGCCGACGAAAAACCCTCTACTAATACTTGCACTGATTGTAACAATAATGCTTGCGATTTTGCAAAAAAAAATTCAATAATCATAGTATAATCAGAAATTATATCTATGTAAAGCAGGATCTGTCAGGCGGGGTAAGCATAGATACGTAGAAGGTCATTGATATTTGTTTCAAAGAAATTGAAAATTTAAAGAAAGAAATTGTTTATTTGTGTAATACCAGTGCCTTTTCTTAGCTTGGAATTATCACCAGGATGTTTGAACTTGCATTGAAATATGAATTTATTTTTATACACGTGGTATTTTTATGATTTTCACTTTCCATCACGTGGGAAATTGATTAAGCTTTCCATTGATACCAATTTCATCAAAATTCGATGTCAAATGAGAAAGTTATGTTCGAAAAACAGAATGCAAGAAATTCGCCCAAATGCGACGGTATGGATTGACGGGCCATCACAGGTCCGACTGGCCGTCGGAGGCCACCATCGCAGTGAATCAGTGGACCCAGTTTCTGTTCCTGTCCGACAGCATGGCCCGACGAACCGTCGCATATACGACGGACCGTAGGAGGCCACCTTCGAAAACGTCCAGTAGCACCAGGTTCTGCCCAGGTCCGATGGTATGGCCCGATGGACCGTCGGAGGCCATCGTCGAACTTTACAATCATATTTTCCGGGTCGTTTTAACAGGGGTATTTTGGTCATTTAGCACCCGTCTATATATACCCATTTATTCACGAATTCAGCCACTTTATCCATTATTATTTCACAAACAAAATTAGGGTTTCTCTCTAAATTTAATCTCCAAGAACAAGATCCAATCCTCTTCAAGAATTAAGGAATTTTCACTTCTCCAAGTTCAGGAACATTATCCCAGGTATGCATAGTGTTCATTCATGGACCCCTTTCGTCCATGAAGTCCAAGAATTTTTTTCTAAAATAAGTTATGGATTTCTTTCATGTTTTTCATAAATTAGCTGCTCATGTTCATGTTGATATATGTGAAATTGAATTCTACTCCATGATTGTTGATAATTTCTATGTGAGTTTAATTACTATAGTCATAACTTCATGTACCCCTAAGATTTAAACCCTTGAATGATGAAGTTAGAATTGAATTATGATGTCACATGTACCGTGCCCACAATATGTTTGATTAAATGCCTAGATGAAGGAATATTGTTTAATTAGCATGATATCATGCAATTCCCATGTATGTACAAGTTTATGCTTATTACATGTTTGATGAAATGCTCTTATAAATATAGTACATATTATGATGTTAGTCAAGTCTTCAAGTAAATCATGCTATGTCAGTTTCCTTATATCGAGTCCTGGGGGCACTTGTACCCGAAACATTAGCTGTGTGCCTAGAGCCATGTTATGTTTTCAGGATATTCTCAGTCAGGCTACGAACTCTTAGACTTTAGATAGTTTTATGACTCAGGAAAACATCTTCATGATCTCATGACTCAGTCAGTTGACAGATATTATTAGTATTCCGCCAGTAAACGAAATTCAGTAACTTGGCTCTTGATTAGTTCAGTAAGTCATGTTTAGTGTCTATTCAGATGGGAGTAGGAATTAGCACCGAGTGAACCCAAGGATGGGAACTCACCTATTATATGAGGGTGTGATTCTTAGAAGCAAATCCTTGTGTTCCAGAACTATGTAGCCAACATAGGTTGAGACATCGTAGCCTGCTATATGAGGGTAGATGGGGTGGCTTAACCTGTTATATGAGGGTTCCACTGTTCTCACTAGAGTTACCTGTTATATGAGAGTTACTCACATGTTGTCCTTACCAGTGGCGCGGTATTGACACCCTTTCAATCAGGGCATAGATTGGACCCAGTTCAGTTATTATAGCACCTTTGGGGCATGTCGATTAAATACTATTTCCCACAGTTTCATATCACAGAATCAAGACTGTCAGATACAGTCAATCAGACTCAGTAATAGAACTCAAATAGTTCTTCATATTTTAGAACTGTCAGACACAGTCAATTCAGATACAGTACGGAACTCAAATGGTTCCATTAGATTCAGGACTGCCAGACACAGTCACCCATGTTATCAGTTATATTCAGATATAGTCATTCATGTTATCAGTCATGTCATGTTATCAGTAATCAAATTTAGAAATCACGATATCACGTTGTCAATTACAGTTACGTATTTATGCATGTATTCTCATGTTCATGTTAGACAGTCAGTTAGCATTATTCATGCATGTGAACCATTGCATATAGCCTACCTCACATGTATACTCAGTACATATGTTCTAACGCATTCACGCTATGGTGCTTTCTTTTTTTGTTACACCATAGGTTCAGAGACACGAGTTCTAGATCAGCAGTAGATTCCAGTTTCAGCAGTCAGAATAGAAGTGAGTCCTCATCCTTCGAGGATATGATGATTTTCTTTTATCTCATTGATTAGTTTATTAGTTGGGGATATGTCCCATCAACTCCTTATTCAGATTATTCAGACAGTAGAGGCTTTCAGACATATACAGACTAGATTTCAGACGATTAGAGTATTATCAGATTTAGACTTCAGTTTTGTTTTGGTATTGTGATACCATTTTGTTCAGATATTATCATTATTCAGATTACATTCAGTATTGAACCTTATGGCCTTTCAGTGCATATTTTCGCAATACTATGTCATATTATGTAGTGTATAGGTACAGATATCAGTCATGGGTTAGCTTGTAGTCCTTCGGGGTCATGAGCACCGTGTAGCATTTCGGTTCAGCAAATCGGGATGTTACAAACTTAGTATCAGAGCCTAAGGTTCAATAGTGTCCTAGGAAGTCTGAAAGCCGCATCTAGTAGAGTCTTGTACATGGGTGTATTGCGCGCCACATTTATGTGCGAGAGGCTATAAGATGTTTTAAAAATAGTTTTCCTTTTTTCAGTAGTCATGCCGTGCTAGTAAGCATAATCACAAGTCAGTTCCTTAGTCTAATTCGCTTGTTCTCTTTATTTCAGAATATACCTCCAAAGAGAAGAAATCAGTTAGCCCCTCAGCCCGAAGAACCTTTGGGAGAACATGTTTCTCATGCGGAGTTCAGGACTTTATTTACCACTCTTGCTCAATCAGTCTCTACTCATAATGAATGACCAACACTCATTCTGGTCAACCTAGTGGCCAACTCTGCTGCAGTGAGGATTCGAGACTTCACCCGAATGAATCCTCCAACCTTCCTCGGGTCTAAGGTAGATGAAGACCCTTAGGAATTCATTGATCAGGTCCAGAAAGTGACAGACGCCATGAGGGTGACTACTGTTGAGAGTGCTGAGCTAGCTGCATACCAGTTGCAGGGTGTCGCTCATGCTTGGTTCAAACAATGGAAGTTCGAAAGGTCAGATAATGCAGGTCCTATTGAGTGGGAGGAGTTTGTCACTGCTTTCTTAGACAGATTCTTTCCCCAAGAGCTTAGGGAGGCCAAGGTGCTTGAATTCATCAACCTCAGGTAGGGCAATATGACAGTGAAAGAGTATTCTCTTAAGTTTACTCAATTAGCCAGATATGCCCCTCATGTGGTTGCAGACAGTAGATCCAAGATGAGTAAGTTCGCTTCAGGGGTGAACGACAGCGTGGTTAATGAGTGCAGATCCGCCATGCTGAATAGTGACATGACCTTAGCTAGACTCATGACCCATGAGCAACAGATAGAGGAGTAGAAAATTAAGCAGAGGGAAAAACAGAATAAGAAAGCTAGGACAGGTAGCTTCAATTTCAGTCAGCCTAAATCAGAAGGAGGAAACCGTTCTCAGTTTCGTCCTAAGTCATCAGTTCTATCTCCCTCTATAGCCAGTGCTCCAGTACCTAAGTTCAGAGAGGATAACAAAGATAGAGCGCCAGGCTCTAAGACCCAGGGTAGTGCTAGTAGTGCCCGCACCTATCCTCTTTGCCAGACTTACGATAAGCACCATCAGGGTATGTGTAGAGCGGGTAGTGGAATTTGTTTCGGTTGTGGCAAGCCAGGACACAGAGTTAGAGACTGTCCTCAGCCAGGTCCTCAGGGTCGACAGAATCGCTCTTCAGCTCATTCCGGTCGCCCAAATCAGCAGGGTGCCACTTCCAGTGCTACTAGTGGGCAACGCCCAAATTGTATCTATGTTCTTCAGACTCGATAAGATCAGGAAAATTCTCCTGATGTAGTTACTGGTACGTTACAGATCTTTCATGTTCATGTTTACGCTTTGCTAGATCCAGGAGCTTTTTTATCCTTTGTTACTCCTTATATAGCAGTTGATTTCAGAATCAGTCCTAAAATTCAAGCAGAGCCCTTCTCAGTCTCCACCCCAGTGGGTAAAACCATCATAGCCCGATGGGTATACAGGAACTGCCCGGTTATGATATTTCAGAAAGTCACGTCAGCTAACCTAGTCGAATTAGAGATGACTGATTTTGATGTCATTCTTGGCATGGATTGGCTTCATTCCTGCTATGCCACAGTCGACTGCAGAAACAGGATAGTTCAGTTTCAGTTCCCTAATGAACCCGTCCTTGAGTGAAAGGGTAATACTTTAGTTTTCAGAGGTCAGCTTGTTTCCTACCTTCGGGCAAGGAAATTGATATATAAGGGATGTGTCTATCATCTTGTTCATGTTAGAGATTCCAGTTCTGAGACTTCTACTCTTGAATTAGTTCCAGTTATAAGTGAGTACTCAGATGTCTTTCCCAAAAATCTTCCAGGAATTCCTCCCAAAAGGGAAATAGACTTCGGTATTGATCTTCTTCCAGATACGCAGTCTATCTCTATTCCTCCATACAGGATGGCACCATCAAAACTTAAAGAACTAAAAGATCAGTTAAAGGATCTCTTAGATAAGGGATTCATTAGACCCAGCGTTTTCCCGTGGGGTGCACCAGTCTTATTCGTGCGCAAGAAAGACGGTTCTCTCAGAATGTGCATAGACTACCGTCAACTCAATAAGGTTACAGTCAAGAACAAGTATCCTCTCCCCAGAATCAATGACTTATTTGACCACCTTCAGGGTGCCAATTATTTTTTTAAGATAGACCTCAGATTCGGTTATCATCAACTCAGAGTTAGAGAATGTGACATCCCGAAGATAGCTTTACGTACTCGGTATGGTCACTTTGAATTCTTAGTTATGTCATTTGGTCTTACCAATGCCCCAGCAGCTTTCATAGACTTGATGAACTGTGTGTTCAAGCATTACTTGGACACATTCGTCATAGTCTTCATAGATGATATTCTGGTCTATTCCCGCACTGATCGAGATCATGCAGACCACCTCAGAATAGTACTTCAGACTCTTTGAAATCATCAGTTGTTCACCAAATTCAGTAAGTGAGAATTTTGGCTAAGTAGCATTCCTTGGTCATATTATTTCCGGTGATGGCATTAGAGTAGATCCTCAAAAGACCGAAGCGGTAAAAAACTAGCCTCGCCCTATCTCTCCATCAGATATCAGGAGTTTCTTGGGTTTGACTGGCTATTACAGATGGTTTGTTGAAGGATTTTCATCTATTGCATCCCCTATGTCCAGATTGACTCAGAAGAAAGTCAAGTTTCAGTGGTCAAATCCATGCGAGAAGAGTTTTCAGGAATTAAAGACTCGACTCACCTCAGCTCCAGTCTTAGCTCTTCCAAATGGCTCAGACGGTTTCGTGATGTATTGTGATACATCCAAAGTGGGTTTAGGTTGTGTCCTCATGCAGCATGGTAAGGTCATAGCCTACGCCTCCAGACAGTTAAAGCCCCATGAGAAGAATTATCCTACTCATGATCTTGAGTTAGCAGCCGTAGTCTTTGCCTTGAAGATTTGGAGGAATTATCTATACGGTGTTCATGTAGATGTCTTCACAGATCATAAGAGACTTCAATATGTCTTTTCTCAGAAAGATCTCAATTTTCGCCAGAGAAGGTGGTTAGAGATCTTGGAAGATTATGACATAAGTGTCCTCTATCATCCGGGCAAGGCCAACGTAGTGGCCGACGCTCTCAGTAGACTGTCTATGGGTAGTGTTTCTCATGTTGAGGACGATAAAAAGAAGTTAGTCCAGGAAGTCCACCAGCTTGCCAGACTAGGCATTCACTTAGTCGATTCTTTAGAGGGTGGTGTATGTGTTCAGAGTAGCTCATAATCATCTCTAGTTTTCAAGGTGAAAGAAAAACAAGACAGAGATTCCAACCTAGTCAAGTTGAAAGAGTCAGTTCAGAATCAGAAAGTTGAGGTTTTCTCCCAAGGGGGAGATGATGTTCTTCGTTGTCAGGGTTGTCTATGTGTTCCAGGTGTAGATGACATAAGGCAGCAAATTCTTGCAGAAACGCATGGTGCGCGCTACTCTATTCATCCAGGGGCCACTAAGATGTACCACGATTTGCGGGAGATCTATTGGTGGAGTGGGATGAAGAGAGATATTACAGAATTTGTGGCTAAGTATTCTACATGTCAGCAGGTTAAGATAGAGCATCAGAAGTCTAGTGTATCTATGCAGGAGTTCAGTATTCCTACTTGGAAGTGGGAAGTTGTAAACATGGACTTCGTGATAGGTTTGCCCCAAACTCGTCGTCAGCAAATTCAGTTTGGGTCATTATAGATAGAATGACCCAATCAGCTTATTTCCTTCCAGTTCATACCTTTTGTTCAGCCAAGGATTATTCCAAGCTCTACATCAAGGAGCTGGTCAGATTTCACGGTGTTCCGTTATCCATTATCTCAGACAGAGGTACCCAGTTCACCTCTCATTTTTGAAAAGCCTTCCAAAAGGGTCTTGGTACCCAAGTTCATATTAGTACAACCTTTCATCCTCAGACAAATGGTCAAGCAGAAAGGACCATTCAGACTTTAGAAGATATGCTAAGGGCATGTGCAATTGATTTCAAGGGTAGTTGGGATAACCACTTGCCTTTGATTGAGTTCGCATACAACAATAGTTATCATTCCAGTATTCAAATGGCTCCATTCAAAGCTCTCTATGATAGGAGATGTAGATCTCCAATAGGTTGGTTCAAAGTTAGTGAGTCCTCAGTCATAGGTCCTAACATAGTATTCGACGCCCTAGAGAAAGTTCAGCTAATCGGAGAAAGGCTCCGGGCTGCTCAGAGCCGACAGAAATCTTATACAGATGTTCGTAGAAAAGATCTCGAGTTTGAGGTCGGTGATCATGTCTACCTCAAGATCTCTCCCATAAAGGGAGTGAAGAGATTCGGCAAGAAGGGAAAGCTTAGTCCCCGATATGTCGATCCCTTCAAGATTCTTAGTCGATCTCCGGGTTTCTCAGAGCCGACAGAAATCTTATGCAGATGTTCGTAGAAAAGATCTCGAGTTTGAGTTCGGTAATCATGTCTACCTCAAGATCTCTCCCATGAAGGGAGTGAAGAGATTCGTAAAGAAGGGAAAGCTTAGTCCCCGATATGTCGGTCCCTTCAAGATTCTCAGTCGATTCGGCAGGGTAGCTTATGAGCAAGAATTGCCTTTCAATCTAGCCTCAGTTCATCCAGTATTTCATGTGTCTTTGCTCAAGAAGTGTATAGGTGACCCATCAGTTGTAGTTCCTATTCAGAGCATAGATGTTCAGAACAACCTCTCTTACGAAGAGATCCCAGTCGAAATCCTAGACTATCAGACTCGTAGATTGAGGAACAAAGAGGTCCTTCTAGTTAAAGTTCTTTGGCAAAATCGGTCCATCGAGGGAGCTACTTGGGAAGCAAAAGCAGACATGCGTACCAAGTGTCCTCACCTCTTCCCGCCAACTTAGATCAATCTCAAAGTAACAGTTCTCCTTAAGCTTACTCAGTTTCATGTTCAGTATTCATCACAAAAGTGGTATTCAGTTCCATATTCATGTTCCCATGATAAACTTGGTGTCAAACACCATTGCATATTCAGTCATGCATTCATGTATCAGTCAGTTATGAAATTATGTATTAGACATGCTTTCTCATGGTGAGAAACTTAGTTTCTTATAACACTCAGTTATGCATTCATGAATCAGCTACGCATGCATTAGATATGCATGTCCAATCTTACATGTTCAATATGTTATGTTCAGCTTATCTGTCATGTCAGTCATAAGATCATATCCCAGTCATTCATGTCTAGTTCATATTCAGTTTATTGTTTTCCTTCTCAGTTAGTCTCATTCGAGGACGAATGTCCTCAAGGGGGAGATATTGTAATACCCGTGCCTTTTCTTAGCTTGGAATCATCACCAGGATGTTTAAACTTGCATTGAAATATGAATTTATTTTTATACACGTGGTATTTTTATGATTTTCATCGATACTAATTTCATCAAAATCTGGTGTCAAATGAAAAAGTTATGTCCAAAAAACAGAATGCAGGAAATTCGCCCAGATGCGACGGTATGGCTCGACGGGCCGTCGCAGGTCCGACTAGCCGTCGGAGGCCACCGTCGCAGCGAACCAGTGGACCCAATTTCTGTTCCTGTTTGACGGCATGGCCCGACGGACCGTCGCAGATCCGACGGATCGTTGGAGGCCACCGTCGGAAATGTCCGGTAGCACCAGGTTCTGCCCAGGTCCGATGGTATGGCCCGACGGACCGTCGCAGTCCTGATGGACCGTCGGAGGCCATCATTGAACTTTACGATCAGCTTTTTCAGGTCGTTTTAACAGGGGTATTTTGGTCATTTAGCACCCGTCTATATATACCCATTTATTCACGAATTCAGCCACTTTATCCATTATTATTTCACAAACAAAATTAGGGTTTCTCTCTAAATTTAATCTCCAAGAACAAGATCCAATCCTCTTCAAGGATTAAGGGATTTTCACTTCTCCAAGTTCAAGAACATTATTCCAAGTATGCATAGTGTTCATTCACGGACCCCTTTCGTCCATGAAGTCTAAGAATTCTTTTTCTAAAACAAGTTATGAATTTTTTTCATGTTTTTCATGAATTAGCTGCTCATGTTCATGTTGATATATGTGAAATTGGATTCTACTCCATGATTGTTGATAATTTCTATGTGAGTTTAATTACTATAGTCATAACTTCATGTAACCCTAAGATTTAAACCCTTGAATGATGAAGTTAGAATTGAATTATGATGTCATATGTACCATGCCCACAATATGTTTGATTAAATACCTAGATGAAGGAATATTGTTTAATTAGCATGATATCATGCAATTCCCATGTATGTACAAGTTTATGCTTATTACATGTTTGATGAAATGCTCCTATGAATGTAGTACATATTATGATGTTAGTCAAGTCTTCAAGTAAATCATGCTATGTCAGTTTCCTTCTATCTGTCACACCCCTTTTCCGCTCGAAGGGTCGAGTCGAAGGTTTTTTCCAATTAAAGTGACGGTATTGAATAGAGATTATTTTAATTACAGAGTCGTCACTTGGAATTGAGTTATGGTGTTCCAAGTCACATTTTTGAATCCCTAATCAAAAGGAAATGACTCTTTTATTTGGTCTGCGAAAACAGAAAATCGGGTAAGGAATTCTGTTGACCGAGGGGAAGGTGTGAGGCACCCCTCGAATCCCGTGGTTCTAGCACGGTCGCTTTTATTGATTTATACTTAGCTTAAACTAATTTGATAAATTATGTTAAGACCTAAAATCACTTGTCTTTAAATATCTAAAACTTGTCTATTATCCTATATTAAATAAATCGGTGAAAAACTAATTTTAAAAAAAAAATATGCCAAGATGCATTGTTGCATCTTTGAATTTTAAATGTCCCATAAAGATGTGTGCGTCGCATTCTTAATTGAGACGAATATTTTAAAACATACCTAAAATTTACCTAGCATTAATATATTAATTTATCTTTTGTAAACTTGTAGCAATTTGTCTGTTTGAAATACTAGTTAATTTTAAAAATATATGCAATTAAAATAATTAATTAATTTGATAAATGGTTATTTAAGCTTTATTAATAATAATAAATAAAATAATAAAAAAATAAATAAAATCAATCAATATTCATTCAAATAATGATAATCGAAAATAAGCAACAACATATTAAGACATTTTAAAATTCACAAAAATAATTAAAATAAAAATCAAAACACTAATGCTATTCCTTTTTTAATTAATTTTTATTCAAGTCTTTTCATCTCTTTTGTTCCAAATACACTAAAAATACACTCATGTACGCACACCCCCATATTTTCTCATCTCTTTCTCTCTCACTATAGCTGCCTTTTACCATTACTATCTATCTGAACATTTTAAAGGCTGATTTGGGTCGGAACGATAGAGGACGGGAATGGAGTTGGGTAGGTCGTCGATTTCGATGGGATTCGGAAAGAAGAGTGGTCACCGGCGAAGATAAAGGGAATAAGGGGGCGGCGACAGCGGCGCGGGTCGCCTAAACGGCTCGAGGGAGTTGGCAGATCTGGGGTTGATGGTCGCCGGTGTAGGTATTTTTTGGCCAATGGTGGCTGGCGGCGGCGGGAGAAGGAAAAGGGCGATGGGGAAGGGGAGTACCGGCGTGGCGGCGCGGCAAAGGAGAGGGAAGGTGGCGTCGCGATGGCGGATCTTCACCGGCAATGGTGAAGTTCGCCGGTGGGGAATGGTTTTTGGTTAAGTTTTTCGGCGGTAGGGTGGATTTAGGATTTCCCAATCTGATTTTTAGTATTTTCCGGCAAGTCTCGTCGCCGGGATAGTAATAGCAAAGATGATGGAATATCTAATCACTGTTTTCTATATATTTTCTGGCGAAAAATATATTTCTTCGATTCAAAACTTTCTTAATTCTTATTGAATCAAAACTCAATTTTTTACTATTTAATTACTAATTTTCTCTCCGCTGATTTTCAGTATTTTTATACTGTGTGTGTGCGCATGACAGTATATGTATGTGTTTTCGAATGGGTGTGTGTACTCTGTATATATGGAAAAGTGGATTGACATAACTGTGCGCGAATGTGAATTAATAATTACATGATAAGTGATTTTGCTCTGTTTTTAACATATACAGAAAAAAAAAAAAATTCATTGTTAACAGTAAGAAACTTACATAATAATAATTCATGAAAACACTTAAGCATTTTTCTTTCATGCTTTTCACAATAACTTCTATAAAATAAATATTACATGATTAAATATGAACCTTTTGATGAATCAATAGATCGTCACTGGAATCTCAAGCGGAATACTAAACTTCACACTTTTCTCTGTTTTGTTTATCTGATGTTTTTCTCTCTGTTTTTTTTTTTACTGTTCAAGTGTCTAGGCAGAATAGTGTAATGTACGTAGAATCTCCTTTTTTAAATTGAGTAGGGAGTCCTTTTATAAAAGGATTTTGGGAGGGAACGGTTAAAAGTCAGATAAGGGAAAAAGGAAAAATAAAATAAAATTTAAAAATCAAAATCTATATATTATATATTATTTAATTAGTTATAATAAATAAAGATAAATAATAAATAGAAGTAAATGAATAAATAAATAAGATAATAGAAAATAAACAAATGAAATAATAAAACATTAATATAATAATAATTAATTAATTTTATATTTAATAAAACATAATAACAATTTATAAATAGACAAATATAAATATAATAAAATATTATTTAAACTACTAATTTATTTATTAAAAATTTATAAAAGGAAAACATTTTTAAAATTTTATATTTTTTTAAAATTAGAATAATAAATAAATAAAGAAAATAAAAAAAATAAAAAAAATAAAATATCTTGAAGTTAACTTTATTTAATTATTTATTTTTTTAACTAAAAATTTATTAAAAATAAAAATAAGAATCAAAATAATATATGATTAAATATAAATATAAATATTTCATATCGATAAACGAGTTAAACTTAGGGAGGATTAAAAATCACATGTCTACACTATCGAGTTCTGGGGGTACTTGTACCCGAAACATTAGCTGTGTGCCTAGAGTCATGTCATGTTTTCACGATATATTCAGTCAAGTTATGAACTCTTAGACTTTAGATAGTCTTATGACTCAGGAAAACATCCCCATGATCTCATGACTCGGTCAGTTAACATATATCAGTAGTATTCCGCCAGTCAACGGAATTCAGTAACTTGGCTCATGATCAGTTCAGTAAGTCATGTTTAGTGTCTATTCAGATGGGAGTAGGAATTAGTACCGAGTGAACTCAAAGATGGGAACTCACCTGTTATATGAGGGTGTAATTCTTAAAAGCAAATCCTTATGTTCCAGAACTATGTAGCCAGCATAGGTTGAGACATCGTAGCCTGCTATATGAAGGTAGATGAGGTGGCTTAACCTGTTATATGAGGGTTCCCACCGTTCTCACTAGAGTTACCTGTTATATGAGAGTTACTCACATGTTGTCCTTACCAGTGGCACGGTATTGACACCCTTCCAATCAGGGCATAGATTGGACCCCAGTTCAGCTATTATAACACCTTTGGGGCATGTCGTTTAAATATTATGTAACGCCCCGAAAACGGGTCCCGGAGCGTCACACGGTGCTTGAGGCTACGAGTATCCCCAAGCTAACCCTTTGAGCCATTTTCATTCAGTTCAACACAAATCAACGGGATTTCCATAAATAACCCTCAAATATCAACAGAGTAATCATCATCTAAGAATAAAAGAATTTCAGAAAGATAACAAAATACGACTTATTAGTCAACTCCCAACATCTATACTAGTCTGACAAGCCTCTAAGAAAATCAATAAAATCAGCGAGCCATTGAGACATGCCCCAACTGACTCATACTCAGTTATCAAATGTAAATAATTCCGTGAAACCAACATCAGACATCACGTCCTCGGAACATGAGGACTCACCACGACAGAGAATGTAGAACAGCGTGCCCGAAGAATCACTGTCGAACCTGGAACTGAGCACCTGAACCTACATTCCGAGAAAATGCAGCCCACATCCGAAGATGTGGGTCAGTACCATGGAAAGGAACCAAGTATATGGGGGTGTATGCAGTTTTATAAACATCATCATCATAAATATTTATAAGAAATATGCAGGATGTATGAAAGACTCACATAGTCTGAAGAAAATCATCATAATCATGAGAGGATGAAATAAGTATAATAACACATGTGAGTCATCATATAATTTGTCAATCACTTTCAGTTCATCAAGAATACCAATTCTCATAATGTAAATATCATTTAAATCTTTCGAAAGAATAACTTTCACAATTCCACTTTCAAATCACTTCACCGTTCACCATAGACACAAGGAAACACACACACACTGGGAGATCATATAACCGACATAAACCATGTGAGCCACATGGAGTCCAACGTCCAATATCCTTGCCATCGGAGAAGGACTTCCAATATCAATCCAAAAACACTAGTGATCACTATATAAATCAGCCTCAGGCTCACGTCCTACGGGGGCACGTAGTTCTAGGGAAGTAAGGTCACTTTATACCTCCCACTCGGTGCTAAAGATTACTCCCGGACTTAGCTCAGATCATTTCAAAGACAATCCGCAACAAACAACTTTCATCAATATATAAGTATACATCGGGAGCCATCATGCTACCCATTTATCATAATCAAATACGTTGTGGATTTCTTTCACATTCGAGTTCAAAGCGACTCCATTAAGACCAAAAGGTCAAATCATTCAACACATCTCAAATATTCAACATCAACGTGCTTATAGCACATATTTTCTCAAAGACACAATTTCAAATGGGGTTCAAGACCCAAATATCAAAATCATGATAAATATAGTTCAAGATTCATGTTTTATATCACCACACATGTAAATCCATCTTTCAAAATCATAGACATCAAAATTTCATAATAATCATCATAGAATATGAGTTCATGCTTCAAAATCATAATAATCAAGTAAAAATCATGTCTTCGTAAAGAAAATTACTTTTGGGCACAAGAACGAAAGAGTGCTCTTGTTGAAAGAAGAAAACCCGCATACCTTGAAATTGACCTCTTGATTATGAAATCCTGTTCACACAAATAAGGGGTGCTCCTCGAAGTTCTCGAGATGATGAGTTCGATTATTGGATCAAATTTGAATTTCTACGGTGAAACTGGAAGATATTTGGAGCTCAAAATGGACCTAGGGTTTAGTTCTCTCAATGTTTTTTATGGAAGAACATGAATTTTATGGCTCAATATAGGTATAAATGGACAATTTTCGTCCATGAAGTGAAGGCATAATGACCAAAATGCCCTTAAAAAATCAACTAATTCTCGAATCTGTCCTTTGGTGGACTGTTTTGATAGTCTGAAGTAGATCAACCATAACATTTTACTCCGATATCCAAATTGGATGAAACCAATTTCATTAGAAAGAGGACTCTCATATATTTCCGTTGATATATAGTATGTCACCCAGATCATTGTGTACGAGGAGTTATGATCGTTTGAAGTTGACCCAAAAATTCACTTTTGGTAGGCTGAAGTAGATCGACCATAACTTTTTGCTCCGATAGACAAATTGGATGAAACCAATTTCATCGGAAAGAGAACTCGCAGAGCTTTCCGTTGATATATAGTAGATCACCCATATCATTATGTAAAAGGAGTTATGATCATTTAAAGTTGGAGCAAAAATACTCCAGGCCTCAGTACTTTTTCCTGCACGTTTTACTGTTCACTACTATTTACGGTTCGATCGGAATGTTCATAATTCATCGCTCGGGTGTCCGTTTTGGATGATCCACATATTGTTGGAAAGCTTATTTGATACTCTATGCAATGGTGGATCATAATCTAAGACATTCCGCACGAAAAATTTATAATTCATTCTAGAAGATAGAACCCAACACGTTTACGCACAAAATTTTAACGAAAAATTTCCCGGGGTATTACATACTACTTCCCACAGTTTCATGTCACAGAATCAAGATTGTCAGATACAGTCAATCAGTCTTAGTAATAGAACTCAAATAGTTCTTCAGATTTCAGGACTGTCAGACACAATCAATTCAAATACAGTACGGAACTCAGATAGTTCCATCAGATTCAGGACTGTCAGACAAAGTCACCCATGTTATCAGTTATATTCAGATATAGTCATTCATGTTATCAGTCATGTCATGTTATCAGTAATCAAATTCCGAAATTATGATATCACGTTGTCAGTTACAGTTACGTATTTATGCATGTATTCTCACGTTCATGTTAGACAGTCAGTTAGCATTATTCATGCATATGAACCATTGGATATAGCCTACCTCACATGTATACTCAGTACATATATACTGACGCATTCGCGCTATGGTGCTTTCTTTTTCATGTTACACCATAGGTTCATAGACACGAGTTCCAAATCAACAGTAGATTCCAGTTTCAGCAGTCAGAATAGAAGTGAGTCCTCATCCTTCGAGGACATGATTTTTTTTATCTCATTAATTAGTTTATTAGTTAGGGTTAGTTGGGGACATGTCCCATCAACTCCTTATTCAGATTATTCAGACAGTAGAGGCTTTCAAACATATGCAGACTAGATTTCAGATGATTACAATATTATCAGATTTTGACTTCAGTTTTGTTTTGGTATTGTGATACCATTTTGTTCAGATATTATCATTATTCAGATTACGTTCAGTATTGAACCTTATGGCCTTTCAGTGCATGTTTCCGCAATAATATGTCATATTATGCAGTGTACATGTACGGATATCAGTCATGGGTTAGCTTGTGGTCCTTCGGAGTTATGAGCACCATGTAGCATTTTGGTTCATCAAACTGGGGCGTTACAATTTGAAACAAAATCAAATGATTTCAGATCATAGAATTTCTGCTATGGATTAGAATCCGTTCTCTCCACTCCTGGTAGTCGAGTGGATTTACGCTTCAGGGACAAAAGAAATACAACGAGATTGCAATCCCTATCGAGTCGGGAAGGAATGATTAATGGGTCGGGGAATCGGGCATCGACCCTCTTGGATCCGGTAGGAGCAGGAGTAGGTAAGTTAGTATCGATCCGGCGAAGAAAAGAGAATTTAGTTGATAGAGACGTTAGATCTGGAGGAAGCATCTGGTCACATATCCCAAAACCTTCACGGGAAAGGAACGGACTCACTCGCGAAAAAGATATTTCTCAAAATGATATTGCCTCCAGTTCCAAAGGGAAAGAAAAAATTGTGGAAAATTCTGAATATTCTAACAATGATATTATTTCTAATCTTGATGTAGCAAATGATTATTTTTTGGGTATGAGGCAAATAGTTACGACCCATAAATGGTATATAAACTGTACTATTTTGATTGATAATGAATTTTCTGTAACTAATGTGGCTATGATTGATAGTGGTGCTGATGTTAGTTGCATTCAAGAAGGACTAATTCCAACCAGATATTTTCATAAAACCACGCATATAGTCAAATCTGCATCTTTTCATTCTCTTGATATTAATTATAAGTTACCTCATGCACATTTTTTGTAGAAATAAGATTTGCATTCCGCATTTCTTTTTCTTAGTAAAAAATCAGTTATATCCTCCTATTATTTTAGGAACACCTTTTATAAATGCTATTTATCCTTACAAGCATATTGATGCGAATGGTTTCAAGGCTACTTACAAAAACCAAGAAATTTCCTATCTTTTTATTACCGATCTAGTAACAAGGGACATAAATGCTTTAATTGACATGAAGCATCGACAGGTAAATTTCTTACAGCTTGGAATGATGAGTATGAATATTCATAATACTATGAGTGATGTAAAAATTTAGGAAAAAATGAAATTGATATCTGATCAAATGATATTAACATTTGTGCTGATCACCCCAATGCTTTTTGGAACCGCAAAGAGCATATTGTTACTCTTCCTTATGAAGATAATTTCAGCGAAGATAAAATCCCAACAAAATCTCGATCCTGCCAAATGAACACAAAATTAGTCAAATTCTGTAAAAAGGAGATTGATAATCTCTTACAAAAGGGTCTTATAAAATCTTCTAAATCCCCTTGGCCGTGTACTGCATTTTATGTTAATAATGTTGCTGAAAAAGAACGTGGTATGCCAAGACTTGTAATTAATTACAAACCTCTTAATAAAGTTTTAAAATGGGTTAGGTATCCAATACCTAATAAAAAAGATTTGTTATCTAGATTACATGATGCTAATATATTGTCAAAATTCGATTTAAAATCTGGTTATTGACAGATTCAAATTTCTAAAGATCACACTTATAGAACTGCTTTTAATGTTCCTTTTGGATAATATGAGTGGAATGCAATGCCGTTTGGTCTGAAAAATGCACCTTCTGAATTTCAAAAAATCATGAATGATATATTCAATCCATATATGAATTTTATAATTGTTTATATTTATGACATTCTTATATTTTCAAAAACATTAGAATTGCATTTTAAACATTTGAATATGTTCAACCAAATTGTGTTACAAAATGATTTGGTCATTTCTAAACTAAGAATGTGCTTATTTCAAACTACAACTCGATTTTTAGGGCATAATATTTACCAAGGAAAAATCGAACCCATACAAAGAGCTTTGGACTTTGCTAAAAAATTCTCCAATGTTATAACTAATAAAACTCAATTGCAAAGGTTCTTAAGCATCCTTAATTACATTTCTCCCTTTTATAAGAATCTGTCTCGTGATTTAGCCCCTTTATATGATAGAACAAAAAGGATTACAAAGGACCTTGGACTAATTCTCACACTAATCTGGTAAAAACAATAAAAAAACGTATCGAGTCTTTACCTTGTTTAACCTTAGCTAATCCTGCTTGATTAAAAATAGTTGAAACTGATGCTTCGAATGTTTGTTATGGTGGAATACTTAAACAAGTAAATCCCCATAATAATATTGAATGTCTCGTTAGGTTTCATTCTGGAAAATGGTCAGAGAGTCAGAAAAAATACGCCACTGTGGCACATGAAATATTGACTATTGTTAAGTGTGTTTCAAAATTCCAAGATGATTTATATAATCAGAACTTTATAGTTAGAACTGATGCACAATCAGTTAAATATATGTTTGATAAAGATTTTAAACATGGTGCTTCAAAAATAATCTTTACAAGGTGGCAAGCTCAATTAGCCCCTTTTGATTTTGAAATACAGTACAAGAAAGGGAATGAAAATTCTTTACCTGATTTCTTGTCTAGAGAATATTTAAACGATTAAATAAATTTTTATGCATACTTTCTTTCTGAAAAGATAATAATTACAATCACTAAATGTATTCCTTTAAATGAAGACATTCATTTTATTATATTAGAAAAAATCATCCATGATATGATAGAAGAAGATTTATTTCTTCCCAATTTTGCAGATATCTGCGATGAAATCGATTGGTATGATATTAATTTATCTGACTAATTTTTCTATGCAGTATGGCTACAGATCCACCCTGACAAACAGCCAGAGGTCGAGGCAGAGGCAGAAGCCAAGGAGGAAGATACTCCTCCCCAGGGGGGAGATACTCCCCATCATCATCTTCATCATATACATCGTCTTCATATAATTTTCCTGTATTGCAAAGGGAAAATATGAGCCTGATAAATGCAAGGATTCCGCATATTGCAGAATCTTGTTCAAAGGACGAAAAAACTCAGCATATAAGCACCTCAATCCATTTATAAGATATTCCGGAGGATCATCCTTTATATGAGCAACTACAATCTTTTATATCCGTAAAGCAAGCTGATTCGTTTGCTTCAGTTGCTAAAGAAAACTCTGCCGATAGTCAACAATATGAAAAACTTAAAAATCGAGAGCTAATAGTTCTCGTAGAAAATTCTCAAATATGTAAACAAAATGATCCCTGGAAACTCCTCCAAAAATATTTACTAGCTAACCTTTGTTTTGCAGGAGAATCCTATAAGATAAGAGCATTCTATGAATCAATATTATTGTCCACTGGAAGTATTGAATTGGAACATTTCCAAATGAGTGAGGCAACCCAGATGTTCATGGATATTCCAAGATTGTTATTAAAAAACGCATGTCAATAGAAGACTGGGGAACTACTTCCATGTCAGAAAAGGCCATGATGATGAAAGGATCGAAAATTTTCTTTACATATTGGGACTACATTAAGGCCTTTACTCAGACTTTATACTACAACAATATTAAATATAAGCATACTTGGTTTTTAAAAGTCTATTCTAGAGTATTTGAAGATCCAATCCCTAATTGGTTTATTCAGTGGTGGTCATATCATGGCCGGCCCTACAATTAAAATTCTGCCAGAAGAATACCTGCATCTCTACAAAAAATGGACAAAGATATCCCTATTTTTAATGAATTTATACCATTCAGACCATGTCTGCAATCTGGATAAAATTGACCAGATGTATTTCTTCATAGAGTTCTCCATTCCATGAATACATAAATGGGGTGTTGAATTTGGTTACACTAAAGAACAAATACCCGGACTCTATAGGGTATTCTATAATAATTTTTGAAAAAAATTGACAAGAAAAGATCACCTTACTAAATTACCACATGTACGAGAATTGATTGAATCCATTAATAGAAAAATCCTCGAATACTCTACCACTCCACCAAAGAAAATCGTTGAAGATAAAAATCTCAGCTATATTTCTAGAAGGATTTATGTACATGAAGGAGACAAGATCGAAATGATTAAGCAATATTTAGAAGAAGTACGAAGAAATTTAATAAAACAGTTGAACAAAAATCGTATACTTCTATGAAAAGTCTTACAAGTGACGAAGCAGCGGAAACTGAAGATATTCAAGATTCCCAGCCACTTTCTCTAGAAAATATTCTTAACGAAGAAGAAATTGAAAAAACAGAGGCATTACTCTACCAGCTGAAGAGAAAAGACAAGATGTGACCAACAGGGACCATCTATTAAATTATTAGATACTTTCACTATGTTTATCTCATATGTATAGGACCCATATGTGGAACCTTTCTACTGTTTAAACAGTAAAAACACTATGTGCAGGGACCCGGATGTGGGACCCATAGTACTGTGCGCAGATGTTTCTCTCTTTATATATAGTTGTCTCATTTGTTAGGGAGGCATAAGTTAGAAATTTTATTTTCTTTCTTTCTCTCTCTACGCCTGAACTTCCCCTTCTCTCTTATTTTGTAAATTATTTCGAGGTTTGAATAAAAGACTGATAGCTACCGTTAACAACTATTCCGGCCTTGCATCCTTCCACTGTTAAGGTATTTATTTCTTTTTCTTCTAACATACTTTTAATACTTCTTCTTCCCTTTAAACCGTGACTATGTCCAGCTAAAAATCTTTCATATCTATGCCAGAAATCTAACTTCTCTTACTTAGTAACTATGAAATATCCAGACTCTATCAAAATATGAAGGAATTTTTCTATAGTTTCTTAACTTGATTCCGAAATGGTGGTACAATTGAGTTTAATATGGCTTATGTTGGTTTTGTCTTAGTGACTACGTCTAGTAAGCTGTGCCTCTTTAGCCTATGAAAGATGAAGAAAAACAGGGCGACCTTTTGCACAGTCAAATCTTCTTCTACACATGGGTTCAACATAAGTATATTAAAAAACTGACAGGCCCCTTGTTTGAGTATAAAGATTAATTCTTCCATACAGTCATTAAGCTATTCGAAAATTCTTTTATATTTTGGTTGGTGCTTTGGTTCGGTATTCCGACTATGGCTTAATCTGATATTTGGAAGTTAGTCTGGCAGGCGTCGCAGCTTACCCCGCCTGACAGATCCTGCTTACTGGTAAACCATAGTCGGAATACCGAACCAAAGCACCAATCGAAATATAAAATAATTTTCGAATAGCTTAATGACTGTATGGAAGAATTAATCTTTTTACCCAAACAAGGGGCCTGCCAGATTTTTAATATACTTATGTTGAACTCATGTGTCTAGAAGATCTAACTGTGCAAAAGATCGCCCTGTTTTCTTCATCTCTTACGGGCTAAATAAGCACAGCTTACTAGACGTAGTCACTAAGACAAAGACAACATAAGCCATATTAAACCCGATTGTACCACCATTTCGGAACCAAGTCAAGGAACTATAGAAAAATTCCTTCATATTTTGGTAGAGTCTGGATCTTTCATAGTTACTAAGTAAGAGAAGTTAGATCTCTGACATAAATATAAAAGGTTTTTAGCCGGACATAGTCACGGCTGGAAGGGAAGAAGAAGTATTAAAAGTACGTTAGAAGAAAAAGAAATAAATACCTTAACAGTGGCCGGATGCAAGGCCGGAATAGTTGTTAACGACGACTATCAGTCTTTTATTCAAACCTTGAAATAATTTACAAAAGAAGAGAGAAGGGAAAGTTCAGAAGTAGAGAGAGAAAAAGAAAATAATAATAAAAAGAGAAAATAATAATAATTATAATAATAACAATAACAATAATAACAATAATAATAATAATAACAATAACAATAACAATAATAACAATAACAATATTACTTGACAACATGTTCCTCTTGATGCCATGGTGCAACCTTTTGTTTGCTTTCCTTTGGTTGAGGGTTTGAACCTCAACTTATGTTTTTTGGCAAAAATTCTTTAAATATTAATACAACAACAACAACAACAACAAACCCACTGTATTCCCACACAGTGGGGTTTGGGGAGGGTAAAATGTACGCAGTCCATACCACTACCTCCGGAGAGGTAGCAAGGCTGTTTCCGATAGACCCCCGGCTCAGGACAAAGAATAATAAGTAAAGAATAATAAGTAAATTCATAATAAAGCATAAAACACGTTGGAACAATAAAAATAAGGCACCCACACAGTAGAACCCTATACTAACAAACCAAAGGCACCCTCACCCACAATACCCCCACCCCAAAGCTCTCCTAGCTTCCGACTACGGCCCACCCGTAGGTACTAACCTTCTACTCTTATCCGCGTCCTCCACACCTTCCTATCTAGGGTCATGTCCTCCATAAGCTGTAACTTCTCCATGTCCCGTCTAATCACTTTCCTCCAATATTTTTTCGGACTACCCCTACCCCGCCTGAAACCATCGAAAGCCAGTCTCTCACACCTAGAACTGGGGCATCCGAGCCCCTCCTACTCACATGCCCGAACCATCTCAACCGAACTTCCCGCATCTTGTCCTCCACCGAATCCACTCCAACCTTCTCCCGAATAATCTCATTCCTAACCCTATCACTCCTAGTAAGCCCACACATCCAACGCAACATTTGTATTTCCACCACCTTCAATTTTTAGATATGGGCGTTCTTTACTGGCCAACACTCTGCTCCATATAACATGGCCGAACGAACTTCCACTCTGTAAAAAATTTCTTTAAGTTTGAGCGGCACCTTTTTATCACACAACACTCCCGAGGCTAACCTCCACTTCATCCAACCTGCCCCAATCCGGTGGGAGATATCCTCATCAATCTCACTATTTTCCTGAATCAAGGACTCGAGATACTTAAAACTATCCCTCCTACACACCACCTGAGAGTCCAACCTAACTACCAACTCGTCCTCCTACCTCAAGTCATTAAACTTGCATTCCATATACTCTGTCTTGCTCCTACTCAACCTGAACCCTTTAGACTCAAGTGTTTGTCTCCAAACCTCCAATTTATCATTCACACCTCCCCGCGTCTCATCAATCAACACTACATCATCCGCAAAAAATATGCACCAAGGCACCTCACCTTGAATACGCCGCGTTAAAACATCCATCACCAAAGCAAACAGAAAAGGGCTAAGAGTCGATCCCTGATGCAACCCTGTCAGGACCGGAAAATGCTTAGAATCTCCTCCCGTCGTCCTCACCTGGGTCTTAGCTCCTTCATACATGTCCTTAATCGATCTGATGTAAGCCACCGGGACCCCACTCACCTCCAAGCATCTCCAAAGAACCTCCCTAGGACCTCTGTCGTATGCCTTCTCCAAGTCGAAAAATACCATGTGGAGATCCTTCTTCCTTTCCCTATACTGCTCCACCAGTCTCCGCACCAGGTGAATTGCCTCCGTCGTCGAGCGACCGGGCATAAAGCCAAACTGGTTCTCCGAAATAGACACTATCTTCCTCAACCTCCGCTCTACCACTCTCTCCCAAATCTTCATAGTATGACTCAACAACTTAATAACCCTGTAGTTGTTGTAACTCTGGATGTCACCCTCGTTCTTATTTAGAGGAATCATGGTGCTCCATCTCCACGCCTCAGGTATTTTTGTAGTTTTGAAAATGCCATTAAACAATTCGGTCAACCACCTTAAACCAGCCCTGCCAGCAAACTTCCAAAAGTCCACAGGGATCTCGTCTGGCCCTGTCGCCCTACCCCTCCGCATTCTACGAATAGCCTCACTGACCTCCTCCACCTTAAAACGCCTACAATACTTGAAATCACGACACCTCTCTGAGTGCTCCAGCTCCCCTAGCACAATGTCCCTGTCCCCCTCATCATTCAAAAGTCTGTGAAAATACGACTGCCATCTTCTCTTAATATGAGCGTCCTCCACCAGCACACTACCATCCTCCCCCTTAATGCACTTCACTTGGTCTAGGTCACGACCCTTTCTCTCCCTCGCCTTAGCAAGCCTATACAACCTTTTTTCCCCACCTCGCTCCTCCAACCCCGCATACAAGCTCTCAAAAATTGCCGTCTTAGCAGCCGTAACTGCTAACTTAGCCTCTTTCCTAGCTAACTTGTACTCTTCCCTACTAGCCCACTTATCCTCTTCATCCGTACTCTCAACCAACTTAGCATACACCCCCTATTTAGTCTTCACTTTCTTCTTTACTTCTTCATTCCACCACCAATCCCCCTGCCACTGACCGGCCCGGCCCCTCGAGACACCCAACACCTTTCTAGCTGTCTCCCTGATACACCTAGCAGCCCTATCCCACATACCATCCACGTTGCCCCTACATTCCCGCACCTTCATCTCCGTCACCATCTCCCCTATCTCCAACGAACTAACCGGAGTCAAGCCTCCTACTTAATTCTAGGATGCCCCTCCCCTCCCTTCCTCTTCCTATCCTTCTTTAAGCCCAAATCCATCACCAGAAGCCTGTGCTGGGACGAAAGATTCTCACTCGGGATGACTTTACGGTCCTTGCACAACACCATATCCCTCTTCCGAAGCATCAGAAAGTCAATCTGCGTCTTAGCTATTGCGCTTCAGAAGGTGACTAGGTGATCCTCCTTCTTCGGAAAGCTCGAATTCACTACTACCAACCCAAAGGCCCTCACAAAATCCAATAAAACAACTCCCTCATCATTCCTCTCCCCAAAACCATAACCCCCATGCACATCGCCATAGCCCCCCGGTACCACCCCGATGTGACCATTGAAATCCCCTGCTACAACAATCTTGTCAGAGCTAGGCACGTCTCTTACCACCTCGTCCAAAGCCTTCCAAAACCGTTTTTTTCTCCTCCCCGTCCAAGCCCACCTGAGGCGTATAAACACTACACACGTTCAAAGTACACCCTCCAATGACTAACTTAATCATCATCAGCCTATCGTTGACCCTCTTAATCTCCACTACTTGCCCTATAAGTTTTTCATCTATTAAGATGCCTACTCCATTCTTACGCCTATCACTACCCGAGTACCAAAGCTTGTAACCATCCATATCCCTGGCCTTAGACCCTACCCATTTGGTTTCCTGAACACACGCAATATTAATCCTCCTCTTTCTAAGAATCTTCACCAGCTCTATTGACTTACCCTGAAGGTTTCCTATGTTCCAAGACCCCACCCTCACCCTATCTATACTAGTAACACGTCTACTTTTACCACCCTTCACTCTACACCCCACCCCCGACCTAACACCATACTTTGACCCCAGTCCCAAACTAGTCCTCCCCTCTTCCCCCACCCTAACACCCGTTCCCAGGCCCAAACCCCTCGGACATGACCCTACCCTGTCATCGACGCCTAAAACCACCCTTCAAGAAAAATAAACAAAGCAAGAAACAAAACTAAACTACTATAGAAACAAAAACTAAACTAAGATAGCAACAAAACTAAATATCAAGAAATATAGGGCACACGAATGACCTAGCACCAAAGACAACAAAACCAATAATAAAAGCAGTGCAAGATAGGACAACGGATAATCCGAACAGATTAAACGCAAGTCAAATACAGAAGATAATACAATACTTAATACGAAGAATGAAATAGCAAAGGTTAGAAGTCACCGGGTTACGTTTGTAGAATGAGTCTTCTTTTCCTGCGTGGTATGTTGGACCCCAGCAAACGGATGCAGAAACTGGTCACCGGGGTACTATCGCCGGAGTGTCGCCGAAATCAAATCTAGTACCGTTGGAATTCGAGCTAGTCGAAACCAGCCTCAACTTCAGATGTGCCCGCTGGAATCAGTCGCTTCTGACCGGATCTGCGCACTGCCTATGTCGCCGGAGTCACGCGGTCGGTGACCTACCCCGGTGATATCAATCGAAGGAATGTTCGTTGAAAACCTCGCCGATCATCAACTCCAGCGAGGATGTGATGAATTAGAGGTGAGGGAAGACGGAGACGGTGTCGGGGGTTGTTGTTTGTTGTCGCGTTGAGTTCACCGGAGAGAGAGGGATAACAGAGGCGGCGTGACCACGGGTGGATCTGGATGATGGAGATGGGCGACGGCTTGGAGGCGCGGGTGGTTTGACGGTTGTTGCTGTTGGTCGACGGAGAGGACGATCGAGGAAGCCGACGGGATTTCGCCGGCAATGTCGAGAGAGGAAAAAGCCGGTGAGGTGACTGGTGATTGGCCGGCGACTTCTCTTTTGCCTTAGAGAGAAGGGAGAGAAGAGAGGTAGAGAAAGAAAGTAAACCAATATAAGATTATGTAGGAAAATCTCTTTAAATATTAATAAGTAGTATTAAATCCAAAATCTCTTGTAACTTAAAATTAGATTATATCTAAGTTTTTTTTGGAAAAATTTTCTTACAATATTGCTAAGTAGTATTGAGCCCAAAGCCTCTTGCAACTTAAAACTAGATTATATCAACAGACCAAGGATATATCATGCTAGTTAATATGATAGTTAAATTTTTAATTTTTTTTTATATAGATATCGGCACTACTTATTGAAAATTCCACATTGCTCTCTAGCGCCCAAGCCAGCTTCAACATAATTGATAAGTCGAATCGATAAATTTCAAATTGAATTAAACCGACCAAAAAGCCAACTCTTTTCCTTCTTAGCAATTGGGTCGGGACACTCTTATTAAACGGGTCAATCATTTCAATCAACCAATCAAATTCGTTATCAAAAGATCCAACGGTCCTGATCATCTCAAACACGTCAACTCTTTCACTCACTCATAACGCTCACACTGATCATCACCAGCATTTTAGCTAAACCCCCAAATCAAAAATCACACACACACATACACAAAAAAAAAAAAAAAAATCACCGGCGCCGGCAAATCGGTCACCGGAAAAATGTTCCCGACGGAGCTCCACCCTCGTACTTACCATCCGTACATGTCAATTTCCACAAGTGCCCCTTCGTTATCCACCGGTTACAGTCCCGAACGCAACCCTAACGCCGTTAATGGTTCTCGATCTCTACGTAGCTCACGGTTCTCATCAACGCCGTTTATTCACAACGCTAGAATCGCCGCTGTTTTGGTACCCGTCGCGGGATTCCTCATCGACCTCGGCGGTACTCCGGTTGTTGTAACACTTACATTAGGGCTTATGATTGCTTATATACTCGATTCGTTGAGTTTGAAGACCGGTTCGTTCTTCGCGGTTTGGTTTTCGCTAATCGTTTCTCAATTTGCATTTTTCTTCAGTTCATCGTTGATTTCGTCGTTTAATTCTGTTGCGCTTGGTTTATTAGCGTTATCGGTGTGTTGTTTAGCGAATTTTTTGATAGGTGTTTGGGTATCTCTTCAGTTTAAATGGATTCAAATTGAGTATCCAACAATTGTGCTTGCTTTAGAGAGGTTATTATTCGCTTGTTGTCCGATTATCGGTTCGACGATTTTTACTTGGGCAGTAGTTTCAGCTGTTGGTATGGTGAATGCAGCGTATTATTTGATGGTGTTTAACTGCATTTTCTATTGGCTTTTCTCGATACCGAGGTTATCGTCGTTTAAAATGAAGCAAGATGCGAGTTATCATGGTGGGAATGTTCCGGATGATAATTTGATACTTGGGCAGTTAGAGAGTTGTGTGCATACGTTGAATTTACTGTTTTTTCCATTGTTGTTTCATATTGGGTCTCATTATTCGGTTATGATTGTGTCGGGGGCGGCTATTTGTGATTTGTTTCTGCTGTTCTTCGTTCCGTTTTTGTTCCAACTGTATGCCTCAACGAGAGGGGGGTTATGGTGGGTGACGAAACATGAGAATCAGTTGCAGAGTATTCGTGTGGTGAATGGAGCTATTGCGTTGGTTGTGGTTGTGATTTGCTTGGAGGTTAGGGTTGTGTTCCATTCATTTGGACGATACATTCAAGTGCCACCACCGTTGAATTACCTACTTGTTACTATTACAATGCTGGGAGGGTCAGCAGCAGCTGGTGCTTATGCTCTTGGTATGGTTTCTGATGCTGTTAGCTCAATAGGATTCACTACCTCAGCTGTTGTTGTAAGTGCTGCTGGAGCGATCGTGGTGGGGTTTCCTGTTCTGGTATGTACACATTTTGTGTTTCTGAATTTTTACTTTATGTTATTCATTCCATTTCCAAGCTGCACTTTATTATTGGACTTCCGCTGTTATTCACTAGTGAAGTTACCTTAGATTTGCCTCTTTTCAACATGGTGTGAACTAATTTTGAGTAAACAAAATTCTTTGTTGAAGGATTCTGTATTTGCTCATATTATGTTTGTACTTAAGTTAACAGTGTGGTTAGTTTGTATTAGCTGGAAAAGATGCTCATTTCGAGATTCTATATGGTTGTTGACTATAAATTATTTAACTTTGCTAACTTGTTTTGATTTTAGATCTTCATTTATTTGGCAATATGATATGTAATGTGAGATAAAAGTGAAATATCCAAAGAATTTTAAGGGAAGGTTTAAATAAGAGAAATCATAGTTCTCCTAGTTTGACGGGGCACCCTTGGAATGATGGGTGTGCTCAGGTTGAGGAATATTAGAGTTCAGTGATACTAATGTGGAGGGTGATTTATAAGTGTCTTTGGATGAGGGAGTGGCCCCTGGCTATAAATTTCCGCCACTCATGCTGTATCTCCTTAATCTTAAGCTATCAATATTAATTAATTCAACTGGTTGCCAATCTAAGATTAATCGGGATCGATATGTGTATCTTCTTTATCTAGTCCCTTTAGTCGGGCCCATTTTATTCTAATACTAAATAATTTTCCTTCAAGACAAAGTAGGATTTGCTAAATTATTGGGTTTGCTAAGTCCACACTTGCGTTTACACCGACTTGCAAATTTCTCACATTGACATAAATCTGTAATCTTTACCAAAGAGATGCCTGACAGACACTAGAGCTAATGCAAGTGTAAAAACAACTTAGTTTTGATCTCGATGGATCGGTATTATCCAAATCAGATATGTGAATTTCTGCATGTATTCCCTTTTCTTGGGCCCATTTTATTCTAATATGAAATAATTTATTTTAAGACAGTATGGATCTGCTAAAACATAAGGTTTTATAAATTTTACACTTAACCGATATGCATATCTCTAAATTGACACGAATCGTATATGACCAAGGAGATACCAAACAAACACTAAGCATTAATGTAACTGTAAATACAACTTAGCTTGTAATCTCAGTAAGTTGGTATTATCCACTATGTGGGGCTACGCTTATCAAATTTCTTTCTTAAGTTTTACACTGAACAATATCTGTACAAGGGTATAAGTGGCTAATCACATATATCAGTCAAGCCATCTCCATCCTTTACACATGTGGGTATCTTCTCCTTATGCCAAAAAAAAAAAAAATGAAATAAAAATTCATTTGTTTGATTTTTCAATTTTGTCGCTATTGTGAAGTAGTCTTATTTTTAAGGAAATTTTAGAATTGGAAGTTTCAGTGATCTTATTTTTAGTTTTTTAAACATATGTTATCTTTGCTAATAAAAAGGTCGATAATAAAGGATTCTTATAGATGGATTTAACTTACGTTGAACCGTTCTTGATTGAGTTGGTAAATAGACCTTTGATTAACCCAGAGGTAGGTCAATAATTGACAAGGGAGGTGTCTAGGTTTTGAAAGCAAGAGTCTTCTGTACAATGTCAATGTGTTCTTTAGGCACTCAGTGAAACAACAACAACAACATACCCAGAATATTCTCACATCGTGGGGTCTGGGGAGGGTAGAATGTATGCAGTCTGTACCACTACCTTAGAAGTGAGGTAGAGAGACTGTTTTCGATAGACCCCCGGCTCAAGACCAAAAAACGTAGGAAAAGACATAATACAAGAACAAGAAACATAAGGTAGTAACAAAACAACAAACAATAGCAGAAGCAAGATTGTCACCAAATAATATGACTAATAATCCATCCGAAACCACAAACAACACCCCAAAACTCCAAGAACAGGATACTACCCGTGAAACGCTAAAACTACTAGCCGTATCCTACTAACCTTCCACCCTAATACGTGTCCTCCACACCTTCCTATCTAGATTCATGTCCTCGGTAAGCTGTAACTGCTCCATGTGATATTTAAGCACCTTCCTCCAATATTTCTTTGGTTTATCTCTACCTCGCCTAAATCCATCTATAGCCAACCTCTCGCACCTCCGCACTGGGCATGTCATGCCCTTCATCACATGTCTGGACCATCTCATCCTTGCTTCACGCATCTTGTCTATGACCGAAGTCACTCCTACTTTGTCACGTATGGCCTCATTTCTGATCCTATCCATCTTAGTAAACTCAACATTCATCGCAACATCCTCATCTCTGCCTTCTTCATCTTTTGAATGTGGGAGTTTTTAATTGACCAACACTCCGCCCTCTAATCGCCACTCTATCGAACTTGCCTTTAAATTGAGGGGCACTTTCCTATCACACAAGACTTCGGATGCGAGCCGCCATTTCACCCATCCTGCGCCAATACGATGGGTGACATCCTCGTCAATCTCACCCTTTCGCTGTATCATAGACCCAAGATACTTGAAACTATCTCTCTTTGGAATGACCTGGGTATCAAGCTTCACTACCACGTCCGTCTGACGTGTCCCTTCACTGAATTTACACTCTAAATATTCTGTCTTGGTACTGCTCAACCTAAATCCTTTAGACTCCAAGTTTTGCCTCCAAATCTACAACTTAGCATTAGCTCCTCAGCGAGCCTCGTCAGTCAAAACTACGTCATCCACAAATAACATACACGAAGGCACCTCACCTTGAACTTGCCGTGTCATGACATCCATCATCAAGGCAAATATAAACGGGCTAAGAGACGATCCTTGATGCAACCCCATCAATACAGAAAAGTGCTTTGAGTCACCTCCCACAGTACTTACACGAGTATTAGCTCCATCGTACATGTCCTTAATTGAACTAGTGCACGCCACATGAACTCCTCTAGCCTCCAAGCACCTCCATAAAACCTCCCTAAAACCTCCCTGGGAATTTGTCATACGCCTTCTCTAGATTGATCTCTAGATTGATGAACACCATGTGTAAGTCTTTCTTCCTCTCGCTTTATTGCTCCACCAGTCTCCTAACGAGATGAATGGCCTCCGTTGTCGAGCGTCCTTACATGAATCTGAACTGACTCTCAGAAATAGGCACTCAATGAATCGTTTGGAGTAAAAACCATATATAACAAAGTTCCAATGTTTGTCCACGATGTGTTTAATTTTTGCTAGAGTTTGAAGCAAGTACAACAACATCAACAACAACCACATACCCAACGTAGTTCCGCATAGTGGGGTCTGGGGAGGGTAGAGTGTACACAGACCTCACTTCTACCTCAGAGGTGAGGTAAAGAGGTTGTTTCTGATAGACCCCCGGGTCAAGACAGAAACAATCTAGAGAAAGACGTAATGGATGTACAAGAAACAATAGATAGTAACAAAAACTGGATATGGGGTAATCACAATTCGGAAATCAGGGATAATGGGCCCTACCCCTCTACTGCGAGAATGATTAGATTTTCAGTTTTCCACCATACTGGATGTCCTTGCAGGACTTTTATCTTGTGAATGGGTCTATTGATGACCACACTTAGAAAAGCTAGAAACAACTGAGCAAAAATGCGAGCAAATGGATTATCTATCAATATATGTATTCCTGATTTTCAAGGCACCTTTATTCTACTCGTCTTAATATTTCCCATATTTTTCCTGTTAGATGTTTGATTTCCTTCTGGGACTTGATAGTCAAGTCTCAAACCTATTAATAACTGCATCTGCTGCACCTATCGACTTTAACTAGTCAACAATTTCGCTCAGTCTATAAGGGCCATCTTGTGGGTTAGTTTTTGTGGATTTGATGTAACATCATAGAGCCCACTTTGGTGGCTTTGCATATGAAAGTTGGCAGCCGTAAGGTGATAAGAAAGTATAACATGTTGGATGTCTGCTGGATTTTGTTTTCTTTTATGCTCTTATACTTGCGAAATGAGTGCTTGAATTAGGTGTCTCATTCCATTCAGCAAGACACCATCAAATGGTATGTTTACAGCGTCCTATGTCCTGGTCAACCCATATTGACCAGGATATTAAGCTTGTGACTACAACCTATTGGGCATCTGCTCACACGAATGTTGTGTTAAATAGAATTGCAGGCTGCAGCATTTATGAGAGAGTCACTTTGAAGGTAGGGGTGTCAGTGGTTTGGTTCAATCTGTTATTTTTAGAAATTTATGCCAGACTAGTTTTTGGTTACTTCTTTTATATAACCAAAACTTAATATTTTTGGGGACCATCCCGATTATCTCGATTTCTCTTCGATATCAGTACAATCCAGTTAAATTTTGGTGCTTAAATCGTCACGTAAGAGTGGCACTGGTACAAGGATATTTCATCTTTTATATGTAACATAACAAGCTTAGATGCGTTTTTTTCAAATAATTTGTTTCGTTTAACGATAAGTATAACATCTGAAGTATAGATTAAGAGTAATGTATGTTTGTTGAGTATACTTTTTACTACAAGAGCTTTTATACATGCAATGCTCAAGCAAGGTTTTAATTCACTGGATAAAGGTTGCAGTAATGCAAGCTGTGTACAAGCACACTTTAACTAAAATAAGTGTTGTTCTTTTGTAGAACAATTACTGAGTTACGAATAAAAATTTTGCAGGCCAAAAGATTAAATCTGAAAATGTGCAACATCACTAGATTTTTATTTCTTATTTGTTTTCATTTATTCATGCATGTTCCCCAGCAGACATGCCCTCGGCCTAATGGCTTCGGGTGCAACCTGTGTTCAAGGATACCATGATTATCAGATAGACCGAAACTTGATATCTGACTCTGATTCAAAAGTATCACAAAGATATAAAGTGGGAAGAAGAAAAAGATAGAGGAGAAAATGTACCATGGTGGCTTGCTGTTGAAACTTGTCGGAATTAATTTAGCTTCAGTAGTTATAGAGGTTTAGGGATTACTTATAGTCATTTTGGTCTGCATCTAACCCAAAGGTAAGCAACCATTTTGGCAAATTTTTGATGCACATCGTTGTGATAAAGCTGTAAAAAGAATAAATCGACTTTGCTTGTGTAATCCTTGCCATAAAATTATAAAAAATGAATATTTGAAAAGTTTAACGCATTGAAATAGCATGAAGATTGTTGCTTGAATGTGTCTGAGAAGCTCTCAGGCATTATACACCGTTTTAGTGATTCATTCATCAGATTTCTTTAACCAATGAAAAACCAAAAAAATATTTGACATATGTCAATGATCTTTACTTCAATTCAATATGCAGTATGTTCCATTCCCATCAGTAGCAGGATTTTATTTGGCTCGTTTCTTCACGAAGAAAAGTGTCTCATCATACTTTACTTTCGTTGTGCTTGGAAGCTTGATGGTTATATGGTTCGTGATGCACAATTACTGGGATCTAAATATTTGGATGGCAGGCATGCCTTTAAAATCCTTCTGCAAGCTCATTGTTGGCAGTGTTATCCTGGCAATGGCCGTTCCTGGTTTAGCTATCCTCCCAGCACAATTTTGCTTTCTGACTGAGATCGGTTTGATTGGCCATGCTTTGCTGCTGTGCCATATTGAAAATCGTTTCTTTACCTACTCTAGCGTTTACTACTATGGGTTGGAGGATGATGTGATGTACCCAAGTTACATGGTAGTCATAACTACTTTTGTTGGTTTGGCGGTTGTGAGGAGACTTTCTGTGGACAACCGCCTCGGATCAAAGGCTGTTTGGGTCCTAACTTGCTTATACTCCTCAAAGCTGGCTGTGCTTTTTGTCACATCAAAGGGAGTTTTGTGGGTATCAGCTGTCCTCCTGCTGGCTATTTCTCCTCCCCTGCTTCTTTACAGGTATCTCCTGATCCAGATTGATGTTGTCCTTGCCCCCCCTCTCTTCCCAACCCACAACTCAGCCCAAGAAAAGACAATGAAAAAACAAATGCTAGATATTTCAGATTCCTAATGTGTTCATCTTGCAGGGATAAGTCAAGAACTGCCTCAAAGATGAAACCTTGGCAAGGCTATGCTCATGCTGCTGTTGTTGCTTTGTCAGTTTGGTTCTGCCGTGAAACAGTATTTGAAGCTCTTCAATGGTGGCATGGTAGACCTCCATCTGATGGTTTGCTTTTAGGCTCCTGCTTCCTCTTGACGGGATTGGCTTGCATTCCGATTGTTGCACTTCACTTTTCACATGTTATGGTATTCCCTCCAACCAATTTGTTGTTGTGTTTGTTGTTTCTTTTTAATAGAATTGATGATTAGATCAGTGATTGTTAATAGATACTCCCTCCGTTCCGTTTTACTTGGTCCATGTTGACTTGACACTCCCCTTAAGAAAATACTTATTAGGGGTTTATTTTACTAAACTAACCTTATTAATTATACTTTGAAAATCTAAATTTGACTATTAATACTTTATATAGTTATTAAATGATAGATAATATTGGAAGAACATGATAAATTTCTCTTAGATTTCATAAATTGGACAAGTAAATTGAAACAACTATTTGCAGTAAGGGGCCAAGTAAGATGGAAAGGAGGGAGTGAAATTTATTACTCTAAAAGAAAATGTGCTTAAAATTTTGATTTTCTGTTCTGCACCCTTTTGAAGAGATAATTTCTTTTACTATAATACAGATATTTGTAACTCCAAGGTTGTTCATATATTGTGATTAATATGGAACAATGTGAATCTTCAAGTAGAGTGTGTTTGCTTAAGCATGTCCTCTTTGTGTTTGTCTGCTATACATTATTTGGGTAGCCTAGCTAATGTTTTTTTTTTTTTTTGGTTTTAACTGTTCTTCAAGCATTTCATGGTCATAGAATAAGTGTCCTCTGTTTTTGTGTAGAAGATTACTTTTCCTATTGCTTTAGTTGGTGGTCTTGACTGGATTCAAGTAGTTACGAGCTTTTTCTTTTTATCTTGCAGTCTGCAAAGAGGGCCTTAGTCTTGGTGGTTGCAACTGGTTTGTTGTTCATCCTAATGCAGCCACCAATCCCCTTGTCATGGACTTACCACTCGGACGTAATCAAAGCTGCTCGTCAATCTGCTGATGACATTTCTATTTATGGCTTCTTCGCATCAAAGCCCACGTGGCCCTCATGGTTGCTTATTGTTGCAATTCTGCTCACTCTGGCCTCAGTTACTTCCACCATCCCAATTAAATACGTTGTTGAATTAAGGATATTTTATGCCATTGCTATAGGCATTTCTCTTGGAATTTACATATCAGCAGAATATTTTCTCCAGGCTGCAATCCTCCATGCTCTCATCATTGTCACCATGGTTTGTACTTCAGTATTTGTTGTTTTCACTCACTTCCCATCTGCTTCAAGCCCAAAGCTTCTGCCATGGGTATTTGCACTTCTTGTGGCTCTCTTTCCTGTGACATATTTGTTGGAGGGACAAGTCAGAATAAATAAAAGCATCCTTGGAGATAATTCACTGCAAGATATGGCAGAAGAAGACAGCAAACTGGCAACCCTTCTGGCCGTTGAAGGTGCAAGAACTTCCCTTCTTGGCTTATATGCTGCCATCTTTATGCTTATTGCGCTTGAAGTAAAGTTTGAACTGGCTTCGCTGATGCGAGAAAAGGTAGCAGATAGGGGTGCAGTTAGACACAGCCATTCAGGTCAAAGTAGCTCTACTATTGTTCCCCCAAGATTAAGGTTCATGCAGCAACGTAAAGCCTCTGCTGTTCCGTCCTTTACAATCAAGAGAATGGCTGCTGAAGGTGCCTGGATGCCTGCCGTTGGTAATGTTGCCACGATCCTGTGCTTTGCTATATGCCTGCTCTTGAATGCCAATCTCACTGGTGGCTCAAACCGTGCTATTTTCTTCTTGGCACCTATCTTGCTGCTACTCAATCAAGATTCTGATTTTGTTGCTGGCTTCGGGGACAAGCAAAGGTACTTCCCGGTTGTAGTTGTCATCTCTGCCTACTTGGTGTTAACTACCCTGCTTAGCATATGGGAAAATATATGGCATGGGAATACAGGGTGGGGATTAGACGTGGGAGGTCCAGATTGGTTTTTTGCGGTCAAGAATCTGGCACTTCTCATTCTAACATTTCCAAGTCACATCCTTTTTAATCGTTTCGTCTGGAGCTACACAAAACAGGCAGACTCTATGCCATTGCTGACAATACCTCTTAATTTGCCATCAGTTTTGATGACGGATATTATCAAGGTTAAGATATTGGGACTACTCGGAGTTGTATATTCTTTAGCCCAGTATCTCATCTCTAGACAACAACATATTTCAGGAATGAAGTATATTTAGACAAACATCAAAATTTTGTACTATATGTTTCTTAGAAATTTTCAAGTGAGGAATGAAATTAAAGATTCTCTTGCTGTTATTTATGGATCTTTATGTGCCTTTGGGTTCCTCATGTTGCATTGATTATGAGTTCGACCTCATATGTGACTAATCAGTCGACGGCATTAGAGAAAATCTTCTTGGGGAATGACATTAGTTATAGATTCTTTCGTGTTGTAGAAGTGCAAAATTGTATAGATCTTGTACTTGCAGTTGATGGTGTGAAATCTGAAGTAAAAATCTACCTTCTTGTTGAAAGGTACTTTGTTATACAGTCTGTCCTCACCTCTCTACAATGATATTGTTTGTTAGATATCTTTTGGATGCTGTAGCGGATGACACACCTGTAATAACGTTTGACATTTAGATCTTATTTGACTTATAAAGACAAAAAAGTTCATTTTTTCGAGTTTCATATTTTAACTATCCATTGTTCAAATTATCTATTTAAACTATCATGTTAATTAAAATATATCTCGATGCCGAGTTGGTCAAATATTTGTTTCCAATCAAAACTAGAGAGTTTAAGCTTATAATGGAAGAATTAGCGAAGATTTTTGTCCAAATTTTCAACAAAAGGATTGTCGATACTCGATAGCATCTTCTGTCAACCTGAATTAGCATTATTTTACTGAAAGACAAAATCAATGAATATTTGAGCATGGTTACAGAAAAAAAAAAAAAATTTACAAAAGTGCATCGGTATAATTATTGTCATAACGGAAAAAGTTCATATATACTCCCGAATTATTAAAATTGAATGTAAATGTCCTCCGTTATACTTTTGGGTTATTTGTATCCTTACTGTTTAACTTTGGATAGTATTTACCTCTGAACTATTGAAAATGGTACGTGTATATACCCTTCGTTAGACCGGGCGCGCCACGTGTCCTCATCATCCTAAAGGAATTAACCCATTTCCTCTTAGCAATTTCTCCTCCGGCCTGCTGCGAAATGTTATGTGGCCGAAATTGGAAGCGAATTTTGCCCACATCTATTTCTTGGCGAACAAAAAGCAATGCATTCACAGGACATTTGTCTAAGATGAGGACGCGTGGGCGAAACTCGCTTTCAATTCCGGCCTAGAATATTTCGCTGGTAGGCAAGGGGATAAATTGCTTAGGGGAAATGGGTTAATTTGACATGTGGCGCGGGTACACATGACCCAAAATAACGTTTAACTTCAAAGATCTGATGAAATTCGGTGCGTTAGTGCTGGTATAATCACATCCATCCGGCGTACTAACCCAATGAAACATAAACATCAATATAACTTTTGGTTGCAAAATTACAATGAAAACATGGGGAGATGATGCAAAGGAGTTCAATGCAGACAGGTCTTAGTGAAGGAGTTAATAAGGCAACAAAAGGTAAATTTGCATTTATCTTCCTTTTAGCTTGGGACCAAGAATATGCATTGGACATAATTTTGCTATATATGCTGTGTATTTTTCCGATGAAGGGGTATCAACTGACTCTCATTGGACAAAGGTGGCTCCAACATTGGTTGTAGGGTAGATATATAGATTTGTTATCTACTATAGGTACTACATTTTCTCAAGGCATAATACATAAAACAAATTAACGCTCAAACTTGGCCTTAGCTAGCAACTAAACACTCCAACTCGTCCCACTGTGTCTTATAGACACCCTATGCTGACATGACACATAGATTTTAGAGGTGTTTGTAAGTGGAGATGAGTTGAGGTGTCTAGATGTGCATCCTCAAAGTTGAAGTGTTTACTTGTCAACTGAGGCCAAATTTGAGTGTCTTGTTTATGTATTAGTCTTTTGCTTAAGTTGTAGAACTTCTATGTTGACAGTCCATCACCTTTTTATGCAGTATATTTCATTAAGACAAATTACTTTTTTGGTTTGCATAACCTTGTATCTTTCTTTGTAATTTGAGAGCACCATTTGAGTCTCTCTGTCACTGTTTATCTTTTGGTTAATTCAGAATAATACTTGCTTCTAGTTTCTGTTTGTGGCACATGACTCATATTGCTTAAACATCTTTCGCAGTAGCGGAGTTAGAAATTCTAACAGAGGAACTCTATGCTAGCATAACACAACCTGTCCTTCATCTCCAGAGTCATACATATATTACACGAAGGAATAAAGTTCCATATCATCACACTAAGGCTGTATACGCGCTGCGATTATCTTGCAAGACATCAACATTGCGACATGATGAAGTGTGCAAGAATCAAGTGATGATTTAGTTGAAAGCTGAAATTTTTGTAACATGAACAAGTTCAAGAGTATTACAAGATAAAAGGCCATGCATCTTTATGTGCCTTTGGGGGTCATATCTGACTAATCAGTTGATGACATGAGGAATCTTCTTGGTGAATGACATTAGCTATAGATTCTTTTGTGTTGTAGAAATGCAAAATTGTATGTATCTTGTACTTGCAGTTAAGTGTGAAAATTGAGGTAAAATCTTACCTTGTGGTTGAAAGGTAGTCTGTAAATTGTATTACAGTTTGATTCACCACTCATTATCTTTTGAACTAGGCCAAACACATCGACAGACATCTAAATTTGGTACGATATTCATTTTTGGCACCTCAAGTAGTATCCAAGTGTGGTATGGGGGGGGGGGGGGGTGGACTGTCAAATAGACTCAAATAATCTTATAACTACTTGAAAAAAAATGCCGCGTGTCGGCAAATAATTGGTTAGCTTGTCATATGCTTTTACCTTTATTTTTTTCTTCTTTAATTTAATTGTGTATATATTAATGAGGTGGATAATTAAAATGATTTGACATAATTTAATTGGTCAATTAATCCACGTAAGAAACAATTGTGGCCACGCGCATGAGGGTATACAACAGTTTTTGCAAAAAGTGTCAAAATGACACACTTGAATATTATTTGAGGTGTATGAAATGAACAACGTCTAGTTTAGGTTTCAAAGTCGTGTCAAATTTAGGTGTCCGTCGACGTGTTTGGCCTTTCAACTAGTAGTAAATTGCAACGGCAATGGTAGGTAGCCGTGGAAGCTGACATCCAGAGTGTATATCAAAATTCTAACATATATATATATATGTCAGAGAAACATGTTAATTACAAGAAGAGACAGATGACAGTGGTGTCATCTCTCTTGCTGTTTGGAAACTTGCGTTTCCATGCATCCAAAGAAGCCCGTGCCACTGCCTCTGAGGCTTTTGCTGCATTATTTGTTGCACGCACTAAGGCGACAACTTGATCGTTGCTCAGAACATCCCACACCTATTTTAAAACGAAAAATGAACATATCAAAGTGTTGTTAAGAAACAAGAGGTAAGAAAAGAAAGGTTAGATTCGGGTAATGTAATTAAAGCGCTTTACCCCATCACTTGCCAAAACAAGAAACTGATCATTTGGAGAAATATGGTGATAGGAGACATCAGGCTTGGAGATTATGCCATAGCTTTTGAGCATAAAATCTCCAAAAGCTCTAGACATGGCTAGTCCAGGAACATCTTCATAGGGTAACCACACTCTCTGTATATGTGGCTCTTCTTTCAATGCAAGAACTCTGCCACCACACTTGATTATTCTTTCTGCTTCAGCTACAAGCAATCAATTAATAAGCACAATTTGGAATTGAACTTTTCCATGTATATAGCCAGGAAAAGAGAGTCTTACAATGTACGCTAGGCTTCAAATCAGTAGTTAACTGAATAGCCTCAATTATTCCCTCATCTGTCTTTCTTCCCAATACAGCTCGAGAATCGCCAAGATTAGCAATAATCAGATCATCAGCCTGTCATATATATACCATTTATTATTACCTATATTAGAAGAGAAAATGGAACCGGAGGCGGATCTAAAATTTTAAATTTGTGGGTTACTTGAGCAAAATAAAAATTAAAAAAAAAAAAGCGGTCATTGATGGGGTTAGAGAAGCCACAATCAAGTAGGCAATAGTGCTCCAGCAAGCACCTTTCTTGCCACTAGACCAATATCACACTTCATTGTGGTTCTCAACTTATAATTTTTATATATTTACAATTTTTTTTTAATATAAATACAAGATTCGCACGAAAATTACTGGATTCCCGACAACCCTCACATAAGCCTCTAAATTCGCCCCCTGAGTGGAGCAGCTGAAACGACATGTCTTTGTCGCATGTCTGCTTGGCTAAAAGGCAATATGGTAATTTAAATTTAAAAATGGAGTAATTTAATTGACTTAAAAGAGTTGTTACAATATACCCAAGAAAGAAAATCAATTAATTAAGAAAATATATTTCACAAATAAAATTAAAGTAACTCCAACCTTAAATTATGTATGAGTATAACCCATATTAGAACGTTTCAGACAATAACCACATATATTACTAAAGTGAAAAATAGACTAACTAAAATAGCTATATTTAAACGTGAGTCTTAATTATTGTTTTCAAATAAAAAAAAGACCTTGAAAATTTGTTATTGTAAATATGTTATAATAGTAGTTATTATGTGGTTATCAAACTTTTGAAGTTTGTAATATTATTGAATATATCATAACATTTGTGTGATAATAAACATTTGTGATCAAGAGTAAAGCGATAATCTATTGAAAAAATTAACTAAAAAGATATATTGCTTTCTTTTTATTTTACTTGATCTCTTTTGATTTATTACACATATTAAGAAAATATTAATTAGAGATATATTTTACAAAATTAACTCTATTAATAATGTCTTGAAATTATAAATCTAACTATTACTATTTTCTTTAGTTACTATTTAATAATGAGGATAGTATGAAAAAGAAGTAATAAGACACTCTTGATATGCAAAAATGTAAAATAAAGTTGTCTTTCTCTCTCTCACACACACATATATATATATATATATATATATATATATATATATACTCTCCTGTCTCATTTTATGTGTCGTCATTTTCTTTTTGATTCGTCTAAAAAAGAATGTAATCTTTCCTTATTTGGTAACTATTTAATGACATTATTCCTATTTTATCCTTAGCGGATCCCACTTTATAAGAAAAGATAATTAAAAAATAAACTTTAAGAGGGGTAATTTTGTAAACTCTACAAAATCATCATTTATTTCTTAAAATGACGATATATAAAATGGGACGGAGGGAGTGTATAATAAATTAATACAAGTGAATTATTTATTACCTGTCTTATAGCAACCACAGCAGTAGTTCCACTAGAAGAGCAATCCAATTTGTCAAGACTTTTAATGTCTTTATCCATCACCTTAAAGGAACTCAAACAAGCCTCTTTCCATTTGTTAAAATTCTTGGTCTTCATTGATTCTTCATCAACAAATTTGACATTTTGTACTTTTGGACAAGTAGTAATCTTTGGCAAAGAGAGTATGTGTTTCAGAAGCAAAGATGACAACTTATTCATAACTAACTTGCTCACTATTTGTCCATTCTTTCCATGTCCATCAAAAACTCCACAAAAAACTCCATTTTCTACACCATACCCCTGCCATAAAAAAAAATGTAGTAATTAAGTAAACATGTTAGGCAGGGGTGTACAATGGGCGGAGCTACGTGTAGGATGGGGGTTCATCTTGACGAAAAATTATACTCCCTTCGTTTCACAATAAGTGAATTGTTGGAGCAATTTTAGTGTTTCAAAATAAGTGAATGATTCACAATTCAAGTTAAATGTTGAATTTTTTTCCAAATTTATCCCCCATTAAATGTGCATTTGGAGTGATGTATCATGTGTCTTTGCTTTTTGAAGAGGGTAAAATGAAAAAACATAATAAATTTATGTCTTTGCTTTTTTTTCTTAACATGTGTGCCAAAATCCAACAATTAACTTATTGTGGAATGGAGGAAGTATTATATATACATGGTTAAAATTATTTTTTGTGTATATATAGTAGATGCTGAACCTCATTCGGTTAGTTCGTATGCTCACTTGTGAACCCATGGTGAAAATTCTGGCTCCGCCAGTGAATTAGATCGAGTTGGTTTGATTTTTTATTAAAAATAAAAACAAATATAAAATTGATTTTTTCAATTTAGGTTTTGGTCGTTTTTTTTGTCTTTTCCCATTTTTTTTGTATAATCTTTAGTTTTTATAATTATATTATGATTGAAGACTACATCGGATATGTTCTCACTCATTTGCTAATGAAAAATCACAATTATGAAAAACTGAGTAGCGGAAAACTCTTTCGAAACTAAAAAGTAAGATGAAGAGTGAAAGTTTAGGTTTAAAGTTTATATTGAGTAGATCATTTAATTAGAAATTAATGGATAAATATTACAACGTAAAGGCTCAGATCTGAATATATATCTATATCTACTTTCTAAATATTAAAAATTATATTTACTTTCTAAATATTGAAAATTAATAAAACTAATTAAAAAAATATTTAAAAAATAGATTCTAATTAATATTTTATGTATAAAAAATTAAGATTATATATATAATGTCAATTTGATCTGTACACCCTAATGTTGTGAATGAGAGAGGTGACTAGTGACAAACCTGAAAGAGAATAGCAGAATCTTGATTAAGTCCTTTGTTTCCTTGTTGAGAAAAAACAGAACCAATCACTTGGTGGTACCCATTAATGTTGTTGTCTTCATAGTGAACCACATTTTCATTGCCAAAATCTACAGCATGAATCTCATGAGATACAGTTGATACACACATACCCATATTGTTTGTGGTTCCTATTTTTAACAACAGAAAGAGAGAATCCTGTTTATAAAGAAGTTTTAGATGCTTGAGAAGAGTTGAAAAAGGGATTAATAAATTGAATAAATAGTAAAATAATGCAGTAATGGCTCCAGAGGATTCCAAAAACTCATTCAAATCCAATAATACACTTGTTAATTGTATTTTATTAATCTAGATTACCCCAAGATTCATTTCAAAAGGCAATTAAGTTGTATTCTTGTAGAATCTCCACACGCAAATTTTAATAGACCATTCGTTTTTTTAAAAATGACGTATTCTGACGTGGCGTGAAATTAAAAAAAATAAAGAAAACTTTTGAATTTTGTGGTCTTTAATTAAAATTGTGTCAAATGTATCAAAATGATATTCCTTCCGTCCTATTTTATGTGTTGCCTTTTGATCGGACCCGAAATTTAAGAAATGAATGATGACTTTTTACTTTTTAGTTGTTTTTTTTTTTTATTAAGTGAGACTCAGTAAGGATAAAATGGAGATATTGCTATTAAATAGTTACCGAATAAGAAAAAATGACATTCTCTTCAGACGAACTAAAAAAAATGATGACACAAAATATGATGGAGATAATATTTAATTTTATGATTTTAAACATGTTAGCATTTTTGCTCTGAATAAATTAAGAAAAACCAATAAAAACACTGTTGTAATAGTAAGTCAACCCTAAGAAAAAATAATTATGAATAGCAAAGGGTATTTATGTATTTGAATGTTAACCCAAAGTATTATTGCCCTACCTGCTGGATGTTGACTTTTTAGAACCCTTTGTTTTTGTTTTTTGTCAAAAAGAAGTTTGTCATTTCATATTAATGGGGGTTGGGGGGATTAGTACTCCTTTTGGAGGACGTAGCCAAAATAGAGTTAGTCAAGGCCACATCTCGGCCCTGTGGGTTTGCATCAGAGTTTGCATTGGTCGTAAGTAGATCCAAAAAAGATTGTTTGATCGTACGTCTAAAAGTTTTGCCTGAGCTATCATCTAGAACATAACTTAAAACAAAAGAAGATGGCGTAGAAGAAGTGATCGGCTTTTCAGTGAACTGTATGAAAAATCCTTCCTTTGCCAGTCGATCTGCCACTGCATTTTGTTCCCTAAATATTTGAGTTGGAGGTGCTTCTCCCAGCTCGTTCAGCAATGTCCTGCACTCCATTAAAATGTTATGATACAAAGGATGATCATTATGCAACATATCAAGGGCTATCATTGAGTCTAATTCAATATCAAAGTTATAAATATGATGCTCCTTGGATAGTCTTAGTCCCCATCTGATGGCTTGAATTTCAGCCGTTATTGGGCTTGTGTGGGGAAGATGTTGGTAAAAACCAAGAATCTGTTCCCCATTTGTGCCTCGAAAGACACATCCTAAGCCTCCAGGTCCAGGGTTCCCTTTCACCGAGCCATCATTATTCAATTTTATGTCTCTTTGCAGGGGAGGATTCTACCTAAGAGTGATAGTTTGCTTAGGGTTATTTAAAGTTGTGGTAGGATTGGCTAACAGAGTATATTCAGCAGCATTTGCTATTGCGTTCTCATGCTGGCGAGGTTGTGTTTGCTGTTGAATAGATTATCATTTCGAGTGAGCCAAATCTCTCTTAAGTAGTGTAGAAGAAGGGTGCCCCATGTTAGCCACGTATTAAAAGGCTTGGATTGAAGTTGCTCCCACCAAGTATGCCAGTTGGCATCATTGATGTTGTTTCCAGGAAGGGGAGACTTGTAGGTGCTCTTACCTACTAGACTTAACCAAAATTGTTTGGCATTATTACATTGGAAAAAGATGTGGTCAATGTCTTCCCTGTTGTGATTGCAGAAGTGACATTGGGGGGGGGGGGACATTAATACCGATGTGGTTAAGGAAGCTGCTAGTGGGGAGTCTCTCATGCATAAGGAGACAGAGAAAGGTTTTGGTCTTATTGGGAGCTGCAGTTTTCCAAATAATGGAGAAGTTTTTATTCCTGATATAGGTGTTGCTGATATTTCTAAGGTAAGAATACATGGTGGTGGTGGTAAAGGTCCCTGTAGAGCTATGTTTCCAGAGGGCTTTGTCTTCAACATTGGTGTTCATATTCATGTTATGGCTAATGATGTTGTCTTGGATAGTTTTTGGGATTTCAAAGGAGAGGTTGTTGAAGTCCCATTTTCCATCTTTAAGAATATCCTTAATACTAATGCTCAAGTCCTTCTTGTTAAGAGGTCCTTGGATGATACTTCTAAGGCTATCAAGATGGGGAATCCAAGTGTCATTTTAGAAATCTACCCTGTCCCATTTTCCTATTCTCCATCTAATGCCCAAACAGTCCTTCCAGCCCTTCTTAATGATACTCCAAATTCTAGAGGTGGATTTTAGCCTATTGGGATTGTAGTATTTGGCCAGGAGTGTTTGGCCCCAAATGTTTGTAGGCTTATGGAACAGTCTCCAAGCTAGACTAGCATGCAGAGCTCTATTTCTAAGTTCAGCTTTATGAAGTCCCAATCCTCCATTGGTCTTGTCAGTGGTTAGGACATCTCATTTGAGAAGGTGGAGTTTCTTCTTATCAGTGCTACTTCCCCAAACAAAATCCCTCTGAATTTTGTTAATATGTTCTGTGACCTTAGCAGGAATTTTGATGTAGTGCATTACATGGGTGGGTATAGTACTAAGGGTAGATTTAGCTAACACAGATCTACCAGCCATATTTAAGAATTTACTCTTCCAGCCTGCTAGTCTAGAGTTCATATTGTCAATGATGAATTGGAAGTCATTGTTTCTAGGTTTGTTGGAGAAGATAGGGTACCTAAGGTATTTTTCGAAAGTATGGCTAGACTGGATGTTTAGGGCTTGAGTGCATTGTGTTACCACTTGAGGGAGACAATTTTTAGAGTAGATGACCTTGGATTTCTGATGGTTAATAGTCTAGCCTGAGAGGAGTGAAAAAATTTACAGAGTCCTAACTATGGTATGACAGTTAGTGGTGTCTACCCTTGCTAGAAAGATAAGATCATCTGTAAAAAAATGATGTGACAGTTTTGGACCCTTGGGAGAGATGGTTATGAAGGTCCAATTATTAGTTTTAACTTCAGCTTCAATCCCTCTTGATAGTCTTTCGAGGCACATTATAAAGAGATAGGGAAAAAGAGGGTCTCCCTGTCTGATGCCTCTGGATGGGTTGAGGAAGTTTGTTCTCTTCCCATTAACCAGAACAACAATTGAGGAGGAGATGATACAAGACATGATGAGTTTGACCAGATTCTTTGGGAAGTCAAAGAAGAGGAGAGTGTCATTTATGAAGGACCACTCAATTTTGTCAAAGGCTTTTTCAAGGTCAACTTTGATGATCATAGTAGCCTTTTTTCCTCTCATTTTTTTTGAAATGATTGATGTATTCTTGGATGACAATGGCATGATCAGCAGCCCTCCTATGGGCTAAAAACTGGCTTGGGTAGGGCTGATGATATATTGGAGAAGGGGCTTAATTCTATTGGCTATGATCTTGGTAACAATCATGTAGCTGGTGTTACATAGCCCAATAGGTCTAAAGTTTTTCAGATGGGAGGCATTCATACATTTAGGGATCAGGCAAATGAGAGTACTGTTATGGTCAACATTCATTTTGCTGTTATGGAAAGCCTCTTTGCAGAAAACAATGGTTTTGGGGCCAATGTCAGTCCAAAATCTTTGGTAGAAGAGGGGATGTAGCCCATCTGGGCTAGGTGCTTTCATGGGCTTGAAAGACTTAACTGCGAGGAGGATCTCTGTATCTCTAAGAGGTGCAGCTAATGACCTTTTCATGTCAGAAGGGATGAGGTTAGAGCTGCATGAAGGGATGGAATGAGAGTTGGGGCAAGAAGTATGGCTGGTAGAGTATAAAGTTGCGAAGTGGTGCATCACATGTGTTATAATATTTTTCTTGCTCTTGTAAACATTCCCAGCTTCATCAGTAAGTTCATTGATTTTGTTCCTCCTTTTTCTGTTGAGGGTTGATGCATGAAAGAACGAAGTGTTTGCATCTCCCTCTGTGAGCTAGGTGATTCTGGATTTAGTTTTTCAGAAGTCTTCCTCACATTTGAGAAGGGCATCGTACTCATGGATGAGGTCATTTTCAAGATTTTGCAAGAAAGTGCTAGTGTGGTAAGCCCTGGATCTTTAAATACCATCAATTCTAGCCCTGACTATTTTCAGCTTAGTAAAGATGTTACCAAAAACCTGTTGGTTCCACTAAATAGCCTGGTTCTGAAAAGAGGTGACAGCCCCCTGAAGGTTATTATTTTGGCTGAAGCAATCTTTAACTAGCGTCCAAAAAGAGTCATGCTTACACCACATTGGTTCAAACCTAAAAGGTTTGTTATGGTTACCATGAGATCTATTAGATAGAGACAGCAGGAGAGGACAATTGTCAGACTTAGTTCTAGGTAGATGAGTGACAAGGCTTTCAGGGAAATGATTTATCCACGAGTCATTAGCAACACATCTATCTAGTCTCTCCTGAATAAGGGCAAGTCTCTTGCGGTGTCTCTTATTGGTCCAAGTGTATTTACTTTCCCTAAAGCCTAGGTCCACCATGTTGCAGTAGTTTAGGCAATCCCAAAGCTTGCTAACTCTATTATTATTGATGGAAGCCCCTCCAAGTTTTTCATTAACTCTAAGGACCTCATTGAAGTCCTCACCAATTAACCAATCCCTTTTGTGAATGAAGGATATGTGGCATAATTTCTCCTAAAGGGTGGTCCGAATTTTGGGGTCAAGACTAGCATAAATAACTGAAAAGAGCCAAGGTGTAGGATCAGAGTGTACCTTGATTATGGTATGAATACCTTGGGGGGGGGGAATGGAGAAGTTCTGCAGCTTAACAATATTTTCTTTCCACATTATTACAATACCACATTTTCTTCCATCAGCACTTGACTCCATATGAGAGTCAAAACCAAGTAGCTCAGTGAGATTTATGTGATCAACCATTTTTGTCTCTAGAAGAACAACCACGATTGGGTTGTGAGCTTTGATTAGAGCAGTGCAATGTCTTTTAAAGTTGGGGTTGTTAGCTCCCCTGGTATTCCAAATAGGGAAATTCATAGAGTCGGCAGGATGAGGGGGATGGTTCAGTACTAGTCTCTTCCCCTTGTCCAACTTGGTCTGATGATTCTTGTCCAAGTATGAGCTCAGAGAGATTGCTACATTGGATTGATTGGTCATATTCTTCAGTGTCATCTAGAAGTTTTTTATTTCCCTCGGACAAAGCACTATAGTAGCTGTGCTGAATGGCTTTACGAACTCTTTCCGAAGGGGTTTTTCCAGTATGAAAAAGTCCGTGCTTGGTTCCCCTAAGGTTTCCAAAAGTTGTTCCAGTTCTGCATTTGAGCTCTGCATTTCCTCTAGGAATGTTTTTTGTGTTCCTTCTAGGTCTCCTACCTCTATTGTTGTTTGTTTGTTGTGATTTCTGGTTTGGTTGGTTGAGGCATGAGAGACTGGTGGTGTCCATGACACAAACGTTAGCGTGTCCAGCTCCGAGAGGTAAGGGCTCTTTGGGTAGTATGGCATGCTTTTAAACATGTGAGTCATCAGTAAGTTGAACTCGTATGTGTTGATGATATTGAGTGTTCCCAGCATATGAGCTTGTGCCATTGTTTGAGACCATACTTGGTAACCCAGTCCCTGTACTATGTGATCCACCCCTTCCTTGATTATTTGAGCCATCCAGGCAGGGCCTTGGATCATCAGTACTATGGGTTGGTCCCCAACTATGACACAGTGCGATATGATTTTCCCTTTCATCACCAGTTTCGCCCAGGATGTTGGGAGTCGGTTGGGGAGATGAGGTGCTGAGACAAAGACTAGGGGTTCCTTCAAAGGTGGTTGGGAAACCATTGATATCTTTCAAGCTTTGTGATTTGTTTTGGGTGTTATTTTGGGTCATGAGTTCTTGGTTGGGTGTAATAAGGGAAGCAGAGTTAATGGACATGACCTCGTCGGTCATATTAATCAACTCTACATGATGATTACCCCTATTAGGGACTTCGATTCTCATCCCAGAATATGCAGAGCTGGTAGCCTCCATTGGAGTGTTGTTAATGCTGGTGGTAATTGGGGCCCTTAGTGGGCCATCATTCTTAATGGTTGGGGGGATGTTTTTTTATAAATTAATGGATGAAAGGTGATGGTTAGAGTTATTTAAGGTTGGTGCACGTGTGTATGGTGTGTGGTTGACTTTTGGTGAAAAGCTGTTGTCAACAGCCTTTGCAGACTTTGAAGGTGACTCATTTACCCATGTGGCTTTCTCTGTTTTTTTTGTGAAGGGGATTTTTCCATAGTGGTGTTTCTGGTGGTACTAGTATCTCCATTTTGTGCGTCAGGGTGGTGGTGATAAGGTTGAGGGGACTTACCTGGGTAATTCTCCGTGCTTTTTACTTGGTTTTGGTCAATTGTTGATGAAGTTTTCCTTTCATGGTTGGCTGCTCCTCGATTTGGGTTGTGTCTCCTCTTTGGGAAGGAGACAACTTGTCATTCTTCTTGCTGTTGTGTCTGTTCTATGGTGTTTCTAGTGCAAGGCTGTTCCGCATCTTGAAGTACAACACTGGTGTTGTAGTGACAATGTTTTGCCTGATGTCTAACTCTCCCACACATAGTGCACAGAAAGCCCTCTCCTTCGTAGATTACTTTCTGAGTGTGGTTGCAAATTATGATATGCTTTTTGAGAGGGACTCCAAGAGGGACTTGGATACATATTTGTGCATACCGACCTCATAAGGTTGCATAGGTGCAAGAATCGATCTTTAACAGTGTTCCCAGCTTCGAACCTATCATTTCCAGTACCTTTTGGTCATAAAATTCTGCTGGTAGCTGTGGGAGTCGCAACTAGATGGCTGTGTGTTTTTGGGTTACTTCCTCTGGCACAAAATTTGGTTCCCATTGTCTTACTGACAAAAAATTCCCCGTGATGAACCACGGCCCTCCATGAAGAACTTTTTTCGCGTTTTCGGGATTATTGAATTTCGCCACATAGTAATCACATCCTAGATCTATCAGTAGGAGTGGTTCCGTTGGCTTCCAAAGCTCAGCTAGCTTGGTTCTTAGATAGTTGTGTGTTAGTTTCTTGTTCACCACCTTCATTACGACTGAGTATTGCCAAGGTCGACAAATTCGAAGCTTTTTTTTTTCTGTTAACTGAATCGTCTCGCCTTCCTCCGCATAGAGTATCGGGCTTTTGTTGGTATAATGGTTGTAGCTTTTGTTTAAATTGATGTTTTTGTTCATCAGCTTATCTCTGAAGCTGTCTTTTGGAATTTCTGTGGTGGTGTTATTGGAAATTTCGATAGACATCGGATTCGGTGGTTCTGGTGGGGTGAGTTTATGGGGGTATAATACTTTTTAGAACCCTTTGTTAAGTAGCCGTTTGGGCAATGAGAAGTTTTTACTTTTTAAAAAAAAATTATTCACTTTAGTGAAAACAATATATGTTTCATCATGATAATTTTAAATATAATTTGAAATTGCATTTATAAAAGTGAAACTCCTATTTCTCTCATAAAATTTTAAAAATAACTTCAATTTATATTCATGGCCAAATCCAACTCTAATTTTTAAAAATTATAATTTTCATGGTCAAACGGGACCTTAAAATAATTTCTTTTTAAAATAAAACATCCCATTCCAACATGTAAGGATCTTGTCATGTAATGTTAACGTGATTGTGTTTATGAATAAAAAATATACACCAGCAAGTAGAGGTCTATATTTTGTTATTAGTTTGAATTTCGACAATGAAATAATTTTTGATAAAGAATACTTCTTATGTACAAGTGAACTTATCTGCACAAGATCAATTTAATCGAGCTCAGCCGAATAAGAAAATAAACACCCAGCTCCCCAATACTTTGCTCGACGAAAAATTATACTGCTTTTATACTATTTTTACGTGGTTAAAAATATTTTTTATGCATATATAGTACATGTTGAACCTTCTTCGATTAGTTTGTATATTTACTTCTGAACTTCCTTAATAAAAATTCTAGCTTTGCCGCTGTCCTCAATGATGGAAAAAATCCAAAGGGTTTGGATAACAATCCTATGACAACACACCTCCAACTACTACTCCTAGGAAATGATATTTAGTAGGCGTTTGACCATGAAAATAAAAGTTTTTGAAGTTGGAGTTAGAGTTGAAATCGAAGTTAGAGTTGAAATTGTGTTTGTCCATAAATATAATTAGAGTTGTTTTTGATTTTTTATGAGGGAAGGAAGATGAAAAAAGTGAAAACAACATTTTCTTGTTTTTTAATTTTTTAAATACAACTTCAAGTTATATTTGAAATTCTCATGACTAAACATCAACTTGAAGTTGATTTTAACATCAAGTGAAAATTATTTTCGAAAAAGTGTAAAAAAATAATGATCAAACAGACTCTTAGAAAGGGGGAAAAAGCACAAATATGTGAAGATGCCTTTTCAAATCATTGAAAACTTACATTATTGATTTAATTAAGGGATAATACTCACAAAAATATCTGAACTTTGACCGAATTTTTAATTGAGCATATTAAATTTTGTGGAATTTCTATTACCCCTAGACTTTTTTTTCCGTATTTTAATGGCATATATCTGCCCACTTGGACACGTGTAAATATGAGGTTGGCGCGTGCATTACATGCGCCAATACACGTATAAAAACGAGATTGGCGTGTGTATTACACCGTCAGTCGCCGAAACTGGGTCTAGAATTTCGGGGGCAATTAAATCCACTTTAAAAAATTTAGGGGGTAATAGGACCCCCGCAAAGTTCAGTATACTCAACTGAAAATTCGGTCAAAGTTCATGTATTTTTGTGAGTATTATCTCTTTAATTAACTATGTCTTATTAAGTTTCAAGTTTCAATTTATTTGATTTATTTTCTTTTTTAGATCATTTTTAAGAGAATAATTTTTTTCTTAACAATTTTTTTAATTTCAAATGGGCATTTTGATATATTTCATTTATCTTTAATTTAATATTATAAGATTTAAATTATTATTTTTATGTGTGTCAAGTTAAAATATGTCAAACAAATTAACATAGAAGGAATATAACTTCTTGTGGTGGGAAGATAAGTGATAGATTCTTAATAGCCTATCAACTAGCAATGACATAATATAACACAGTCCTAATCAAGGTTTGTGTAATGAAAATGTTTAGTATTATCATTGGTCAAACCAATCCATTTTTTTAAAAAAATTATAATCTTTAGCTTGGAAACTTTAGCTTTACATGAAAGGACATTAATAGTGATCTAAAGATATGTGTTATAACCCCTCAAAAAAAATATTAATCCCCTTTATATCAAATCAACATATTTTAAATCGTTAACTATTGTAATTTATAATATTTTCCTTGGAGTAAAAATACTTGTGAAAAAAATTTAAGCAAGCCTCATATAAGATGTCAAGTTAATTTAAAACATCAAGAGTTAATTTATCATTTTATGTGTTTTATTTTTTTATTAAATGTTGTTAATTTTTAATACTTAAATGACTTATAATAATCAATTAAGGTGATATAATAAAATTACTATTGAAACAGCTGAAGCAGACATGTCATAAATGTCTGTTTTACTTTCTTTTTATTACACATAATTAATTTTCTACTATGAAGAGTCAACCTAATGTTACGATTGAACTAGCGAAACAAACATGTCTTAAATGACCCATAATAACTAATTAAAAGTACTATAAAAAAATTGCTACAAAAAGTACTTGTGAAAAAGATTTAAAATTACAGTTGAAACAACTGAAACAGACATGTCATAAATATCTATTTTTACTTTTTTTATTAAATATTATTAATTTTCTAATACATAAATGAAATATAATAATTAATTAGGGGTGATATAGTAAAATCATGGAGCAAGCAGGCATGTCGACGAATACGTACGGTTGAAACAGATGAAACAAAAATATCATAAATATTTATTTGATTTTTTATTAAATATTATTAAATTTTTTAATACGTAAATGACATATAATAATTAATTAAGGATGATATAGTAAAATTTCAAAGCAAGCAGACATGTCGACGAAGAGGTGGTTGCTTCTTCGCATTTCTATATAACTAACGATTAGAAATGATAGCAAAATTGCCATAAAAATACTTGTGAAAAAAATTTAAGTGGATCTCATATAAGATGTCAAGTTAATTTAATACATCAAGAGTTAATTTTTTATTTTTTATTTATTTTATTTTTTATTAAATATTAATATTATTTTTTTAATACTTAGATGACTTATAATAATTAGTTAGGAGAATATAGTAAAATTCGGTTGAAACAGTTGACACGGACATGTTATAAATATCTATTTTATTTTTTTATTAGGTATTATTAATTTTTGGATATAAATGACATATAATAATTAGTTAAGGATGATATAATAAAATCATAAAACAAACAGACATGTCAACGAAGAGGTGTCTGCTTCTTTGCTTTTCTATATATGTATAGTATAATATAACTAGTGAATGTCATCCGCGCTTCACGCAAATTAATTAAATTTTTGAGCGTTTGTAATTTTTAAATAAGTTTTTAAATTTTAAGCAATTATGTTATTCACTTTTAATTTTATACATATAATTTTTCTTAAATTTTTATTATTTAAGTATTTTTATCCTTCTAAAATACTTAAATTTTATATAATATATTACAAGTAAAAAAGATAATTTTATTTTCTTAGAACAAAGTAGAAAAAGATTCAACATTCTTTCCTACCTATTTTTAACAAATTTTAGAATATAACTGTTTGTCATATATTTAATACAAATCTAATAATCTAGCATGCATATTTTATCTTATTTTATCCTTTTTCTTCTCTTTAATTTTTGTATCTTTAATATTTTTTTTATTAGTACTTTTCTACCTCACTTCATCTTCCTTAAAAGAAAATATCATACCTCATTCATTCTCTTCTTTCTTCTAATAATAACTCCCTGACAATAAAAAATAAGTAATCAATAATAATACTTTTAAAAAAATTAAAAGACAAAGATTTAGAAATTCTTATAGTAAATCTTTTACTAAAAATTTAACAAAAACAATAATAATTACTGTTATTATAAAAGAATTATATGTTTACAATTTTTTTACTGAAAACAAAATTAAACAACAACAATAATAATTAGTATTATTATAAAAGAGTTCTTTCTTTACCCCTTTATCTTGAGGCCTTTTTATTTATCGACAATCTTTCATCTCGAGAAACCTTTAGATGAGCTGCAAAATACATGAAAGAAAAAATATAAAAAAAAAGTGAATAAAGAAGAAAAAGAAGTAGTAGAAAATGAAAATGAACATTAAATAATTTCATAGGTGTTTGTTATTTATAGAATGATTCAACCATTTGAATTAAGTAATATAAGTAGAGAAGAGTAAAAGGTAGAGTTTTTTTTGTAACTCATTTGATATAATTATTGTAATAAATATAATAGTCTTTTTAATTAGTAAATAAATTAATAAATAAGAAGTGAAAGGAAAAAGTTAAAAAAGAAGAAGAAAAAAATAGTAAATTAAATGGTACATATTTATTATGATTTAGTGATATGCATTTTACAATGTATTATTAGATTTACCAATTGCGATTATTACTATTACATGCACTGGATAATACATTCCACAACCTGTATAATCCAACGAGTAATAATCGCAATCGATAAATCGTAATAACATATTGTAAAATGTATTTTACTAAATCTTGGATGAAGAGGAGAATAATTGTGACAAAATTATTACTATTATTATTGTTGAGAAAAAAACTGTTTTAGTCATTAGTGCAATAATATATTTTATTATTAGTTTCAGTAAAGAATATGAATAAGTGAAGTACTAAATTTTGATATATTTAAGTTTTCATAATAAAGAATAGAAATAAATGAAGAGTAAATGAAGAGGTGTAATTAAGAAATTTTAATAGCAAGTAAATAGAAAAAAATAGAGAAAATATCAAAATTTAGGAAAAAAGAAAATAAGAATAGAGGCCTTAAAGTATGAACTCGGAACCAAAATGAGCCGCGGAAGTAAAAAAGTGATCAAAATATGTCATTTATTTAAAAAGTTATCAAAATAGGCTAAACGTAGTAATTTATTACGTTTTTCACTTTTTTCTTAACGGTCAACTAACAGAGTTAACTTTTAGAAAAGGTAAGAATTTCTTACGTTTTACACTGTTTTTTGTAAAACGTAAGAAATTTTTACGTTTTATAAAAATAAATATAAAATATAAGAATTTCTTACGTTTTACATGGCGATCGAGAAAAAAACGTGCAGTGAATTGTCAAATCTATTAAATCACTTTTCAAAAAAAAATTTCTTAAACTTAATAAAATGTTACGTGTTCACCTTTTTCAAATAGTTGATGTGGTCCCCCACACTTCCAAATTGTCCACTTTTCCATAGTCTTATGATGGTCCCCACAATTAATTTTTTCAAACTTGTACTTTTAATAATTATAATTTTTTTAATTTTATATAGTTAAATTTATTTAGATTTTATACCTAATTAAAATAATTTATTTTTGCTTTATGTAATAAATTTTTACATTTTACATAAAAAATTAAAAAGAAGAAGTATCAATTAGATCATTAACTTAACAATTTTCTTATATTTATTCTATATAAAAAAATAATCAGTTCTATCCTGAATTATCTAATTTCTCTCTAATTTTTTTTTTTTTGAGTTTTCTTCTACTCCCAAATAGTGAAATGTTAAATTTTCGTCGATCAAATATGCTACTATATACAAGAATTATATTTTCTTGGTGTATTAAAAATATGAAATTAATTTTTTCGGTTAGTGACTCATCGTAATTTTCGATTAGTGTTTCGTTTAGGATATTGAGGAGACTCACATGGACAAATTTGTTTCATATTATAATTAATGGAGTAAAAAATTACAATTTAATTTAGGAGTGTACAAAATCATACCGATAAATATATATGATAATGTATAAATCAATAGCATTTTTATCGGTACGATTTTATTAAAAAAATTATTGTATTATATATATATATATGGTGTAAAATAATTATGTAGTATAATCTTATTGGGTTATCGGTTTACCAATACAAAAATTAAAATCGAACAAATAATATAATATTTTTTTAATAAAATCATACCGATAAAAATGCAATTGATTTATACATTATCATATATATTTATCGGTACGATTTTGTACACTCCTAAATTAAATTATAATTTTTTACTCCATTAATTATAATATGAAACGAATTTGTGCATGTGAGTCTCCTCAATATCCTAAACGAAACACTAATCGAAAACTACGATGAATCACTAACCGAAAAAAATAATTTCAGATTTTTAATACACCAAGAAAATATATTTTTTTGTATATAATAGCATATTTGATCGACGAAAATTCAACATTTTACTATTTTGGAGTAGAAGAAAACTCAAAAAAATATTTTTTTTAGAGAGAAATCAGATAATTCAGGATAGAACTGATTATTTTTGACATAAAATAAATATAAGAAAATGTAAGAATTTCTTACATTTTACACGGTGATCGAGGGAAAAACGTGCAGTGAATTGTCAAATCTATTAAATCACTTTTTAGAAAAAAAATTCTGTAATAAAATGTTAATAAATTATTACGTTTAGCCTATTTTGGTAACTTTTTAAATAGGTGGCCTATTTTGGTCACTTTTTTACTTTCGTGACTCATTTTGATTCCAAGTTCTTAAAGTATACCACATCAGCATACTTCTAAGTCTCCTTTATATATATATATATATATATATATAAAGTTATCTTTTGATAACGTTTGCCGTTTAAGAAGTTAAATATATTGATAATAAATTCATTACTATAGTACTATACCTACAAAGGAATATAACTCAAGCATTTACATATTCTAAAACTATTTGAAAATTTAAAATTTTCAAATTTGATGGAAAATTTTTTGTAATTGTAGCTTGTTTTGTAGATTTCAGTCACTTCATGGCAATATTACGGTTGAAGAAAGCAATAAAACTCCGCATCACGCATGACATAAAGCGTGAAGCAATGCGAGCGAATCATTAAAGTGAAGCAATGATACAAGTGACAGTGCCTCAAGGCAAAGATTTAGAGACGAAGAGGAATATTGTAATCCCCCATGAGAAGATTGGAAGAATGAAGATTACTCCTTGTTATGTTTTGGGCCTTGGGTCACTTTTTGGCCCAAGTTGCATTTAGGATCACTTTTGGGTCCAAGTTATAATAAGTGGCCTTTGGGTCTATAAATAGCTAGGACTCTCTTTATTTTAGACTTAGATGATTTTGAATGTAAGTTGACACTTGAGAGTGTTTTATTGAAACTTGTTGGGAGTTTCTTTGGTTGTTGAGAAACGTGGATGCTTGAAAATTCATTTTCATTTGTGTTTTCGTAAGAGGTTGGTGTTATCAGTAATTGATAGGAAGGTCAAGGGTTTAATATATCCTTGGTTGTCCTCTCGTTATCGATTTATGTCAATCTATTTATCTTTTACTTTATCGTTTCATTTCATTGTTTCCTTCTTTTTTGTGATTTTATATTTAGTGTGTTTTCTTTGTTTTTGTGTCATTTTCATTTTTGTAGTTTTGTCTTGTATCATTTGGTATCAGAACCGAGCTTGATTGCATTCCCACGAAGTCAATCTTGGGTCTATTTGTGTTGGACAATCAAAAATTTCAAAAAAAATCCACTATTCACATTTTTGTCTTTAGGTCAAATTTTTAGTCTTTGATTTTGTTGTTTTTCTTGTGTTTTAGTATTAGATTCTTGTTCCCTAACACTATTAGAGTTTAAACCTTGAATTTAAGCATAATCGGAGGATTTACCATTGTTGAGAAACACAAGTTTGAAGGTTGAAAGTGGGTGTTAAAATCTGAAATTTTTGATTAAGAATTTGAGGAAAATGATGTTTAGAACTTGATTAGAGGATGGAAAAGAGCTTAGGTTCAAAATTTCATCGCATTTCGAGCAAGGGTTGAAGAGTTAGAGATTTTTGTGTTCTTGGTGTTCTTGAGAAAGATTCAAATCTTCCTCTTGAATTTTCTTCAAAATGTGGTGTTTGATCTAAAAAGGAGGAAGAAAAGTTTGGAAAAAGTGTTTGTCCTAAAGCGTGAAAAACGATTTCAAAGAATATTCTACAAGAGAGTACAAGGGGGGACCATTTAGAGGGCAAAAGGGCTATTTCAAGAGAGAGGGGTGGGTGACCTGCCTTGCATCTGTGGCCAAGGTGATCTTGGTCTGCTCCAGCAGGTCCAACGCATCTCAAATCAGTAGGGGAAGGTCCTCCTGCGTCCAGGGTGTGCTGTACATGCGCCCCACCTGCTGCAGCAACTCCCTAAACGCACCTCAACGCAGAACACCTCAAATTGAGCGCAAATCAACCCCAACTCATCCCAAACACGATTTGACACGTTTGCAACATCAATTCAACTTCTAAAACACTTCTCATCACTTCAAAAACTCCATTAAATCAGGTTCAAACCATTAATTTCATCTCTTAATCCTTCCTTTCATTTCTTTGATTCTTGAAACTAATTAACGACTAAATCATAATCTACTTAGTTGTCTAATTAGTTCTTGATTTATTCTTCTTTGTTTCTTGATTTCTTGTGTATTTTCCTTCTTTTACCTTTTGTTTTCTTAGTTTAACACTTGAATTCAAGTTCTTCAAAGTCCTTCACTTCTTAATAGAGTCATATACGTTAAGCAACCAAGACCAACAAGTTGAGCTAAATTGTGAGGCAAACCAACCACTTAGATTGAGAGTGTTAATTTCACTAACTTAATTGTTAGTTGTGTTGAGTGTCTTATTCATAGGTATAATGGCATCGAGAGATGATACCCTACCTAGTTCAAGTGGGACAACCGTTGATAATCTTATGAAATCTATGATGGGAATGCAACAGAGTATGGATGTTATGCATGAAAGGAAATCACATCTCGAGGAGAAGGTAGAAAATATGGATGGAAGGGTGTTGACTTTGGAAGGGAACTCAAACAATGGAGGTTCCAATTCGAGCGGGCACACTCAAGAAACTTCCACCGCCGTCTCTCCTAGAACACTACACCATATGTTCTATCCTTCCCACAAGTAAGTGCTCACTTGCCTACTACTACTTCCGATCAAACTCCACGCCAAGTAGCCCGATCACTACAATTCAACCAGGAAACGCCCCAAAACCCCACCCAAGCTCCATAAATTCTCACCCCCTTATCAAACACCATAAAATCAAGTGCCAAATTACTAAATTCCTCGAGGATTGAACCCAAAAAGGCCTGAATCCACCCTACTACCCACCCTATCATTTACCCCAAATCCAAATACCACACTACCAAAGACTACCAAATCCAAATCCAAATCCACCCTACCAAGATCCACTTAATCAAATGCCACCTAGCCAAGCCATTGGAGTTCAAAGATGGATGGTATGAATATGGTGCACAAGGACATGGCCCAAGGGACCAAGGTGGTTATAGAGTTCATGACATGGGCCTCAATTCTATCAAGGTCACCCTTCCTAGCTTTCATGGAGGTTGTCCCGAATGGTACCTCAAATAAGAGTCGCAATGTAATAACATCTTCTAAGCTAATAATTTGCCTGATGTTAAGAAGACGACCTATGTCGTTGCTCAATTCGAGGGATATGCTTTGACTTGGTGAGAATCAGCTAAGAGAATACAAGGGATCCTTCATAGAGGTCAATATTCACCATGGGGTGTTATGAAGGCCCTTATGAGAGCCAAATATGTACTCGAGATATATAGACAAGGGTTTCTTGCCAAGTTGTACAATTTGAGACAAGAAGACAAGAGTGTTGAAGCATACTATGATGAATTTCAAAATATACTCTTGAAGCTTGATTACAATGAGGATGAAGAGCACACCAAGATTCGGTTTAAGGTAGGATTGAATCAAGAAATTATCTCTCGAATGTCAATACATAAGTTTGCCCGGATGGATGATCTCTTAGAGGCATCTCTTGATGTTGAGAGAGATATCAAGTTGGAGAAGGAGGTCACTAAGTCTAAGATGGGGAATCAAATGTCCTCCAATTTAAGTCAAGGCCCCGAATTCAAGAAGGCTTTTGAGAAGAAGACCATTGAGAAGAGTGCTCCAAAGTATCCCCCTAGATAAGGAGGTAATCCTAATCTTAAGGGTACTCAATGCTTTAAATGTCAAGGATGGGTCACCGAATGAGTGAGTGTCTGTAACACCCCGTACTTAATTACGTGCATTAGCCATGGTTATATGTGTTGGAGTATATGTATTGATCATAAGTTAGGTATATATGAGTTTAAGTATGAGTATTGATTATTTTGAGATGGTTTCAAGTGTATAGTTTGATTATATGTGTATGGGAATCGACTTTATTTATACCGAAATTTGCTCGTCGAAGTTTCTATGCGAAGTTTATTGAGTTAGCTTTCCAACGATATAAAGATTTATGAAAATAGATGAGTATCGGATATAAGCGAGCATGTTTGAAACTTGAAAACGGTGGACGCAATGAACAGTAAATGTGCAGAAATTTTCTGCACACAAAAGTACTGCAGCCAAACAGATTTTTGGGTCGACTTTAAACGATCATAACTCCTTGTACAAAATGAACTGTGTGAGCTGATATATATCGATGAGAATCCCCGAGAGTCTTCTTTCTAATGCAATTGGTTTCATCCAAATCCAACGTCTGAGTAAGGAGTTATACTCGTTTTACTTCAGCCTCTCAAAACAGATTTTTAGGGTCAACTTCAAATGATCATAATTCCTTGTACAGGACGAACTGGGTGGCCTACTTTATATGAAATGAAATCCCTTTGAATTATCTATCCAACGATACCAATTTCACCCAAATACGATATCGGAGCAAAGAGTTATGGTCGATTTACTTTAGCCTATCAAAACAGTCCACCATGGACAGATTCGGATTTACTTAAATTTTTAAGGGCAATATGGTCATTTTCCATCACCTCATGGACGAAAATTGGTCATTATATACATATACTTAGCCTCATATCCATCATGTTATCATCCAAATTATTGAAGAATAAGAAACCCTAGTCTAAGTTCAACTCCAATTATCTTGTGATTCAACCGTAGAAAGTCCAAATTGATTCCGTAGTTGTGTTCACCGTCTCGAGGGCTTCGAGAAACACCCCTTATTTTTGCCAACAGGACTTCGAAATCAAAAGGACCATTTTATGGTAAGGATGTAAATTATGTTGGTGTTATTTATATGGATATGTATATATATATGCATGTGAGCATAAGAAGTATGTTATTTGATTGTTGTTGAAAGATGATTGGGAAATGATGTTGGATTATGTTGAATTGTGAAGGGATTTGGTGTGATGATGTGGTATTGATGATTATAATATATATACACATAAACCTATTGTTCAAGTTGGTTTTTGGAATGTTTTGCAAATATTGGTTGTATGGAATTATGGAAGAGAATTGTGGTGTTGGGTTGCTAATACTAGATGCCAAATATTTCATTGTAGATAAGTGATTTGTAAAGGCGGGAAGTTGTGTTGAATTGGTATCCGAATCTACAACGAGGTATGTAAAGCATACTCTAACAATGTTCTTTGGCATGAAAACACCAATGTTCCATCAAGTAAGATTCCGAGGTTGTCCAAAAACATGTATTGTTCTACATTACCAATGAAGTTGTTTCCATTCTATAAAGTGTCAAAATGTTTCATTGATATACCAAAAGGCTCCTATTTCATTGTTGTGATATTGATGATTCTGAAACACATTGTTGATGTACCAATGAGTCTTTATTATGTCGTTATTGTATAGAAGGTCTATTACTTGGTTCTTATTGATGTATCGTTGTTTCAAAGTATCACAAATGTGGTGGCGACCGAAATAACAATCTCAAAGATTAATTGAACTAAGTGATGGAAGTTCTCTCTTATCGGGTGGTATCCCAGGGGCATAAGCCTAGCATAGGTCGATCCCTATTTACGTGTTTATGGGTGGTATCCCAGGGGCATAAGCCTAGCATGGGTCGATCCCAGTTGATATGTACTGGAGGCAGCCTAATGGTCACAGTACAGTACAGTAATGATTACAAAGATGTTAAGAACGAAGGTAAAGTGATTGAATAAATTCAATGTACAGGTTGTCACAAGTTCTAGTAAGTGTGGTCCACTCCTATTACGATTTATTCACTTGTTTCGGATTTCTATTGAGCTCTTATATCATATGTGATTATCTACAGCTTTACATACTCATTACATATTTCGTACTGACGTCCCCCACGGGGACCTGCATTTCATGCTACAGGCACATGTACCTTAGCTCATTCACAGCATAGATAGGAGCCAGGTCATACAGCTATTATTGGTGAGCTCCAGTTTGCTTCGGAGCTTTCCGAGTCGGTTCCTTATGTTTTGTTATTGTACAGGAGTCATGCGTGGGCGGGGGTTTGTCCCGACCCTAGTCATGTCATGTATATCCTAGAGGCTTTGTAGACATAAGGAAGGATAAAGTCATGGAAGTTTATATAGTGATGTTATATCTGTATATGTGGTGGCCCCGACAGCCAAGTATTATATATATATATTTGTGCGTGTTGTGCTGATACAGGTAATTAGATCCTTCTATATGCAACGAAGTGCTGTCCAAATTTTTGGTGACATGTAAGGAAAAATACAGGTATTTGAACGGGTTCTCCCGGGCCTTCTCGGCTTCGGGTGCTAGTCCGGCCCGATGAGATTTTGGGGCATGACAAAAGTGGTATCAGAGCGGTTCGTCCTAGTGAGTCTACAAAGCCGTGTCTACGTAGAGTCTTGTTTATCGGTGTGTTGTGCACCACATCTATAAACAGGAGGCTATGGACATTTAGGAATTGTTTCTTTTCTTCATGTCTTAGATCGTGCGATAGAGCTTATATTGTATATGAAGTCATAGTTGACCACTGAATCAGTTTGTTTCTCTTATTATAGTAATGATGCCGGTTACCAGAAGCAAGAATACCGGTAAGCAAGTAGATGTGGCTGCCGGAGAGGAGACTAGTAAGTCACCCACTATACCAGCTAATCAAAGTGAGGCTCCAGCTGAGCATGCATCAGAAACTTCCCCCAGTCCGGAAGAAATAAGGGGGAGGAGAACTATATCCCCAGAGCCACCTATTAATGTTGTTAATCAAGATCTTAGAAATGCAGTGCAACTTTTAACTCGTATAGTTGCTGGGCAAGCTCAAGGGCGAGCCATTCCTACTGCAGGTCCTAGTGGTATAGATAGGGCGGCTAGTCTTCGAACACAGGATTTTCTTAAGATGGATCCGCCTACTTTTACCGGATCCGATCTTAACGAAGATCCACAGGACTTTATTCATCAGATCCAAAGGGCCCTAGAGGTGATGCATGTATCGGGCAGAGAGACAGTGGAGTTAGCCGCGTATAGATTCAAAGGTGAGGCTATATATTGGTATGAAGACTGGAAACGGTCAAGGGGCATTGATGCACCCCCAGCTACTTGGAAAGAGTTCAAAGAGGCATTTATTGATCATTATCTTCCATATGAGACTCGTCAGGCCCGTGAGGATCAGTTCTTAAATCTTCGACAGGGTAATACAAGTGTGAGGGAGTATAGTCTTCGATTTAATTCTTTGTCCAGATATGCTCCTAATGTTATAACTACTATGGATGACAGAGTTCATCGGTATGTGGATGGATTGGATCCGTATTTGGTTAGGGATTGTACTATTGCCGCTTTGAACAAAGATATGGACATAGCGAGGATCCAAGCTTTTGCACAGAAAATGGAAGATCAGAGGTAGAGGAGAAGAACACAGGAATCAGAAGGAGGATATTCCAAGAGGTCCAGATCTACAGGGCAGTTCATGGCATCTCAAGGAGGGTTCAGACCACAGTTTTCTGCTAGACCACCTAGGTCATTATCTTCTTATTCTGCAGCTAGTGCCCCACCACAGTTCCAAGGGTCCAGAGGAAATCAATTTGGGCATAGAAGTGAGAGTCAGAGTTCGCGGATAGTGGGGTACCAAGGGCAAGGGAATATGAGCCAATCGAGACCTCCTCGAGAGCCATGCAATAAATGTGGAAGGTATCATTTGGGCACATGTCGGCTGGGGACCAATGTTTGCTTTTGGTGCGGTATGTCGGGGCTTATGATAAGGGAATGCCCACGAAGGGACATAGGGGGTATGGTATGACCTACGGGGTCATTTGTTGCATCATCATCATCGATGCCTTATTCAGGAAGGGGTGCACAACCAATGGGTCGTGTTAGAGGTGATAGAGGAGCCACGGGTTCTAGCGGGGCTCAAAATCGTACGTATGCTCTAGCGGATCGACAGAATTTAGAGGCTTCCCCAGATGTGGTTACGGGTACGTTGTCTATCTTTTCATTCGATTTATATGCCTTAATTGATCCCGGTTCCACATTATCTTATGTTACTCCATTGGTTGCTGGAAAGTTCGAAAGAATACCCGAACTATTAGTTAAGCCATTTGAAGTATCCACACCGGTTGGGGAATCTATTATAGCTAGAAGGGTTTATCGAAACTGCATAGTAACTGTTTGTGGTCGTGATACGATGGCTGATCTTGTAGAGTTAGAAATGGTAGATTTTGATGTTATAATGGGTATGGACTAGTTGGCGTCTTGTTATGCCACAATTGATTGTTGCACGAAAAAGGTATATCATTTAGTTAGAGTAAGGGATACAGAAGCAGAGCCACCAACTCTTTACGCTGTTCCGGTGGTAAATGAATTTCCTGAAGATCTTCCAGGTTTGCCTCCTGAACGAGAAGTAGAGTTTGGTATTGATGTAATACCAGGCACCCAACCAATCTCCATTCTGCCGTATAGAATGGCCCCAGCAGAATTATGAGAATTGAAAGAGCAATTGAAAGATTTGCTAGAGAAGGGATTCATAAGGCCTAGTATGTCCCCCTGGGGAGCATCAGTGTTATTTGTGCGCAAAAAGGATAGCTCGCTGAGGATGTGTGATGATTATCGGCAATTGAATAAGGTGACTATTAAGAATAAATATCCTCTCCCAAGAATTGATGATTTATTTGATCAGTTACAGGGCGCCAAGTGTTTTTCTAAGATTGATTTGAGGTCAGGTTACCACCAAGTGAGGGTCAAAGAGAAGGATATACCCAAGACAGCTTTCCGAACACGGTATGGTCATTATGAGTTTCTAGTTATGTCATTTGGGCTAACAAATGCACCTGCAGCTTTTATGGATTTGATGAATAGGGTGTTTAAGCCATTCCTGGATGTATTTGTGATAGTTTTTATAGATGATATTCTAGTTTATTCTAGATCAGAAGAGGACCATGCCAATCACTTACGACAGGCATTGCAGACTCTTCGTGATTGTAAGCTTTATGCAAAGTTCTCTAAATGTGAGTTTTGGTTAAAGTCGGTGGCATTTTTGGGTCATATTGTATCTAGTGAAGGGATAAAGGTTGATGCTCAAAATATAGAAGCTGTGAAGAAATGGCCAAGGCCCACAACGCCTACGGAGATTCGTAGTTTTCTCGGGTTGGCCGGTTATTATAGAAGGTTTGTTAAAGACTTTTCTTCCATTTCAGCACCCTTAACCAAGCTAACGCATAAAGCATCCAAGTTCCAATGGAATGATACGTGTGAGGAGAGTTTCCAAGAATTGAAGAATAAGTTGACTTCTACACCTGTGTTGGTGACCCAAACTACAAATATGAAGTGGAGCAAGTGGAAGGAGTTGATGATCTTAATGAGGATGTGGAGGTTGATGTGAATCCATGTGATAAGGATATCACTGCTCCAAATTTTCTAGTCAACAAAGTGCCAATAGAGGATGTTTGGCCTCAAGAAGGTGAGTTTAGCATTCCACTTTACTTGGCTAAACATATTATGCTCCCTCCCATTTCTAAGAACTCCCTAGAATTCCTTGATCTTGAACGTGAAATACTCTTGAATTTGAGGACAAATTCTCATCAAGAAGGTGAGAATGATACAAGTGAGAGTGCCTCATGGCCAAGATTTAGAGACGAATAAGAATATTGTGATCCCCATGAGAAGATTGGAAGAATGAAGATTACTCCTGGTTATATTTGGGGCCTTGGGTCACTTTTGGGCCCAAGTTGCATTTAGGATCACTTTTGGGACCAAGTTGTAATAAGTGGCTTCGGACCGATAAATAGCTAGAACTCCCTTTATTTTAGACTTAGATGATTTTGAATGTAAGTTACACTTGATAGTGTTTTATTGAAATTTGTTGGGAGTTTCTTTGGTTGTTGAGAAACGTGGGTGCTCGAAAATCCGTTTCCGTTTGTGTCCTCATAAGAGGTTGGTGTTATCGGTAATTGATAGGAAGGTATAGGATTTAGTATATCCTTGGTTGTCCTCTCGTCAACGATTTATGTCAATCGATCTATCTTTTACTTTATCGTTTCATTTCATTATTTCCTTATTTTTGTTATTTCGTATTTAGTGTGTTTTCTTTGTCTTTGTGTCGTTTCCATTTTTGTAGTTTCATCTTGTATAAAGCAATGAAGAAGAAGAAGGCATGGCAGTGGGAACGCCTCATTAAAGTGAAGCAGTGAAGAAGAAGAGGGCACAGTAGTGACAGTCGCACAGTGAAGAAGAAGAAGTCGTAGTAATGGACTCCAAAGTAAACCTTAGAAAATTGCATTAGTGGTAGTCACTGCAGTAGACTTTTTTTCTTAGAAAAAAATTAAAATTGACCCTAAATATAAAATCAACAGAAGTGAATCTTTTTTTAATTTAAAATTGACCCTAAAAATAAAATCAATATGATGCTCTCGCATCAGCCACACGCAGCGAAAAAGTCTTGCATTGCTTTCGCAACTCGCATTATGCGACAATGCAAGCACATTCCTAAACACTGGTGAAAGGCAAAATAAATCAATATTTAAGTATAGTTGTTATAGAAAGATAATTTTATAAAAAGTATAATGATATAATGATTGTCACAATCATTATAAGTTGAACATTGTTACAGAAAAGTAAAATATAACATTTTAATTGATTCTAAAGAAAACGTGATCACTATAGCAAAATGCCCAAGAGGGTGACCCAAGTTTTAATGACCCCTTGCCAAATGGTGGTTCTAGTTGTGAAAGAAAGTTAATACCTAACTCGCTATATTTGGTTAGTAGTGAAAGAAAGCTCATACCTAACTCTCTATGCTTGGCTAGTTAGTAGTGAAAGAAAGCTCATATCTAACTCGCTATGCTTGGCTAGTTAGGTATGTCGAGTAGGATAAGATCGCCAGCCATATTTATTCGTTGTTTTGTTTCCATTTGCTTTCATTTGAAGCAAATATCATATCTACCCTAGTAACCTACAACAATAACATACGTGGTGTAATCCTATACGTGAGGTTTAGGGAAGATGGAGTGTATGCAGACCTTGCTTAAACACACTTGACTTCAAAATTTTGATGAAATTGGGTGCATTAATGCTAGTATGATCGCATCATAAGACAATGAAATATGGGGTGATGATGCAAAGGAGTTCAAATTAAAGGGGTTTAGTTAATGAGTTAATAAGGCAACAAAAGGTAAAGTTGCATATATCTTCCTTTTAGTTGGGACCAAGAATATGCATTGACCATAATTTTGAGTTTGCACATCTAGACACCTCAATTCGTCTCCATTATGTTACTTAAACCCTCCAGATTACAAAATTATCATTTAAACACCTTTAAAATTTATATGAACGTTAGCATCAAGTGTCCACGAGAGGGACGAGTGGGAGTATTTAGTTGTCAGTTGTGACCAAGTTGAGGTGTCTAGATGTGCACTCTCAAAGTAGGAGAGCTTACTTGCCAACAGGGACCAAGTTTGAGTGTTTGTCTATGTATCATACCTATATAAATAAGAATGAGAAAAGACATCTTCCCCCCCCCCCCCCCCCCCCGAACTTGTCCTCCCAACTCACTTTAGCACTTAAACTTAACTTTCGTTTATTTACCCCCCTTAACATCTTTAAAGTGAATTAAAATCCCCTCTTAACTGCTCGCGTGTAAACAAGCGTCATTGGACGCGTTAAAATTCATTTTTCTGTCTATTTAATTTCTTTTAAATATTCATTTAAAGAAAAAAAATGCATATATTTGTAAAAAAAAAAACACTAATATTATATTTAAAATATAATATTTTTTTTAAAAAAAGAATTAAAATAGACACCTTTTATTCTTTCTTCTCCAAAACATCCACAACACTCAAATTCCTCCATTAACAACCTCAAATCCATTCTTCATCAACACTCTCCTTCAATTTTTTTCATTAACACCATCAAAGAACAACCACAAATACAATAAATTTAAAAAAAAAACTCCATTAAACACCATCTCAAACTTCAATCCAACTGCCTCAAAATTTGAACAAAAATTAAATTAAATTGATGATTTTGTCTTTGAACCACTTACCATCAATGAAATTTCTTTTAATTTCTACTTTTGTCGTCATTCTCCTCATTTTGTCGTCATTCTCCTGATTTTTAGTTAGTCCAAGAGAACTGCATAATTCGAAAATTCACATAATTTTTTTTTATTCTCCTTTGCTCTCCTTTAATTTCTCACTTTTTCCTTTGCAAATAAGGAAAATGGATTACAGTTCTGCACTTTGGTTTGTTTTTTATACGTGGATTCACAAGAGACATATTAGAAAAGTATATAACTGAGAGTTGTTGGAATATTTTAAAAGAAACATAAATGGAGAATGACGACAAAAGTTTGTTGAATTTCTACTTTTTTAAACTCCAAACTTGAATTAGAAATAAGAAAAAGAAAATATTACAAACTTGTTTGTAGAGGTAGGGTTGCGGCTGGTGGGGATTGAAAAAAAATAAATGTATTTTTATATTAACAAGAAAGGAGGGAGGGAGGGGGGGGGGGGGGGATTGGAAGGGGAGAAAGAGTTGGGAAAGGGAGGAGATCTATTTTGCTGGGGAGGGATTAAGGGGGAGAGGGGGGGCGCTGGAAGAGAACGGGGGAGGGGGGGCTGAAGAAGAAGGAAAAGTAGGGGGGAGGGGGTGCTGAAGAAGAAGGAAAAGGAGGGTGGAGGGCATTTTTATTTAATACTATAATATATGTGTGAAATTACTTTTTAAAAAAAAATTATAAATTTTTACGTGGTAATGACGTGGCGCTGAGATGTGGAGAGTGTAACACACTCTGCGTTATGAGAATGATAATATATATTAAGAGGTGAAACTAATTCACTTTAAAGACGTTAAGGGGGTAAATAAACGAAAGTTAAGTTTAAGTGCTAAAGTGAGTTTGGAGGACAAGTTCAGGGGGAAAAAGATGTCTTTTCTCAATAAGAATAAGTAAACATATGAAGAAGGACAAAATACATAGACAGAAACATATGAAGAAGGACAAAATACATAGACAGACCCCTGAACTTTTTGACTTTTTTCATATTGACACCTCAATTGGGCCATTTACGTATTGAACCTTTTAGTTATTCACAAATTGTGTCAGTTAAGCACAAACTGCACAATTTCAGACTAGATTAGACGCGTGAAACTCACTTGCCATGATATGGATATTGTAACCAATGATAAAATTACATGTCATCCGAGAATTTTATTTTAAAAAAAATCATTTTTTCCGTTCTTCTTCCTCTAGTCTTTTCTCTCTTTCCACCATTAAACTCACCTATTGTAAACCTATTCAATAGATACATGGCTTAATTGAGGTGCCAATGCAAAAAAAACTCAAAAAATTCAGGGGACTAGCTATGTATTTTGCCTATGAATAAGTCAAAGGGGATTGTACACATGTAAAAGAAATTTGACTTATATATGTTTGTGTAATTTTCCGACGAAGGGGTGTCAACTGATTCTTAAAGACAACTACTATTTTGGTTTGCAGAACTTGTATCTTTCTTTCTAATTTGAGAGAGCATCACATTACAGTAAACTTGCCCATACTTTCTGTGGTGGTACATGATTCTCATTGTTTAAATATGCTTAAGCATCTTACATAGAAGCGGAGCCAGAAATTCTAACAATGAAACTCTAAAACATGATCGAATAACACAACTTGCTCTTTCATCTCCACAGTCGTGTACTCGTGTACACGTATAAATATACACGAAGGAATAAAGTTCCATATCATCACACTAAGGCTGTATACGCGCTGCGATTATCTTGCAAGACATCAACATTGCGACATGATGAAGTGTGCAAGAATCAAGTGATGATTTAGTTGAAAGCTGAAATTTTTGTAACATGAACAAGTTCAAGAGTATTACAAGATAAAAGGCCATGCAATGTATAGCCATATATCCTATTTCCAGTAACTGAGAGAGTATATTTCTTCTTTTCTTTCTCAGTGTTTGGCTACATTTGCCTCTTACTATTACTATGTCACTAACAAGAATACAACTTCTCAAACACAATGCTTTAAACAAAGAGAATGGATTTTTCTTTCCTTTTTTCCTCTTTGTTAACTGAGTTATAGTGTTTGAGATAGTGGAAAGGTGGGCTATTTTTCACTTTTTTTTAAAGCGAGGGATGCAGCTCGAAGACTCCCTAAGGGTTACTGACCTAGTACTACTCTCGTCCAAACACGCTTAACTGCGGAGTTCTGATGGAATCTGTTGCGTTAGTGCTGGTATGATCGGATCCAGGCCCTTTCTCACTTGGTCGGTCAGTTGACTGGATATCATCCTTTGATCTGTACTGATAACAATTTGCTGCGTAAAGAAAAGCTGCAAAATTGACGAGACTCATGATAGTGAGGAGCCAATAGAAGTAGTCGAATCTTCCGGTGTTTATATTCTGGGAAAGCCAGGATTCTCGCCTTTCGCCTTTTCCACGGGTGACAGACTTGACAATGCTGTTCAAAATTGTGGCTGCAAAGCAACCAAGACCACCAGCCACAGCAGCATATGCTGAACCAATGCTTCTCATTGCATCAGGAGCCTCTTCGTATAGAAATTCAAGTAATCCCACTATGCAAAAAACTTCAGCTATTCCTATTAGGCAATACTGGATTAGTAACCAATAGGCACTAAGGTCAGACATCGGAGTCAAAAAACTAGCCTGGTAACCATGTTGTATTGCGTAAGTTCTCCGATACCTCTCGAAGACACCAGCCCACGCCACCGAGAGTATAGAGACTGCCAAGCCAATGCCAACTCTTTGAAGCTGAGAAGCACCGTGGGGGTTTCCAGTGATCCGCCTAGATATTGGGACGAACACGGAGTAATAGAGGGAGAGCAGGAGGAATATGCTGAGGCCTGGAAAGACCGGCATGCAGGTCACAGGAAGTTTCAAATGTCCCATGTGAGTGTTCAAGGTATACGCTTGTTGGACCGATAGAGTCAAGTACTCTGTTAGAATCACGTTTAGCATTATAGTGCAGGCTGGAATTGGGAGAAGTTTCACCAGGATTTTAACTTCTTCTACTTGAGTCACGGTGCAAAGCCGCCAAGGATTGGCGCCATCATCTTCCTTTAGCTGCAGAGCTGCTTTGTCCAACCATCTACATTGAGCACACATATAGTGAACGAGATTAGGTCTTCGGGAGTGTCATAGCACAATGGTACTACGTGTTGAAGACATAATTAGATAATAAAAAGCTTAAGCTTTTAGATGAGATAGTCATACAATGCAACAGAATCAAAGAAGTGAAAAACGGAGCAACATTTGGAATTGACCTGAAATCATCGGTATGAGGTATCTTGTTGCTTCCCTTGATAGCAGATCTTTTACCGGGAAGTTCATACAAGCCCACAAACTCGCTGCTTTGGAACGAAACATTCCTTTTGCGAAAGGCAGCAACCAGGACTTGGGCCACACGCGTGAGAGGACTGCCTCCGGGTAACCTATGCCTATACAGAGGGGTACCAGCAAAAAACAACATGTTGGAAAGGCCCATGGCAATTGCCAATGACCCAAAAGCAGCTCCCCATCCATGTTTCATTTGAATATACACTACTGCAGTAAAGGCCACGATCGCCCCAACTGTGACCGAGAGGTAAAAGAAGTTGAAAAACCTGTCCAGGTGTGACCTGTAGTTTCTGCTTCTCTCATCGAATTGATCAGCCCCGAACGATGAGACACAAGGCCTTATCCCTGCTGCTCCAAACCCCGTCACATATAGCACCGTGTATAAGTACATCATTTGCCAAGATTTCGCTGGTTCACAGTTACCTAGAAGAAGGGCAATCTGATCACACTGATCTTGATTTGGCAGAAACACCTTTATGGTTGCTAACAATGTTATTCCTGTTAATCCCTACAAAACCATGAAAAAATAAGTGACTAGTACTACCTTTTATGATCTTTACTAGACAAGCAAATTATTCATCGATTAATTACCGCTAGGTAAATGGTGGTAAAGATAGCAATAGTCCAGTATCTACCAAGGTAAGCATCAGCAATGAAACCACCCAAGACGGAGGAAGCCTGTGATATGCCCAAGAAATTGTTGACAGCATTGGCGGAGCTAGAGAAAGGCCGGTGCATAACGTAGAACATAAACGCCACCATATTGACAGATAGACCAAAGTAAGCCATTCTCTCAGCCATTTCATTTCCAAAAATGAACAAGGCAGCTATCCAACCACCCGTCTTGTTTATATCCGGAATAGGCTTCCCGTGGATATTCACTGGAGTAGCTCCTCCTACTCCGCCACTATAACCACGTCCAAAAGCTGTCCTCCTATCATCCGATTCAAGGAAGTAGATTCCGAGTTTCTTTGAACCCCGTTTGGTATCAGGAGTCCCTCCTAACTGAACTTCAGGTGATTTGATTTCCATCGCATTACTGCCCATCCTTTCGACTCTACAAGATCCCTCCCCCGCCTTCTTTCCTTATCACACGCACTTCATATACACCAACACTGAAACCAAAAAGGAGAAAAATTGTAAGGCTTATTACGTCGAGATTTGGTAAGAATAAGTTGAATAACATCCTACCAAGATTTCCTCCATTGCCTAGAGTCTGATGTATTTAGAGTCGGTGGGTTCAGAACGAGTGTAACTTTATTTTATATATTCAATGTTTTTTCCCGTACATAGTTTGAGTTGGAAGTAATGAGTTCAGTTGAATCGATACACATCCAAGATTCACCTATTACATATAGTACCATGGTAAGGATTATGATATCAAGTTTTGGAAGAATTAGTTGAATAACATCCAACCAAGATTTCCTTCATTGCCTTGAATCCAAATTATACATAAGCGAATTCAATATCTAGAACCAACGACAACAATAACATGCCTAGGGTAATCCTATAAGTGGGGTTTGGGGAGGGTAGAGTGTACGCAGATCTTACCCCTACCTCGTAGAGATAGAGAGGTAGTTGCCGATAGACCCTTGGCCTAAAATAAAGCATTCCAAGTAGTTTGAAAAAGGGAATAGAGAAAACACAACAGTAACAACAACTAAATAATGTGAAATAGAGAACAATACACAATATACATAGGTAAGAACAGTAATGACAAAACAATAACGCGATAATTGAAGCATCAAGATCTAGCGTACGCGGATTCAGAATGAATGTGATCTCATTCTTCATAAACATTTCAAAAGTTTTTTCTACATATCTATACAGTTCAAACTCAAAACAATGAGTGCAGCAAATTCACAGAACCCGTCCTAGATCCGCCTTAACATCTGATGTGAAACATGTTATTACAACTTACCAAATTTTTATCTGATTAGAAACTTCTAGACAAACAATCGTGGGACTGAGACATAGTTTGTTGTTGTAGAAATTCAAGAATTACTTGTGACAACTCTATAAATAGTGTCATATACAAGAATATATTAATAACAATTCCTTGAAACATAATGAAAGATAGAATTTCTTTTTACTCTTAAGTGATACTTTACTATTGAGACATGCATCACAACTACAACAACAACATACACATAATAATCTCACAAAGTGAGGTCCGGGCATTGTAGAACGTACACAGATCTTACCTCTACTGCAAAGGTAGATAGGCACATAGTGTAAAGCAGTCCAAAAAGTTCACTAACATCACTAGTAGATAAATATATTATAAGTACTCAAAACACAGATTTGATATTCATTTTCTTGATAATGAAAAAGAGCAAAACATTATTAAGTAACATACCTTAAAATTTGGATAATTAACAAGTAACAATGCTAAGGACTTTGAAAAGTCCAATAGTGATGTACTATATAAAACCAAAGATTTTTAAGTCAATCTTTTTCAGTACAGATAAAGAAATTAAAGCAGAGAAGGACTAAATATGCATTGCCAGTTTGTTAGGTAGATAGGTAGTAAATGTACTTCTCAATCAATTCATTTATTGAGCCTATTTTAAATGCTTTATGAATGAACACTCACTACTTATAGCATGTTTGGCAAGTTGTTTTTTAAAAAAGTGAGGTGTTTGGCTTATTTTTTTGAAAAAAATAAGTGGTTTGGAACAGTAGCAGAAGCTATTTTTCAGAAGTATAAAAAAAAAAAAGTGAAAAAAAAAACACGTCAAAATACTTTTAGAAAGTTCGGTTAAATACTAAATGCCACTCAAAAATGTATAAGTATTTTACAAAATTTAAAGTTGATTTTTGAAGTTTGATCAAATGGGCGATAGTCTACTAGTAAATAATTATAAGCATTATAAATACAAGTCCTATAAAAATATTAAATGTATAAGTATGTCACAGTTGATAAATATATATAAGCACTATAAATACTAAGTCCTATTAAAATATTAAATGGAAGTATGTCACCCTGTGTATACACAATACATCAATGGGGTGTATAAATAAGAGTTAAATTCAGAATTTAACTTTGATAAGTTTAATTTTTAAATTTAGTATTGAAATTCTGAGTTCAGAATTTAATATTTGTTAAATTTATATTTAAGCTTCAAGGGTAAATTATTGGGTTCGGTTGACTCCGTAGCTCAAAGGGTCCATCCACTATTATATGCAAGAGTAGAGTTTAAGTTCTATGCATCAATACCTATAGATTTTTTTTTCATACCATTAAATTAAAATTGATCTAATAGATAACTCTTCACAGTAAATCGATGTGCTAACTTGAAATAAGATTATAATTTGTGGCCAATTAAATTGCACCGATAACGGAGAATAATGTATACAATTAAATTTTTTTACGACAACCATTCTTTATAATAACATTTGTTATAGCAATTAAGTCTTTTTTTGGAATGCATTTTTCATGTTATATTATATGTTCTTTATTATTACATTTTGTTATAGCAATCAAAAGTGACAAACGATATTCAGGATGGCCTAGCAATGCCGGGAAATAGAATAAAAGAAGCGTTTGACTATTTCATGCATGCTCCACTTGATTTGGGGGATATAGCTCAGTTGGTGGAACTTTGCTCTTGCAATTAGGTCGTTGAGATTACATATTGGATTGTCTAATTTTTCAAGGGCAATGAAAATATCTTGTATTTGAACTAGTGAGTCACTTTTTCTAAGTAATGTAGAAGAGGAACAAAACGTGTCACTGAAATTTTCTATTGAGACAAAGACGTGTTGTCATGAACGTAGAGGAGGTAGGATGGACAACTGATCACATTTAGTATGAATCATACATGAACGATTGTTAAAATCAATAGCTCTCCAGGATTTCCTAGAATATAGAATAACTATGTACAAACAAGAACCAATCCCAAGAAAATGGCAAAATAAACTGAATTACTTCCTCCATCTCATTTTAGTTGGACATATATCATTTACACGATGATTAAGAAATCATCAATTGAATGATGATTTTGACCATTTTACCCTTTGCTCATATTATTGATATTCATTGGGCGTAGAAATAGATATTGAAATTAAAACTGTTCACATCTAATGTATACTATTAATTATAGGGGTAAAATGAGAAAAAAATAATTAATTCTATCATGATTTAGTAAGTGATCAACTAATATAAGACATTTATTTTTAGTAAAATGACCAAATAAAATGGTACGAAGAAAGTAGAAAGTAATACCACTCTTAGACCCCTTAATTTAAGACCAAATCCGAGAAAGACGAAAAAAAAATCATGTATTGGTTCAAATAAATTCATTATTAATAAAAAATTTAAAAGGAATAATTTTATGATTTTATTAACATGACCAGAAAAAAAGAAGAGGTTTTTCTATTTTTATGATACTTCTTAATTGTTAATTAAATGAAGTTGATTATTAAAAAGTTTGACTTTGTAACTTAAATTATTGAGAAGAATAAAAAGGAGAAAAAGTAGGACTGAAAATTAATTAAATGTTGGGATCCTTTGCAGCCCCAACCAACACATGGATCATTTATTTGTACCATAAAACAAGTCAAATAAAAATGTTATAGTAAGCAGTAACAAGTAAGCAAATTGTCCCACTTAATTTATTGCACTTTCCTTCCAAATACAGATAGTAGTTCCCTGCTTCATCTGTCTATTGGTTTGTTGGGCTGAAAGCCCAGTCTTAAAGGCCCATCCATGTTGTACATTTCATTCCATGAAATTATGTCTAGTGTCCCCTAAAGTGTCCGGTCTTGGATTTTTGTTCCTCAAATATCTGGTCTTGAATTTTTATTAACCAAAGTGTGTGGTCTTGCTCGTGATGTTTCGGTGATGTATATGATTTTTAATAGATAATTTATAGTATTACCTTGTGGACAAGGGCGGATATATTAAGGCCCGTGGGGGTGGCACGCCACCCGCAAACTTCGACGGAAACTCTATATATATAGTTGTATATATATACAGATATAGTTAAAAATTAAGTCTGCCACCCATAATAACAAGGCATTGTCTAGTGCGGGTGGCAAAGTGTTGCTTTTGTAGCCCCAAGGTCATGTGTTCGAACTCGGCTAGCAGTATTTGTTTTTTAAAATCATTTTTGTGTACTTGATAATTTTCATTAAAACAGGGCAAGGCGACCAGTTGACTTTTATAAATATAATGTTATTTTTTGACTTTTTTTTATTTAATTGTTTAAAAAGGTATAATCAAATATCTCTCATTAAAATAAAAAAAATACTATTTCTAAATTCCAAATCAAAACATCGACTGAGACTCTCTTGTTCTTGAGGTTTGCTACTGCTGCTGCTTGCTCTCTCTCTCTGCTTGTTGCTTGCTCTCTTTGTGATACAAGATCGATCAAGAACACACAAAACACACACTCAAAACAGTCCACAAGTTCAAGAGAACTGAGGACCCTTTGAGTGACCCCTCTCGGATTCAAGATCTACAACAAGAACACAATGTAATGAGGTGATTAACACTTATTTTCAGAGGACAACAAACTAGATTAACAACATGAGAATGAAGAACGCAAAGAACAACAACAATATTATTAAGAACAACAAACACACAGCTACAAGAAACAAAGGAATAGATAGATAGACTACACAAAGATGTAATCTTAAGAACCCAAGAGCCTATTCCACTCTTGGACCCTTAACACCACACACAATGATTCACCTATCTCTTAGGTTGAAATAAGAGGGATCTCGATCTCCCAAGCATCCAACTTTTTCAAGCTTGAATCCAACACGAGTGATTCCACACTCAAGTTGATTTCCCTAGTTACTATGTTTCGGCCAAGAGGCCATTCTCTCAAGAGAGGGTGTTTCAATGTTACAACTTTCAATATTCAATCAAAACTAATGACTAAAACCCTACATCATTCTATTTATAGTGTATTACAAATAATAGGTAAAATGACCAAAAGGTCCCTTTAATGAAATGTGACCAAAGGTGCCCTTGGAGTGCAAGTTTAGGGTTGGTTTTGGTGTGATCCAAGACCTTCTCCACACTTCACTTAGATGCTTTATTAGACGGATCCAATGCATTCTCACATACGTGCATCCTCGTGGTCGTACCCATATCATTCTCCCCTTCTTGAAAAATGATTCGACCTCGAATTCGCTCCTTGCAAAATCAAAGAAGGACAAACAAGCAAAACATCCTCATGACATGAGGGTTAGGATTATTAAAATACACACATCACATACCATGCCAAGGTGGGAAAAACTTGGAGTATACCCACGGGTCCTTCGTGTTGAACATGAAAACCTTAGTATAAATGGTACAAAGGAAGAGGTCATCATCAACAAAAAGAGACAAGGAAGAACCTTGCATTCCTTCATTAGCACCCACAATCAAACATTGCTTGTCGTCTTGACCAAGCATTAAGTAGGAAGTGTAGAAATTCCCACATTCCGGGAGGGTGCCGGGGTCAATGGGAGAAGTAGCCAAGGGTATAAGCCAAGATTAGCCCTTTCTTCCCCTAGAATGTCACTCCCACAACCACGTATGACATTTTCCTGTAAGAGAAAACTAACATTCAAGAATAGAGAGACACGACCTAGAAATCCTACCTCAAAAAGACATATGCCATCATTTACAACATTTCCATACATATGATCTCTATGAACAAAACTACTAGCATGGATTTTACCACACAAGATGTTCAAAAAGTCACGTGCACCATCAAGATCAACTCTATAAACACCATCACTAACTTGAGATTTTTTAAGCATGCCACATATATGCTAAAGTAGTGGAATACATTCATGAGTAAGTTGATCTTCATTCACATCCTCACTAGTTGTTAGCAACTCACATACCAACGTAGACTCACCTTGGTTCATATAAGGGTCAACTAATGTGTGAGTACTCTTGTCAATTGGTAATAGAACCCTGTTTAAGTTATAAGGGCTAGCACTAGATGGACATAAATCATTCTTACAAGAAGAATCAATTTCGTCATCTAAAAGATCAACTAGTGCTTGCGTACTTACAACAAGAGTTTGGTCCTCACGTAACCTAACATCACCAAGAGTATCACCATAGGGAGACTCAAACACCTCTACTCTACGTAAATTCGCAACTACATCCAATTGGCCACTACTAGCCACAACACAACATTCTAAGTTCATAGTAGTGTAGGGAATAGTGTTTTTACCTCGTAGCTCACATGAGCTACGGCCTTCCTCTTGACGTGTGTCCGGGCAGCCCACTTGCTCCCTTTGACCAACCATACGATCCAAACTTTCATTTGCCATAGCTAGGTCTCGGGACATAGTGTCAAGGTAGGCCAAAATGACATTGGTGGCATTGTTGTCCATGGGTTGAGAGGTTCCCTTGTAATTGTACCTAAAAAAAAAAAAAGAACACACCTACAAAATAAAACACAAGTTAGTTCGAAACAACCTCACCACACTCTCGCGCACTTGATCGTCTCACACTTGGTTTCACAAGTGTTGAAAGTTGGCTTGTACTTCGCGAGTGATTGAGGGTCGAGTCTACTCTTGCCCGGAATAGATTTTAGTTTGAGTTGACTCAAGAAAAATTTGTTTACGGACTTGAACCAACAAGATACAATGAGTTTACAAAAGAGAAAAGCACACAACAACGCTTAACACAAATGAACGAACACAAAGACTAAGTAACAATCTAGTAGATGCGTACTAGTTTGCCAATTAGTATTGGAACCAACGAAAGTAAAACTAAGGAACAACAAAAGGAAACTAAGAGATCAAAAGTTTGAGCCAAAATTATTGTGTGAACAGTAACAAGGATGAAGTGGCAGCACGCAAATGGTTGCGGTTTCTAACAATTTTTGTTGTCCAATTTCAAGTCTTTAGTCAATTTACAATTTAGGAATTGGAATTTGGTTAATGGAGAGAGATAAAAGTCTTGGATCCCTTTTGAAATTTAATCACAAAAAGTCTTGACTTGACTTGCACTTTTTCTCAAAACATAGGTCCTTGTTTTGTGGAAAATGGTTGAGATGTGATTGACTAGTTGGTGAATGATGGTAAGTCTTTCAAGACTAACAAAGTTCTCACACCTTTGGATCTAAATTTCACTTTATGTTAACAAGCTATGAAGGTTGTGAAGAACTTCAAGAACAACATCAACAATTACCAAGAACAACCAACAACACTCTCCAAGACACCAACAATTTTCACACGGCCAACTTTCAATTTTCACAATACAATATCTTCAACACTTGGCCAAGACAACTACATCTTCAAAAAAATATTTCTTAGGCCACCAATGAACAATAATATCACGTGGACAAGCTTATAAAAACAACAATATGAAGACCACAAGGCCAAAATAGTCCACCACAACAATGTTTCAACAATAATTCGGTCAAGCCTTATGTTCACAATAACAACTCCAACAATGTAAGCTCAAACTTAGATTTACACTCAAGAGTGTTAGAGATGAAGAAAAATAACACTAGAAACAACAAAACAAGTAAAAAATCCTATCCAAGACACAACAATAACACAATTTCAGCCAAGAACACAAACTGGACAGATTTCCTTCTTTTTTATTTTTCTGTTTTCTAACACTTTTTTTTTTAATTTTCTATCAAGAAAGCCCAAGATTGATCTTGTAGAAACAAGATCAAGCCATGATTTGATACCAAATGATACAAGATAGACCAAGAACACACAAAACACACACTCAAAAAAGTCCACAAGTTCAAGAGAACCGAGGACCCTTTGAGTGACCCCTCTCGGATTCAAGATCTACAACAAGAACACAATGTAATGAGGTGATTAACACTTATTTTCAGAGGACAACAAACTAGATTAACAACATGAGAATGAAGAACACAAAGAACAATAATAATATTAGTAAGAACAACAAACACACAGCTACAAAAAAACATAGGGATAGATAGATAGACTACACAAAGATGTAATCTTAAGAACCCAAGAGCCTATTCCACTCTTGGACCCTTAAAACCACACACAATGATTCACCTATCTCTTAAATTGAAATAATAGGGACCTCGATCTCTCAAGCATCCAATGTTTCCAAGCTTGAATCCAACACGAGTGATTCCACACTCAAGTTAATTTCCCTAGTTACTATGTTTCGGCCAAGAGGCCATTCTCTCAAGAGACCATGTTTTAATGTTACAACTTTCAATATTCAATCAAAACTAATGACTAAAACCCTACATCATTCTATTTATAGTGTATTACAAATAATAGGTAAAATGACCAAAAGGTCCCTTTAATGAAATGTGACCAAGGGCGCCCTTCGAGTGCAAGTTTAGGGTCGATTTTGGTGTGATCCAAGGCCTTCTCCACACTTAACTTGGATGCTTTATTAGACGGGTCCAATGCATTCTCACATACATGCATCCTCGTGGTCGTACCCATATCAGTTTGTAAGTTATATTGAAAAATTATTTTATTTTTCTTTCTTGAGTCTAGAAACCCAAATTTGGAATTATCTATTTATCTTGATAACTTGATTTAGGAGAAAGTGTTCTAATTTTGTGATTGATATGGAGAATTTTTTCAAGAAGGTTGATTATTCACAATCAAGTTCTAGTAATGTCAATGTCAATCGTTCTTGTCTTATAACTGACCTCGATTTGGGTTTACTTAAAGTCGATCTGGGAGAAAGAAGACCTATTTATGATTATGATTCTCGAATACGAGATGAAGTGAGAAAATATTATATTGAAAAAGGACCTTGTCAACCTGTCTTGAAACCATATCCTTCAAGTGAAATAAGAGGTAGAATGCGTCAATTTGCTTCAAGTTGGTTTAAAGGTTCACATTCAACTTGGTTGGAGTATAGTGTGGAGAAAGATGCAGCATATTGTGTTTGTTGTTATTTGTTCAAAAATAAATTTGTTCATGAAACTACGGGTGATTTTTATGCATCAAAGGGTTTTAGGGGTTGGAATAAAGCTCTTGAAAGATTTTGTTTGCATGTCGGTAAAGTTAATAGTGTTTACCACAAATGTTATAATAAGATGCTAGATTTGTCAAATCATCGTCAATCAATTCAAGTTGTTCTTGACAAACATTCTCAAACGGCAAAAAGTGAATACCGAATTCGTTTGGAAGCCTCAATTGATGTGGCAAGACTTCTTTTGTACCATGGATTGACTTTTCGAGGTCTTGACGAAAGTAAATCTTCAACTAATCAAGGATACTTTTTAGAATTTTTACGGTGGCATAGAGACAAACATCCGGATGTGGAAAAAGTGATATTAGAAAAAGCTCCACAAAATGATACTTTGACTTGTCCTATGATTCAAAAGGATATTGTCAATGCTTGTGCGAAAGAAACATTAAAATTTATAATCGAGGACTTGAATGAAGATTTCTTTGGTATATTAGTTGATGAATCCAAAGACATCTCACACAAAGAACAAATGGCTCTTGTTTTGAGGTATGTTGATAAGAATGGTGAAGTTGTAGAATGATTTATCGGTATTGTACATGTTAGTGATAGATACATCGGCATGCTCATTGAAGAAAAAAATTTATTATTTGTTTTCCGACCACTCACTAAGTTTATCCAACATGGACAAGATTATGATGGAGCTAGTAATATGAAAGGAGAGATAAATGGTCTCAAAACTTTAATTATGAAAGATAGTCCTTCGGCATATTATATTTATTATTTTGTACATCAATTGCAACTAACACTTGTTGCTATTGCTAAAAAATATTTGGAAGTTGAAGACCTTTTGATCATGTTACTAATGTGTTGAATGTAGTTGGAGGATCTTTTAGGCGTAGAGATTTACTTCGTCATCACCAAGCCAAAAATTTGAAGCAATTACTTGAGTCCGGTGAAGCTCATACCAGAAAGGATTACATCAAGAACGTGGTCTTCAAAGACCGGGTGATACTCGTTGGGGATCACATTTCAAAACATTGGATAACTTTCTTGTTATTTTATCATCTATTTTTCATGTGCTTGAAGTGATTGAAATTGAAGGTTCTACCTCAAGTGATAGAAATCAAGAGGAATATCTTTTGACAAATGTCAAAACATTCAAATTTATTTGTATGCTTCACTTGATGTTTAAAGTGTTGGCCATGTCAAATGAGTTGAGCAAGATTTTACAAAAAAAAAATTAAGATATTGTTAATGCCGTGAAGTTTCTTAACACCTCAAAGAAAAGATTACAAGACATGAGAGAGAATGGGTGGGAATCTTTGTTGAATGATGTTTCTTCATTTTATGATTCACATGATATCTTGATTCTCAAATTAGATGAGCCTTATTTTTCCAGAAAATCAAAGCGTAAGTGTTTAGATGTTTGTTATTCGCAAAACTTGCATGTTGAAATCTTTTGTGCGGTCATTGGTGTGCAACTTCAAGAGCTTAATGAGCGTTTTGATGTAGTGAGTAGTGATTTGCTTCTTGGGATGGGTAGCTTGAATCCTGTCAATTCTTTCTCTAACTTCGACAAAGGTAGAATCATGACTTTAGCAAAGTGTTATCCAAGTGAGTTTGATGATGGAAAGCTTCGAGATTTGAGTTACCAACTTGATACCTTCATAATTCATATGCGAGGTGGTAATTCAAGTTCTCCAACTTGCAAGGAATTCGTGATTTGGCAAAGGCATTAGTTGAGGCAAATCTTGTAGAAACTTATTCACTTGTTTATTTACTTGTGAAGTTGACTTTGATTTTACCAGTCGCTACGACAACTGTTGAGAGAGCATTCTCTTCCATGAAGCACATAAAAAATAAAGTGTGAAATAGTATTGGTGATCAATATTTAAATGATTGTTTAGTATGTTACATAGAGCATGATGTATTTACAAATTAAGCAATGATGTAATCGTTGATCGTTTTCAGAATATGAAAACTCATCGTGGGCAATTGTAATAAATTATGGATATTATGATATTAGTAATACTATTAAAAGTTTAAGTTTGGTAATTTTATTATTGATTGATTTGTTAATTGTCATATAGATCGAAAAGATGAATAATCCGATTGAATTACTTGGCACTCGGTGAGTTTGGATCCTGGATCCGCCTCTGCTTGTGGAGTCTTGTTTCCTTTATTATCTAGCAGTGTGTGGATGTTTTGTGCTTTTATATTTTTTGTTTATTGTACTGTTATCTATCATGAGTTGAGGTCTATCGGAAACAACCTCTCTTACTTATCTGAGATAGTAATATGGATTGCGTACATTTTACCCTTCCCAGACCCCACTTTGTGGAACTACACTGGGTATGTTGTTGTTGTAAAATGTGTGGTCTTGAATTTTTGTCTCCACTAAATAAGTTTTAGCGTTGGCCTATGAGTCTGAACTTGTAGCCAATTGAGCAGGTTTATTGTATTAAAATGTTAGAACAATGATAAACTGTATTAAAATGCACAAGAAATTCAAAATAAACTTGCTTGGCTTAGAGGCACGATAATACGCTTCATGAAGATAGTTGAAGTCTCTCCCACGAGCAAACGGAAGAATTAGTAACAACTCTATCTTCGGAATTCAACTAAGCCACAAAACAAGTAACATTCAAGAATGTTGCTCTTCTATTCTTGAATTGGTGATTTCACCTTTTGATCAATGTCTCTCAAATGTTTTTCAAGAGGAAAGTAATTTTTTTGAGTGCTTCCAAACAAAAGAAACACTATTTATAGGGTAAATTTTTCATGCAAGAGAAAAGTATTAATTAATTAATAGTAAATAGATTCATGAATACTTTAAAACAAAAAGTAACTTTTTTTTAAGAACCTAAAACGTATAATTTAAAGAAGAATGAATTTGTCAAATTCATGTTCTTTGTAACTCCATACTTTTAACTAATGCATTTGTTTCAAAAATTAATTGAAACATAACTCAAAATCTTTAACCGATTTATTTGTATGAAAATTTATTGAAACACAACCTTTAACAATAACAATCCCCCACTTGTTTCAAAAAATTTTATCTTTAAAAATAAAATTCATTTTGAGACATCAATCTAGCAATATGCATCAATAATGGTATCTTTTGGACTTGAACCATTAGCTAGTGAAGACTTTCTAAATCATTGACTACTTAGTGAACAAATCTAGAACTAAGTGGTTCATTGAATGAAGTAGAAAAATATTCCACGCATATTACTATGTTCCGGTGAAAATCAAAATCCTTTGACACCTTATGGCCATGTGTCCTGAATCCTTTTAGCTAAGTGCTTTAAGATTTTCCTGTTAAAATCTTATTGAAGCGGCCTCCACTTCGCACTTAGTGCGGTGAATTCATCAAGAGTAACTTTGTATACTCCGACCAAATAGTCTATGAATTTCATTAAGAGAAATTAATCTCATCCTCCTTTATAGTAAAATATTTGTAAATCTATCAAGAGTGTTCCTACACACTTCAACCGAAATTGGTGTGTAGACTTATCAAGAGAACATAATCCCATTCTTTTCTTCTGTAGGAATACTGTCAAATCTATCAAGAGTATTATTATTTACTCCAACCTAGATCGGTCTTATAGATTTATCAAGAGAGAAAAAAATCTCAACTTATGCACATCTACTCACTCTCTAGGAAAAAGGAAATTTTATAGATATACTTCACAATTGTAACTTTACTTGTTTTTCCCTTTGAACCCAAGATTACATCATTAGGTAGGGTTTCCATAAAGTACAATCAATATACAACAGACTTTATTCCCATCCCATTACAAGTTTGTACCATCAATTCCTTGCCTAACCCTTTAGACAAGGGATCTATTAAATTGAGTTTGGACTTCACATATTGAAGCGATATTATGCCATCCTCCAATAATCTTCTCACATGATTGTGTTTGTGACGAACTTGTCTTGACTTGCCATTGTAACAATCACTTGAAGCCCGAAATATAACAGCTTTATTATCACAATATATAGTCAAAGGTGGTATTGGCTTACCCCATAATGGAATATCTATCAGCATACTCCGCAGCCAATCAACTTCTTCTCCAGCAGAAGACATAGTGATAAATTTTGACTCCATGATTGAGTGAGTAATACATGTTTGCTTCTTTGATCTCCAAGATATTGCTGCTCCTGCCTGATAACGCTCAAATTACACCTCTCTTACGAGAGGGTAAGCGATCGTTGTCAAATATATAACCCAACTAGGTTGGGGTCGAATCCCACAGGGAATATGGTGTTAATTAAGTTGTGTGCAGATTAGTTGATTTTTAATCGTTCGTTTCCGTAAAATAAATAGGGGTGTTTGATTCAGTTCACAAATTAATGGTTTCAGTTTAACAAGATGAAATACGTGTAGTAGTATTCAAATTCAGAGAAATAGTAAGCTAGGGTTATGTCCACCTTGTAGTTTTCAATACTTTCTAACTATGGGCTTTACGAATTCATACATGCATCGTGCTTACAGAGAAACGTATTGTATTTAATAACATAATCCTAGTGTTTCTCAACCATCAAGGACTAATTCACTTTAGTTCTCTCGAATAAAAAACGTTTACCAAAAATAATATGAAATCTCCAAGTAGTTAATCCTGCTAAGGCATTAACTTATGAAATAGGGGTTGGTAATCCTATTTTCTTGTCAACCTTTCTTTCGAACAAGTTGCGTTTTAAGGCATATCCTCTATGTTTGCAACCACGAGAATTCAAGATAAGCGAAGGGAGTATGATGTAAACAATTTAATGCATAATGAATTCAAAACCCAAAGTAATAGATTGTATGCTACAAGGTTTTCATAACCCTAACTAATAAACTTAGCTACTCATGAATAAAACAAAAATCATCATAAATATATTCATCATACCAAAAACTAGAAGACGATCTTGGTGTGCGAATAGTGAAAGTAAGAGAGAAGAAACGTTTCTTTCTCTCCTTAAGCTAAGCCGCCACTCTCCCTCTTTTAAAAACTAATACAGAATAATGAATAATGAATAAAAATTCAGCAATTAAGTCTTTTAATAATCTCTTCTCTCATAATTTCCTTCTAAGTCCCTGAACTAATTATAAATGATAAATTAGTCTTGGACATAGTTTCTAGGTGCCACATTTGGTCCAGATTGCTACTCTCTCTTGTGTCATATGCCATCCGCATTCCATAGTCCCATTATGTCTTCATCTACGTCATTAATACCTAAAATCATGCTAATCATATCGGTTAGCTCAATTACATAGAAGTAGAGTAAAAACATAAAAAACTAGGCACTTTGTTCTCTAAACTTAGCTAAAATATGGATAAATTATGGTGCTTAGGCGTATAAATACACCCAAGATCACCACCCCACACTTAAAGCTTTGTTCGTCGTTGAACAACATATCTATTTATGCATACTACATAAGCCTTAGCACCCACAAAGGAAGACAAGATGCTCAAATAGGCTCACACAACAATTATAAACAAGAAGTAGATTCATGGATCATTACTAGAGACAACCTACCCTCAAGAATAGACTCACTAAGTTGGCAATTTCATGCATATCGTTTAAGCAAAGAAATCATATAAATTACCCAACCTTCATCAACCATGTGCCCTTACAACAAGAGAGTTACCCACAATCACTCACAATCATGCAATTTCTAACAAAATGGGTACAAGAATCAAGTTGCGCTCACTCTCACAAAGAATTCTCAAATTACAACTGATGACCATATGATTGCCCTTAGTGTAATACTCCACTAATATCAGAATGCTAAGATTCGGATCAAATAGGTCTTTTACGGATTGTAATGCAGGTTAAAGGATGGGTAGGAACTATTTTGGCCAGAAATAGTGACTATCTTCCCTAAGGTCTTTAATCCACTACATTATGCAATTAAGACCAATCTCTAACAACCAATTTCCAATTCTTCTATCTTCACAGATTTGCTTTTCACCCCAACTCGTTAAGCTTAATTAATAACACTATGGTGGGAGTGTGCAACTCTTTCAAATATTTTTTTTTGCACCCTTTTCATGTTACGCACCCCTATAATAGCCACCCTCAACTTAAGCGATTTGCTTTAGTTGAGGTGCACAATGTCCAAGAAGGACCAGGGCTAAAACAGGTTCATAGCGATTTGATTTAGTTGAGGTGCACAATGTCCAAAAAGGACCAGGGACAAAACCGGTTCATTGTAACATGTCAGGGATAAAATTTGAAACTTTTTCAGCAATTTTCGCTACTCCCAACCACATCAATTTCACACACCAATAACTAGATTTTAGGGCATCAATTTCACCTTTTTCCTCTAATTGTCAAACTCCTTACTCAAATTGATTTTACATTAAAGCGCTTAGGAGCTTTTGGATCAAATTACAGTCTATTAAAGAACGGAATAGGCTACATATGAGGCTAAAAAAGGAACAAGCTAAAGGCTCAACGGGGCTAGCTAAGATAATGTACAAATGTAGGTCAAAAGAAGGTATGAACAATGGCTATCAAGGAAATGCCTAAATCATCTCCTAAACTCGCAATCTTTATTTTGCTTTGCACACACACCAGGCAAGTTCTAGCATCAGTTGCAATAAGGAATATACAACATTCTTACACACTCATGGCACATAGTCAACTTAATTAGGAGCATTATAGATTCTCGACCCAACAATTACATGAATTCAAATAAAACCAACAATCACAACAAGAGTCACAACTAGAGCCCAGGTGTTTCAAACATAATGATCCATCACATACTTATGTTATAATGTCATATGATCCACAAGAACAGTTACATGCAATTAAATGACTAATTTTCTCTTAAGACGGTCGTCATCCATCCATCATCGAGAAAAGCACCAAATTATGACTAAATAACAAACAAAATAACTAATCCTATCTAGAAGAATGCTAAGGAGAAGGTACTATTTTCTTACAAAATAAGTAGTAAAGTATCCAGCCACCCCATACTTAAGCTCAGCACTGTCCCCGGTGCAAATAACAAGATAAAGAACCTGGCTAGTAGTACTCCTCATCCACATTCGGAGTCATGCCACCTGCATGGAGATCATCATTGGAGCCATTTTTCCTGTATTCATCATATCATCCATGTCATCCACACATAGTGAAACTAACTATAATTAAGATGGAGATGGTGAAGTCACCACCCCACACTTAATTTGTTAGTATAAACCAATTAAGTGTTTTTATCGGGTACTCAAACTTCACTGACATACACTTTGACATGGTGCATCAACATTAGTTACAATACAATTCATTCACTTCAATTCTCCCAATTCTATTTCAATGAAGCACTTTTTGAACGGAATCATGCTCTACACTTTCAGCCATACAAAATATACAAAACACCTTCACTTTCACAACATCGCCATGGCAAGAATTTAATTCGTAATCCTTAAGAAATCAATTAACAATAACATAGCGTCACAATAACTAAGGATTAAGAAAGTAAAACTTACCTTGAAGATGGAAGATCAATGAAGGACAAAGAGAATGGTGAGAGCTCAGTATTGTACGGCTTAAGGGTGAAATTAGGATGAATTTGGGAATTTAAGGTGTGAAGTCTATTGAAAGAATGAAATCTGGGTCAGGTTGATCCAATAAAAAACGGGTACTTATATTTAAAAATTTGCACAGCATATGCGATTGGAAATGTGGCGCATACCCTATCGCCTATATTTTCATATACGGCGCATAGGGTATCGCCTAGTTGAGGCAGTGGGCATAGGCGATTGGAAATGCAGCGCATACCCTATCGCCTATATTTTTATGTGCGGTGCATAGGGTATCGCCTAGTTGAGGCAGTGGGCATAAGCGATTGGAAATACGGCGCATACCCTATCGCCTATATTTACATGAGCGGCGCATAGGGTATCGCCTAGTTCAGGCAGTGAGCATAGGCAATTTACAATGCGGCGTATATCTAATCGCACACCTTAATATGTGTGGCGCACTCTTGGTCGGAATTGGCCCGATCTCTAAACCCACCACTGACCTCATTGAAAGTCACAAAATAAAGTCGCACCGCGAAACTTTTTGGGTCGAATTAACATAATTCGAGGCACGACTCTAACACAAATCATACTTAAGCCTTACATATTTGACCACTCCAACTTACCTGTAATGTTCCCATCACTCCTAAACTTACCACCGTTGACGTGGCTCAATTTCAATCCAAATTTGGTACTAATCATCTCCTTAGTACTTCATGCACCTACACTTAATCAAAAACAACAAAAAATAATTAGAAGGATGGGTTGCCTCCCACCAAGCGCCTAATTTAGTGTCGCGGCACGACCCAATCAACTTTTTTCTCCATCTTGAGGATATAAATTTCACCCCCAACATCGCATCCATCTTTTTGCCTCGCTCATACGGGGGTGGTGCAGAAATTAAGAAATCGAGTAATGGATGATGCATGGTAAACAACTCGTTCTTAAAGTGAGGTGTGTTTTTATGTTGCTTATCAAGTGTAAAATAAAGAATATAGGATTCTTGGTCCTCATCTTCACACTCTTCCACTATTTTAGATGATTCCACAGACAAGATATCATCTAAACATAATGTGGAAAAATACTTTGAGTGAGGCCCAACTAATTCTACTTCAAAATTTACACTATCTACTGCACACTCACTTTTACTCGCCTTCTCGACATCTTCTCTTGGAATTGGACTAGAGTCTTTATTAGAGATATTCTTGGTTTCTTCTTTTGCCTCTAGCACCAAGTCCTCAATCTTGGCATCATCTTTAATAGTTGGTTCGGTTGGTTGGGAAGTCACTAAGGGTTGCTCAACATCAATAGAGGGTTCTAGCTCCTCATCTTCACACTCTTCCATTATGTTAAATGATTCCACAGACAAGATATCATCTAAGTATATTGTAGAAGAGTTCTTTGAATGATTGACCTCTATATCCATCTCCTCATGAATGATTGGCCTCATGACTTGACGCATATCACATACGATATCGTATGTTTCTTCTTGGAGATTCAACATTCGTTGAAATATAGCTTCAACGCCACTCTTTTCGGTGCTTCGTTCTTCCTTTTCTTGACCATAAGACTTGTTAAACTCAAAAGAAGAACTAGAATTTGGGTTAGCGCAACGGGGGAAGGGTGCATTAGGGCAATCACTCCAATGTCCATCTTGACCACCACATAAAGAACAATCATACTCCCGGTAGGATGGAGATGGTGCACACATCTCTCTCCGGGGAGCATATCTATAATCTTGCCAAAAGTGAGGTCCATCACAATATGGACATAGATCATCAAGATAAGATTTCCAACCACCAAGCTCATGTTCATTCCACGATGCCATAGTAATAAGTAAACTAAAATAAAAATCTACCTAACACAAGAAATAAAAGAAAACTAAAAAAAAATATTTATAAGTTTGAATTCAAGCAAGTAGGCTACAATTCCAAACCAACTCTCTTAAACGTAAAATTAAGAAACTTGACTAGCAATCAATTAACACACATAAACTGAATCAACAACCGTATTCCCCAGCAACGGCGCCATTTTTTGATAACGCTCAAATTACACCTCTCGTACGAGAGAGTAAACGGTCGTTGTCAAATATATAACCCAACTAGGTTGGGGTCAAATCCCGCATGGAATATGGTGTTAATTAAGTTGTGTGCAGATTAGTTGACTTTTAATCGTTTGTTTTCGTAAAATAAATAGGGGGTTTGATTCAGTTCACAAATTAATGGTTTCAGTTTAACAAGATGAAATACGTGTAGTAGTATTCAAATTCAGAGAAATAGTAAGCTAGGGTTATGTCCACCTTGTAGTTTTCAATACTTTCTAACTATGGGCTTTATGAATTCATACATGCATCGTGCTTACAGAGAAACGTATTGTATTTAATAACATAATCCTAGTGTTTCTCAACCATCAAGGACTAATTCACTTTAGTTCTCTCGAATCAAAAGCGTTTACCAAAAATAATACGAAATCTCCAAGTAGTTAATCCTGTTAAGGCATTAGCTTATGAAATAGGGGTTGGTAATCCTATTTTCTTGTCACTACTCTCTTTTCCAAACATCAACCTTTCTTTCGAACAAGTTACGTTTTAAGGCATATCCTCTATGTTTGCAACCACGAGAATTCAAGATAAGCGAAGGGAGTATGATGTAAACAATTTAATGCATAATGAATTCAAAATCTAAAGTAATAGATTGTATGCTACAAGGTTTTCATAACCCTAACTAATAAACTTAGCTACTCATGAATAAAACGAAATCATCATAAATATATTCATCGTACCAAAAACTAGAAGACGATCTTGGTGTGCGAATAGTGAAAGTAAGAGAGAAGAAACGTTTCTCTCTCTCCTCAAGCTAAGCCACCACTCTCCCTCTTTTAAAAACTAATACAGAATAATGAATAATGAATAAAAATTCAGCAATTAAGTCTTTTAATAATCTCTTCTCTCATAATTTCCTTCTAAGTCCCTGAACTAATTATAAATGATAAATTAGTCTTGGACATAGTTTCTAGGTGCCACATTTGGTCCAGATTGCTACTCTCTCTTGTGTCATATGTCATCCGCATTCCATAGTCCCATTATGTCTTCATCTATCTCATTAATACCTGAAATCATGCTAATCACATCGGTTAGCTCAATTACATAGAAGTAGAGTAAAAACATAAGAAACTAGGCACTTTGTTCTCTAAACTTAGCTAAAATATGGATAAATTATGGTGCTTAGGCGTATAAATACACCCAAGATCACTGCCAAAGTGAAAATTCAGGCAATAATAGATTTTGAGTCATTTGGATCAGAATTCCAGGTAGCATTACTGTAGCCTTCAAGAACTGCTAGAAAGGTAGAATAATGTAGGACAATATTAATTGTACCCTTCAGATACCTTAAAACACGAATTAAGGCATTCCAATGCTCAACTCCAGGGCTACCAGTAAACTTGCTCAAAGTTCCTACTGCATAACCAGTATTTGGCCTGGTACAATGCATGGAATACATAAGACTCACAACAATTTGAGAATATGACAATTGGTCAAGAATATCACCAGAGTTTCGCACTACTTTGATGCTAGGATCAAATGGTGTAGGAGCAGGCTTGTCGTCAAAATGACCAAACCTCTTTAGAACCTCCTCAATATAACTTGATTGAGTAAGAGTCAAACCATTTGCTGATCTTTCAATTTTGATGCCTAAAATTACATCAGCTTCTCCAAGATCTTTCATTTCAAACTGAGAAGCAAGAAAATATTTTATTTATTTGACTCTTTCGATATCAGTTCCAAAGATCAACATGTCATCTACATAAAGACATATTATAACACCAAAATTTTCTTGAAATTTACTAAATATGTAGATATCTTCACCATTGATTAAGTAGCCATTAGAAATCATAACTTTTCTAAATTTATCGTGCCATTGTTTTGGAGATTTTTTTAATCCATAAAGAGATTTAAGAACCTTACAAACTTTACGTTCTTGACCAGGATTAACAAATTCTTCTGGTTGTTTCATGTAGACTTCTTCGTCTAGATCTCCGTTCAGGAATGCAGTCTTTACATCCATCTGATGAATCACAAGACCATGAATTGCTGCTAAAGCAATCAGGAGACAAATAGAGGTCATCCGAACTATAGGTGCAAAAGTATCAAAATAATCAATATCTTTCAATTGAGTAAAACCTTTAGCTACCAAACGGGCTTTGTACTTATCTAAAGTACCATCGAATTTTATTTTCTTCCTAAAAATCCATCGGCAACCAATTGGTTTACATCCAGGAGGAAGATCTGATAATATCCATGTATTATTAGACAATATAGAATGCATTTCATCATCAATGTCTTCATGCCAAAAAGGAGCATCATGTGAAAACATAGCTTCAGCATAACTTTCAGGATCCTTTTCAACCAAATAAGCTTGAAAATCAGGTCCAAAGTCTTTTGATTTGGCTGATCTTGAACTACGTCTTGGTTGACTTTCTTCCAATAGCTATACTATTTTCCTTTTAAGATGAGAAATAGAAGAACTTGAATCTTGTTCAAAATAATCTTTTTTCTTAGGAAATATATGCCAAAAAAAGTTAGCATGTAAAGATTCAATAATTGTGTGAGGACTTGGAGTCTCAAGATTTAAAAATCTATAAGCCTTACTGGTTTGTGAAGAACCAATAAACACACAATCTACTCCTCTATAGCCAATCTTGGTTAAATGTTGATCTGGTAATCGAACATGAGCCAAGCAACCCTATACTTTAAAATAATTTATATTTGGTTTTCGATTATTCCAAAGTTCATATGGAGATGCATCATGATTCCTGAAAATAATTCTATTCAAAAGATGACATACTGAAAGTAAGGCTTCAGTCCAAAAAATTCCAGGCATACCAGATCCATAAAGCATTGAATTAACCATTTCTATGAAAGTCCTATTTTTTTTTCTGCTACACCATTTTGTTGTGGTGTATAGGATATGGTTAATTATTTTTTAATGCCTTCTTTCTTAGAAAAATTAATAAAATCTGACTTAAGTACTCTCCACCTCTATCAGACCTAATTGATTTAATTTTCACACTCAATTTATTTTCAACTTCTGCTTTATATGTTTTGAAAGTCTCAAATGTTTTATCTTTTATTTTCAATGGAAAGACATAAGTATATCTTGAGTAGTCATCAATAAAAATGATAAAATACCTCTTTCCATGACATGACAAAAAATCCATCTCACAAATATTAGTGTGGATTAATTGCAAAAGTGTGAAAGTCCTTTCAACTGTCTTAAAGGGCGTCTTTGTAATCTTGCATTTACTACAAGTAAGACATTTAGTAGTATGATTCTTTCCACAATCTTTGATTAATCTATTATTCACCATAAGTTGAATGGATCTAAAATTCACATGTCCAAGACGTTCATGCCATAAGTCCAGAGACTCCACAAGATAAGCAGAAATATTTTTATTTTCAATATTGAGTTTAAACATTCCATTTGCAACATAACCTTTTCCAACAAACATGTCATTTTTAGATAAAATAAACTTATCTGCCTCAAAAACCATTTTAAAACCATGCTTCAAAAGAAGCGTACCTGACACCAAGTTCTTTCGAATATCAGGAACATGCAATACGTCTATCAATGTAACTATCTTTCCGAAAGTAAATTTCAGTTCAATAGTTCCTTTTCCCACAACTTTAGTAGAGGAGGAGTTTCACATATATACAATTTTACCACCCCCACTAATTCATAAGTCTTGAAAGGTTTCGGTTACCTGATATGTGACGAGTTGCGCCGGTATCTATCCACCATTCCACTTGATCTTCCGCTACAAATGCTTCTGTGACCATTGCCACAAGATCATCTTATTTATTTTTATTTGCTTTTTCTTTCTTCTTTTCGGCTTTGAGAATTCTACAATCACGCGCATAGTGACCAACTTTGTGACAATGATAGCATTCACCAGATTTAAAATTGGCACCATTACGCTTGAAATTTGTAGTCTTCTTTGCCTTTGAAAAAATTTTATTTTCAGATTCCTTCTTGTTTGATTTTTCTTCAACCATATGAGCTTTCATGACAGGTTCCTTCAAACTATTATTATCGCGCCATCGTGTCTCTTGTTCAATTTGCAAGTGTTGCAACAATTGTTCAAGAGTCAAATCTTCCTTTTTGTGTAAGAGTTTGCTTCGGTACTCTTTCCAAGATGGAGGAAGTTTTGATATAATTGCACCAACATGAAAGTTTTCATCAAGAACAATTCCAGATATAGCAATTTTACTAGTTATAAGTTGGAATTCTTGAACTTGTTCAGTGATTGACTTGTCATCAACCATTTTAAACATCATATAATTTGAAATGAGAAATTTCTTAGAACTCGCCTCTTCTGCTAAATAAATAGCTTGAAGAGCGTTCCATATCTCTTTAGCATATTTGCATTTAACATAATATTGATCATAATATTTATTGGACATTCCTCCAAGAATATAATTCTTGCACAAATAATCATCATATTGCCACTTGGTAATTTGTACTTTAATCAAAGTAGCCTCGTCAGATGCTACCTCAGAACTAGGAGCATTAGGACAAAGTTCTTCAAGAACATATGCCAACTTTAATCTTCTTAAAAAGAATTTCATCTTTCCACACCATCTAGGAAAGTCTTTGCCATCAAATATTTCAAAATTAGGATTAGGCAAAGATGGAATACTATTTGGTATTGATGTAGAAGCCATTGAGACAACTATCTTCAAATTGTTAGAACAATGATGATAATTGTACAAGAAATTCAAAATAAACTTGCTTGGCTTAGAGGCACGATAATACGCTTCTTGAAGATAGTTGAAGTCTCTCCCACGAGCAAATGGAAGAATTAGTAACAACTCTATCTTCGGGATTCAACTAAGCCACAAAACAAGTAGCATTCAAGAATGTTGCTCTTCTATTCTTGAATTGGTGATTTCACCTTTTGATCTATGTCTCTCAAATGTTTTTCAAGGGGAAAGTAATTTTTTTGAGTGCTTATCTTTTCAAACAAAAGAAACACTATTTATAGGGTAAAATTTTCATGCAAGAGAAAAATATTAATTAATTTATAGTAAATATATTCATGAATACTTTAAAACAAAAAGTAACTTTCTTTCAAGAACCTAAAACGTATAATTTAAAGAAGAATGAATTTGAAGAATGAATTTGTCAAATTCATGTTCTTTGTAACTCCATACTTTTAACTAATGCATTTGTTTAAAAAATTAATTGAAACATAACTCAAAATTTTTAACTGATGTATTTGTTTCAAAATTTATTGAAACACAACCTTTAACAATAGCATAAAATGTTCAGAATATTTGTCTTATGGGCAAGAGTTAAAACGATTATCTTATGGGAAAGATATCTAAATTCTAAGTTTTGCTTAGTAGACAAACCCCTCTAGTTAATTATGTAGGTCTAATATCATGAAATATCATGAATATCTGACTTATGGGCAAAAAATTAAAGCTGCAAAATTTACTAAGCAGGGTAAAAAAATCAAGACCTTCTCTTACAAAGTTCCATTTTTGTAAGACTTTTTTTTTACGGGAAACAAAATAACAACACCAAGTCCAATTTAGGGCCATTTCTCAACTTAATATATGCCCAAATGGTGGCCTGACCTTTTAAGTAGAAATTTAATCAGGTAGCTACTTTTAGGATCATTATTTAATTTTTACTGTATCCAGTATTTGCAAATTATTTACTTTGTCCATCTCAACTTATATGGCATCTTGATTTGACATAAGAATTAAGAAAGGAAGGCCTTTGATACATGTGATCTAAAACAAAACCCATACATTTATGTGGCTATAAACCATTTTCATTTGAGGTAAAAAGGAAAATGTAAGGTTAAATTATTTCTAATTATAGGATTAACAAATATGTTGATATCTTCTACATATCTTTACTTTAAGATCATAGGATTCAAAAGTCTTTTTTTTTTTACTTTGTTAAACTTCGTGTTAAGTGAAAATCAAAATCAAACAAACAAATCAAAACGGAAGGAATACTTGATAAAATTTTCAAGAAATTTTTTTTAAAAAAAACAGTCTTTAAAGTACATAGTACTGAACAATCTTATTCTCAAACCAGAAAAGAAGATACCCTGAAAGGTCACTTTTCACAAGAAACAGTCAAAAAACTATGAACACAAGGGATATTGTTTCATCAACTGCACCTAGACCCCATTACTGTTACTTTTCAAAATGAACGTTTCAACAACTTGATGTGCTTACAACAACAACATACTCTGTATTTCCACATAGTGGTGGGGTCTAGGGAGGGTAAATGTACGCAGTCCATACCACCACCTCCGAAGAAATAAAGAGATTGTTTCCGATAGACCCCCGGCACAGGAAACAACTTGATGTCTTTGAGACAAAGAAAACTAAATCTTTTTTTTTTTTTTTGATAAACACAAAGACAACAAAATCTTAAACCTCTATAAGGAATGAATGAGTCTTTCATTAGGATGATGCTCCTTTCATCCAACTGGAAGTTGTTCTTGCTGCAGCTAGATAGAATGTCGTGCCGAAAGTTGAACAAGGTGACTTCATTTTGGTATGATTTTCAGGAGCTCGATATCGAACAGGAGTGTCTTATCAATCAATCCTTGGTTCCTCAACACAAAACTCAAAGCTCTTTGTCCCTGTAAAAATGTATGAAAGGAACTTTTGAAGAGAAGAAAGGACATGTGCGTGATAGAACGCTGTTTTACAAGGAATTGAGATTACCGAAAATGTTGTTGGTCTTGGACCTTTCTTGTTATAGTCATAGTCAGGGTATCCCAGTTCCGGAGGAACTATGATTCTGCACTATCGCAAGGAGAAAATAAAACAATAGAATACACGATACGATAGCTTCCTTGTTGCAAAAATAGTAATACAGAAGCCATGTAGTAGAAGTGACAAGGAGAAGCAACATTGTTGTCGCGTCTCAACTAGGTTCATGTGTCCTAGGGAGTCTATGAAGCCATGTCTAGTAGAGTTGCATTTATGAGTGTGTAGCACGCCAAATTTATAACTAGGAGGCTATACATAAATTTAAGAAATGTTACCCTTCTTTTGTTGCATTGGAAACTAGATTCAAAGACCTCTAATTCGATAGGTAGCTCAACACTTTAACTCCATATATCCTGGGAGATGCACTAATTTAAAGTACCTAGGAAACTCACATAGATAGGAAAAGATTAGCTAATCCGGAATGTTCCTAAATTAGGAATACCATTTTAGTTGACTAGATCAAATGTAGCATACAAAGAGAGACCACATTGCCGATATAAAAGTGATCAACATCACCTGTGAACACTCGACTACCATCGTTTGAGGCACTGCTTCTCATCAGGTAACTGTATTCAAGTCGAGCCCATATTTACGAGAATATAGAATCATTCAAGATGAGCTATCAGTTAGATTATCTATGTCTAATCCCACCAGTGATACTCTAGTTTTATGGGGCTAGAGGTAGATTCTTAACACTCTTGGTGGCAGAAGAAAGCCACAATTTAGCAAAACTTAATGTTACAAGAATCCTAGTTTTTAATAATCTTCTTAAGGATACAACGATGTTAAACTTAGGCCATAAGGTATATGGAGCTGTTATAAGTCAAACAGAGCTATATCACCTTCTGATACCACCAAGTGCCATGCCAGTAATAGCTTCCTCGAAGGCCGGTATGACCTGAACATATGATAAACAGCAATGCTGTTGGAAACCTTCCTCACAGCCTCAAAAAATGCCAAGAAAAAAGACAAGCGTAACAGACAAGTTTGGTGGAACCAGTATACTAATTTGTTTGTCTCATTTATGACGTCGCCATATGCATGACTAATGAAATAACATTTACTGAAACATAATGCAATTCCAAAACATGGTTTTAAAACCAGATGAAATTTACGCATATAGGACCACTATCAAAATCACCATTGTCTGGAAAGCATCAGATGTTTATCGAAAAAACTCACCTCTTGAGATCCCACTCTAAATTTGAAAAAGTCCTTATCATCCCCCTGAAGCATAATGAAAAATTGTCACCTAAAACTGTGCAAGAATCACTAATTTAACCATATATTCAAGCTGGATTATTACCTCAAAAGAACCACCTTTTGTCTTGTTGCGAGCTTCAAATATGCGACCATAATAACCTATTGTGTAACCATCCCAGTCAACCTAAATTCAGTTGTTAAAGATACATATTCAGATCAACGTAAGCTTAAAACTGCAGCTGCCTCAATTGCTTCCTTGAAGGTAAGTTGCTAAGTCCAATGAAAAACAGTATAAAGTGAACGCCAAATGTTTAAACAACATAAGAAACTTCTTTTGTCCAGCTTTAAAGATTCCACCAAGCCAATTGATTAATAAACCTAATTGATTTCTGCAACTATTCTCACTTAAAACATGATATTAAAACGAAAAAATTGTAAAACAAGGGCAGCCCGGTGCACTAAAGCTCCCGCTATACGCAGGATCCGAAGAAGGGCCCCACCACAAGGGTGTATTGTATGCAGTCTTACCTTGCATTTCTGCCAGTGTCTGTTTACAAGGCTTGAACCGGTGACCTCCTGGTCACATGGCAGCAACTTTACCAGTTACTCCAAGGTTCCCTTCGTTGAAACGAAAAAATTGTGCAAGAGAAAAATTGAGTGGGAATCACGGGCTTACCACCACTGTCTCTCCGATCTTTGGAGTGGGGCCACTTCCGACTCTCAAATCCTGCATGTTTGCCAGACTCGGTCAAAATCCAAAGCAACCTATACATGAAAAAACGTGATACAGTTCTTATGCATGCTATCATATTAGTGACCTTATACTGGAGACCTGATTGAGTTTCAGTATAGTCAGGAACTTTCATCTTGGTCTTCCCATAGTCCTTTCCTCTCAATGCAGGCACTGTGATCAGAAAGAAACCAAAAGAGTTTATAGTCCTTTCCTCTCAACGTAGACACTATATATTCAGAGAGATATCACAGAATTAGTTCTTGACGCTGTCCCCCTAAATTTAGAGCAAAAGTATCCCAGCTCTTCCTTAAGGACGACCACAGAAGGTCAAGCTACTTCCCAATTAATCACAAACTAAGCACTTTGATCGATGTAACAGCAACATCAACCTTAAAAGGACTAGCATTCTCGGTCTACCGTACAAAACTATATCAAGTTGGTAATCGCCAATATACTAGACAATGAAGTTGTGAGGTGAAGAGAAAAAAAAAAAAGAACATCCTTAGAGCATCTTAAAGCAAGAGTTATTGTGAATGTCTAAGTTGCTCGAACTCTCCAAAAATGTTACCGCACCAGAGTCATATCCTTCAAAAATGCACTAGTTTTGAAGGATCCAGCACAAACCCAATAACATTTTTGAAGAGTCCAAGCAACATAGGTGAATATCTGCAAAGCCGAGTTTCCACCTCTCCCATAGCTACATGTACAATTGGCAAACGAAAAAGAAAAAGAGATGTTTCTCAACAGCTTATGTTCAACTCCAAATCTCATCAACACTTAATAACATCATGTCGAGGCGGGTTCGAGATTTAAACTTGATGTGCGGCAGTGGACTCAATATACTTTTCAAATTCTGAGTTCCGAATTAAATATTTGTTGAAATCTTATTTACATATGCTATACTGTTTTTCAAAAAATACTGGTTCAGTTGGACCGATTGAAACAGGATCCATCCACCACTGAGTTGCCTTGTTGCACAGCAAAAAGAAAGACAAATTATTTAGTATTGTAACAAAATTAACTAAACAAAGGGGAATGCAGCCCGAGTCAACGGGTTCATCAAAACCAATGTTTTCGACACAAAACTTAGATATATACTCCTATGTAAAAAATCACTAAAATTTCAATAAACTTTAAATCTGAAACCATAATTTCAAAAGTACAATTAGTTTAGAGTGCTAAGAACCTGGTTAAACACATCAAGTTATAATTCCCCCTCCGCTAATGATAAAACGGGGAAGAATAAAATTGAAATGTAGATAGGGATAGATATTACTGTCAGCAAATTCAGCTGCTGCCATTCCAGCATTACTAATGGATGCTGCTAAAAATCCCACAGACGACAGCAACACTTGTCTCCGATCGAATACAACTCCACAATCCAAGCTTTCAATACCATCTAGGTCAGTGAAAAAGAATCGACTTAAAATTTCACAATAAAATGAAGAGTTAATGATCAAAAACACACATGAACTATCACTTCTTCGCGAGTTTCACACCCCAACTATCAACTATCAGTGGCTTCTTTTTCCTATCTGAACTATCTGCATATATGTATTAAAATGCACCTCAAAGCTCACTAGTCTAACTATCAGTCGTTCCCTTTTCCTACCTGAACTATCATCATTTACTCAATTAAGTGTGCGTTAATTCAATCTATATATTAAAACACGCCTGAAACCTAAGGTCAAGTGGCCAACTATCAACAATGGCGGAGCTAGAAATTTTAGTAGGACCAGATTGCAGCCGCCGTGCACGAGTTGCCTTTTGGCCTTTACTGAACACCTACCACCACCAAGCTACATCCTCAGATGTGTTAAGGTTGTTCAAACCTTCATATTTAACCAAACAGAATAACATTTTACCTATATACGCGGTACAATTTTCCAGAGGAGGTTGTTCACCTGACCGCCCTTGGTACAAGGTGGCTCCGGCCCTGACTATCAACTGTTCTCTTTTCCTACCTACACCATCACTATCTACTCAAGTAGATGTATTTTTAATACAACCTATTTACTATAACACACCTCAAAGCTGACTAGACCAAATATTAGTTGTTCCCTTTTCCTATCTGAACTATATCGTTAATCAACTAGGTATTGTTTAATACAATTTATATATTAAAACACACCTCAAAACTGACTAGATCAACTATCAGTTCCTATCTAAACTATATCATCTGATGGTGATGGTTCAAGTAGGAAAAAAGAACAGTTGACAGTGCCAGTTTGAAACTCGCGAAAAAGTGATATTTCAGTGTGTTTTTGTCCATTATCTCCAAAATAAGAGTAAAACATCTAGTACCCCAAATTTGCTACGACACACTCCTGAACTAAATTTGAGCATATTTTTATCAACCCTTTTAGCTGACATGGCACCTTTGCCGTGAGCCTTATTTTTATGTAATAAAGTTGTCACGACAGCACAGAAGGGTGACAAAAATACGCTAAAATTGACTTCAAATGGGTAATAGGATCCTATTAAGTTGGAGTAGCAACTTCGACCAAAATTCGAGGATACTGGATGCTTATCTCCCAAAATAACACAAAAAGACAAACAGAAAAACTGAAAAAGTATTACAAACCAGAGGAAGTGGATAAGTCTATACTTGAATCTCTACATACAATTTGCCGTTGCACCAACTAATAAAAAAAAAACAGAAATTAGTAGAAATACAATTTTAAGACACGATAATAAATTAAAAATTTCGCGAAAATTGAAAAGTAAACAAATTACAACAAATAGTAAGAAATGTTACCGTTGATGAAGAAGAAGGTGAACAAGTCTTTGTAAAGTTTGATGAATTTGGTAGCCTTGAAAATGATCCTAATGATGAAAAATATGTTGTTGCCATTTTAGTAAAAAATGAGGTTTAACTAATTAACTAACTGTTTGAAGATAATTTGGATGTGGCAGTTAAGGAGAGAGAAGGTTCAAAAAGGAAATAACATCCTCAGATTTTCTTATTATTAGTGTTAGTCCCTCCCTCTCGTTTTCGTTTTAGTTGATCCTTTGTTCGATACACGTTGTAAGGAATAATTTGATGTGAAAAAAAAAATATAATAATTATAGAATAAAATAAAATATAAAATTATTTTATCTGTGTTTAATTGAAGGTATTACTCTCATCAGTCTTTTTTTATTTGTTTTATTTGAAGTGCACTTATATTTCTGATTAGTTGATGCTTTAATCTTTCAAGAATTAAGAATGATACGAATAAAATCTTTCTATTATGTTCTTCTTCAATAAATATAATTATTATTGATTTGAAAAGAGGTAGTATAAAATTTAATTGGGGTATATTGATAATTTTATTTTTAATCGGAAACAGTCTCTCTACCTCCCTAGAGGTAGTGGTATGGACTGCGTACATTCTACTCTCCTCAGACCCCACTATGTGAGAATATACCGAGTTTGTTATTGTTATTGTTGTTGATAATAATTACAACTAATAACAATAGTTTCTCAAAATTACAATTATTAGCAAAAGTAGCAATATTTAACCTTTTTAATTAATGGCGCGTGAGTTGCACTCTATTATTTTTCACTTTACCCTTTTCACGGCTCTTTACCTTCTTTTTACCTATTTTCACGCCACAACAAAGATTTCAATTCCCTCTAATATCTCCTTCGGCTATTTTTTTTTTTTTTCAAAATCCGCGATTTTCTCCTTAAATCATGATAAACCTTGTTCCCATCTATTAAGGTAAGTGATTTACTGTTAATGCATGTTTCAATTTTCTTTTAACTTCTTTTTCTTGTTCATTATATTTTTCCATATATTTCTGTGTGTTTAATTTGGGGATTTTTTTGGGGTTTAATTTGCATATTTTGATTTTTTTTTGGTTTACCGATATAATGGCAAAACATGCAAATTGTTCTATGAGTTTTGATGAAATACCATCTTTTAGCCTAGGTTTAACTCAAGACGAAAACAATAACTTGATTTCTTGTAATACCCAGGCAAAGGGAAGTTTTAACTTAAAAGAGTTGAGATCGAAGAAGCGAAACGATCCCCAAAAGTCCGTTGAAACAATGAAACGGAAAGCAGTGACGGATTCTTTGTCCCCCAAATCGAGAAAAAATCAAAAAACAGTGAAAAATAGAAAGCCAGATGGAAAAACTCTTTGACAAAAAATTCAAGCCCGGTTTCATCTGATTATGAATTGTCATCTGAGGAAGAGAAAGATGAGGAGGTATTGTTTCATTTGCAAAATTGTAGTTTATGTACAATATGTTAGTATATGTATTTAATATGTATAATTGATAAGTTTTGTGCTTATTTTAGCTTTGTCTAAAGTTTTGTTACTTAAAGTTTTAGAGTTGTATTTATTTTGTATTAGATATTTAAGATATGTATATTTGTATTTAAGTTTTGTGTAACATATTATATTTGATAATGTTAAGATCTGTATTTGTATACATTTTCATTAGATAATATGTATTTCTGTATTTAAGTTTTGTGTAACAAGTTGTATTTGATAATTTGTAAGATTTGTATTTGTATATGATTTATATAAATACATATGTGGCCTTTTTAGACATATAATTGTAGTTTTGTGTTTTATAGGTTTTGCGCGATAAAATATACATGGCAATAGTATTGCCTAAATTTGCACCTCATATTGGTTGTCATACGATCAATGACATTGAAGACCGTATTAAGGAAATGCTAACGAAGAATCAGTTTAAGAAGTTTTGTACTGATAGTATTTTTGGCGTTTTCATGGAGAAAAAAAATTGTGTTGTGCAAGCGCAATTAGGGAGATGCGTTATGTCACTGGAGACTACGAAAAATTCTACAAGTGATATAGTCATTCGTGCAAAGGGCACAACACTACATTTTAGTCTTAGAGAATTTGCTGTAGTAACTGGTTTGAATTGTCATTCAAACAGGGGTGATTTTGGGTTTGATGAAGACCTTCCAAACAAAATGATTGATCAGTATTTTGGGGGTTCCATGTTTATTCAGAAAAAGAAATTATTTGTCGTTGTTTCTGGTAAAATTTGGGGGAAGAAGAATGATGAAGATGTGTTCAAGTTTGCTAATTTATATTTTATTCATGGATTTTTGATGTCGTCTGTTGATACTGTCAATATTCCCCGCCTTCATTTTGATCTGGTGGAGAGTGATCGTTACAGGGACTATCCTTGGGGACTTCTTGCATATGAAGAATTAGCTAAGAGTTTGAATAAAAAGTTGAAACCCAAAGGGAAGTTTTACATGCTTCATGGAATGCCACTTGCCATCCAGATTTGGCTGTATGAGTGTTGCTTTGCTGTCCCTCGTACTATCGTTTTCAAGGTGGATTCTCAAATTCCACGTCTTTTAAGTTGGAAGACAAATGATATTCGCCCACGATATGAATCATTGATGGAAAGTTTGTTTAATGATGCAAATGATAAGGTTAGTTTTCTGAAAAACTACTATTTTTTGTGATGTTTTAATTATTTGTAAATACATTTATTGTATTCATATATGTTAATGTACAAAAAATAGTAGGTGAATGATTTGCATTATTGTCAAGGTTAACTGGTTATAATATGTGTTGTAGGTTGTTTTTAAGAACATTGAGCCGACACGAAAGGAGATTTCAACCTTTCAGATACCAAAGGTTTTCCATAGAGGTGGAAGTCATAAAGAAGATTATGTTGATTCTGATGATGATTTTCAGAATCCACCTTCAACGGAAGCTTTCAATCAGCAAAAAAAACATCAGGGCTATTCGTCGTATTCACCTGCCAAGAAAAAGTTGAAGAATCAATCAAAAGGTGCAGATCAGCATACACCAAAAAGGAATACTACAAGTCGTGCTGTGAATATGTCTTCTGTGAAGACACCAACTTCCAAGTTAGTTCAATCAGAAGAAACAGTACCTTTAAACAGGAAAGACATTCCGATTCAGTTGCCTGATTTGTCTTTTTTCAAACGTTCAGACGAAGATAATCTTGTTTCTAAGAAAGTGTTTGAAAAGTTTTGTGATGAGATAATTTACGCATAAGACTTTGACTTTAGTATATTTGTTTCTTTCATATCTAATTGTAATTCTTTGAAATCAGGTTCGAAAGAAGTTTAATGACATTCAGAATTTAGTATCAACAAGGTGTGATCAAATAATGAATTCAATAAATGAGTTTAAGGTACAAAATTTTTAGTTTTAAAAGAATAATGGTTTTATACATATACAACATATGTAGTTATGTGTGAATAAATACATATTTAATATGTATTTAGGTATGATTAAATACATATTTAGTATGTATTTATTTTGAATAAATACATATTTAGTATGTATTTACGTTTGAATAAATATATATATTTATATATATTTTTCAGATCTATATCTATATTATCACATATACATATAGAGTCATTTCCTACTTGTTGGTTTTTATTTTGTAATGTTACGTATTTATATCTTTTCAACGATAAGAAACAAGAAAGACAAAGATTTTGACAAGGATCAAATAGAGGATGGTCATAAGAATACATCACCACATCAATCAACTCCAACGAATGTGAAAGGTTTTAATAAGAATCCTGAAGGTATATTGGTAAGTAAATTTGTGTTTATTTTTATGTGTTGAATATATTTGATATGTTAAATAAATATAAAACATATTTATTATGTTGTTGAATAAATATATATGCACTCATATATATATAAATGTAGTACCAAACTAATCAAATGATATATTAATTTTGATCGTCATACGTATCTAATATTTTTTGAGTTGAATAAACAGGTTAAAGATTATGAATTTGTCAAGCCACAATTGGATGAATCTGATAACGATTCTTCACTTCATGAATCCACACCAATTTTACATCATGATTTTGATATGAATCCTGAAGTCACGTTGGTAAGTAAAATGTTTTCATTCATATGTATATTATTTTGTAATACTATTGAAATTTCGAGTTACATATATGAAGTATAGATGTGATCATTGTTTATGTTTAGGAACAGATTATTGAAGACATCACGAAAAAATAAAGCATCGATTTTTCTGAGTTGTACAATGACGATAATGATGTTGTTTTGGTAATTTGTTGATTACTACTTTTCTTATGTATATTAATATACTTGAATATTAATATTTTTCAATGTTTTATTATTTATTTTATTAAAGGAAAAAATTGATAGTTGTGTGCATGAAGCAAGAGATGTCTGTGATTCAATGGTATGATGAATCTATATATGTTGTATTTTAATTCATGACAAATATTGATGTTTTTTAATATGTTACAACTTGTTGAACAGAACAAAAAAAATGTTGATGAAAGTGTTGGTGAAGCACAATTTTCAGATTCACAATTCACATTTTCAGATGAGGTGCTTAGAAGTATCAATCTTGATTTCATACAACAAAATTTGGGAGTATGCTTTATTCGGGCATAATTTGTGTTTACTTTCTTATTGTTGTATAAAATTTACAAGATTTGTGTATATTTTAAACAGAACACAGAAGCAGCTGCAGGAATAATTGAAAATACATCAACAGCTGATGTTGAGCAATCAAAATTGAATGAAAAAGTTAATTCAGAAGTGCACATTCATGAAGCAGCTTCTGGAGAAGGGAAGGGTGAACTAGATTTACGTGATTCCTAAGTAACACTTCATGATGAGTTGCTACCCAGCCTTAATGCCTATGTTAATCTGGAAAGGAGCATAATTGTACATCCATCTGCAAATAAAGAAAAAACGCCTATGAATGTTTCAAGAGTCAGGAGACCATCTAAATTCAAGGAGTCACCATTCACTACAAAATTTGGCTCAGCAGAAGGTTTGTACTATAACTTTTTATTTGGTTGCATTTATCAATATTCTTTATTTTTATACATTAATTTTTTTTTCTTTTCATTGAAATTATAAAGGGAGCACAGAAGTGCAGACCAAAAAATTCAACTTGAAGCATCCATTTGCATCTCATCCAATCTATGATATTGAAGACACTAAGGTCACCAATAAGTTCTTGGCGTGGCTTTCAGTGGACCTTCTCAAATATCATGCGAAGAAGTATTTACTTTACAACTTAATTCTATAATTCATTTACATGTTATGTTTATTATTAAGTATTATGCTTTATAAATTAACAGGAGCAACAGAAAGGAACATTATAAGAAAAACAAGTCGAAGATGTCAGTTATGAATTTTGGCATTCTATCAGTTGATGACAAGAATTGGTTCTACATTATGGGTACTCCTGGACAGTCATGGTCAGATGAGGTGAGTTACATCTTTATATTATAATTACGTATGACGATCTATCTATTATATGTATTTTATTGTATACATATGCAGTATCATATGTTCAGAAACATGCATTTGAGTACATAAATAATTAGTGGAAGATATCTAAAGTTTGATTTTGGTTAGTTGATTTTACAAAGCTTTCATTTTTTGATGCAGCAAATTGATGTTTGCCTTTACTATTTGAAAAAGAAATCCAAGTATGAACCCAATAGCTCATATAGCTATAGCACAGTTGACTGCAATTTTATGAACATTGTAAGTAATGTGTTAGTTGTGTATTCAATTGATGATCCAACGCTTGATGCTGGTGGAAAAGAATACCATTTGAATGAGTACATAAGTGGATTTCACATGCATGCTACTGTGTCGTGGCATATGGTTGATCATATATTCATTCCTATCAACGTAAAGTCCAAACATCATTGGGTTCTGGTTGTTCTGTCTTTTAACCAGAGATGCATATACGTATATGATTCTATGTCATCTGCTGGTCATGATTCTGTTGTGCTTGCTGAAGTTTAGAAATTAGCTGAGGTTATACCTTTATGCCTTTTGGCATGCAAATTCTATAAGAAGAAGGGTATTGATATTGACAGTCATCCAAATTACAAGTTAAATGAAAAAAATGATCTATTTGATGTCTACATTGTGGAAGATTTGCCTCAACAACCAAGTGGTAGCTTGTAAGTTTTATATTCATATTAATGGTTATATATATATATTATATATATATACTTATGAATTATACTATATGCAGGGATTGTGGTTTATATATGATTACTTATGCCGAGTGCCTTACATTTGGTGGAGGTGTTCCGAAAGTCGACTTTGATCCAGATCTTCTTCGCACGAGGTACGCTGCAATGTTGTGGCATTATGGTAAAAGGAAAGAAGAAGAGAAATCACAGAGTGATGATGAAGCACCAAGTAGGCCTCGTAGGGAAATTCAGATAACAGAAATTACTGAAGTAACTGATATATGACTTTTATTTTGACATGGTTGTATTTGACAACAATTAACATTTTGTTGACTGCGTCTTTTTTAATATATTTTAAGTTTCATATGTTATTTTTATGATCAATTGCAATATTTTATTATGATGTTTAATTGATGTGATATTTACTTTTTGTGATGTTTACAGTACAATATTTAATTTAGGTTTCTATTATGCGTATGTTGATACGAATACAAAATATATGTATTTTAAATTTTAATTTTTTAAATATGTATTGTGAGGAATGCGCATCCATTTTTTAGTATACCATGTATTGATCAAAATCATATATATATATATATATATATATATATATATATATATATATATATATATATATAAAATAATGCATAATACATAAATACATATATATTCATATTTAATAAAGCATCTGTATTTTAATCGTAATGAAAAATTTATAAATGCTTTCACAACTAACGTATATGCCTATATAATAAAGCATGTGTATTTAATAATAATTTAAATATATTTATATATTTACGTTCAAACTATATAAGTTCACCTTATACAACACATGTATTTTTAACATAAAAAATATATTTATGTATTCACATTATAAAATACATAAATACATATGTGTACAAATATAATAAATTTTTGTATTTTATTAATTTTAAGCATATAAACATATATATACATATATGTTTGCTCAAATTTATATATGTATTTATGCATTAGTTATTAAAACTTATTTTTACATATATACACAAATGTATATATGTATTTAAGAATATATCCATACGTATATATGTATTTATGCATAACATATTTATATATATAACTAAATCATATGTTTTATCATTCTATATGGTCCCTTAAAATATGTTTATAATACATATTTTTAGATGGTCATAGCTACTTCAATGATTCTTCTAAGTAGTTAACAGAATTAACATTTTGTTATGTGTAGATTTAAATAAGCATAAATCAATAATGTTATATGTAATAATTTCTCAATTTATTCTTATTAAATTCAATTAAAGAAATACATAAAGTTTCCAACATATTACGCATAACAACAAAAAATAGCATCAAAATTATTTTTCCAATATATAAGATCCTACATATATTATTCAATGTAGAAAAATATGTAATTTTTTGTTAACTAAAGGCATCAACCAACTTATCATTTGTTGTATTTCCTACACGAACGCCTATTGTGACCTTTACTTCCACATGAACTACAACAATTTTTATTTTTCTTTCCAAACAAATCTCGTCCGGATTTTCCACAATCCTTCTTTCGAGGTCTTCCAGGGGGTCGCTTGTATTTTGGGGGCAGAACTACCTCATCCAGAATTTTCTTTGGAATTAACCAATCATCTTTGTGTGGAAGAGGATAAACCGGAAGATCATATGTTCTCAACACTGTTTTTGGCTTGTATAGATCAGAGCAATATGGTCCCTTTTTAAAATTCTTGCTATCAAGAACTGCACAAGCATGAACACATGGTATCTCATCCAACTGAAATGCATTGCAAGAACATTTTTTTTTCTTAAGACAAACAATAAAATGTTTGTCCTTGTCATGGACTGTATATATATACTCCGATGCAGGTATAATCTGAAATTAGTAAAAGCAAATTAGTTAGTAAAAAGAAATTAATTTACATAGTTATATGACAAACAGTTTTGCAAATATATTAGAAATATATATACAGCATAACCACAAAAATTTATTATTTGTTTATGCATATATAACCAAATACCCAATGAAAAACTATTATTTATATATACAACATAACAAATTAATTTTATCATACCTTCATACGTGTACAATTCGCTTCATTCTGTTGTAGAATTTTTTGAAACTTACCAATAAGATCTGTAAAAGTATACAACGCCCGTTGTCTGTTTTCACAGTTCCATCTACCAAACATCAATCTAACTTCCTTTAAAAAATCATATATTGGTAGTTCTCTTGCTGAAATCAGTGCAAAATTAATTGATTCGGCAATGTTTGATGTCAAAGTCCATCCCCTATGAACGGATGCATATGACCTAGCCCATTTATCGTATCCCGCCAATTCCAAGTAATTCTTCACTCTAACATCAACTACCTCCACCTTCTTCATTAATTTGTGAAATTCGGTCTTTGAATATGATTTTGCCATGGAATAGAAAATGTCTGACAATGCATCATGTGATTTTCTAAAGTTTGTTTTCACATTTCCCCATAAATGCCACATACAATCATAATGTGGTACATCATTATACACCTCAGTTATAGCTTTAATGATGCTTGCATTACGGTCAGAAACTACACACATATTTCTTCTTTCACCATATGCTTCCTTTAGATTTTCAAAGAACCAAGTCCAAGAAGCATCATTTTCAGAATTAAGAACACCATAGGCCAATGAAAATATATGTTCTGCATGTTCAAAAAAAACATACAAGCATACATAATTTTTAACATATCAACTTATTACTACATACAGCTGCAAAGCTACTAAACTTTCAGAGGATATATAAAACTACTGCATACGTATATTTTAAATCCAAATACATATTTGAAGTCAAATACAATTATAATTAAATATCTTACCAGTTCTATCCATGGTACATGCAGCTACGAAAATCCCATTATACAGTCCTCTTAGATGACTTGCATCAACAACAATGATAGGTCTGCAATGCTCGAACCCTTGAATGAATGTAGTTAGTGCAATAAATATATACAAAAACTCATTGTCTTCATTCTTTTTCATTCTAATATGTGAACCGGGATAACATGTGTTTAACACATGCATGTATGCAGGTAGTTTCCCGTATGATGCTGTTGGTTTCCCTCTTAAATCTTCAAGTGTTTTCTCCTTCGTTCGCCAACACATAATATATGTTAAATTCATACCCATGCCTTCGTTCATATCACTTTTGATTTCAGATGGACTGTATTTTCGTTTGTGGCATTTCAACTTTGGTTTGACTATACCACTAATCAACTTACCAGTAGCATGCAATTTAGGATAAATTTTATCTTTTATCGGACAGGTATGTTCTGGTAAAAATTCTCTGACATAAAACATTCCAGATTCTCCGATACCAGATGCACGAAATAAAAAAGCACAATTACTAGATATGCACAACAATGTATAACTGCAAACCAAAATAAATGCATATGCTCAAATACAATTAACCATCTGGAAAAAAAAATTAACTAAATGCATAATACACTTACCAGGTTTTACTTGATCTTACAGATAGTGTTCGAAACTTCTCTCGAATTGAATAGCTCTTCATGACTGATTGTAATACTCTTTTTGAGACATAAACTTGATCAACCTCAATATATTTGTGATGTGGGTCGGAGATAATAACTCTACTTGTATTCATTTCAAATACATCCAAACACTCTTCTGATGGAGTAACCATTAGTGCTCTTTCACTACTTGTATTTCCAACATTAGTCGCACTGACAATCATCTTTAGACTTTCCGAATTACACAATGATGAACTTACCATTGTGCTGAAATTATCCCTCTCAGAAACACTTACATACAAAGGCAAAATACTCAATTCCTTCAACTCTTTTTTCTGCATAATATAGACCTTTAAACCCATGTCATTACGAATACGTATTTTTACTGCACTATTTGTTAATTGATACTCGATTTGAATATATTTGGATGTCAAATCAACATCAACATGAGCAGCAAGTATTGTGTACAGTTGGTCATACGTAGAGTTCAAGCTCAACAATATCGCATCACTGATGTACTCTTCATATTGTTGCTTATAATTCAATTTTCCTGAATGTTTAACAAGAACTGCAATGCTTCCCATCTTCAATCTATACAAAATCACATAATATTAAAAATCAATTTAACTATGTAATTCGTAGTATACACAACAACAAATTCGCTAATACAAAACTCTAAAGAGAATTCAACCAAAATCAATTTTCGAAACCTGCTAATCCAAAAATAAATTCAAATTAACGTTTTAAAATTACTTCTCAACTTTCAAATTTTAGAACAACAACACCATATTTGAAATTGTTAAAAACATGCATTAACAATTTCTTACGAAATCTTATAAAATTGACATAATATATCAATATATTAGAATCACACGAAATTTACGCATATTTGGTACAATTTCTTTAGCAAATTTATCAATATAATTATAATGAAACCAAAAATAGTATAAAGTTTGTTGATCAATACCTGAAATTGCACAATCGGTTTTTAAATGTGCTTCACAATGCTTCGCAGTGCTAGCCGATCTGAATTTTTGGTTTTGATTGTTTTTTTCTGATAATGGAAAATTTGTTTGAATTTGAATTTGAATTAATTGGTGTAAATTAGCGTTGATTTAAAAAAAGAGTTCTAAAAGGTAATGGCATCTGTCAATTAATTATACCATAAATTATGGAATCGTTTTTTACCATTTTAATCTGAAACTAATTTGCTTTATTTTAGGAACATAATATTCTTTTGTATATGTATTTAACTAGCAACAGTTTACTCAAATACAAAATACATATTGCTATTTTTTGTAATTTTAAAACTGTTGCTAGAAAAGTTGTAATTAAGGCTATATAGTTGCTATTTATGAAATTTTTCCATTTTTAATTTTGTATGAATTGGGATTTATTAAGGATTGTATCCTACCAAAATGGACCAAATAAAAAGGAATGGGGAGAGTAGTTAGTTGCGGAATTATTTATCCCATCATTTATAATAAAGTGATGAGATAAGTTATTCATATATATGGTGAAATAACGTATCCCACATTATTCCAAGATAACTCGTTCCCAACCAAACGTCCTCTAAGAATGTTATTAATATACTAACAAAATTCTTCTTGGTTTCATAAATTAAATAAATAAATTGAAATAGTTTATTTTTAGTATAGAGGTCAAGTAAAATAAAATAGAAGAAGTATTATGTACTTCATTTGACCATCATATCCTTTGAAGGTTCTTTTAGTATGCGGCTGGATCAAGATGGAATACCTCAAATTTAAGTTTATATATGATATTTGAATGACGAGATAAATTTATTATTAAGTTCGAAAATAGATTTATACAGTTAGATCATTTTACATTAGGTCTTTTATTTTCTTTTAATCATCGATAGCGAAAGTTTGTTAGTCTTGTTAAAATGAATTCATAACGAGTCGCCCGTTGAGGGGAGAGATAAACCTATTGCTTATTAAAGTGTTCCTCATTTTCATAACTCAAATTTGAGACGTCTTATTGAGGATAGAAGAGTCTCAATCATTTTGTCACGTCCTTTGGTGCTCTCTCGAGGATAAATTTATAACTTCGATCAAATAGTATATAATTAGTCCGCCTTATCCCACCAAACTTGATGTTATTTATCCAAGAATTATAATGTTATCTAGAGATAACTTAGTCCATAGTCCACAAACCAAATGACCCAATCTAAGCAAATATTCATAACCACTAAACTTGTGCTTAACAAAAGTTATCGTTGGATTAACAAAATTTGTGCTTGTCCAATAGATGTAGAAGACAAACTTAAGAGATCCATTATTTTTGAAATATAATTTTTAAAATATGGTGAGAAATTTGTATGTCTGTAAGAACAAGAATGAGATTCACAACAACATACAAGTAGGGCTTAAGGAGAGTAGAGTGTACGCATACAAGAGGTGGTTTCCAAAAGACCCTCGGCTAATAAAATGAAAAAAAAAAAACATCTCTTCCTTATTTGAGTGAACAGGATCCAAATAGAAAGGATATAATGTTGACATTTGACAACCACAAAATCCAAACCAATATCAAATTTCTTATATAAAGAAAAGTACACCAAATATCCTCAAGATTATACATTACAATCCAGCAAACTCAGACAACAAGTAATCATTTTATTTAGTCAATTATATCTCCTAGCAAATTGAACAATTTCTTGTTTTACAGGCTCACTAACTTGAGTGTGTTTGCCTTCTCCTGCAGACTGTCAAGCAAGCTGTCGAAGCTCTTCTTGAAGGAATCCACACCCTCCAATTCAAGTTGAGACCCGACAAAGCTCCAGTCAATCCCCAACTTCTCGAGGGCGCTGTAGATACCTTCGGCTTCAGATAAGTTTGAGTCGATGGTCCTTGCAACAGAACCGTGATCGATAAATGCTTGAAGAGCTTGGTCAGGCATCGTTGAAACCTACCAGACATTTCATTAGAAATGTCAACCATCATGCAAATGCAGGTAATATGGATTATTCTCACCGTATGGCCCTTTTTTGAGGCCACTCTTTAATGTTTGTCCCCGTTTGCCTAGAAGGGCGATATTTTCCCTTTGAAAGCAAAAAGGCAACCCGGTGCACTAAGCCCCGCTGTGCGCGGGGTTAAAGTAAGGGCCGGGCCAAAAGGATCTATTGTACACAGTCTTACCCTGCATTTATGCAAGAGGCTGTTTCCACGGCTTGAGCACGTGACCTCCTGATCACATGGCAACAACTTTACCAGTTACAAGTAATCGAATAAGTTACTCTTACCGCCAGGCTAACTTAAGAGAGAATTTAAATAGCGGCCTCCAAAAGGGTCATTTGTAATAATGCCCAGGAGTAATATTTCATTATATGCCAATGCAAGAGAAGTGATTTGATGTCTTCTACAAAAAGATGAGAAGACGACTCACCGTGTCAGGTCCAATGAGAGGATCCACATATAAAGTGTCGGGATATGCTGGGTTCTTAACACTAGTCGAGGCCCACAATAGCCTCTGTTTCTTGGCGCCTTTCTTTACCAACGCATCCCATCTAGGACCGGAGAATTTCTTCTGGTAAAGCTTGTAAGCCAGAGCTGCCTGTGCATTTGCAGCCTGCCATGGGAGTACAACAACGTGAGGTTAACCAAAACTTGTATTTCTCTAGCATAAATATTAGGAGTAGAAAAATTCAAACATGTAGTAGGTACCTTCCCACGAAGATCAAGAGCCTCTGGAGTTCCAATTTTCTCAAGCATCTTGTCGACAAGTGTGTCTACTCGACTAACAAAAAATGAAGCAACACTTGTGACTCTGGAGAGATCACTTAGCCCTGAGGCCTCAAGGCCGTCAAGGTAAGCATCAATGACTGCTTCATATCTTGCAAGAGAGAAGATAAGCTGCGGATTCACATAGGAACTACTTCAATATTCAAGAAACTGATAGAAGTACAAAAAGGCTATGGAAGAAGGAACCAAACGAAACATTTTTTAAAAAAGAAAACTGAATGAAGGTTTTTAAACAATATAATTTCTCTTTATCAGCATTCACTAATCAATTGCTATGCAATATCTCTCTTAAGCACCAGAAGACAAGCAACTTTCAATCACATGCAACAAAGAATCAACTTACCGTGACATTGACACTTATTCCAAGTGAAATGACTTCCTTGATGGAAGGAACGCATGGAGCAGTAGCAGGAATTTTTATATACACATTAGGGCGATCAACCTTCTTATGAAGCCACTTTGCAGCCTCTATAGTGCCCTCTGTATCATCAGCAAGTCTAGGTGAGACTTCAACAGAAACGTACCCATCGCCACCATCTGTCTTATTGTAGATCATTTCAAAGAGTCTGCATGCATCTTGGATGTCCTTTACCACAAGTTCCCAATACACAGTATCTATATCTTTTCCACCTTGTACAAGTTCCCTGTAAAGAGCAGTGAATGAAGATAGGCAGAGTGCAAAACAGGCAAAACCAACAGGGCTAGACGTAATGTACAAACTACAAACAACCTGCCCAGTGTAATCCCACAAGTGAGGTCTGGGGAGTGTAGCATGTATGCAGACCTTACCTCTTCCTTAGGAAAGAGGAGAGGTTGTTTCCAATAGAACCTCAACTCAAAACAGATGATTAGACGTAATGTGAAGAATGCAATATATTCAATTTCGGTAATGTGTCTAAGGAACCTTTTGAAAAACACAAGACAGCATCCTACACAATTGCAAGTCCATGAAATACTATGACAATAATGTGATTAACATTGGTAACGGCATCGAATAACACTCAGATGCCCACCAGAAAGCTCTAAGCATGAGCCAAAAGATAGAACACTCGGACCAAATGCATCCATTTGGACAAAAAGAAACATTTAACATACTCGCCAAGAACCACACTAGGAACTTCCTCATTCCGTGTCTCCTCACCTCCTTTACTCTTCAATTTTGACATTCAAATTAAATCAAAGAAAATGGTCCCTGAATCCCTCCAGTATCATTTAACAACAAACTGTTACAAGAAAGCACAACAACTAATGAGAAACACTTCAAAGTCTGGATTACCTGAACTGGTCATTGTAAGCATTTGATGTTGATATAGCTTTCTGGAAAATCTACAATCATCAAACAAACAGTTAGGTAAGTTGATGGAGTTACAGAATAACAATTAGAAACTAGAAACTATAGAAATTTTATCCAAATAAATCTCAGCCAGTCACGTATTGTATTTATAAGGGCAGCCTGTACACTTAAGCTACCGCTACATATTGTATTTATAGGTGAACAAAATAATAATGACAACAGGTTCCCTATCCCTAGAGCAAAAGGGTTCAGCAAGAAATAGTTTACCGCAGGATTGCTGGTTACACCTCTGACGCCACTCTCAATCAATGGAATCAGATCCGTAACGGGACGGCAGAGATTGTCGTACCATGGGCTCTGGCCTTGCCTCTCATAAAGATCATGAAGAGTTGTTCTCTTCAGTGAGCTTCCATTTCCGTCAGCTTGGGAGCATTTGACACTGTCAAACAAGTTGATAATAAAATATTATCCAATTTTTGCCAGTAGAAATGTATAACATGTGGCAAAAAAATTGAATCGCCTGAAATTGATCATTATACCCATGACACTATTAGTTGTTTTAAACACCTGCTTAATTGCCCAGATAAGATAAGGCAATTTCTCTCCTTCTCATTCATTCAGTTAGGAAAATCTAAGGGTATAAACCATAACTAACCATATTTCAGGAAAAAGAATTGTTACCGATCTCCTGCCCCTCATAATCAGTTGACCGAGTTGTTATATTTGTGCATCCCGATACATAAAGAAGTTAAATTCACTATCTTCTATGTGTAAAAATTGACCACTGCGCCTAATCTTAACTTCAACTCTAAAACTATGGTGCACAAGTTTAAGGAATTTACTCCCTTTTACTTGAAACATCCTAGTCAGCTGCCACATATAGCTGTCAACGAATGTTTCTAAAGCAAGTACAAGACCAATATACATAGAAAAGCTTCCGCATAAACTTCAAAGCTGGATCAGCGAATTAAATGAATGGCATAGACAAATAATTCAACAAACCCATCCACCACATCACAATTCACAGGCTAGCTACATGAATCCACTACCATTTTTCTCTATTTGGGTCCATTTTGCACAGAGAACTAACTAGTCAAAATATCTAATCATCATTTGAAGCATTTCAGTGATTACTAATACAAAAGTATATATTACTTAGAACTTAGAAGGGTACATGGAAGGATTTGAAATATCTTCCCATTCTTTTTTAGTAAGCTTATAGGGATACAACACGAGAGTTTTGAGAGATCATTGATCCAAATACTACTATCGCCGAGTTTTAATAAGTTCTGATGAATCTAAGATTTCTTGTTTTTTTTAAAAAAAAAAAGTGAGCCCCTTTTCTTTTTTGAAAAAGAATATCACTTTCTTGCATAAATGAGCTCCACAACAATCAAGAACTTAACTTTAGTGAAAAATCAACAAACTGTTTTTTTATAACCGTGTTATCTAGGCCAGCTTGCACACACCTTGACTAATTCCACGTGATACCTATCACCTCCCACCAGAAACAGGTATTTGGCCCAGCTTGCACACACTTTGACTAATTCCATGGGATTCCTGTCGCCTCCCAACAGAAACAGGTATCTAGGCCAGCTTGTACACACCTTGACTAATTCCACGGGATACCTGTCACCTCCCACCAGCAACAGGTATCTGGGCTAGCTTTGCACACACCTTAACCAATTCCATGGGATACTTGTCACCTCCCACCACCAACAAGTATCAGGTAACTCCGTCCGAAATCACCTAGTATCATGGTGCTCAACCCACGTCATCAACCACTAGGCCACACCCTATAAACCCCACCAACTATATACCCCACACATCCATTGCCTCATGGTGCAAAAAAAAAAAAAAAGAAATCAACAAGCTGTTACAATAGTTTTTCCCCTTTAAGCACCCTTAAATAAAAAATTGACATAGAATCTTCAAATTAAAAATTTTAGATCCACCACCATTATAGCCAACCCACCTATTCAATCTAAAATTTAATTCATCCTGTAACAACAACAACAAAAAAAATGAATACAAAAAGAGACTTTACCACAAGGATCCCTTAATAGAAGGGTTAATAACAAGTGACAACTTCTTGTGATTAAAGGTGGTACTGTTGTTGTTGGCACGAAATCCCAGAAAAAACTTGGGCGTTGATGAAGAAGATCTGGTATTGAAAGAAGTTGATGAAGAGTAGTTTAGGCATGGATTTGATAGCTTGGAAATGGTAGCCATTGCCTTGATTTTCAAGAAAGGAGAAATGAGAGTTGTTGTTGGGGTTTTACTTTCTTTTTAAGGACGATATAAACGAGAAGGGGAAGAGTTGGTGAGGCTGAATTAGGGGTTGTTTGGTTGATGACAAGGTTGTTGTAACAGCACAACCTCAAAAGGTGCATAGGTTGTTTTTCTCACACTGCCTGTAATAACAAAAACAGTAAATAGTAAACCGAATGAAAATTACAATAAAATAATAACAAAATATTTTGTTTGTTTCGTTTTATGTGTCAGACTTTTTTTTCTGTTTGATTTATCCAAAAAAAATGTTATATTTTTTTTATTTGAGAACATTTTAAAAGTACAATTACTCTTTTATTTTTATCGGTCATAATTATAAAGTCGAACTTGATTAAAGATATTAGTAGTACGTTTTTTAATAAAAAGGCAATTTGATAAGTATCGCCAAGTCTTTCCATATTTTTTTAGAATCTGTGTTTCGTCAAAATATGTCACATAAAATGAGATGAATGAAGTAATAAAATAATTGAGATACAAGAAATAATAGATCCTAATTGAAATTGAGGGACGAAAAAAACTACATGCATAATTCTACGACTACCAATACTAATATAAATATGCGACAAGACAACACATTGTCACCTAGTAACCTTTTTGCTATTTTGTGTCTTTCATACTTTCCTATTTAACATTGTGTTCTTAGTAAGATGAAACGGCCCCCCTCCTTAATACTTTTTCACTTTATCTCTCGTGAAATCATCCACAGTGAACCTCTTATACCTACGCACTGAGGTACACGTGTTTCTCCCTTTTCACATGTCCAAACCATCTCAACATCGCTTCTTGAATCTTATCCTTTACGAAAGCTACTCTTATCTTATTTCGGATATCCTCATTCTTAATTCTATCTCTCGTGGTATACCCACAAATCTATCTTAATATCGTGGTAACTTTCATCTTCTAAATATGAGCATTAAATTCTTAACTGGCCAACACTTTCTCCCATTTTACAAAGTTGGTCTATGTTGATAACATAATCATGCTAAATGTCGTTACATAAAATGAAACTTTTTTCAACTAAGTAACATTTAATTCAACGATACCACATAGTAATAAACTTTAAGTATTGAAATAAAACAAAAAATAAATTATTCTTTATGTTTCAATTTATGTCATTTTTTGAATTCTAAAATATATATATATATATATATATATATATGGTCGTGATCTTTTCACATACTTATCAAAAAAAAATTGAATTATTAATTATTGTGACTTGTAATATATTTTATGTAGTTTTTAATATTTTATTTTAACTATTTATAAATTTCATGCTTGTCGTTGTTTGACTCTCAAAATCTGAAAAATATCACATAAATTAAAACGAAAAAAGGACTAAAACTACTTCTAAACCAATAATTAAACATTTCATTAGTTATTCAAAAGTTAATTTATCATACGGTCAATCAAACACTACATTTGTTCTATGAGATTTTTTTTTTTTCTAATAATTCGTTGAATTATTTTATCTTTTTATGTGAAATTTTATGATGTAATTATCTTTCATAATATCTCCAACCGAACAACCCTTAATACTTAATTATTGATGAAGTTTAATGGGTTGTCTTCAAATTGGGGTTGCCTTTAGGTGGTAGGTAAAAGCCAGGAAATGGAGGGTGATCTTGCACTAATACGCCATTAATTAATCAACTAATATTGATTGTCATCATTACATGGGCGAATTTATAGTATTAGATGTGAATTTTCGAGAATTCAAAAATTATTATTTAAAGTATACAATTATCTTTAATTTTGTATGATAATTAATATTTATTAATTTGATATTTTTCTTAAAAAATATTTATTAAAAAATTATTTTATTAAATTAATTTTATTAATTATATTTTTAAAATATAAATTTAAGTATATACAATTTATTTAGTCATTTAATGGTAAGAATAGTATTTAAAAAATATAATAATAATATTCTTTTGATTTCATAAAAAGAATAATTAAATCAAAACAAATACTTCTGGAAAGAATATCAACTTTTGAAACAAAGAGAGTACTATTTTCTTTCTTTGAAAAAAAAAAAACACACAGATAAATTCATGTCAACATTTGATCGGCCATCGTTTGATTTAAGTAAATTTACAATTATGTCATGATCGTAATTCATACCTAGCGGTATAATTTGGACAAACTTCACAAATAACAATATTTGATTTTTGTAATTAGAATAGTTATTTTAAGAAATATAAATTTGGAAGGGGAGCATTAGAGTAACTGGTAAAGTTGTTGTCATGTGATCAGGAGATCACGGGTTCAAGCCTTGGAAACAGCCTCTGGCATAAATGCAAGGTAAAGCTGCATATGATACACCCTTGTGGTGGGGTCCTTCCCCGAACACCGCGCATAGCGGTAGCTTTAGTGCACCGAGCTGCCCTTTTGTTTGTTTTTTTTAAGAAATATAAATTTACATCATGGAGTTTATAAATGAAATACAAAGCTTCATGATAATAACTATTTTAAGGGGAAAATAGGATCTAGAAATGGTCAATAAACATTATTTAAGCCTATATAATTTGAAAGATTTTCTTTGTGTCAAAAATAGTTGACCTAAATAAGGATCTCAAATTGCATGATATAGGGCATCTTACATCATATTGTTTATATTTGTTGTTTAAGATCATTAAAAAAAAAACATTTGACAGTGTTAATTACATCATATTGTTTATATTTGTTTTTGGCAGTGTTAATTACATCATTTTATTTATATTTGTTGTTTAAGATCATTAAAAAAATCATTTGACAGTATTAATTAAAAAAATTATTTGAATAAATTATTCTTAAGTCTTCTTTAAAATTATGATTAATATAGATTTTTAAAATATAATTAATTTCCTTAACACTTTTAAAGTAACAGATATTTTAAAACAAAACTATTTGGCTAAAGCGACAGATATTATCCAGGACCTTTTTTTTTGGTAAAAGACGATAATGTCAAAAAACAAAACCAAAGTTTACAGGGATGTAGTTTGTGGCAGAGTCACTGTACACACGCTAGCAATAGTGATAGCATAGCTATTCTACAGACTATTATACAAAGCCCCTGCACTTATTCTATTCCTCCGTCTATTAATTGGTCCTCCATTTCTATCAGCCTGCAAAATATCCTCTAGGGATGTGGGAGGGACCAATAGCAGCAAAGGTCCATCAGTAGTAATAGCATATACATTCACTCTTGCTAGTGCATCCGCCAACTTATTCTGTTCCATGCTAACATGCTGAACTGGTGGTTTATCTAGAGCCCGTAGTAGGTACATGCAATCATTTAAAATAAATGAGTTAGTATTTGATGAAACTTGCAACATTTTTACTAGTTGCTCACAGTCTACATGTATTTCCAGAGGATACAACTGGTATTGACGAACAATCGATAGACCTAGCACGAGAGCATGGGTTTCTGCCTCTAAAGGGCTAGTAGTGGATATGTGTTCAGTAAATCCTAAGAGCCAGGCTCATTGTGGTTTCTAAAGACTCCCGCTATAGTAGCACGACCCGAATCAATCTTAAAGGTAGCATCCGAATTAAGCATTATAGCATTGGGTGCCGGAGGTTTCCATTTGACATACAGAGGGAACATTTGCTTTTTAAATTTTGTTTTCTCGGCCAACAACCAGAACTCTGAAGCTAGCGGTAAGACACACGCCAGGCTTATATTAAAAGGCCTTTTCTCAAAGGTACATTTATTACGGCTAGTCCAAATAGTAACTGAGAGGAATTTTTGAGGGAATGGGCAACCGAAGGGTTTGGTTAGAGTTACTTGGCTTTATTTCTAAGATCCTACGGAGCCATCGTTGGGGGTGGTGATCGGTGATAGCTAACATGATGTTGTTTATTTGAACATAGATGCCTAACTCAACCCAAAGAGGCTCTACAGCTTTACAATGTAAGAAAAGATGGGAAACAATTTCAAAAAAAGAGTGACAAAGAGGACAGAGAGGTGAGGAAATACAGTTCATATAATGCAAGTAGGAGGCTGTAGAGAGTCGATTGTGTTGTAAAATCCATAAAAATGCTTAAGCTTCGGCGGAATACCGAGCTTCCAAATCCATAGAAAATCTATGCCCTCGTTGCTCGTAAGCTCTTTTCTAAGTAAAGCATTGTAGCATGAGGCGACAGAGAACATTTTATTATTTGTAAGGCCCCAGACGATTCTGTCAACATTGGAGGCATCATACCGAGGGAAGTAAATAGAGTTAATGCGACTGAAGATGGTCTGGGGAAAGTCAAACGAGAGCTCGGAGAAACCCCAACGATTACCAGTTCTGTAGGAATCAATCTTAGCTTTGAATTTATGCCTTTGAAGGGCCCTTGAATGGGGTTACGGATAGAACAATTTGGCCCAATCCAAGGGTCAGTAAAGAAGAGGACATGTTTCTCATCCGCAGGTTGCCATTGAAGCCTAATTTGACATTGAACCCAACCTGTCATAAGTGTTTTCCAAATTCTAGAATTTCCATCTTTGCGCCCAAGGTACTTAGATCTGAGTATCTGAGCCCATGACGCGTCGGAATAAAAAACACGTCATGCAGAAGTTGCTAACAGAGCAAGGTTCTTGGTTGTGAGACGTTGGATTCCAATCCCCCCAGTGTCCTTAGGCGTAGTAACATCTAGCCATTTTAGGAGATGGAGCTTACACTTGGTAAAAGTTGTGCCCCAAAGAAAATTTCGCTCATAGGCTTTTATTTTTCTAGTGACGTACCTAGGGAGCTGTAAAAGGTACATGGCATGGTTGGAAAGTGATACGAGTACGATCGCATAGATGGACTTATGAGGGCGTATGTTAGACCTGAGACTTGGTGTGTGCAAATGAAGTACAAAGGAGCACCTAAATGGACACCAAAACCGTCCATACATAGCACTCCAAGGGCGCCTATTGAAGCATTTGACTAAGGGGTCATTTTGGATATTTCACACTTTATTTTGTAACCTACTATAAATAGAATAATGTAGGGTTTTAGTCATTAGACTTTGCTGAATATGGATGTTGTATAACACTTAGAAACATTTCCTCTCTAAGGAGAGAAGACCACAAATCTGAAACTTGTAACTAGGGAAATCAACTTGAGTGTGGAATCACTCGTGTTAGATTCAAGCTTGGAAACGTTGGATGCTTGGGAGATCGAGGTCACTCTTGTACCAACATAAGAGATAGGTTTGTGTTGTGTGTAGTATTAAAGATCCAAGAGTGTAACAAGTCTTGGGTTGTTAATATTATTCCCTCATTTGGTCTATCTACCTATCTTTATCTTATTGTACTTTGTAGATTCATAGTGGACTATTTTTGTGACTTGTTGAATCCGAATTTTGTAACCATTGTATTCATCTTGTTCATCTTATATTGTGGTTATTTTGGTGTTGAAAACACACATCTTTATCTTGTTATTGTGTTGTTGATAGCGAATCCGAGAGTGGTCTTCAAAAGGGTCCTCAAATCCTTAAGATTAGTGGACTGTTTTGGAGTTGTTTTGTGTTCTCTTGTTTATCCTGTATCATTTGGTATCAGAGCCATCGTTTATTTTGTTCTAACAAGATCAATCTTGGGCTTGAGACTTGAAAACTATAAAAAAAAAATGAAAAAATTGAAAACTGAAATTTCCAGAAAATAGCTATCTGTCCACTTTGTGTTCTTGGCCGAAAATTGTGTTCTTGTTGTATCTTGACTGAGATTTTTACTTGTTTTAAGTGTTTCTAGTGTTATTATTGTTCTTCACTAACACTTTGAGTCTATATCTTGATTTGAGCCTTTGTTATTGATGTTGTTATTGTGAACTTAGACTTGGCCGATTGTTGTTGGTATTGTTGTTGCGGGTTCAAGACTTGAACATGTGATGTATTGTTGGTTCAAGTTTTGAACGTGTATTGTGGAGATTGTGTTGTGGAATTTAAGCTTGGAAAGTTGTTGTTGTTGTTTGGGAGGTCCAACTTGAACCTTAGAACTTCAAGACTTAAAGTTTGTGTTCTTGGTGTTCTTCACCATCTCCATATATTGTTGAAAAAAAAGTGGTTGTTGATCTTAGAAGTTAAAGAAAAAAGAATGTGTATTGTGTTAGTCTTGCAAGACATAGATCCAAGTTTCAAGGTGTAGTACTTGCGACTCAAAGACTTTTTCTACACACTAAAGACTTTACATCACTTCTCAACCACTTTCCCATGAAACAAGGGTCCATGTTTTAAGAAAAAGTACAATAAAAATCAAGTCTTGAAAACTTGAATTTGAAAAGGCTCCAAGACTTGTTTGAATTTCCCTCCTTAAAATAAATTCCACCAATTCCTAAATTGTAAATTAACCAAGACTTGAAATTGGACAACAAAAATTGTTAGAAACCGCAACCAATTACGTGCTGCCACGTCATCCTTGTTACTGTTCACGCAGTAATTTTGGCTCAAATTTCAGATTTTCTTAGTTTCTTTTTATTGTTCCGTAGTTTCGTTTGATTGGTCCGAACGCTAATTGACAAGCTAGTAAACTCCTACTAGATTGTAAATTAGTTTTGTGTTCGTTTGTTCGTGTTTACGTTTGTTGTGTACTTTTATCTTTTTGAATTCGTTGTTAGTTCTTGACTCAAGTCCTACAAGATTTCGTTTGAGTTTCAAATAAAAATCCATTCCGGGACAAGAGTAGACTCGACACTCAATCACTCACGAAGTACAAGCCGACTTTCAACACTTATGAAAGCAAGTGCGAGGTAAAACCGAGAGTGAGAGTGTGGTGAGACATTTTTTATCTAACAAGTTTGTTTGTTTTCTTTGTTTGTTGCGTATTTTTGTTAGGTACAATGACTGCCCATAATTTCAATGCCACATATGATCGCATCAATGACAATATTGAAGACATGAAATGGCACATTGAAATTATACGCCAATTGCTACCCAAACTCTACCCATAAAATCCAATTGTCCAGGCACCTTGCGATGAAAGCTTCACGAAGGAAGATATGGGCTGCCCCGACCCACACCAAGGTAAAGAGGAGATTGAAACATCTTTGGTACTTGATAGTGAACTTATAGAGAGTGAAGCACTTGCTAGTTCCAAATCTGTCCGCGAGATAGATCATGATCTCTTTAGGTTTAATGTCTTGTTTGAAGATGATATAAAAACTCCTAATGGACCTAGTGGTGAAAATGATGGTATAGCTTGTCTTGGAGGCTATATCCGATATGCTAACCCACTATGGTGTGACAACATTCCTCCTAAAGATGGAAATCTCTTCTTGGAAGATGAGAGTACTCTTATGGGCAAAGAATGTGTAGTCTCAGAAATGAGTACTCTTGGTAGTGCTCTTGGTGTGCATGATGATCAATTTACTCTTAAATGTAGTTCACTACTTGAGCATGTAAATGGAGTGCTTAAAAATTCTCAAGTTAGTGATGGTGTCTATAGAATTGATCTTGATAATGCGCATGTCTCATTGAACATCTTGTGTGGTAAAAACATTGCAATTAGTTTTGTTCATAGAGATCATGTGTCTGAAAATATTTTTGTGTGTGAATGTGGGAGTGACATTCTAGGGGAAGGAAGGGCTAGCCTCGGCTTAGGCCCTTGGCTAATTCTTCCATTTGATCCTGGTACCATCTTAGGGTGGGAAAGGATAACTCTCGGCCTATTTTCATTTTGTTTTGGTATTTATCCGAGCCACTTCCTTTGTCACATTTGTAATAATATTTTCATGTTTAATTCAAAGGACCCGTGGATATACTTCAAATTTGTTCCCCCTCGGCATGGCATATTAATGTGTTTATTTTTGCTAACCCTAACCCTCGTGTCATGAGGATGTGTGTTTGTTTGTCTTATCTTGATTTTGCAAGGTATGAATTCGAGGTCGAATCCTTTTCAAGAAAGGGAGGATGATACGAGTACGATCGCGTAAATGGACTTATGAGGACGTATGTTAGACCTGAGGCTTGGTGTGTGCAAATAAAGTACAAAGGAACACCTAAATGGACACCAAAACCGTCCATACATAGCACTCCAAGGGCGCCTATTGAAGCATTTGACTAAGGGGTCATTTTGGATATTTCACACTTTATTTTGTAACCTACTATAAATAGAATAATGTAGGGTTTTAGTCATTAGACTTTGTTGAATATGGATGTTGTATAACACTTAGAAACATTTCCTCTCTAAGGAGAGAAGACCACAAATCTGAAACTTGTAACTAGGGAAATCAACTTGAGTGTGGAATCACTCGTGTTGGATTCAAGCTTGGAAACATTGGATGCTTGGGAGATCGAGGTCACTCTTGTGCCAATGTAAGAGTTAGGTATTTGTTGTGTACGATGTTAAAGGTCCAAGAGTGGAATAGGCTTTTGGGTTGTTAAGATTATACCTTCAATTTGTCTAACTATCTATCCTTTTGTTTCTTATAATCGTGTAGTAGTGTTGATGTTGTAACCGTGTGTTTGTGTTGTTAATGTGCAATCCAAAATTTGTCTATTGTTCATCTTGTTCTTGTTGTGTTTCTACTGTTTTAGTGTAAAAAACACCCTTGTATTCTTGTTGTTGTAGTGAATCTGAGAGTGGTCTCCAAAAAGGTGCTCGGATCCTTAAGATTTACGGACTGTTTTGGAGTTGTTTCGTGTTTCCCTTGTTTTTTCCGTATCAGAAAGGGTATTCAGGGTCGACCTGATAAGTGTAATTCTCCCTGCAACTGTAAGCAACGGAGTTTTCCAGCTCGAAAGACGACTCTTAAAATTATCTAGAAGGTACTGAAAGTCAAGTTTTGTGGTCTTAGACATAAACATAGGGAAGCCTAAGTACTTACCAAATTTTTGACCCTTATGAATGTTTAGGTCATGAACAACTCTATCCTTGGCCAAGGTAGGAGTATTCTTAGAGAGAAAAAGCTCCAGATTAATTTTCTGACCAGAAACCATCTCGAAATGCTTGAAAATTTTAGTCATAGTGTTACAAGAAAAAGAATCAACAACAATACAAAGAATAATATCATCAACAAAAAGCAAATGTGAAATGGGAGGAGCACGCGCTAATAATTTAATAGGAGTCCAGAGATAATTCTCTACTGCCGTTTTGATTCTACAAGAGAGTCTTTCCATGCACCTAATAAAAAGATATGGGGAGAGCGGGTCGCCCTGGCGGATTCCTCTAAAAGGCGTAAAGAAAGGAGTTGCTGAGCCATTGACCAACAAAGACACCGAGGTAGTGGAGACACATGACATGATGAGAGTGACCAAATTTTGAAGGAATTTGAAGTAAAGGTGAGTGTCATGAATGAAGGACCATATGGACTATATAACAATATAATGTTAGGGGTTTATTAAATATCTATTCCACCTATCAAAATAGTATACTTAATACTGTACTAGATATTATGATCCACCAACTTGCATGGTTTTTTCATTGATTATTGATTTGACATATTTAAAAATTAAAAATTAATAGTATATGAAATTAAATCGAATCGATGGATGCACCCCTAATGATATTGTTAGCCAATTTTACAACATTGCCTCTTCATTGATGGTTTGGAAAGAGTTATTCTTACCATATATATTTGGCAGAATACATACGCAGGTCCCTCAAGTACGCACCATCTTTCACTTAGGCACCTCAAGTGGCCTTCAAGTGTGCCACTTTGGCACTTTTTGCTGAGTTGGCAAGGTGTATGTGACACACGCATTGAAGGCGCGTTTGGGTGGCATTTTCGTAATTTTCATTTTTCTTCTCTTTTCTTCTTCTTTTTCTTTCTTCAATCCATTAACTTACCACCATTTTTTTCCTTAACACATCCTTATGCTAAAATGGTCAAATCAAGAATCTTACTTTTTTTATGAAAGAAGAAATCAAAAAACAAGAATGATTAAATCAAGAAATAAGAATGCTTAATTATAAGAAATAAGAATGCTTAAGAAATAAAGCTAAATCAATGAAGAAAAATTGAATTCAAACAAAATCAATAAAAAAAATTAAAATCGAAGCACAAAAACCAAGAAAAATCAGTGAAGAAAAATTAAAAATCGAAGCAAAATTGATGAAAGAAATTAAAAATAAAGCTAAATTCGTGAAGAAAAATTAAAATAAAATAAAATCAATTAAAAAAATTTAAAATTGACTGGTGGGGTGGGTGGGGTGACGGGTGGGTGGGTGGGTGGGGTGGGCAGCGGGATGGGTGGACTGGTGGGGTGGGGGTGGGTGGACTGATGGGGTGGGTGGGGTGGGGGTGAGGGGTGGGTGGGTGGGGTGTTTGAAGAAGAAGGTTGGTGGGGTGGGTAGGTTAGGGGGAGAGGGTACTTTTTATTTAAATTAATTATTTATAAATTATTTGAGTATTTTTTATTTAAAATTAATTATTGGGGAAAGGGGTGATTATTGATTTTTTTTTTTTTTAAATAATTAATGATTTAAAAATTATTTTTTGGAAAAATGACATGTGTCGGCATATTATTTGTCATTTTCCATATTATCAGGCGCGTGTAATACACGCACACAATATAAATTTGTTGATTCAGTAAAAGGTGTCAAAGTGACACACTTTATACTAGTTGAAGTGCTAAAATGAAACAATATCCACTTAAGGTGCCTAAATGAAAAATGATGTGTACTTAAGCGGCTGCGTATGAATTTTGCCTATTTATTTTGATCAACAACTAACACTAATTTGAACTTTGAAGTGGTCCCTATTTTGATGTATACCTTTGGAAGATTCATTAAATTAGTAGTTTAATTTAAGACTATAGAACATTATTATAATCCTTTTAATCTGAGTGGTTTATCAGTTTAGCATGAATGTTCATTCGAATATCTTATCTGGACTACAAAATTTATGATTTAAAATTCTAAAAATTACACAAAATCATAACTTAAGTTTCACTTATTACAAAAAATCTCATCTCTCCAAATATATTACTAAAATTCCATTTTTCTTTAAAAATGCATATACATAGTTTTCTATGTATATGTCGGCCCTGTTATGTATATGAATCGGCTTTATTATGTATATGACGGTCTTATTACGTATATGTCAGCCTTATCATACTTGTTATGTATATGAATTGGCCTTGTTATGTATATATCGGTCTTGTCATATACAAAGGTTTCTATGTATATGTCGACCTTGTTGTGTATATGAATCGGGAGAGAGAGTAAAATAATTAAAGAAGTGGGAGAGAGTGTAAATAATTCTAATAAGGTTGAGATTTATGTTATTTTTACTTTAAAATTTTCTAGTGTGGCGAAGGATAATTTGCCCTCAACATAACTCTTCACTCCTCTTCAATACTAGATATCGAAGGCCCGTGTCAGTACGGGTTTATTTTTTTTTTGTCTTATTGTATGTGACATAAATAAAATTAGATAATGAATTATATTTTTAATATGCTTTAAGATTTTTTAAGTTGTTAGCTATTGTAATCTATAATACTTTTTCGATATTGTAATTTACTATTTCAAGCTATTTGCTATTATAATTTATAATACTCTTCTTGTTCAAACTTTTGTGATATTTTTAGTCAATTTATATTTAAAAGAAATTTAAGTTATTAATTATTATGATTTATAATATATTTTTTTTCTATTTCAATTTAAGTAACACTGATATAATTTCGCGAGTCAACCAAATAACACGATTGAAAGAGCGAAATCGACACGTCTTGAATGACTCATAATAACTAATTAGAAGTGATATACCAAAATTGCTATAAAAAATACTTGTGAATTTTTTTTAAGTGAACCTCATATAAGATGTCAAATTAATTTAAAATATCAAGAGTTAATTTATCATTTTATGTTTATTTTACCTTTTTCTATTAAATATATTAATTTTTTAAAACTTAGATGACTTATAATAATTACTTAGAGATGATGTAGTAAAATTACGGTTGAAGCAACTAAAGTAAACATGTCATAAATATCTATTTTTTTTTAAATCAATTTTTTAATACGCTAATGTCATATATAATTAATTAGGGGTAATATAGTAAAATTATTGAGCAATAATAATTTATTAGGAATAATATAGTAAAATCACGAAACAAGTAGACAGCTGAAAGCAGGCATGACAACCGCCAGCTGCCTGCTTCCAGCAGCGGTTACTCACACTTATATATAGTACTAGGTATTGAAAGTCCGTGCCAGTACGGACCCAATATATGTTATTCGCTCTGTTTTAATTTATATTTTAAGTTGTCGATTATTGTAATCTTAATGTTTTTTTTATGTAAGCTACTCATAATTTCAATCTATTTAGTACAAATGAAATTTCAAGCGTCAAATAAATTCTTTATATGATTTTTTAAATATGTTAAGTAGTTAATTATTGTGATTTATATTATTTTTTTTACGTAATTTTTAAATATTACTACTACATGTAAGTGTGATCAAGCACATAGTTCTTGGTCGTCATTCCAGCTCACAGACCAAGGGGCAATTTTGAAATATAAAAAAATAGGTGCTTTGATTGTGGTGTACCAAGTATTATAATGGTCTACTTTTCTAAATACCTGGTGTTTTTAATTTGAATACAATCCTTAAGAAATTATTCATTTCTAGAATACAAAATTATTTTACTATCTTACGCTTAATAAATACCTTTAAAAAATGTAACTCTTTAGTAGAGTGGTTCGTTGATTATTTAAAACTTGTTATATTAAGAAAGGTAAAATTATTATAAAATTATTAATGACTTTTTGATTATCTAAAATGCTATTTATTAAATGAAAATTTAATTTTTTGATTAGTCATGCAGATATTTAATTAATTGGACTATAAATTTACAATTAATCTGTCTTAATTATATCTATTTCTCTATTTAACATTCTAAATAGACATAAACAAATAAAAAATTTAAGCTACAATTGAGGACCTCCTAAAATACTAAGGAGATAAAAGAAAAAGTATGGACCGTAAAAGTTTAAGGGCCCACTTTTATTTGGATGTCAATTGTTATAAATCAAACGGAAGTCCAACTCAAAAGATTAGTCTGATAGGTGGGAGAATCTATTTGACTTATAAGCCCCTTAACATTTCTCTATTTTTTCAACGTGGGACCTAAAACCCAAAGGAGGATCATACTTCAGCTACTAAAAATGTATAAGGCGCGTAGCTCTATTAAATATCAATATCGGGTGGGGCCCCAATATCAGAAAATAGTATTACTTGTTTAGCAGGACAGATAAGTAAATAAATAATATCCATTGATCTTTTTTGTCCAACGGAGAAAAAATATGACCATTATAACATTTGGTACACCACAATTAAAAACCTATTTTTAATATTTCAAAATTGCCCCTTGATCGGCAAGCTAACATGACGACCAAGAGTTGTGTGTTTGGTCACACTTATGTATAGTAGTAATAGTAAATAGATGAAGAAGCCCGCGCTAGCGTAGGCCCAATAATAGTAATCTGGCGATAATTTGTAACCATCAATTTTGTATGTAGCAATTAGAATTACATCAGAGTTTTTCTGTGTAAACATAATTTTAATGTCCATATTAGCGTCGCTATAATGTCTGCTTTGAAAAACTCAAGTGAAGAAAACGCCAAGTTTCAATTCAGGTGAATTTCTAGGAATTGTGAAATATACAAAACTCAGCAAAAAACCAACACAATTCCCATCAGTTCTAGCTTTTCCAAATTGTAATTTTTTACACGATCTCCTAAAAAATGGAATAAAGCTCCCGATTCTCATAATTGTGGTAGAAAAGTTCGAGGCTTTGAGCTTTTCAGTAGTTCCGGAGTTCCCCTTAAGTTTCATCTGGATTAAATACAACAGCGATGGGCTCTTCATGTAATGGGATGTCAACCAATTGTTAAGAAGTTATCACCCAAAGAAAAAACCAAAGAAATAAGGTGCTACATCATTCATCGCCATAAGTGATGCTGGATGAAGAAACCTACAACAGCAGAATTGCATGTTTATGCACTCTACAGTAAACAAAACGATTGAATTCCACATTGTTCAGGCATTTATTTCAATTGAATGCTTCAGAGACAATGTAGTATAATACTTGAGATAATTCAGTGACATTAACCAAATATGCCTTTAGTTAATGCATCAACAAGAGTAAAAGTTGTTATATCATAACATGTTAACTTCATGAGAACTTATATATTACCAGAAAGTGTTTTCAACAAGAGTAGCATGGAAAATCGAGTTATATTTGGACAAAATTTATTTGAGATCCGAACATACCAAAGGAAAAAATGGAGGAAATTTTTTTCTGATACTCCATTTATATAATATGCATGCAGTAACAGTTGCAATGTTTCGAACAGAACTGATGCTTCAATTGCACTGTTTCAAGTGAACTGATGCACTGCTTCATGAACTGATGCATGCTTCAGAAGGATGTAATCCTTCAACGAAGTAACACACTGTTTCACGAAATAAGCTGACTGTTCAGGAAAAGATGCACTCTTTGATGAACAGATATGAATTTTCAGAAAGAGGTGCAACCTTTTAAAGTGAACCATTGCCTCTTTTCGGAAGAGGCATGTTATGGCTATACAAACCCGCTCTTATTCACAGGTTTAGATACGAAAATTACAGAATAAAAACACTCTTCTTGCCTTAAAAATATTCTGTGTGATCACTCAAAACGTTCAGTGAGTTCGAAGATATTTCAGTTATTTGAGGTACCGCTACAGTTGGTTTGTTTGGCCATTTTATCCTGGGAGGAAAATTCCGCAACCTCGGGTACATTGAGGGGAATTATTTCCTTAAGGAAAGTCTGTGAATTTGGACGACTTGGCCATTTCTGTTTCATCTTTATTTCTGAAAATAAAATACACCTCTTATAAAGATCACTTTGATCTTGGGTTGAGGGTATTTTCTGTACTTCATTGTGTTCTTGTTCTTAAACTTGAATGAGATAATAGCACATAACAAGCAGTCTATATAAATAAAAATGTACTTTTTAAGCAGGAACGCATGTTCTTGACCAAAATGTTCTCTGAACAATGAAAAGCTCAAGCACAAATCAAGCTGACATTTTTACAAGGTGAAGACGAAAAACATTTTACTCAAGTGAAATGGGCTACCAAAATTATCTTTAATAAACAGTTAGTTACCTTTTCAAGAGTCTAAGTATTGAGCACACATGCTGGAGGAGTAACAAGTTTAATTTTAACAGGGCAGTCATCATTACCAGTAGTTTCAGCCTTACACATAGCTTCCTGCATCAGACGTATATATTGAAAGTTCAATATAATTCACATGTCTCACCACCATACCGAAGAACAGCTCCTAAAAATCTCTCAAGATCTTTTGTTTTAACTTTTCACATAACATGTTTATGACTACAAAATTAAAGGACATTTTTGGTACATTCATATATCTTTAGTTTAAGATTTTGAAATGCAAAAGTTCCTTTACTTTGTTAAATTCCGTATCAAGTCAAAATCAGACAAACAAATAGGAACAGAGGGATTAATCAAGACCCAACCAAACTGACCGAAAAAAAGAAGAAGGAAAACACCAAAAACTGATTGACCAGCAATCAACATAAAGGGTGAATAGGAGAGCAATAGTCAGCACCTCCTCACTAATTCAATCCTCAAATTTTGGACTCATTACATCAGATGAAATTATTTGGTCAACTTAAATTTTGTTGAACATGCAACTACGGACACCTTTATCCTGTAATTCGTCTATTCAAAACTATAGCTTATCGCTAATCGCTTATACCCGTCCGTCCTGATAGTGAGCTTCTTTCGATGTTGCAAACACCATCCTAGTGTAAGTCGCAATCAACTTGATGCACTTTGTCGGACTAATGAGTGTAGGACCTAATTAGAGGTCGTTGGCAAAGCGAGCCATCAAAATTAGACTAAAAAAGAGGCCCAGCATCATGCACGCACCATTGTATCTTCCATTTTTGTATAAGATATGTCAAGTTGTTTTCAGTATGGATTTTCAATCCAATTCTGTAACCTGTAACCAAAAAGATTATACATGAAATTCATATTAAATCACAGAACCAGAAGGAAAATTCTATACATTTTAGGTGCAACAACACATACTACTAATGGTGGGTACCAATTAGTAGTAGATGTTGGTAATAGCCAGTGTCGTTGAGTCCATGTTGCCGATGGGGTGTGAAGGCGGCTGTTTTTTTGTTTGTCGACATCTAGTAACAGAAAGCAATGTTTAATTGTATACACAATTGTGCAGGCGAATGAAATTCCACAACTAAATAGCCAATTCTCCATACCATAACTACTAATTGGATTCAATTATTCGGTTCATAACCTGAGAATGAAATATTTGACCAGGTAAACACAAATTTTGATATCTGATATTTCAATGGAAAAGCTACGTACAGATTAGAGAGACATAAATCCTTTTTCCTTTACACCTTAAATTAGGACTCTTTCGACAAACAGTACATGGAATTCCAAGAGAACACAAGCATAAATCAAACAAAACAAAAAAAAAAAACACCTAAAAACAGTAAATGCAAAACAACACAAACAAACTAAACGTTCCTACTTGTATTTTTTTGCCCATTGTTTACACAAGCTTCTTCTCACAGGAATTGGTCCCCTGCAATAGTCTAACGATTCCATTGAAATCATTATATACGTTCCTACTTTTGTTTTCTCTTTGTGGTGTTGTGTATGACCTATTTTAGCATTTCAGTTGGTTGCTTTTGTAATTCAATTTTAGCTTAAAGATTAGTCACAGTGACCTACTGCCAGCTGTTCAGGAGTTAGTTATAACTGACTTGTGGACTTCAATCCCAAATTCAGTTAGGATAACTGCATAAGTAGCTGGATTCTGCATAGCAATCATTTGACAGAATTCTCTCAAGTAAATCAATAACAACTTTCTCTATTTTCTTTTGAGTTCACAAGAGTTCCATTAGAGCTCTTAGAGATAACTGTTCAAGAACAATTCAGTTATTTGTTCTTTAGGTAATCTTGTATATCGATTTGGTTCTCATCGCTCAGCTGAATTTTTTTTTTTTTTTTTTACTCTTAGTTAGCTACAGAAATTGCGATAGTGAGTTTTAGTGTTTCAAATTTCAATTTTTCATATGCTTTGGGTGGACTATTAGTATAACTGCTAGGAAATTATTATCGATTTATGTCATCTTGCATTTTCCTTTTCATCTTTTACTTCTTTGCTCTCTTCACAGATACTTTTCTTGGGGGTATATGCAGGTAGTTCCATAGAAAAGGGAATACTTAAGTTGTCTTAGTTCTTTTGTTTAGGTTGTAGGTTGCTGTTTGTTTGTTTATATTCCGTGTTGTATAGATTCAATCTGCTCTTATTTGTGGTTTTTAGTTGGATTTAGTTATATGATTTGTTTGAGTTGAGAATTTAGTTTGTTTCTTTGTGCAGCTTGTGCAGTCTTTTCGTTTGCTAATATTGTGTCATTTTGTCTGCATTCGACGTACTGCTGCTTCAGATAAAACCACGAAAAAAGCGCATACTTTTTGTGCAATACTTATTTTGACGGTAGCTCAGCCACGATCGAGAAAGCTAATTCAATTGAAATGAACAGCTCTTCAAAATCTGTAAGTTATTCGTTTCTTGGTGCAAATCCTACGTCGGGTTCTTGAATTTTGAGGGGTGTTTGAGTTGAATTTAAAGTAATTCAATGTTAAGTTTGTTGCTTTGTGTGGATCTTTTCACAGTCTCTAAATTTTTTTGATTTTCTATGTGCGATTAAGGAAAACTTGAGTATCGGTGTTTTCTTTGGGTCCTATTTGAAAATTGGTGGTGGTAGTTCTATGTATGATTTGAAAATTTATTATTTGGGTCAACTTTTACGCTCTAGGTGTTTGTGGAAATTCTCCAACGAAGCAGTCTCTTCCAACAACAATTTTGTTGTCATATATCAGTTGAGAATAATTCGTATTTTGGTTATGCGTTTTGCCTTTCTTCGAATTATACTTGCTTGTTTTTCTGTATGGATATATTTTCATTGCTTTGGAGCACCTATATTACTTTTGAAGTGTTAAAAGATTTGAACTTTCCTTGTGCTGATGTTGTGGTTTGTCTGGGTATGAAGATTTGAGTCATAGTGATACTCATCAACTATTATTTGAAATTGGAGTAATACAACAACATACCCCGTGTGGTTCCAACAAATGGAGTCCGGGGGAGGGTGGTGTGTACGCAAACGTTACACCTATTAGGTATATGGACTGGGATTAACTAAATGTCCCTGCACTTGGAGGACGCTCAGACTTTGAGGATGTTCAGACATCTCCCCAAGGCTATTTCAATTTTATCTATAGGGTCCTATCCAATTCCCATTGAAAGTATCTGTTAGGTGCTATAATTTTTTGGGGCTTATTTACGTGCTCAAAAATCTCTCTTTTGTAGATATCCTTTTTTGTATAAAGCAAGTATACTTATTGTTATCATACAAGGAGTGATATATGGTCCAATGATTGTTATTTGGTGATATTTTGAAGTTTTAAAGTTGAAAATAATGTTTAAAGCGATTATTGAAGTAAACAGAGATAGAGTTGAGATGCTTATAATGTAACACAATCATTATCCTATCTTTAATGGAAAGCACTACTTAAACTGCATGAGTAAATGGCAATGGAGATCCGTTTTAGGATTAAAATTTGTTTGTTATATTTCTTGATTCTTCTACGTAGATCGGTCAGAGTCTTTCAATTTTTTCATATTTGGTTTGTCAAAATTTTTGAAACATAAATTTCACTCTTATAATTGCATTGAAATGTGTGGTGAGTTTTCATCCGTTGCATCCCTTTCTTTTCTTGAGGTTTCGGTAACGTACCTACCTATCTACCGTTTGGATAATAAAAAATTTGTGCATTTGTTTGGAAAAAAATTGGCCTCATAGAGTTAATTTGTGATTCACCAGTACTGAGATTTTCCGTAGATGAAATGTTCCAGAGCATTTTTGAACATTTCTGAGCTATCTTAAGAGAAAAATTCCTTCAGATTTTAGTAACATAATTTGGCTGTATTCAGTTTGAATAGGTTTTACAACAATTACATGATTGTGGAGGATGTATTACTTTGTTTTGTAATTGAGTTGTTGTAAGCTAATTCGGATAAAATGGATTTCGATTGGCTCAGTTTATGGTGAATGATTGTTGCTACAGGATTTAGGGAGGACGACCTTCCAGTTGTAAAACATTTTGATTTGATTTAATGTTCTTCTGCTCCCTATTGTTGGAGTCACTTCTTTTCCTTTTTTTCAATTCAAGTTATTTCCTTTATTTTGAACCCCTTAATGAAAATTCTGCATCCACCACTAATGGAAGCTTGCTTGAAAAGGCAGAATTAACTCACTTCATATCATATGTGCTCATAAAAGCAAAGGATCAGGTTCTTATCTGTGTAATTATTGAAACTTAATGCTTAAAGGAATTGTTTTTGTTCTCTTAGAATGAAACTACACACAGAGATTCTGTGAATCTAATATCTGATCCTTGATGTTATTTCTCCTATTTTTTATTGCTGTAATTTAGGTATGTAGACCTAAATAGTGGTTGTAAGTGATGCATTAGCTTTTGCATTTCCCTGTAGGGGCTTAAACAACACTGATGGATTGTTAAGATTGCATAATACCCCGTGCAGTTCAATTTGTTTGTTTGGTTCTGACTTGACATAGAGTTTAACAAAATAAAGAAGACTTATGAATAGTCTTACACTAATATATACTTTATAGTCTTAAACATGTCATGAGCAGTTAGAGTTAAAGAGTTGTCAAAAAAGAAAAGGGACATTCTTTTCTGTCAAAGTGTTGTATTTTAACTATGTAGTAGTTGTAGGTGATTATATTAGGTGTTACGAAGAGTATGTTCATTTCTTAGTTAGTTTATTGGCAAATTCAAACGACATTCAGAGTTTGTTTCACAGAGTAACTTTTCCCATTCCAACTTTGATGAATTTATTTGGTTTGCTTCTATTGTTGAATTATTTGCTACAGCATACTTAGATGTTTCTGATTATACGGAAGTTCCTTACTCGAAGATGGTCAAACTGAAATGGATACAGCTTATGAGACACCTAATTTATCAATAAATTCCCACCGCAGCATGCTGATGGATAATGATCAAGCAAGAAATTAACATTCAAATCTAGAACATATGACACGGAACAATTGTGCTGGTACTACCTAATATTTCTCTGCACATGCTTTTACTTCACCAGCGGATTGACGTACTAGAAAAGTGAATAATCCTTATTAACTGTTGGTGTGTTTTGGGGAAGGAATGGAAGGTGGCTAGCGATTATGTTGTAACATTGGGTCTGTTGTAGGTGCAGATGGGAAAGAGGTCACTTCTTGTGTTTCTGTTTTGATTTCTGCTATAGTTTTTCCATTACACTTTATAGATAATAAATATGTCACTTTTTTGCTTTTCATTGAGGAGCAGTACAAGATGAATTTAAGTCAACTTAAACACAGTTGATCAATATCATGTATTCTGTGAACTTTTCCAATTGGCTCTTCGTGTTCTGTTTCTTTTAATGTGGTTTTATTTGTACTTATTGTCAGAAGTTTCTATTTGTTCATTTTCATGTATAGTATGCAAACTGACAATTACAAATCACAGCTCCGTCACTATTATTGGACCCGCGCTGGTGCGGGCTTCTCCATCTAGTTGTGTTTAGAAAAGTGAGTAATCTAGTCTATTGCTTGGCTTTACAGTTATATGTTGATGTAACAAACATTTACAAGTTTGAATTTTTTTTTTCTAGAAAGTGTGAAAATTAAAGGAGCATACCGGAAAATGGAACAGAGAATGGTAACATTCATGTAAAAAGATTGTTCATTTACCATTAGGGAGCATAGTAAAGGTAGTGATTTCATTTAAGCCATCAATATTCATAAATGTGGTAGATTTTGGGGACGAGTAATCTTTATCCTATGTTGCTTTTTATGTTATACGCTTCCAGTTATCTGAATGAGCTGTTTGATTCTTGATATTGTGTTTAGAAAGGTGAGTAATCGAGAGTATGCCTGTCTTTACAGTTATATGTTGATCTAACGAACACTTACAAGTTTGAATTTTTTCAAATTCTGGAAAGTATGAAAATTAAGGGATTATACTGGAAAATGGAATAGAGAATGGTAATACTCATATAAAAAGATTGTTCATTTACCATTAGCGAGCATGTTAAAGGTTGTGATTTAATGTAATCCATCAGTATTCATAAAATGTGGTAATGTTGCTTTCATGTTATATGCTTTGATTTGTCTGACTGAGCTGTTTGATTCAAGATATTGTGTTTAGAAAAGTGAGTTGTGAAATGCCTATTAACTGTTTGGTATAATGCCTGAAATGAACTGTTTGATTTTTAGTAGGGAAATGCCTGCTTTCTTTAATGATTGTGTTTGTTGGAATTCCTTGCCGGAAAATATTCTTCACCAACAATATGTCTAGTAAGTAGTCAATTTTGACTTTTTGTTTGTTTGTTATAAAGTGTGCTAATTAAGGAATTATACCGGAAAATGGACTAGAGAATGCTGATATTCATGTAAAAATATTGTTCCTTCATCAGTAGTGAGCATGTAAACGACTGTGATTTAGTTTAATTCATGAATATTTATAAAATGTGGTGATTTTCGGGGACAAATAATTTTTATCCTAGGTTGTTATTTCATGTTAGATGCTTCAAGATGTCTGAATGAGCTGTTTGATCCAAGATGGTGTGTTGAGAAAAATGAGTTATGAAATGCGTATATAAAATGTCTGAATGAGCTGTTAGATTTTTACTAGTGAAATGCATTTTCCTTATTTGCTTTCTTAGTGATTTGTTTGTTGGAACTCCTTGCTGGAAGATGCTTAATCGAGTCTATTTCTTGGATTTACAGTTGTATGTTGATGTAATAAACACTTAAAATACTCAACATAGGGAACTTATTCCTTTGATTGCAAGCTTAAACGAACTGTTACAAAGAAAAGCCTAAAAAGTGTGCAAATTAAGGAATTACACCAGAAAATGGAATAGAGAATGGTGATATGACTAGCAGATGTGAGTCAGCATTTTTTGGTTGTTGAATGTGCTCTAAAACAAACGTACAAGTTGTTTTCTTGCTAACCATTCTGCTTAAATTCATAGGTAAGACTGATATTGCTTTGCCGCTGGATAAGTTGTCTTTGGATTTATTAAAACAAGTGGAGGGGCCACCAAGTCCTGAGAGGAGGTAACTTTAGTATGTGATCTTGGACTAGCCTTTCTAACATTAGTTTTTAGTGTCTGATTTAACGTCTAGTAGATTGTCACATCAAAGTTACAATGTTGATTCACTTGTAATGTTGTTTTATGATGCCCATTTGTCTTTTGTTCTTCCATTGGAGCTGCCAATTCACAGTTTGTCATGAATTATGCCTGTTTATGATGTTGAGCTACCTGAAATCGTAGTTTTCACTTTTTTAAGAAACGTACTGGTATTCATGTTGGAAAGGGGATGGACAAGTTAAATACAAGGAACAAATTGTTTTTTTTTTAAAAAGTTTATTACAAGGAAGCAAAGTTGAGTAGTTTCCGAGTCTATTTTCCAGAGTGACAACTCTCACAATTGAAGTAGTGTTGAAACACTTCCATAATGTCTTAGAAGGCATGCATAAAAAAGTGAAAAGAAGCAAGACATGAATATGCATAGTTGCCTACATATTTAGGTTTATTATGGATTTCATTTATTTCCTATCCTTTACCCTTCTTCCCCCTATTCGACCCCTCCTACAGAAACTTGCTAACTCTCACTCTTCCTACTAGGAAAAGGACATATGTAGTTCTTGTATCAACAGGAAGTTTCAATCCTCCAACTTATATGCACTTGCGTTGTTTTGGTACGTATTATACAACCTTTACTATGTTTCTCTCGCTGATCTTTTTCTTCTTCTTTTTATCCCTTTATTCCCACTCGGGGAGGGAGATTGTGGATTGAAGGAGGTGTATGTGTGTGGGTACCAAGGAAAAGAATCCTCCATGTTTTTTCTTCTATTCAGATAAAAGCGACAAGTCATGTATAGTCCTAAGTCCTCCAGCACATAAGCTGCTCAGAGTTAATATGATTTTAAGAAAATGCAGTTCGTTTAATCTGTTTATTGGGTTTTGCTGAACTTTTGGCGATATTGATTCAGAGTTGGCAAGAGATGCATTGACTTCAGAAGGATTTTGTGTGATTGGAGGTTACATGTCACCAGTAAATGATGCATATAAGAAGAAGGTATCTAGCATAGCTTTAGGAACTTCAAAATGTATAACTTGTAAGGGGAGAAATGAAAAAAAAATTGTGCAACTAGCTTTGCCATATTATCACTTGCTTCTGCTCATCATGATGTTGCATTCTGAATCTTAGGCTATATGTTTTCTGGTCTGAGACCTGATATTGCTTTATACTATCATGTCCTTTCTAGTCATGAGAGGTGTAGTTTCTTGCTGTCTTAGCACTTTTGCAGGTCAAATATGTTTTAAGAAGTGGGACATGCTTTGTATCTTGTTTCGTTGTTACTAACACACAGGAAAGATCTTACTAATGTATTTCCTCCTTACTTTTGCAGTCTCTTATATCTGCTGAACATCGTGTTGCAATGTGCGAGTTAGCTTGTAAAAGCTCAGAATTTGTTATGAAGGATCGCTGGGAGGTCTCTCTCTCTCTATCTCTATCAATCTATTTATCTCCTCCTCCTCCTCCTCTCCACCAGAAAAAGAATCCCCAAAACCTCCCTTTTTAATGTGAGCAATATTAAGGTCCTACTTGGTATGATTGCATCAACCAGTTTTATATTTGACGTATTTACACCACTGCCGCAGTCTGGGACAAACTAAATTACCTTCATCCCGTCTATGATTTTGCTTGAAATTATTTGTGCAGGCAAGTCAGGATAGCTATCAATGAACATTTACAGTTCTTTCTAGAATAAAAACCGCTGTCATTGGTGGAAGTTTGGCATCCACTGGTAAGATCCATAATTGACATAAGTCAGTCTGTTGGAATACTGTTGATTGAAATTCAGATTAATGGTCAATGGTTACATGAGAAACTTGCAATCCTACCGAAACCAGCTTTTTCTTTTTGATAAATATTATGTCGTTCCTATGTTTTTAGTGAAAGAAAATTTCATTTAATCCCCTTCCAGCCCCCCACCCCCCCCCACCCCCACCCCCAACACACACATACACAGAGAAAAGGGAAAGGAGAAAACATACTACCTTATTCCGTTTTTTACAAGAGCCATATGTGTGATAATGTTAGCTTGCAGAAATCTTTAGCATTCGTTTTTTATGCCTCCATCTCATTTAACATGTAACATGTTAGTATAGTTTCAATACGTAGTGTACGATTATCAAACTCTACACGCCCATTTTGCAATTTCTCTGCACTCTGGCTTTACTTAGGAGTTGCAATATGTGGTGTACGATTATCAAACTCTACACGCTCATATTTGCAGATCTTCCTTGCCCATGAACTGGTGGGTTTCATCTCCAAGTTCTTGCTCACAATTTTCCCCTTTGATGGTGTTGGTAGTTGGTTTAAGCGAGGGAACAAAGACTAATGTTGCAGCAGGTTAATTGGCAATGGTTAAAAACCTTAGGGTAGTTGCATGCTTAGTATATATATTTGGCTGTGACCAACATACAGTTGAAGGTAAAGTAAGAAGAAACTTTGCATGCTTAGTATATGTTTTGGTTGTTACCAACTTATAGTTGAAGGAAAAGTAAGAAGAAACTATTTTCCGAAGCAAGTGATTTAGTTGTTGAAGCCTAGCTTCTTCATTGTCTAAAGCTCTGAGCGATTAGTTAGTAGATCACTGTGCAGTTCATTTCTCTTGTGGAGGTAGCTTTGTTGTGTACTGATATGTACTATCTCAGCTTCAAATTGAACGTGATGTTCTACATCCGATTTGATGTTCAGTTTGTAAAATTGAATATTTTCACTTATATTTTTTATAATTGCAAGTTCAGTAACTCCTACTTTACAGGTCAGTTGAGTGACCATAATCCATCACTCAACTTGTCCCACTTATCGTAAATCAATGCGCATGTTTCTTACTACCTAATAAATTACTTATTACCTAAGTCGCTATGCAACCTTAAGAAACTGCTCAAAAGTGAACATGCCATTCTATCTGGAGAAGACTTTAACAAACTTCCGTTAAAGTTCTAAACAGTGGTTATTTTTCTTGCAGAAGACCTCAAGGTCATGCTAGTATGTGGTTCTGATCTGCTAGAATCTTTCAGCACACCTGGCGTTTGGATACCTGAGCAGGTAAATTAAGATACCTCCTTTATGTTGGACTGAAGTTATGCTCTTATAATGTTTCGGAGAAGAAATAGGATATGTTTATCTGTTGATTTTCTAGGTCAGGGCCATATGTAGAGACTTCGGCTTGGTTTGTGTCCGAAGAGGTGGCCAGGATGTTGAAAAAATCATCAGCAATTATGATATTTTGAATGAATATAAGGTAAGTTCATTAGGAACTCCTTCTCTTGTTCCCTTTAAGCTCATCAACTGAGACGAGTAGACACAAAAGAGAATGTCAAATTATTGGTCGAAGAGACATGTAAATTTGCAGAAGAATATCCGAGTCGTGGATGAAGTAGTGCCAAATGGAATCAGTTCAACAGGGCTAAGGTAAAAAATCGTCGATCTGGCTAGCTAGGAGGATATGAAATAAATCTTGGACAAATTGGTGGACTTAACTAGCTTTTCATTCTCATGTCAGGGATTGCATCTCAAAAGGTTTGTCAGTGAAGTACTTGACAGCCGATGAAGTAATTGATTATATCAAACAACACAATCTTTACAAAGAACAATTATCCAACTGAATCTGGAGATTTTTTATTTTTTATTTTTTAGTGTGTGAGAATTAAGTATACAGATCCTGCTGAGGGAGTTCATGGCTTCATGTCATTAGGAGAACAGAAACAAAAACCACCACCAAGATTTCATTAAAAGTTCCTTCCTTTTTTGTTTTTGTTTTAAACCGTAATTGGATACTTTCTTGCTATATATGTTGTTAGGACTCTTCAAATTTCAAAATGCCACTAAGTGCATGATGGGATCTTCCGAAAATGCACTATTGCATTTTTGAAGGATTAGATATAGATACAACAACATATTTTCTCGGCTAAAAGTGGCAGCATTATTTTCGCAATAAGAAGAAAGTGGGCTATTATTAGCATCACGCAACTAAATTTCATGTCCAGGTCCAAAAATAAGGAAATAATTGACATTACATTTATTGATTATTAGCATAGGTAGCTTACTAGTATACATCATAAGAGTGAAAGCAATTGAAAAAGGTCGGTCTTTTTATTAGAGATTTTTAATTTTACACATAAAGAGATTTTAAAAAGTCATATTTTTTATTCTAATTGTAAGTGAGTAGGAAATCTTATTTCCTCAAAAGAATACAATACTCCAAACAAAGTTTAAACAATAAAACATTATTCTAGCATGGATATTGAAGCTCAAAGTCATCTTAAGTTTACTGTCTGAACTGTCCATATGGATACATAACCCCAGGCAACCCATTGTTAGTAGCAATTGAAGAAGATGAATCTGTGAGACCATCATCATTCGCCTCCATCTCTTCATTTCTGTAAATTTAGAAGCGGTAAAATTAATTCAATTTTTTTGGTAATCTATTTAACTCGACTAAGTTTTAATGGGTTGGACTATGATTAATTTGTTGACTTGATCCAATTGCATTTGAAACGACTCATAAATTTCTTGGGTTAGACGGGCCAACATAGTGACACCACGGAGGAATCGAATACAAAATAATACGGATTTTTTTTTTTTAAAAAAGAAGTTAGACCATGTTGTATGGATTGAATTATGATTCAATTTTTGGAAAATTATACGCAATGACCTTCAAAATAGATGATTTTAATACTTCTGGCTCTCAGTTGTCCAATGGACAAATCATCAAGGTCAAAAGTCAAAAGTGTTGCCCCATGAAACAAAACTTGATTAAATTCAAAGTTTTGTCCATCAGACGGCGGGATAGAAAAATTCAAGACCACTTATTTTCAAATTCATCCTTATAAATCATCCTTTATTACTTGACTTATGTCCCATTCAAGTTTGATCAACTGACCCATTTGACTTTTTACCTAACATTTATCATGGCAGCTACAACAAGATCATAAAACAGCTCAGTTGGCAAAAAAAAATATGAGTATGCTAGCCCAACTTTGTTCATGGCCCAAAGAATATGATTTATATAATAGCTCATTAATTTTTGGATCTCTTCCTTTTTATCATTGATAATTTTTACCTGCATTGGAAGAATATTGTGCATGATTCTCGTCACATTGGCGACGAGAAACTGAAAATTCTGTAAGTGTATGCCTAGTTGCTCAGCTTCTGTGCCAGTATTATTCGGACCTTACATACATATATATATATATAAAGAAAAAAAAAAATATTTATAAGCAATTTTGTAAATTAATCCTAAATCCATCATTGATTGTAATGTGGAATATCAAAATGAAGTGTATAGATACAATTACTTACCTATCTTAGCCGAAATAATTTTAGTTTCCAAACATAAAAACTTGAACTATGTTTAAGACTCGCTACAAGAAAATGTACTTATAGCTACAAAATCTAAGCTATGAATTTAAAAATCATGACTATCTATAAATTTGTAAATTTTCTTAGCCACAAAAATTAAATTGACAAAGCTAAATCTTCATTTTGGTTATATTGCTAACAATCGTGGCAATACTTATCTAAATAGCTATAGTTTTACTGCTACAATAAAATTTTATAGCTAATTATAAGTTTTTGTCACACAATAAAAGTAACTCTAGCATCACTAACCTTTTAGCTATAACAAATTATTTGAAACAAACTATTGTAGCTAAATATAATAATTTTGCTTCAAGTTACAAACATTGTGACTATAATTAAATGAAATAACCATAAATTTTTTGCTACAATAAAATTTTGTAGCTAACAATAATTTTTTCCCACGCGATAAAAATAATTGTAGCAATAGTAACCTATTAGTCACACCAAACTATTTGGACAAAAATACTGTGGCTAAATAAATTTCTTTTGCATCAAAATATAAGAAATTGTGGCAATAGATAAACAATATAGCTACGCCTTTTTTGCTATAGTAAATTTTGTAGCTAATTATTAATTTTTATCACGAGTTAAAATTTATTGTAGTAATAATAACATTCACGATAAATTAATTTTAAATAAAATGTTATGGTTAAATAAATATATTTGCTTCAAGTTATAAAAAAAGTTACAATTGTTAAATGACATAACCATGGGAATTTTGCTACAATAAAATTTTGTAGCTAAGTTTTAATTTTGTCATGTATAAAAATTTATTGTAGCAATAGTAACCTTTTATCCGTAAGAAAGATTACTTAAAATAAAATATTATAGTTAACTATTTTTGTTTTATTTGGAGTACTAAAAATTATATAGTTGGCTTGATAATAAGTATAATTATTCGTTATTACAAAATGATTTAGCCATAAATTTATTAAAATCTTGAAGTTCATTATTTTTTATCATGAGTTGAAAATTGTTGCAGCAATACTAATCTCGTGTAGTTAGGGGTGTTCACCAATCGTTCGATTCGATTCATACTGCATATTTATTTTTGAATTTCATAAATGTGTGATTATATTCAATTAATTTTGAATAACTAATTATATCAAACATAAATATAACTTGCTAAGTCTCACTGACATTTCTTTCTGATCAAGTGTTTCTTGACTCAAGCTTATTTCATTGAAATAATATCTTTATCGATTTAACGTGGCTGGAGGTGTTAATTGTCATTTAATCAAATTTTATAGCTTCTAAGTATTAAATATAATTTAATAAATACTCGATATTATAGTTATTTCAATTAACTAATCACGTCATATTTTAGCAAAATTGAAATTCAATAAGCTCCATTCAAACTTTATCATGATCAAGTATTTTCAAAATTGCTATTTGATCTAACATGATACATTGAAATATTACTTTTTAAAATCCAGTGTAGTTGGAAGTGATCATTATTTGACTTGATTCAATTTTATGGGATCTTATTTGTAAATTTCAAATATATATTAAATAAATAGGTACTAATAAAATTATACTAATAAAAATTAATTAAAATTTTAAATAGAAAAATTAAAATATAAAAAAGTAATCTTTAACAGTAGCCAATTTATATATCTATTTATAACCATAAACGATCAAACTTATTAACTAACTTCTTAAACTTATCAAACCGATATTTTATCCTCTTGCAACATGCTATTTTGTTTGTTACTTTTTTTTTTTTTTTAAAAAAAGATGTATAATCAATTTTTTTGGTACTTTACCAATATAAGATAGATGCTTAATATTTTTATATGTAAGTACTTATTTTTTTTATGTATATTAATATTTATATTTTCATGATGCATAAATATATTAAAAAATTATAATTGTTGCAAAATATTATATGACTTATTTGAACATACTACATTATATTTATTACTTAATTTTATTTTAAAAATTACTTTGAATTATAATATCTTTACATTATCTATCTCCAGGTCTGTAATTTTTCTCAGACATAATATTTAAATGAGGATCTTACTTTTTTTTAAAAATAATTTCATATTTTATTCAAATATCAGGGATATCACTACAACATTATGTGGAATGAATTTAAATAGATTTGATTGATTTTCTAATATTGATGATTTTATTTCTTTTTGAATTGGTTACTTTAAACTTGACAGCTTAGATTCATATAATTCATTTTAAATTCATATAATTTTTATATTTCAATTAAAACTAAAAGAATAGTAACTTAAAATTCACAATCTTGTTTAAATTCAAACCGAAGTAATCGAATCTTTTGAAATTGTGATTTCACTATGATGGAGTATTTCAATATGAATTTGAATTTATGTTATTGATATTAAAAAATTGAATTGACGATAGAAATTTTTATCTTAAAATATTTTCAAACTTGAATTTTATGGTAATTAATACTTGTTATCGCAATATTGTTTTGCTTATCTGATCTATATACAATTAGAACTTTCTATAGCGTACCTCGTTATAATAACATTTCACTATAACGGCCTAATTTTCTCTGAAATCAATTTTTCATGTTATATTTTACTTTTCTATAATAACATTCTACATATAACAACCATGAGGCTTATTATAGAGATACATTTTTGTAAAATTATTTTTCTATATAACAACATACTCAAATATTATGCAAAAAATATACTACGTACAAAATAAAATACAAAAATATTTATGGTAATCATCATTAAAATCATGTCCACTGTAAATTTCAAGTATGAATATCTAATTTAAAGAAAAAAATTATATTCAAATTGTACATATTCGTTATTTCATAATTTCACGAGAACATACTACTAATGTTTGCCATATTTTATGGACACGAGAAAAGACTACTAATTTTTTATATTTTTATTTATAACAACTAAATGAATTTTGAACGTCAAATGCCAGTATACATATATAACAATACCTCTCTACAATTGTCATGAAATTTCTGAATAAATGCTGCCACTATTAAGTGGTTTGATTGTAGATAGGTTAGATAGAATTTCTTAAATTGACATTTTTATTTTATTTTAAAATTTTCTCTTTTAACCTTGATATTTTAATTCATGTAAATTATTTTAAATTCATACTCAATGAGAGTCAAGTATGCACAGACCTTACCACAACCTCAAATATAGAGAAAATTATTTTAAATTCATATAATTTTTATATATTCTGTTTAAACTAAAAATAGTAATTCTTAATTAAGAATTATCATAAATTTAACTAAACACTATAAGTTAAGAAGTTATTAAAATAGAAGAATAGATAACAAAACTAGAAATATCATAGAGGACCCTAAAAAGTTGAAAATAATATATATTTTAGAATAATATTTATTCATATAAATAGTTGACTTTTTTTTATTAATTTAAAGTAAAATATATATTTATTATTATTTTCGTTATATAATTTTCTTTGTTAGATTCCGTTTTTGATACAATTGTTATATTTGTTATTTACTCTCTCCGTACACTTTTACTTGTCATATTTTGATTTGACATAGCTATTAAGAAAAAAATAATTATTAACATGATTATTTTATCATAATACTTTTATTAATTGATTATGAATATTGTGTCTTGAAATTAGTTTTGAGAATAAATAATTAATAATAAGGGTAAATTAGATTTTTTTTTCCTTTTAGTATATCAAAAATAATAAGTAAAAGTAAAAATTTAATTGAAAAATAAGTGCGAAATTCTCAATGGAGGAAGTAGATACTAAGAGCATTTGTTAGAAGAGAAAGCAAAATATATACATACATAATATATGAGCAAGCACAAAGGTGAGATTTTGACCAAAATTATCCCTCATATTTCACCCCAACTTTCACTACATCCTTACAATATCTCACTTAATCTAAAATATCCTTCAAGTTTCTCAAAGTGAATCAAAAACATCCCTCCGTTAATATTGCCGTCTATGTACGACGGACTTTTTCTCTTTCCACGTGACTTCTCTTTTTCCTTCATTTCTCTCAAAATTTTTATTCTTGCCTCCTAATCTCCCTTTTGACAGAACAAAAAGACACTTTTGGGAATCTTGAGATAGGTTTTCTAATGATTAAACAATTTATTCTTGGGTGAAGCTTCTATCTCTGTAAAATTGACACCTTGCTGTTGAATCTGTAACAGGGGTTAGTTACTAACGGTAAGTCTTAATACATTTTAGTTTTCTTGATTTGTTTTAGTTATGAAAGAGCTGATGCTTCACACTTCTATATTATATAACAAAAATTACTATGTCGACAGATTCAATGTTCGGAAGTCAAGCAATATATAGTGATTCTGATAATGAATCAGATTATGAAGAGTTTGAAGATTCAGATCATGAAGATGACATTTTATTTGATCAAAATATTGAAACTTTTTCTGTCAATATCGGAGGAAATGCGAGAATAAATGATGATAGTGAAGAGTTTATTAGTAAAGAGTTGCAAAAAAGATACAAAATGAAGATGGCAATTCAGATTGTGTTGTTTCCAGTGCCATGGAAAGTTTGAATAGTGACAACGATGCATCTAATGAAGATTTTAACTTTCCAAAGCATAATCCCAATACCGATAATGCTAATCCTAAGTTAGCATTAGGAAAAATATTTCAAAACAAAAAAGAGTTTAAGGAAGTTATTACTACTCATGAGATTCAAAGAGGAAGGACGGTCGAGTGGATAAAGGATGACTCAGTAAGAGCAAGGGGAGCATGTAAGCATCGTCCCTCTTGTAAGTGGGTAATTCTATCTTCAAAAATGCATAGGGACACAAATTTTCAGATAAAGACTTACCTCTCGGAGCATACATGTTTTTGTTGGAATGTCACTTCCAGTTGGATTGCAAAGAAATATGTCAATAGAATCAAATCAAACATAGAATGGAAAACATCAAAATTCAGAGATGAAGTCAGTAGAGAGCTGGGAGTAGATGTATCTTTATGTCAGGCAAGAAAAGCTAAAAAAAGGTCATTTCTCTGATTGATGACAATTTGAATGACCAGTTTAGCATGTTGTGAAATTATATTAATGAGATCGTGCGATCCAATCCCGGAACATCAATTTACATGAAGTTGACACCAAATGAGACCCCTAACAATCCGTCTAGATTTCAAAGATTATACATTTATTTTGCAGCATGGAAAGATGGCTTTAAGGTAGGTTATAGAAAGATAGTTGGTGTTGATGGTTGTTGGTTGAAAGATTCTATGTATGGTGCACAATTGCTTGTTGGTGTTGGTTTAGATGGCAATAACAATATCTTTCATATAGCCTATGCCATTGTGGAAAAAGAGTGCAAGGATACATGGCAGTGGTTTTTGAACTATTTGGCGATTGATATTGAAATAGAAAAGCAATATCTATGGACATTCATGTCAGATAAGATAAAAGGCCTTCTTGAAGCTTTTAAGGAAGTGTTACCGGACGTTTCTCATAGATTTTGTGCTCGACACTTGCACTATAATTTTAAAACAGATGGATTCCCTGGTCATGCATTAAAAAAGGCTTTTTGGAAAGCGGCTAGAGCAACAACTGTGGAAACGTTTAATATGCATATGTTGGAGATATGTGAACTGGATAAAAAAAAACGTATGAATAGCTTTTGAGTAAGTTACCAAGTGAATGGACTAGATCTCACTTCTCACCACTTTCAAAGTGTGACATTCTGTTAAATAATGTGTGTGAGGTCTGTTGACACCCAATTTTTGATCTCCGTGCCTAAAATTAACGTCTTCAGGCTTGCTGATCGTTAAAGGGCACAAAATATAATTTTCACATCTTTTTTATAATTGTTGACAAATTATTGATAATCATCCTTACTTTAGGATTTTTATCAATTTGTTGTCATATTTTTACTTTTCATAATTTATTAATAATCCTCCTTATAATAGGATTTCTATCAATTCATTATCGTTTTTAACATTTTACAATTATCTGCACACATACACGACATGACATCATATTTTTATAATATTTTTCATATTAAATTATATTTTTTAATATTTTCAACATTCTTTACATTTTTCATAATTACAAATCAATACTTGCATTTTATACATTTTTACGGTTCGCAAATGCTAAGTCGGATCAATTATTTTTACACAGTATAATAATTCAAGGTCTTGTCGCATTCGACAACCACCACACAGTAATGTCTTGTCACATCCGACAATGACTACACAACAATGTCTTGTCACATCCGACAATGACTACACATAATGTCTTGTCACATCTGACAAAGACAACTCAATGACACTACCCTTTAGACAATAACTCTATCCATTTATCAAAAGGATGAACATCCTTTGGTCAATATCCTAAGGACTAAAGGATGTGCTATTATAAAAAGAAGGGACACCCCTTTATCCATTGGATAATAGGGAGTGCCCAATTTTATTATAAATAGGCAAGGGTGGAAGACAATTTTATTCATCTTTTCTCTCTACACACACATTTTCATACACCCCGTAATAAAAGACAAATTTTATTTTCTCAAGTTACTAAATATCAATACACGGCCGATGACATTATCCCTCCATCGGATATTTGAGGCCATCACATTATAAAAGACGAATTTTTATTTCTTAACTTTGTCTATTTTATATAAATACATGGCCAATGACATTATCTCTCCGTCGGATACTTGAGGCCACCCCGTAACAAAAGACGGATTTTTATTTCTCAAAGTTTACTTATTTACATAAAAAATAAATGCTTGGCCAATGAAAAATTACCGTCGATTTTTAAGGCCTCCACAAATAAAAGAAGGATATTACGTATATAAATACGTAATAAAAAAATAAATATTTTGGGCGATGACGAAATCTTAAAAATATCACAACAACACAAAAGGTTTTGTGATTCGTATCTTGACAAGGCGATTTAGGATGGTCGATTAGTTGAGCAACCACTTCGTAGCCATGGCGAGTCTAAAACTTAATCCGAGCCCACTTCATAACAAAACTCTATTTTTATATATACACCTATATGTACATGTGTGCACATAATTTCACTTACTTTAATAATTATTTGTTCATTTTATTATTTTATCAAGCACTTATACATAATTCTCGAGCTTCATGTTTGTAGTTTAGTTCTTAGTTGTAATTGTACATAAAGATAAAAGATAGTGAAAACTTTACTTTTTTGGGTGCCGGGCGAAGATATTCTTTATTTACATAATTTTATCGCTTTTAGGCAAAACTTAGGCCGTTAATATTTACATAAAAGAATCAAGTTAATCAAGTATTCACGTATTATGTAGTCTTTTCATCTCAAATAAATTTTACCTTTTTGTAATTTTAATCAAATAAAAATATTACTTGTAGATACCTTTTCTTTACATGACACATTAAAATACATTTCTTTTCGTACATCATAAAATACTTTTCTTTTTCACATGTAATTTATACATTTTATACATATCTTTTACATATTTTTTATAATAATAGATTTTATTTATATAGTTAATATACATATACTTTTACATGGTTTTAAACATTTATGTTTTTTTTCAAAAAAGTTATTTTATACTTAATACACATACACTTTTACATTATTTTAAATATCTATAACTCCTCCCTCATTGATAAATTTAGTCTAGCCGGATAACACATTTGTGGATTCTAAAGGGTGCCTAACCCCTTCCTTTCGGGATAATTTGAACCCTTACCTAGAGTCTCGCAGACTAAAACATTAGCTATACGCATTGACAAATAATTAGGTTTCCTTATTTTCCTTTAAAAATTAGGTGGTGACTCTGTAAAAAATTTCAATTCTTTAGAGTCCAATAAGTCATGTTTTGGTTGACCTTGGCGAAAATAGGGCATGACAAGGTCTTCAATAATCTCATTCTTGATGCTAGAGATAAGCCCATTATCAAACTTTTGGAGATCATAAGGCATATACTCATGGCTAGGATTGCATTCAATAGGGATAAAGCTGAAAAGTGGGCAAGGATTGCATCCAATAGGAATGAAGTTGAACAATGGACTTTGGGTAACATTTGTCCAAATATAAAACAAAAAAAATTGCATAGAAACATGAAAGGGGCTTCTGGTTATATTCCTAGAAAGGCTGACTCATGGAATTATGAAATCATAGGGTCTACTGATATTGACACTTGGGCTGTGGACTTGTATAACAAGATATGTAGTTGTAGAAAATCGAAATTATTTGGAATACCTTGCAAACATGTTATTTGTGCTAAATGGATGAAAAAAGATGACATTATGGACTATGTGCACGATTGCTACAAGGTTGAGACATACAGGAAAACATATACATCCATATTGCCTATGAACGGGCAAGATTTATGGCCTAAATCATCTAATCCGCAACCACTGCCGTCACTCTATTTGAAAAACAAGATAGGAAAGAAACAAAGATTAAGAAAGAAAGAAGTCGATGAGCCTGGAGCCTCAAAGACTAGGATGAAAAGAAAACAAAATTCAGTTGATTGTAGCAAGTGTGGTAGATCCGGTCACAACAAAAGAAGTTGCTCTTTATTTAATGTTGTTGAACCAGAACCAATAAACTATCCTTCATCTTTGGACTCTATTATGGTTGAGAGCACATCAAGTTGGACACAAGAATTTGCTTCTTTCCTTGACAAACTTCCGGTGAGATACATATATCAATAATGGTTGTCTTACTTTGCGATAATGAACTTATTTAGCTTAAGGTCCTTTTATTTCCTTTTCAGGTTAGAAGAGAATAGTAGAGGAGAGTGAGCATTTCATGATGACATAATTAATTTGGGAATGAATCAAGTTCATTTTGCAATGTGATGACTTCTAAGTGAATTAAGTTTAATTTGGTCTTGTTGGTCTTGATTTCACAATTTTCATTCTTTATGTTGTTGACAAATTGCTTGAAGAATATTTAAGACCTACTTTATAGGTTGTGCTTTTTTCGATACCTCTAAGAGTAATTCAGTAAGCCCTTGTTGCATTCTGGTCTAAAACTTTAAAGCTGGGCTTTACCTAGACTATTTTTGCTATCCCCGTTATTGTATTCAGGATTTATGTGGGCATACTTGTTGATATAAGAGAAATGATTTTTAGTGTTGTTCTTCGGAGACAAAAAGGTAGTGTCTTGAGGCGTAATCAAAGTGGATTTTTTATGTTGTTGAGGTGGCTAGTCTCTTTTTTGGTGTTTGTCATGGCATATGAGCAAATTGGTCTGTATTGATTAGTTGCTCTTCTTGCAGTGGGATTTATGTTTCCTGCTAACAATGTGGACTTTACGATGGATGCAATAACGTCTTTTAGGAATCATAGCTTTTGTAGACTGTCCATGTCAGCTTTCTTCACTAGAGGGATATTGAAAAGATTGAAAACCATTGTGGCGGTAGGACTTATTATTGGGTTGAGCGTAGGATCCTTGGCAGTGTTTGTCATAGCATATGAGAAAATTGGTCTGTTTTGATCAGTTTGCTCTTCTTGCAGTGGGATTATGTTTCCTGCTAACAGTAATGACTCTACGATGGATGCAGTAACGTCTTTTAGTTTGTAGACTTTCCATGTCGGCTTTCTTCACTAGAGGGATATTGAAAACCATTGTGGCGTAGGACTTAGTATTAGGTTGAGAAAAGGATCCTTGGCAGGTACTATTTTCTTCTCTAACGCGATTGGAGTGGAAGAAAGAGACGCTGTATTTATATTTTTGATGAGTCCGAGCAATATAACAGTTAGTAATGTATAAGGGTGTAGAAATTAGTTGAGAAAGTATTATTAGCTTGGGATATGTAATGAAAACAGAGTTCCGACATGAATCAAGACGAAGAACAAAGATTAAGACTGTACGAGTAAGACTCTGAAGGCAGTCTACCTTCCTTATGAATCTTTCAAAAGGAGATATGGACATATAGAGCGTGTAGTTCTCTCCGGTGAGATTACTCTTTAGGGAGTCCAGAGAGTTGAACTTAGTGAAACTGTGCGAAGGATGGAAGAATCAACTCCACAAGTCATTTTTGCTTCTTGAAGCAACAGTTAAAAGATGCATCAACTATACTGGTGGTTCTGATGGGGATGAGTTAATTCCTACATGTACTTTCAGCTCTATCAATGCCAATTCCTACATGTCTTGCTACATTTCAAATATGTTTTTCAACCCCAAAAGACCAACTCAAGGATCTTATCATATCGGATTCAGGGAAACAACTTGATCTTTGTACTGCTAACCTTGTCTGCAATATCAGTTTAGAATAATGACTACTTCTTAGTCATGCTGTTATTACAAGAATGCATCATGTTGTTCTACTTTGTCCCACACTTTGATTTTTTATTATTTTAGCCAAGAAAGTGCACCACTACACGCACTTCCACCAAGTTGGATTCAAAGAAGAGAATGTGCTTTATTACCACAATTTTTATAACAAACAATACACACGAAGATAACCTTTCGCAACACATTAGAAAGTATATCTGTTACCATATTTTTTTTTTGGTTACTATGAATCTTCTAAGGCTTTTGGGGGTTATGAAGGCAGAGAAATGCATTTTGACTCTACTTTATGCAGTTATCTACCCACTTTAATATAGTCTACTCTACTACTAGGAAGATTAATTCAACGGGATGCTTGACTTTTTATTTTTATTATCAAAAGCCCACCTTTCCATTCTCACACTGTAGACAGATTGACCAAAGAAGTTAGAAAGGTGTTAGGACGCTAACTGTGTTAAATATATTTGATTGAACGGGGAGTGTAGAGTGTACCTATTTCAATAGACCCTCGGCTCAAAGAATAGAGAGAGAAATATGAATACTATAGTGTATTGTTAATCTGAAAGAAATGGGAAGGTAACAGTGTCATTGCCGAACGTCTGATGCTCTTGGGAATAAATTCATCAGTTTGAACAACAGACATTGAAAATGAAGGGATTTTCATTTTCTGAAAAGGGTTAAGAATTGTTTGGTTTTGTTTCAGGAAACAAAAAGTAATTCAATATAAATAAACAATTATTATATGATAACTAAATAGTATTTCTTGGGCTCTTCAAAAATGTGGAGGGGTGCGTGCATAGTACTTTTAGTTCATTTTTGTAAGAATCCAATATGGGTACAACATCATTTTTGAAGAGTTTAACTATATCACCAGCAAGCTGATTCACAAGTTTGTCAATCTTTTGAAATTGATATGGTCATCTGACTTTGTACAGAAACTGGCGCGGTCCAGATCAAATCTATTGTCCTCGGGAGAATAACTCTACAAGATAAACATTATATGCCAGTAGAAAATATAGAGAAGAGTTAATACATAAAAATGACCCTAAACTTGACACCAAATTATAACTTTGACCTTAAACTTTGACAGTGTACAAATATGACCTTTAACTATTCAAAACTGCAAAAAATATGACCTCCTATCCTACGTGGCAAAATACGTGTTCAACACGGAAAACTGGGCGCATCCAGCTTAAAATCTAAGGGCATAATACATAAATATGACCTTAAACTTTGACAGTGCGCAAATATGACCTTTAACTACTCAAAACTGCACAAATATGACCTTTAAATTACTCTTCACTATTATTTTTTCATTATTTTCGGCTCAAAGATGAAAGTGACATCTAATTTCTTTTGTCATTGCGAAAAAAGAGCAATATTGAAGATTTATTAATTAGGTGGGTCAGCCTCATACGAAAAAATCGAGCGGGTATGTATATATATTATATAACAGAGGACGAATTTAAGTCATATAATATATCTAAATATTATTTATTTAAATATTAAATTAAAGATGAAACTATACTAATAATAAAAAAAATTATAGTTTTAATAAAACATTATTAAGGATAGTAGTAGTAGTAGTATATTAAATTAACGTTATCAAATTAACGTAATTAAAAGATGTTATTAAATTAACGTAATTAAAATATTATTAAATTAACGAGGGGCGGACCTACGTGGTTGCCATAGGGTTCACCCGAACCCCCTCGATAAAAAAAATTAAGTTGTATATATATAAGATAGAAAATGTATATTAATGTACGTATATTAATGTTGAACCATATGAAACAAGGCACTTAGATAGCCCAGTGGTGTTATTTGCTCTTCTTTGGCGCTTCCTTCAGCCTACTATGCGGGTTCGATCCCTACTAGTGGCTGTTTTTTTTAATTAAAAAAAAGCTAGGTGTTGCTGCTATAGAAATAAATAAAATAATAATAATAATAATAATTTTTTTAAATTAAAAAAAAGTTAGGTGCTTCTACTATAGAAATAAATAAAAAAATTATTATTATTATTATAATAATAATAATAATAATAATAATAATAAAAATAATAAAAACTACGTCGTTTAACACAAAAAACAAAAAAATTGACAGTGCACAAATATGACCTTTAACTATTCAAAATTGCACAAATATGACCTTTCTCCAAGTCAGCCCTTTTAACGACGTGGCACCGTGTGATTGGATTACCTTTCCACGTAGGTGCGAGTGAGACTCACGCATCGGGTTGCAAAATCGGAGGTCATATTTGTTTAGGTTTTGAATAGTTAAAGGTCCTATTGTGCACTATCAAAGTTTAAGGTCAAAGTTATAATTTGGTGTCAAGTTTAGGGTCATTTTTATGTATTAACTCTATAGAGAACCTCTAATGCTTTCTGTTAACTTTGTTCCATATCAGTTTGAGAAGCTTATGGACCGATATAGTCGGTGAATATATATGCATCAACTTGCTTGAAATTGAGGTGCAGAGTGAATACAATGATGACTGTTTAATGAAAGTATGAAACACACAGAACAAAAGCATTAGAATGTTTAAAGAATTTAATCCCCCACAAAAAAAATTTACACTTCGACTTCGTTGAAGGTTCACCACCTCCAGTTGCATCCTCGAATTCTTATCATCCATTTCATAAGTGGAATCTTTATCTTCTATCTTAATATTGGTGTCCTTCCCATCATCTTATTACTAGTATCCAAAGTTGTTTTTTGTTATGTCAAAAGGAGGAAGAAAAGAAGTGTTGTGTTGCTTTTTGTTCTGTCAAAAGGAGGATGAAAAGAAGTGTTATGGGAAAAGGAGGAAAAAAGAGAGGTCACGTGAGAATAGAAGATCTGTGAAATGTACACGACAATATTAACGGAGGAATGTTTTTGATTCACTTTGAGAAACTTAAGGATGTTTTAGGTTAAGTAGGATATTATAAGGATGTAGTGAAAGTTGGGTTGAAACAGGAGGGATGATTTTGATCAAAATCTCCACAAAGGCCCACTTGACCAAAACAAAACAAAACAACAAAGAAGAACCCCCTCAAATTTTTAACTCCAACCGTTTTCTTCATTAGAATTTAGAGAGAAAATTTGGCTATTAAGTTTTTTTTAAGTTTTCATTTAGCAAAATGTTCAACCCTCTTTAAATTTTTAATTAGAAAAATGACTTATTTTTATTTTCTCATTTATCGGACATATAATAGATCTGTCGGACAGATAATAGATCTGTCTGTGTATCTATCGAATAGATAGTAGATCTATCTGTGTATGTGTCGGACATATAATAAATCTGTTGAATTGACTGTCGGACAGATAATAAATCTGTCTTAAAAATAAGTCATCTCACAAAATAAAAAAACTTATGGTCCATTTAATTAAATAATAAACTTAAAAGGTCTATTTAACAAAGAATCCCGAATTTAGATCCAAACCTCAAAAATTAAAAATTTCAAAGACCAAAATTCATATCAAAATTTTAAAAACCCCATCAAATAACCTACTCTTCCTTTCACTTTAACAAACACCTAAATTTCTTTTCTCCTGTCGCTTCTCCTTCACCCCCCCCCCCCCCTCCCCCCTCCCTCCTCGCCCTTCACCCCCTCTTTGTCTCAATATTTGATTCAATTTGTAGTTTTTGTGTGATGTTTGCTGATTATTTTTTTTTTTGTAGGTTTTACGACATGAAATTCTTCAAGAGATGAGATAAGTTTTATAATATTATCTTGTATATATTTTTTTTAACATAAAAGTTATTTTCTGCTCGTGGGTTTTAAAATCAACATTGAAATTTGAGATTCTCACTTGTGAATTACACTGAATATATTATTATTGTACTGAATTTGAGATCTATGTCTATAGATTTTATGAAGCTTAAAGGACTTGCAGGTTTATTCAAGCTTTGTCTCTTTTCTTGTTTTTATTTTTTAAAAATTTAGTGAAAAAATTATCTAATACATATAGATTTTTCTTCTTGAAATTTTATATACACACTTGCATATATAATTAGTTGATTCTAATTTTTCGGTGCTAAATATTTTTTTTATTATTGATAGGCATATTAATGAAATAAGAGCATACAAATGGTGAATTAGGACGAATGTTGATCAAGTTGAGGTGCAATTGAAGATCATGAAAGAAGAGCTAGAAAAAAACTTATGTTGCTTTAAACTCAAACAAGATGGTGTCTCAAAAAATTGTCTATTGCGAATATTCTCAAAATTGTAAAATGCAATTACATATAATCTGATAATTGTAATTTGTAGCTACATTATGTACCTTTTCTTATAGCAAGCTTGTAGATTTTTTTTTTTAATTTGTGGTAATGAAATTATTGAAATTTATTTTTATTTTAGCTATATTATAAGAATTATTGTGATTAATAATGCTATGACACCACCAAAAAAAAAATAATGCTATGACAATATTCTTCAATCTGTACTTGTGGCTAAACCTTTATATTATTATGAAAAAATATGGTTATATATATATATATATATATCCATATCAAATAAAAAATATTTTTAATTTATGTACTTTGTGCAAAATAAATAATTTTTTAGGCATACATGTACAAAAATGTTTAAGACAACTACTTCGCTATAGATTTTCTAACTCGTAGCTAAATACAAGTATTGTTATCAAGAGACTAAACTATAAAAAAGCTACTAATTTTAAATTTTTATAGCAAACAGATCAATCTTTTGCCACACTAGAATACATTGTGACTATAATATAAAATTTGCTATACATTTTATTTATCGAGGCAAAACAGTAAAATAATTTGCTATAAGCATATAATTTCGTAGCTAAAATTTTTTATCATCACAACTACATCAAAAAAAATTGTAGCTGCAAATATTTGTTCTTAACCACAGATCATGTAAAGTTTGTAGCTAACTTTTGGTTACGCCACTTCTTGCTACGAAAGCTATGGAAAGAAAATTTGTGGCATGCATGTCCGTCAAAACCATTAAAAAAATAGGTGAAAAAGCTGGAGAAAAGGGCATAAATGGTCTCTTATCTATAGGAGTAGGTCTAAAATAGTCCCTTAAATATAAACTTACCAGTTTTAGTCCTTTAACTATTCAAAAACTTATCAAGTTTGACCTTCGTATATCTATAATCTATATCTATAATATATTAAAAGTGTGAAGACCCTTAGAAAAGTGATTTGAACTTTTTGCCCTTCATTAAAAGTCTCTTCTTTAGAAAAAATCGTCTTTTCACTATTTTTCTCAAATTATTATTTAGTTATTATTAATATTAGAACTTTGAAATTAATTAAAATCCTTATTGAGTTAGGAAAGAAAGTTCTAAATCAATTCAAAGCTTACCTTATATGTAATTTATTAATAAATTAAATAAATGAAAAATAATATTGATTTGAATTGAAAAGAATAAGGAAAAAAATGTCTAAAGCAAAAAAAAAAGAAAAGGGAAATACATAAATGGAAAGAAAGCTAAATTGAATTAAAAAGGAAGAAAGAAAACGTGTGGAGGAAAAAAGGAAAAAATAAAAAAAAAAAAAAAAATAGAACATGGAAACAAAAAAATCACAAAGGCTAATTTATTACATTAAATAAATACAAATTAAATTGACAAAGAAGGAAAGTAAACTAAACCTAAAATTTCTTATAAATTGAGAATTCTTCCTTTTTACAATAATACGTTGACAATATAGTTCTCAAATAATTTTTTTCTTTATTATCGTTGTTCATAAATTTGATTGGATTTAAGGTATGTTTTCTAAAAATTTTGTTTTTGATGTTTACAATCTTGATAATATCTATGATTAAAGAAATAAATTTGTTTGTGATTTGAGGTAGTTTTTTAAAATTTTAATTAGTATGTTCTTGAAGTTTATACTAACAAATCATCATGTATTCGTGATAGACAATTGCTAATAATTGAGAAGTTTTTAGTGAAATATTAACAGTACTTATGATTGAAGAGACAATTTTTCTTGTGATTTGAGGTAAATTTTCTAAAATTTTAGTATGTTTTTTATGTTATAAAAATAAATTATCATGCATTTTTGTTAGACTTCTACTAATTGAGAAGTTCTCTTTAATGATTTTTGTATGTTCTTGAAGTTTAAATAATAAATTATCATCTATTCTGAATAGGTAATTGATAATTGAGATGTTTTTTGTGATTTTTTTTATAATGACTTATATATAATAAATAATTTAAAATTGACTTATTTATAACTTTTACCAAATTTTTTGGATTATATTTCGTCATAAGAAATTGGTTAGCCACTCTAATTGTATACGAATTTCTTCTTCTTTTTTTTCTTTTATCCACATGAGATATTAGGAGATTTAGTTAAATTAACAATCTAGCTTTTAGAAAAGTACTAACTGAATTGAATTCTAATGATATCAAATAATTTTATCCAAAAATAAGATTAAAAAAGTGAAAGTAGAATTTTAATCCAATGACTATATATTTATAGTATAATAGGCATATTTATTTATTAATGAAGATATATTTATAGTTTACACGTCGTAGATGAATTTACAGGTGGTAGATGAATTTACATGTGGTAGATGAATGTCGGTCGACTTTGAAAAACTTTTTAGATAAAGGTTAGCTTTAATTGTATTGTATTTATATCTATGTTTTGAGAATTTTTTTGTATAAATGTTAAGTTTAGTTGTATTATTTTGATATCTTTATTATCGTATTATTTTATTATAGTTCATAGGTGGTAGATGAGTGTCAGATGGCTTTGAGGAAATTTTTGTGTAAAGGTTAGATTTATTTATATTATTTTGATGTCTCTATCATCACATTGTTTTGTTGCAGTTTACAAGTGGTAGATGAATGTCGATCGGCTTTGACAATTTTTTTTTGGTAAAGGTTAGGTTTAATTAACTAAATCTCCAAAAGATGTTGAATTTAATTATTGTATTCATCTTTATTATTTAAACAAATATCCTATTTAGTACAACATTTGAACTCGATAGAGTGAGGTACACGCGCGAGGCGCGTACACCTAAACTAGTTTTTATACAAACAACTGGCATTTATACAAACGAAAATTCACACCTCCATTAGATTTTCTCCATCCCTAATTCCTCCATTATTTCTCTCTCTTCGACACCTTTTCATCGAATTTCTTTTGTCAGAAAATAGCTTAAAACTAAAAAAGAAAGCAGTTTGGACATCGTAATCAGTCTATCGAATTAACTCGATTTGGAGAAGTATGCTATCCACTTTCAAGCTGGGGAGGTGAATAGTACTATTGTTAATTGATTGATCATGTGTTTTAACTTTTTTTTTTTTAAATTATTTCTTTGTTATTACATTATCTCAACATTATGAATTTTTTTTAATATCAACACTAGTTCTGTGGCTGAAAAGGTTTGAAAGTTGAACTAGATTTCAATGCAAAAGTTAACGAGGATATGCATCACGTAGTTTCACGTTGGATAGACAACCTTCTAATCTCGTAAATATATATTTTGACGTTTTTTGTTGCAGTTTGGTGCTGTTTTTTGTGCAATTTATTGATGTTGTTAATGCATTTTCTTGTGTAGTTTGGCATAATTTTTGGTGCAGCTTGGTGATAGTTTTTTGTGTAGTTTGGTGACTTTTTAAGTATTTTAGTGCTGTAATTTGGTGAAGTTTGATGCAAACTGCAGTTTTTTGTACTTTTAAGCTATTTTTTGACGAGAGAAATTTGAATATAAGGTGTCCAAGAGAGGAACAATTGAGAAATTAGTGATAGAGAAAATCTAATGGAGGTATATGAATTCCCGTTAGTATAAATGATAGTTGTTTGTATAAGAATAAACAAAGACCAAACATGATAATTTTTAGATAGTTAAAGAGCTAAAGCCGATAAGTGTATATTGAAGGAACTATATTAAACTTACTCCTATAGATAAGGGACCATTTATGCCATTTTCTCGAAAAACCTGCATCTTTTCAAGAAGTTATTTCTCATAAAAAAAAATTTCACTTCAAAAGCTATTTCTCAGAAAAAAAACAAGTTTCACCTTCTATGCATGACGTTGCCTCAACGAATTGGGAGCAGAAGTTGCAGCGAACCATTTTTTTTTCTCTGGCTTTCCTTTCCTGTTTTTGATTATTAATGTGATATTTTCCCAAGTGTAGAAAGTTATAGCTATGAATGAAACCACAATTTCATTCATAAATTGAAAAGATAGAAATTTACAACTACGATTATTTAAATTCCCTTGGTGCCTACAAATCTCATTTCCTTCATCTCCAACACCTTTCGGAAGTAGTTAAAAAAATTTCATCCTCCATCTTTTTCATTATTTAAGAAAATGCATCTTTCACCTCCTACAAAAGTCGTAGCCAACCATTCCTCCTTTGTTCCCTCTCTTATACATTAGTGGAAGACAAAATTTAAAGAAAATAGAAATCAAGTTATATAACTTGGGGAGAAGTACTTTTAGATTAATTGAAAAATACGCCATTAATGGTAAAATAATATGTTGGTTCTTGTTATAAAAAATCTTAGTGGTACGCAATAAGTTTTAAAATAATTTAATTTAAAGTTCTAAAATATCAGAAAAAGTTCTATTGTCATTCAACCACAAACTTATAAGTTGAAATATTTTTTTACAACATGTCTATTGTCGTAACTAAAAGGAAATAATTAACATTAGTTGTATATTTATAATACATACATTAGTAATTTTTTTTGGTGGTTATAAGAAGACTTTTACTAGAGAATTAAAATTGACTATAACTTGAGATATTAAAATAAAAATTTGATAATAATATAGAAAGAAGATTAATACCTTCCTATATGACTAAACAAAAATTAGGTAATTTTTTTAATTTAAAAGGCTTAGAAATTGTATTCCTGTATCACCACCAACCCAACCCAATTATCGTTTTTCATATTAAAAATGAGAACAATAAATAAATAAATAAATAAATAAATAAATAAATAAATAAATAAATAGTGATCTAGATTATAGAGCCATTGTTACTCTTGTGTTAATGAGCAATGTCAGGGACAAATTTACGGATTCGGAAGGTTGTTCACCCCAATCTCTTAATGAAAATTTATACTTTCTTCGTTATAATTTATGTGATATTTTTTTTTAATTTTAAGATTCAAATAAATTTATTTTTAATCATAACTTTTTAAATTATATTTTAAAAATATTTTAAATTATCTCGTGACTTATATTTTCTCTGTAGTTTTTAAAAGTACAAATTTTGAAAATATCTTACGTCTTGTCATAATTATTAAGTAGCTTAAATTCAAGTTTAAGAAATTGAGTTAATTATTAAATACAAAGGCTTGAACACGATAACTGTTGAAGTTAGAATTATTTGAATTTGGATATTCAAATGAATAACTAAATAGAAATGTTCTACTCAGTTAAATAAAAAATTTCACAAATAATCTTAAAAAGAGTTTTAAAGTTAAGCCAGAAAAAAAAAATGGTTTATATAAATTTTGTCGGGTCTATACTTTTGTGGGTTTTCAAAAATATCTAGAACTGTTATAAAACTATAAAGAACAAGAAAAAGAGTAGAGAGAATAGAGAGAGTAATTCTTATTTCTTCTCTTCAGGGATGAATTTACAATGAAGGACCTTCTATTTATAGGGGGGAATTTGCCCCTAGTTTCACACTAAAAGACAAATACATCAAATCCTGATAGACATCAAATAGATCTTGATAGACATTCACTATAATTGATATATATCATAACACTCCCCCTTGAATGTCTAGATAGATAATGTGCCTCGTTAAAACCTTACTAGAAAAAATCCAATAGGAAAAAAAATCTAGTGAAGGAAAAAGAGTACACATTTCTAACAATACACATATCGGCTGCCTCATTAAAAACCTTACAAGGAAAATCCAGTGGGACAAAACCTCGTAAAGAAAAACGAGTACAATGCGTATTAACTCCCCCTAATGAGAACATCCTTGAACCTTTGCATCTCGATCTTGTGCACCATCTTCTTAAAAGTTGTAATTGGAGAAGACTTGGTGAATAAATCAACCACATTTTCACTTGAACGAATCTGTTGCACGTTAATATCACCATTCTTTTGTAGCTCATGTATGTAGAAAAGCTTTGAGATAGTGTGCTTCGTTCTATCTCCTTTTATGAATCCTCCATTAAGATGTGTTATGCATGATGCATTATCTCCGTATAAAATTATGGGTAGATTGTCATATTTCACATCATATTTTTCTCGAATGAGATGTATCATGGACCTCAACCATACACATTTTTTGCTTGCTTCATGAATAGCTATTATCTCAGCATGATTCGATGAAGTGGCTACAATAGACTGCTTTGTATATCTCCAAGATATTGCAGTACCACCACATATGAACACATAGCCTATTTGAGACCGAGCTTTATACGGGTCTGATAAGTACCCAGTATCAGCATAACCATCAACATTAAGACTGCAGGCTTTAGAATAAAATCATGTGTTTGATCTCATTTCGATGTCTCCTAATAGGAGCGGAACTATATCTTGCTAACAAATTAACTGAAAAGTCTATATCAGGCCTTGTAGTATTTGCAAGATACATTAGTACACCAATTGAACTAAGATATGGTACTTCAGAACCAATCAAATTCGGTATATTTTGCATTTCAGCAAATAATCTTATTGTTTTTGAAAACTCTCCAAGAGTTTTAATGATTTTCAAGCTATAAGCTTATACAATATAAGGATTCTAAATAAGTTTCCCAAAAACTTTTATATGCTTCAAACATTTTGAATCCTTAGAAAGTTTCATATGAATTTTGTCAAGTGACAATATTCAACATGTCATATGTGACATCTTCAAGTGTCTGAACTGTAAATCAAATAAGTTTTACACTTATCAAGATGCATCCTTTCATGTCACTTGATAAATGTTTCTACATCAGTTTGCTTAAATAAACGTAGAATTCAGATCCTCGTAATCTTTTACAATATTGTGCCAATATCGTATCAAAAATATCGTTAATGATATATCATTTTGTATCGGTTCATAATGCGACATAACATTTTGAGATCTCATCACTTCATTATTTTCAGGTATCTGAACCTCTCATAAGGTTTCATGAAGTGTTATGTCGTAGGCTCTTCAAGAGCACATTGCCTTCTTATTATGATTATTTGTTCCTTATCCTTTTCTAGGATTATTTCATTTGAAACCGATTGGTCTATCATGCTTCACGCATGCATAGACTTTATCCTTTAAGGACACAAAGTAGGAGAACTTGCAGTTAAATATGAGATGCTTTCGGCATTTGACTTGAATTATCTTTTGAATGAGGATCTGATGATAATTCCTAACATATTTCTTAGTTGCTTATAATCTCCCCCTTATGTTAGAAAAACTAACATACATCCTCCATCTTCTTTGAAGAATCCATCTTTTGTGTCATGGTATATTCATTAATCGTATACCTCACATCAGAACTATTAGATGGAATAGTTGGTTCATGACCTTGAACCAATTGTAGGGGAAGAAATAATCATAATTTATTGGTCTAATGCATACAAGTGTTATTGTATGCAACATATCATATTTCAAACCAACACATGAAGCTTTGTTCTCATTAGCGATGGTTTAGCTATTTATCGAAGGCATTCAATGCCAAACCATCATCATCAAGATAACTTTCTTGATTGCACAATCTGAAAATTATGTTCTTAACTCAATTTTATTGAGCAAACAACTTTATGAATGTTAAACTGCAGGTTGACAATGAATGTACATGTGATCATCTTATTGATGTATCTTTTCAACATATCACATGATAGGTGAACGGGCCCTAATTCACCTTTTATATTTTCCAGATTTAAGGAATTCAATCCCAACATTAGTTGGTCCAACCAACTTATCATGAGAACAAATTACATAAACAATTCTCGAAGAATCTTCTAGTTCTTCAATACATGTCTAATATTCAATATGCACATCTTCGAGATGTCACAATCGTTCATATCAATTTATGAACTTTTATTCTAGTAAACTCCAAGTTTACCATGACATGTACTTTTTTTCTCTTTAGTAAATTTCAGATTTACTATTACATGAATAAATTTCAGATTTACTACTTTAGAAGTAGATTTCGAAATAACTCTTCTCAGTTATTCTGCCTCATTCGGAGATGAGTTGTGATACCATCACAATCAAGTACACATTTGTATTAATAAGCTTCTCATTCCCCAGGAATGGAATATAATCGTGTCTTAAGCCTATCAAATTATGATAACTTATAACCTCTTTCAAGATTTTACTACTTCAGAAGCAAATCGAGGCATACATATGATGTAGAGAATTTTTCTCTATCATATCTTATGATCATAATATGCGTGTGAAAATATCATCACTTTTGATGATCATAATCATATTGTCCCTTCACGCTTATATTCATGCATTCAATCACTTGTCTCCTTTCAGACATATTATGCACTGCTGCCACATACAACTCAAGAATGAAGTAAGTTGTCATATTTCAGACTTATCATATATTGCTACCACATTCACTTTATGGAATGGAGCATATTCAATGGGTCGAATTTCATGACTTTTCACCAAATACCCATTATTTTGTCTTAGCCATCATAATATCATTAGTATGGTATATTGAGATTCAAACTCAATGTCTTATCCATATAAAGGCGTCTTAGGAAATAAATCGATGGGGTTTGAACCCAACATCTTTCTTTCATAGTGTATGCATTCATATCGTGCTTTGGGGATGATGATCATCTTCAAGTGGTCAAATCTTTCTTTTAGGCTATTCCATAAAACAAGTGGATCCCTAGTAGTAAGGTATTCAATTTTCATAATTTCGTTAAAATGATAACACAAGAAAATCATAGCCTTTGCACGATTTTGATTAGATGCTGTATTTTCTTTCTTTATGGCGTCTCCAAGACCCATAACATCTAAGTGAATTTCAACATCCAACACCCGTGAGAGGTAGTTCTTGCTCGAGGCAACGAACTCAAGTTTTGTAAGATTATTAGTCATATGAAAAGAAATAAAATAACACCTTAACCTTCAAACTTGAGACGGCAGTGTGTAAAATTTAAATCTATCGTCTTACCCTCAATCAATAATATAATTTTTTTAAAAAAATTAGCTTTTGTAAACTAACACTAAATTGCATCACAGAAGTTAAAAAAGTATACATACATACAAATAAAACAATATTTAAATCATTAGTAGCAAAATATAAATAAATAAGGAATTAAAAAATAATTTTTATTAAGATTCAGTGAATACCAAACAATGCTTATAGGCTAAAACATCTTGGCAGAAAGTGATTTTCTTGCAAAATTTATACGTGTGTACTTGACTATATTATATTGCTGCTTTTGATTCTGTGAAACATCTGGATGCTTACCATGCTTACCAACGAGACTGGTGGTCTTAATGCGCCATATTCAACTTGAATATATTATATTATTAGTAGCAAAAGACAGATAACATAAGAAATTACTAACCTTAAAATTACTTTTATATTTATAATCTCATCTTATTACCTTTACATTTATAATCTCATCTTGTTTGGCAGAGTCTCATGCTGATAACGTGTTATAAAACTATAAAGAACAAGAAGAAGAGTAGAGAGAATAGAGAGAGTAATTCTTATTTCTTCTCTTCAGGGATGAATTTACAATGAAGGACCTTCTATTTACAGGGGAATTTGCCCCTAATTTCACACTAAAAGACAAATACATCAAATTCTGATAGACATCAAATAGATCTTGATAGACATTCACTATAATTGATATATATCATAACAAGAACCTTCTTTTGAAAATAATTTAAACCCTCACCCAAGTTTGATTTTCAAAATAAAAGGGGTTTTCCAAAATTATCTATTTAACTAACTTTTTAAATTTCCTAAAAATCATAAAGACTTTGTTTTTTGAAACGATTCCGCCAAGTTGTGAAAACTTTTGGACTATTTTGAGCTTGTCCTTTTTTTTTTTTTTAGAGTTTGGATTTGACCAAAGTTAAAATTACTTTTATGTCTTAACCCATTTTGACTATATACTCCTTTCGTTTCGTTTTAGTTGATCCTCTTTCTAAAAATATTTATTTTAATTTACTCCCTCCGTTTCGTTTTAGTTGACCCTCTTTCTAAAAATATTTGTTTCAATTTAGTTGTTCCTTTTAATGAAATCAAGAATATTTTGTTATATTCTTTCAATACTACCCTCAATATTAAATGACTAAACAAAGTATATTTACTCAAATTTATATTTTCAAAGCATAATTAATAATGCTAATTTGGTAAACTAAGCCCTAATAAATGTTTTCTTAAGGGGAGTGTCAAGTAAAAAAGGATCAACTATTTTGAAACGGAGAGAGTAGTTGTTCCTTTGATGAAATCAATAGAATTTTATTATATTATTTCAATACTACCCTTAACACTAAATGACTAAACAAAGTGTATTTACTCAAATTTATATTTTCAAAGCATAATTAATAAGGCTAATTTGATAAAATAAATCCTCTAATCAATATTTTTTTAATGGGTGTGTCAAGTCTATAGGGGTCAACTAATATGAAACGGAGGGAGTATATATTGGACATAATTCACTGCTTAAATTTTTAAATATCTGAAATCCTGTGCCGATTTAGCATATTGCCCCAACAAAAAGAAATCCACTTGTTTTTATTGTGTTTCACTCGATATTTCAATAGTTACTTTTAAAGTCCAATGAATTCAAATTTATACCAAAAGATTTCACTTTGAGGGTAAAATCCTCAAATGCTAAACATTATTTCATTATTTTCAAAATTTAAACTCGATTCTATTAAAAAATTTAACTGCAGATATAACATGATGTGTTTATCGATAATGCACCTTGGTGGGCTGGTTGAAACCTGCACGTCCGTTCACGCGACCAGGGATCGATCCCCAGGTCGCACAACGCCCTAGTTTTGTTAAAAAAAGAAAACATGATGTGTTTACTAGCGTTGAGAATATTAGTTGGTATACCTAACATCGATAATCTTAGTCCAAGAGAGGGTTGTCATAACGCTCTCTTTGTTTCTTTATCTGAATCTGAATCCTACTTTTCTATTATATAGATATAGATTATATAGAAGAGGTGGTTTCGACCACCTCTTCGTGGATTTACCTTTTTACCCCAATTATTTACTATATTACGTCCTAATTGTTTCGGAATTTATTATATTATTCCTAATTAATTATTACAAGTCATTTATATATTAAAATTAATAATATTTTTTATTATATTACCCCAAATTAATTATTATAAGTCATTTATAAAAAAATAATAATATTTAATTAAAAAATAAATATTTATAACGTTTGTTTTAGCTGCTTTAACCGTGATTTTACCATATCATCCCTAAATAATTATTATAAGTCATTTATGTATTAAAAAATTAATAATATTTTATTCAAAAAAGTAAATTACTATATTACCCCCTATCATTTACTATATTACCCCTAATTGCTCCGTGATTTGCTATATTATCCCTAGTTAATTATTATAAGTCATTTATATATTAGAATTAATAATATTTTTTTATTATATTGTCCCTAATTAATTATTATCAGTCATTTATATATTAGAATTAATAATATTTAATTAAAAAAATATATATTTATGACGTTTGTTTCAACTGCTTTAACCGTAATTTTACTATATCATCTCTAATTAATTATTATAAGTCATTTATATATTAAAAAATTAATAATATTTAATTAAAAAATAGATGACATGTCTGCCTATATTACCCCTAATTGCTCCGTGATTTACTATATTACCCCTAATTAATTATTATAAGTTGTTTATATATTAAAATTAATAATATTTTTTTACTATATTACCCCTAATTAATTATTATAAGTTATTTATATATTAGAATTAATAATATTTAATTTAAAAAATAGATATTTATGACGTTTGTTTCAGCTTCTTTAACCGTGATTTTACTATATCATCCCTAATTAATTATTATAAGTCATTTATGTATTAAAAATTAATAATATTTAATTAAAAAATAGATGACATGTCTGCCTATATTACCCCTAATTGCTCCGTGATTTACTATATTACTCCTAATTAATTATTATAAGTCATTTATGCATTAGAATTAATAATATTTTTTACTATATTACCCCTAATTAATTATTATAAGTCATTTATATATCAGAATTAATAATATTTAATTAAATCAATGTACATTTATGTTTGTATCTCATCAATATCAAATTTTATTGCTAAAAATTATTTATAGTGTTGGGCCCGTGGCACGGGCCATGCACCTCTAGTATGTAAAAGAAATTGAAACATAATGAAGTGGTGTAACACCCCACCCTCCTCCTTTTTTTATGAGGCCAAATATACTTATGTATTGTTAGAAATAATTTAAATATATTCCTCAATATACCTTCGATCCAAATCAAAATATATGAAAATTTCGACAATTCTCATTTGAAATAATTAGCTAAGAAAGATTATCATACAATAATATAAGCAATTTTTTCCTAAATCTGATAAGCGCCTCATAAATATCAAAAGTAATTAGAAATAGATGAAATAAAGATTTATTAGAGTTTGAATTAATGATAAAGCGGATCATTAAATAAGATCAGAAGAAGAAGAATAAAAAGATGACAAAAAAAAAAAAAAAAAAAAAAGAGAACATGAAATCTTTGAATATTCTAATATAAAATTTACATATTTTGAAATTATGTATAAAGTACTATAAGTCACGATCGTTGACAATTCAAAAAAGATGTCATTTAAATTGGGACGGGAACAGAGTATTACTTTAGAACCTGATATATCGTGAAGTGTGGTTTCCATGACAAAGTATCTTCAATATTCTTGCATCGGGATATCGGATAATATTTCTGTTGCTCAGTTCCTTTCATATAACTAACCTATCTTTTGTTGTTGAAATTTAGTATTTTTAGTAAATGTTAGTTCTCAATTTAAGAAATAGCCATGGTGCATAGTGGTCAAGTTTGAAACGTTGCATTGTAGAAATCTATTGAAACGTCCCGCAACAGATCGTCCATGTTGTGTGCATCATTTCGCTACCCTCTATATAGTTGACTCAGTAAATTACATTAGTAGCACGTAAACTCAAACAATGAAAGTAACATGTATTGTCTAAAGATTATATAAAAAATATTGTACATCTTTAAAAACTTAAAATATTTAAAAGTTGTTTACAAAATTGATTGATTCTCTAAAATTTAACTGTATCATATAAATTGATACCAAAAAGTAGCACACGTTGCACGGGCTCTTGTATCTAGTCTATTTAATAAGTATAAATAACATAAATACCAACCCTTTTGAAAGTAATTACACTCTCTCCCACTTTTTTAATTACTTTACTCTCTCTCCCTATTAATATACATAACACAGTCGACATATACATAACATTCTTTGTACATGTTGGGATTTTTGTAATATGTTTAGGGAGTTGGGATTTTTTATAATATTAGAAACATAAGTTGTGTATTTGTGTAATTTTTAGATTTAATAAAGGGCTGACAACCCACTTTAAGTTTTTTCTAAAAAAAAATATTGATATGGTTTAAATTAAAAAAAAGAGTATAATTTACCTATCTAACGACATGTTTAGTGGTATTTATCAAAAATCCCATCTTTAACAGATTGGAGAAAAAGGTAACGAAGAAATCAAAATCAAAATTTGAACCAAGCTATGCTTCCTGGTCAGAAGTTGCAGTCGTAAGCCAATGCAAGAGATTTTAGTGGATTCGTGTACGCGGGTTGATTTGTGCTTGAGCTTTTCATTGTTCTGATAACATTTTGGTCAAGAACATGCAATATATATTAGTTTCGGCTTAATCAAGCTTTAGACTGAAAGTTCCATCACCAGAACTTAAGAGCTCTTTAAAAATAAAAGAAAAATTAGAGGCTTCAGTGACATTGAAAAAGCTTCTTCTGATGTCAGTTCTTCCTGGCACTTCTATAGTGACTGCTGATGGTGTTGTTACACCTGCTATGTCAGGTATCCTTGGATATTCTACTAAATTTGTTGGTTTGAGAAGTGAATGATTGCCGTACTTTTCTCAAATTGTGAATCCAACAGGAAGGTAATAATAACAAATGTAAGTAGTTGTTTCTTATCAAAGGTTATGATAACAATATAAAACTGTATAATTTCAATATATATACATTTATACAAATTATGTATCAACTATATATATATAAGGAGTATAGCTAGCGCGCGGTTGATTACTTTGTGTCATATTTATGTATTTGTAAAGTTGTATATCTGTAACGCCCCAAGTCTGTACCCCGGACACTACATGGTGCTTACGACCTCGAAGGACCACAAGCTAACCCATGACTGATATCTGCCGTGAGCACTGAAACATGATACTATAATAAATGCAAAAAATAGGCTGAAATGCCATAAGGTTCAAAACATCTGAAATACTGATAAAGTATATCAACTGAAATAACAATCTGTAAAGCTGAGTACTGACTGAAAACTAGTTTGAAAAGCCTCTAACTGAAACTGTCTGAAAGTGAAGTTGATGGGACAATCCCCCAACTAACTTCATCTACTGAAATAATGAAATAAGAGAATATCCTCGAATGATGAGGACTCACTGCTAATCTACTGCTGTTGGCTGAATCTGAGTCTATCAATACATGGTCGGGAACCTGAGCGTCCGAACCTATGATATGAGACATCATAGCGCAAAGAAAGAGTATGCGTCAGTACGTGGAATGTACTAGTATGCTAGATGAGGTAAGGCTGAATGCAAGGGTTCATGTGCATGAACAATAACTGACTGTATGATATAGAGTAACTGAACATGAGAGTACATGGATAACTGATACTACTTTAAAAACTGAGTATGCACTAATGTACATATAAATAAATACTGTGACTAAGCTTGTCTCAAGCTAAGTCGTGAGTTCTGATACTGAGTAACTGATATCTGAAGTTACTGATAACTAAGTTACTAATATTGATTGACTGTATCTGACAGTCCTGATTCTGTAGAACTGAACTGGGTTCTATTCTGAAGACTGAGACTGAGACTGTGGGAGGTAATCATCTAACCGACATGCCCCGAATATGATAAGATAAATGAGTTGGTGTCCAACCTGTGACCCTAGTTGGAAGGGTGTCAGTACCATACCACGGGTAAAGACACTGAAGAGTTACCCTCATCTGGTAGGTACTCTAATGAGAAAAGTGGAACCCTCATCTGACAGGTTAAAACACCTCATCAACCCTCAACTGACAGGTTTGATGTCTCAACCTATGCTGGCTACGTAGTTCTGGAACACAAGGATTGTTTCTAAAGATCACACCCTCTACTGACAGGTGAGCCCCCATCCTTGGGTTCACTCGGTGCTGAATCCTACTCCAAACTGAAAGACACTGAACTTAGTATACTGAATTGGATTGGACTGATACTGAGTTTACTGAGTCTGAATGTTCATTTTTTCTTGACCATCTGTCAGAGGGTGGAAGGCTGTACTGAGGTGAACTTGGGTGCCAAGACCCTTTTGGAATGCTTTTCATAAATGAGAGGTAAATTGAGTACCTCTATATGAGATAATGGATACTGAAACACCGTATAACCTGACCAACTCTCTGATATAGAGTTTGGCGTAGTCCTCGACTGAATACGAAGTATGAACTGGCAAGAAATAAGTTGATTTGGTCATCCTGTCTACGATAACCCAAATAGAATCACGATGACGACGAGTACGAGGTAAACCCGTCACAAAGTCCATGTTCACTTCTTCCCATTTCCATGTGGGAATACTGAACTCCTGCATGGACCCACTAGGCTTCTGGTGCTCAATCTTAACTTGTTGACAAGTAGAGCATTTAGCTATAAATTCTGCAATATCCCTCTTCATCCCACTCCACCAATAAATTTCCCGAAAATCGCGGTACATCTTAGTGACCCCTGGATGAATCGAGTAAAGCACTCCATGTGTTTCTGCAAGAATTTGTTGCCTCAAGCCATCTACACCTGGCACACATAAACGACCCTGGCAACGCAACACACCATCTCTTCCTCGGGAGAAAACCTCTACTTTATGATCTCTGACTGACTTTTTCAGCTTAACAAGACTGGGATCTCTATCCGGGTTTTCTTTCACCTCGAAACTAGAAAGGATTTAAAACTGTTCTGAACCCACACACTACCTACTGAATTGACTAAGAGGACACCTAGTCGGACAAACTGATGAACTTCCTGAACTAACTTCGTCTTACTGTCCTCAACATGAGAAATACTACCCAAAGACAGTCTACTGAGAGCATCAACCACTACATTGGCTTTGCCCGGATGATAAAGAACACTAATATCATAATCTTTTAATAATTCTAACCACCTTCTCTGACGCAATTCAAATCTTTCTGAGAAAAGACACACTGCAAGCTCTTGTGATCTATGAACACCTCTACATGCACCCCATACAAATAGTGCCTCCAAATCTTTAAGGCAAACACTATAACTGCTAACTCGAGATCATGAGTTGGATAATTATTCTCATGGGGTTTAAGCTGTCTGGAGACGTAAGTTATGACCTTACCTTTCTACATGAGGACACAACCTAAACCTACTATGGATGCGTCACGGTACACAACAAACCCATCCGGACCATCTGGTAGAGTCAAAACTGGGGCTGAGGTGAGTCAAGTCTTCAACTCCTAAAAACTCTTCTCGTAAAAAATCTAACCACTGAAACTGAACTTTCTTCTGAGTCAATCTGTACATGGGGGATGCAATAGACGAAAACCCTTCAACAAATCGATGGTAATGGCTAGCTAAACCTAAGAATTCTAGGACAGTTTCTTACTGCCTCAGTCTTTTGAGGATCAACTCTAATGCCATCATCGAAAATAATATGACCAAGGAATGCTACTGACCTTAGCCAAAATTCGCACTTACTGAATTTGGCGAACAACTAATGAGTTATGAGAGTCTGAAGTATGATTCTGAGGTATTTTGCGTAATCATTCTCGCTACGGGAATAAACAAGAATGTCATCGATGAAGACTATTACGAACATGTCCAAGTACTATTTGAACACGCGATTCATTAAGTCCATGAAAGCTGCTGGGCCATTTGTAAAGCCAAAAGACATGACTAGAAACTCAAAATGACCATACCGAGTTCTGAAGCTATTTTCAGAATGTCACATTCTCTGACTATGAGCTGATAATAGCTTGATCTGAGGTCTATCTTAGAAAAGTAACTGGCACCCTGAAGTTGGTCAAACAAGTCATAGATTCTGGGAAGTGGATATTTATTCTTGACTGTGACTTTGTTCAACTAATGGTAGTCAATACACATTCTGAGAGAATCGTCTTTCTTACGCACGAATAAGACTGGTGCGCCCCACGAGAAAATGTTGGATTTGATAAATCCCTTATCTAGGAGATCCTTCAACTGCTTTTTTAACTCTCTAAGTTCTACTAGTGCCATTCTGTATAGCGAAATAGATATGGGTTGAGTATCTGGAAGAAGGTCTATTCCAAAATCTATTTCCCTAACGGAAGGAACTCTAGGAAGATTTTTGAAAAACACATCTGAGAATTCATTTACTACTGGAACTGACTCAAGACTAGGAGTTTCTGAGTTAGAGTCTTTGACTCGCACAAGATGGTAGATATATCCCTTGAATATCATCTTTCTCTCTCTAAGGTATGAAATCAACTGACTCTTAAGCGCTGTGGTACTACCCCTCCATTCAAGGACTGGTTCATTTGGAAACTGAAAATGAACAATTTTATTTCTATAATTAACTGAGGCATAACATGAATGAAGCCAATCTATGCCGAGAATGACATCAAAATCTGCCATCTCTAGCTTTACAAGGTTTGCTGAAGTAACTTTCTGAGATATCATAATCGGAAAGTTACTGTATACCCGTCAGGCTATGACAGATTTACCCACTGAGGTAGAAACTGAGAAAGGCTCTGCTAGGATTTATGGACTTACTCCGAAGTTAATGGCTATATAAGGAGTTACGAAAGATAAAGAGGCTCCTGGATCTAACAAGGCATAAACATGTAAATGGAAGATCTATAACGTACCAGTGACCACATCAGGAGAATTTTTCTGATCTTGTCTGGACTAAAGTGCATAAAGCTTATTTGGGCGTTGCCCACTGGTGGCACAGGAAGCGGCATCCTGCTGATTCGGGTGACCTGACTGAGCTGAAGAATGAGTATGCTGACCTTGAGAACCTGACTGAGGACAATCTCTGACTCTGTGGCCTGTCTTTCCATACCTGAAACAAACATCACTGCCAGCTCTGCAGACACCCTTGTGGTTTCTGCCACATGTTTGACAAAGAGGATTTGTTCGAGCACTGCTGACACTACCCTGGGCTTTAGAGCCTAGCGCCCTATCGCTGTTACCATTTCTGAACATAGGTACTGGAGCACTGGCTGAGGACGGAGCTGGAACTGAAGATTTTAGGCGTAACTGGGAACGGTTACCGCCCTCTGACTTAGGCTAATTAAAATTGAAGCTACTTATTCTAGCTCTCTTATTTTACCTCTCTCTCTCTCTCTGATCTTAGCCTTTTCTATCTGCTGAGCATGGACCATGAGCTTGTATATGTCCATCTCCTTAATCAACATCGTTGTTCTGCACTCCTTAACTACACTATCTGACACCCCAGATACGAACTTGCTTATTTTGGACCTACTGTTTGCTACTACATGGGGAGCATACCTGGCTAACTAAGTAAACTTAAAGGGAATACTCTTTCACACTCATACCGCCCTGCCTGAGATTGATGAACTCTAACACCTTAGCTTCTCTCAGCTCTAAGGGAAATAATCTCTTTAGGAAAGTAGTAGCAAACTCTTCCCATTCTATAGGCTCTACATCTGTGTCCCTGTCTACCTTCCACTGCTTAAACCACGTATGAACTACATCTTGTATCTAATAGGCGGCTAACTCAGCACTCTCACTGGAAGTCACTCCCATAATATCCATGACTTTTTGAACCTGATTGAGGAACTCCTGTGGATTCTCTTCTGGCTTAGATCCTGAGAATAGGGGAGGATTCATTCGGGTGAAGTCCCGAATCCTGGCTGCAGCAATATTGACCACTGTATTGGCTGAAACAACAGCTGGACATTCATTTTGGGCTGCCACTGAATTGGCTAAAGTAGTGAATACAACTCTAAATTCTGCATGGGAGACATGCTTGTCCAGGGGATCTGCCTGAACGGGCTGAGGTGCTGACTGATTTTCGATTCCTATTTTGTTAGTCCTTTTGAGAGACATGTTCTATAAATGAAAAGGAGGAAACGGATTAGACTGAGAGTTTAACTTGATCTCATACTCACTCACACGATATGAATATTGAAAGAAGGGAAAATTTTCCTAAAACATCTCATAGCCTCTTGTCCATAAGTGTGGCGTGCTACACACCCATGCACAAGACTCTACTAGATGTGACTTTCAGACTTCCTAGGACACTGTTGAACCTTAGGCTCCAATACCAAGTTTGTAATGCCCCGAGTCTATACCCCGGACGCTACACGGTGCTTACGACCCTGAAGGATCACAAGCTAACCCATGACTGATATCTGATGTGAGCACTGAAACATGATACTATAATAAATGCAAAAAATAGGCTGAAATGCCATAAGGTTCAAAATATCTAAAATACTGATAAAGTATATCAACTGAAATAATAATCTGTAAAACTGAATACTGACTGCAAACTAGTCTGAAAAGCCTCTAACTGAAACTATCTGAAAGTGAAGTTGATGGGACAATCCCCCAACTAACTCCATTTACTGAAATACTGAGTCTACTGAAATAATGAAATAAGAGAATATCCTTGAATGATGAGGACTCACTACTAATCTACTGTTGCTGGCTGAATCTGAGTCTATCTATGCGCGGTCAGGAACCTAAGCGTCTGAACCTATGATATGAGACATCATAACGTAAAGAAAGAGTATGCGTCAGTATGTGAAATGTACTGGTATGCTAGATGAGGTAAGGCTGAATGCACGGGTTCATATGCATGAACAATAACTGACTGTATGATATAGAGTAACTAAATATGAGAGTACATGGATAACTGATACTGCTGTAAAAACTGAGTATGCACTAATATACATATAAATAAATACTGTGACTAAGCTTGTCTGAAGCTAATTCCTGAGTTCTGATACTGAGTAACTGATATCTGAAGTTACTGATAATTGAGTTGCTGATACTGATTGACTATATCTGGCAGTCCTGATTCTGTAAAATTGAACTGAGTTCTATTCTGAAGATTGAGACTGAGACTGTGGAAGGTAATCATCTAACCGACATGCCCCAAAAAAGATAAGATAATTGAGTTGGTGTCTAACCTGTGACCCCAGTTGGAAGGGTGTCAGTACCGTGCCACGGGTAAAGACACTGAAGAGTTACCCTCATCTGACAGGTTAAAACACCTCATCAACCCCCAACTGGCAGGTTTGATGTCTCAACCTACGCTGGTTACGTAGTTCTGGAACGCAAGAATTGCTTCTAGAGATCTCACCCTCTACTGGCAGGTGAGCCCCCATCCTTGGGTTCACTCTATGCTGAATCCTACTCCCAACCAAAAGACACTGAACTGAGTATATTGAACTGGACTGGACTGATACTGAGTTTTTCTGAGTTCTGTAACTGACTAAGTTCTACTGAGTTCTGTAACTGACTGAGTTCTATTGAGTTCTGTAACTGACTGAGAGTACTACTGATCGTGACATGACTGAGATTCTGTAACTGACACTGGCTCTAGGCACACAGCTAAATTATCGGGTATTAAATACCCTCAGAACTCGATAGCATGAAAAATAAGCATAATATACTCTTGAAAACTATAAAAATGTATACTTGTCCCAAGTTCACTCATAGAGGTATTTAATCAAACACTTGTAATGCATCTACTTACAAATGAATGGGAAATACATGCTATCATGTTATAATGGCACTATTTCATTCACATAGGTATTTTATCAAACACATGGGGAGCATGCCTAGGTTATACAATAATCAAAACATATAGTTATCATGGCTACATCAATCAACTTGCAAATTGAAGGGTTTATCATGAAGATCACATAATTCAACACATACAATGATTTATTTCATAAAAGCATGTAATTTAATCATGGACTAAAATTCAATAATAACATGAACATGAATTCAATTCAATTCAAGCATGGAAGTTCATAATTCAACAATCTTGTATTTTGAAAACGGATTCGTGGACTCCATGGGTGAAAGAAACCCATAGATGAACACCTAACATACCTTGGGTTATTAGTTCTTGAAGGTGCTTGAAGAAATTCTTGAGTTTTGACCTTGATTCTTGAAGCTAGGGTTTTGTGTTTTGGAGAGAAAGCTTTTATTTCTTGAAATAAGTGAGCAAATAATAGGATAATAGGCTATTTAGGGCTTTAATCTTGTGTTTAGGCTGACTGGAATGAGGGAAAAAGACCTAAAAGCCCTTGGAAATTAAATCTCGGAATTAACTGAAATGTTTCGATTTTCACCCTTGGCGCAACGCGGCACTATCGCGCCGTGTCTCTGGAAATTGCCAATTGGGAAAATGCATGGTGGCGTGACGCGGTGGTATCGCGTTGCCACCTTTGATGAGACCTGGAAGCCTGGCGCGACGCGGTACAATCGCGTTGCTTTACTGAAAATTGACAAATGTGAACTGGGTCCTTAGCGCGACGCGCCAATATCGCGGTCCCTTATTGAAATTGGACAATTGGGAATTGGAAGCCCTTGCGACGCGGTGAGATCGTGGAGTCACACTGAAAATTGACTATTGCCATTTAGACTGGCTCCGCGACGCGCTAGTGATCAAAATGACTGTGTTTAACACTGAAACTTAAAATCGCCATAACTTCTTACCCGGTTATCGGATTTGGGTGAATTTTATATCGTTGGAAAGCTAATTGAATTTCCTACGCAATGGCAGGCTCTAAACTGAAAAATAATGAGCATTTCAAAATTTTTATGTTGGATAACTCATGAACTGAGAGTTAATCTTAAGCTAAGGAAATACGGAGTATTACAATATCTAAGCATAGAATATAAAAAAGAACAACAAATATACTGTGCGTTTTGTAGGGGTTTTACTTCTTTTTTCTTCTTCGTCTCGAATTTTTCCTTTACTTTTCAAATTTTAAAATTTCAATTGATTAGTTATTTATTGGATTCTATGTTTGAGAAACTGAAAACTCTTTAGAAAAGTGAAACGGAAAACACAAAAACCCATTAAAGAAAATATTTGGACGATAGTAAATAGGGTTGCTTAGCTTGCGCGTGCCTTCTCCTCCTCTCTCTCTTGCGGTGCCCCTTCAACAACTCCATTTGATCATGCAGGGCTTGTCAATTACTGCGTTCCTGCTGGTGAGGCTCATCTCAAGGCGCTTGAACTTGCTAGGGATATTAATCAGAAGGTTAGACTTCTGCCTAGTCCCCTCCACTGCAGGTCTATCGGAAACAACTCCTCTACTTCATCTGAGGTTGTGCATGGACTGTGTACACCTTACCCTCCACCACTTTGTGGAAATAATCTGGGTATGTTGTTGTTGTTCCCCTCAACCGCAGGATCCTTCCCAAAATCTTTTGACCTTCTGTTTGGTTTTCCTGTGCTTATTTTCAAGTCAGGCGGTGAATGAATATCTATTTGATAGGATCAGTTTTTTGACTGCCATTGTCATTTCTCACCAAGTGTGTTATTGCTTTTTCAATATGTTCTCTAATTTGATGAACGAACTATATCTTCATTTCATGGTCGTAAACTATAACACTTGACCTAACACTTAAAATCTCAAAATTTAGGCCCTATACTTTATGCCGTGTTGTAAGTTGAAGTGATTTGATTGATGTCAGCTTAGTTGCACATGTACTAACAGTTATGGGGTTAGGACCCATGTTAAAAGTGTCATGTCAGCTAAAAAGGTTGATAAAAATACGCTAAAATTTAATTAAGGGGGTAATAGGACCCCGTGAAATTGAAGCGTGTCGTAAAATGATGGACAAAATCAGCACAAATTTGGAGCAGCAAGAGTTGAGCTTAAAGAGACAAAGGAAAGCCTCCAGAAAGCCAAAGGAGGAGGAGATTTTATGGCTTATTGCCTTCAATCTCTTAGAGAAGAGCTCGAGCAGACAAGAAGAGAGATACAGCAGTTGAAGAGTACGAGAGATGTAGTGCCCAAGCAAAAAGTACCGTTCGCGGATATTTGGGCTCCACATAACCCAAATCCTTCCTCTTTCCCCTACCACCTAATTTGTACTCCAGTCCTAGTTGTTGGTCATTTTCTTCACTGTTTTGCCAGTGCTCTGATGCTTAACTTTATGCTCTAGTATAGCCATCAATCCTACCTTATTATTGGAAACAAATCCTCTGAGTTCCCTGTGTTTGCACATCTTATTGAGACCCCTAACATTTCATGCCACAATCCTCATCTAAGTTTTACATTACATAAGAGAGCTTCTACTAACCCCAAACTACTTTGCCCTTCATCCATATGTACTCATCATCAGACTCTGCATGTGAACCTTAAAATTAATTTACAGAAAAAATAATTAATACTAAGGGTAAAAGAGAAAAAAAGAAACTGTAAATAAAAATAAAAATACAATTAAGACATTTGTCACAAATAAAAGCAAACGGAGGGAGCATCAAAGCATTAGAGCAATTACTATTTGATTTTGTATTGTTCTCATCGTTGACATTAGTAGTAAAGATCGCTAGTTTGCAGCAAAATTAGGCTCGTAGAACATCCGGTGGAAATTAGAGAAGATCAGTTGTAGAAGGACACCATTTTAGTCCAAGACGCATGTACTGTAAGACCAATTTTAAGTTCATTTTAGTCTACGTAGGGTTAAACAGGTTTTTGTCCGCATAGATATAAGTTCAACTACTCAGCGAACGTTGGCGGAAACAACTTCTGTATCACTAGGCAAGGGGTAAGGTCTGCATACATCCACCCCCTCCTGAAAGTCTACTTTGTGATATTACACTGGGTATGTTGTTGTAGATACAGATTCAACTTTAATCAACTTGATCAGTTAAGTTAAACTCACCCCTGTTTATAAAGAAATTTGTATGTTGCACCCCAAGTTCTGACTGCAGTGAAAAAGAGATGGCTGGATTTTCTTAAGCTAAACAGCAAAGAAATCACAGCATATAACACCGCTATCCACTATATTATACAGATAAAAACAAGAGCGAAACACACACCTACAACACAAAGAAAGTAGACACAGACATACGTAAAGTTGACTTCTTTTTCAACCTCATAAATACCATCCCTTAAGCAAATTAGAATCACCCTTTTTCATTGTTATGTTTCCAGTAAACACCCTTTTGATATATTACTCAAATTCCATGTCTTTTTATTTCCTTGTGTGTGGTATTGCTATCCTATGCATATGCCATTGTAAAATCAGAAACAAGAACCATGAACTAAAGAATGAAGTTAATCCGAAGTAGAGAATAAAGAAGGAAACAGTAAATTCATCCTCATGTAAAATCTGTTGAAGGAAGCCTAGTAGAAGGAATATGTCACTTGCAATTTAAGTATTTCCATCAACTCCTTGCCAAGTAATTGTCCAACCACCACGTTGATAGCCCAAATTATTTGCATGACTTCCAGCAACTAATATTCTTGATGCCTTTTTTAGGCAATGGTAGCATAGGCTTATCAACATTTGCACCATTCTTCAGTAACACAAATGATTTTCTAACTGCTTCTCTAGCCAAATCTCTGTGTGTGTGTTTCAACAAATAATAATAGTGTCACATAAAATGAAACAAAAAGAGTATTAAAACAACGTCTATAAGATAATTTTGAGTGAACACTACCTTTTTCCTGAAAAACATGAGATACTAATTTTGAGTGAACACAACCTTTTTCCTTGGAAAACATGAGATATTTGGTGCATCAGACTGCCTTTTTTCTGTTTTGTTTAAAAAATGAGTGAATGGAGCATTTCTCCAAAACAACATGATACTTTATGCATTTATAGAAAACACGAGATACTTGGTCAATCAGACTGCGTTTTCCTTGTTTTGTTTCAAAATTGAGTGAATCGAGCATTTTTCCTAAACAACATGATACTTTGTGCATTTATGAAAAATGCGAGATACTTTGTGCGTCAGACTGACCTGGCTTCCGATGTGTTTAACTAATCTATAATCAGCCAAAGGATTCTCAAAAAGGCCCAAGGTGAATTTGACTCTCAAGATCCTTTTCACAACATCATCAATTCTGGTCATGGGGATAAAATTATTTTTCACCAAAGAGGTCAATGTATCAATGAATTCAGTATAGTTCATAGGGACCATGATCTGCAAAAACACACACAAAATAATCAGATGAAAGGCGGCCTCTATTATGTGGTAGAGGAATTTGGTCGAACATGTCACATGCATAATGATCACACTCACAAGCCATTTGCCAAAAATTTAGTAAACTCAATACTATCACATAAATAGAGCATAACTACAATCCTTCGTTACTAAGATTTCTTATCGCTATATATAAATTTCAGAAGAGTAAAAAAGGATAATTGAAGATTTCAACTAAAAAATAAGAACTTGCAAAGTAGTACTAACAGATTCAAAGCTCACCAGAGATGAAAACGATAACGATCTGGGAAACACGGAAGCAAAATAAAGTTGTCCAGCCGACACTTTATGAGAGAGGATTTTCATCAAACACTTAACATGCATAATGATCATATGAACAAGGATTTTCATCGAACACTTAACATGCATAATGATCATATGAACAAGCCACTTGCAAGTAATAGCCTTGCAAAGGAACACAAATTGAAACTCACCTGAGATGAATATTAAAACTGGTTTGCACATCCGCTGAAGAAATCCCAAAACGAAATACTTCAAAAGTAAAATGCACACTTTGTCACTCATCCGAAGCTGTGTTCCAGTGACACGTGCAGCACCTATCAGGACAGCTTAACACAGACTACACAAAATGAGCTGAAATGAAGAAATTGTATTCCTCAATCTGGCCTAAATTCTAATTTTAATCTCAGTCATCCACAACGTCTGATCAAACGGTCCTTATTAATTCCTCATATTTTCTCTTTATTTTACCCTATCAACCCTAAAATTACTCTACTTCTCCAATCCCAGCCGCAACTATCCTTTCCCGCCGCCTCCACTATCGTCTCTGCCACCAGCGATGCCACCGGCCAAGGCTGGCCCAACTACGGATTGATCCGCTGCTATTTTTCTCCTTTTCTTCTCTCGCATTTAAGAAAAAAAAAAAAATACTTTCTTTGAAGTTTAGTTAATTAAAGATTGAATTTTTAACGTAAAAAAAAAAGATTTGATTTTTAGTTTTTGTGTTTGTTGGGTTGTTTGCTTTTGTGGATATTGATGATAGAAAAAAGGCTTAAATATGTCATTAAACTATTAGAAATAATTTATTTATGTTATCTTTAAAAATTAGGTTCATTTATGTCATCGTCGTTACAAAACTGGTTCATCCATGTCATTACTTTTAACAGTCGGTTTTTAGAAAATAGTTTTGCCACGTGGCAGCATATTAGAGGTCCATATCATTTTTTAATTTTTTTTTATTTTTTTTTTTTAAATAAAGTTTAAAAAAAGAAGAAAAGTAATGTTTTTTTGATGCATTAAAAAGAATCCACCCAACTTTTTCATTCATTAAAAATTAGTTTGATCTATGCTTTTAAAATTTGAGATTATTTGTATATTGCCCCATATCAATAGTTTTTTTTTCCTTTTCTGACTTCCACGTGTGACTATGTTCACAATATGGATCAATAATACGATCATCTCCCTTTGAACTAAGTTTTACTTGATTAATTACTGTTAATGAGTTAATTTTGAGATTATTTGTGTATCGCCTCATATCATTGAGTATTTATAGTTACCAAGCTCATCGACCTTTTTTTTTTTGGTTGTATGCGGCTTAAAATTGTGGTCAAATATAGTAAATTGATCCATAGGCAAGCAAAGACAGTAAGACAATACGTCTCATGCCGTCACTCTATCATCCTCATACCCATCCTGCAAAAATTTCAGTACAGTGGCGTTGATATCAATTATTGTGCTAATTAATTACCATAAAATATTTTTAATATTGTATGATATCATTCGCTTTGAACCAAATTGACATTTTTTTCAAGAGACCTTAAATATCCGACATTTTATAAATAATTTCATTTCTTTTTTACTTTTCACGTGGGACATTGTTCTCTCAAACACTCATTATACTGCTCCCTTTCATCTTTTTTAATATGTCGTTTAATGTTTTGACACAATCATATATTAAGATAATTATTTGACAATCAACATTAATCATTGGAGGTAGAATATTTATCTAAATTACAATTATGTTTTTCTTAAATTACAATTTGATTTAATGATATAGTTACATAAAAATTGATGAGACGTCATAGTTTTATATCCTTATATAATTAATTTTAAGTGGTCCAATCCTAATTAGAAATTGAATAAAAACAATATATAAGTCATGCATGCAAGTTACAACTCACAAGTATTATGTATGTATAGTCTTTATCATTTCATTATGAGAAAATACATAATTACCACCTTGATCTTGTTCGAGATTTGCAAAAGGACACCTAAACTTTAACTTCGATCTATTACCCCACGATTCTTCGTTATTTCGTTGCAAACACACCATTTTGACCCCCTGCGTGTACACACGCTCCATAGGCGCGTGAAAGAGCTCAAATTTGACTTTTTTGATCAATAAAAAGGTGTCACGTGTAAATAATTAATATATAATTTAGATATTTTTTTTAAAACAAAATTTTTAATAGTTATTTATTTATTTAAATCACCCTCCCCCCCTCTCCCTAACCCACCCTTTTTTCTTCAACACCATTAAAGCTTCATTGAAGTTTTTTTTTTTAGAAAATATCATTAAAGCTCCATTAAAGCTCAACACAAATGTCTTCTTCAACACAATATCTTCTTCAACACCATTAAAGCTCCATTGAAGCTTTTAAAAATAAATAAATTTAAAACTCCATTAAAGTTCCTCCACTAAAGCTCCATTAAAGCTCATTTAACTATCTTTAAAATTCAATTCAATCATTTAACTATCCTTAAAACTCAATTCAATCATAAAATAATTTTTTCAATTGATTTGAACAAAAAGAAAAAAAATGGATGGGAAGAGGTTTTGACGGAGTGGTGGGGGGGGGTTAGGGGGAGATGCTGATAGGGTGGGGGTGGAGGGGAGCTGCTGGACGCCGGGGGGAGGGGGTGCTGGATGGGGTGGGATGGGGGAAGAAGGAGTGGGGTGTTAAATTAAAAAAAAGAGTAAAATTTTATTAAAAAAATAAAAAATATATATAAATTAAACGTATTTGACACGTGGCAACACCTGATTGGTGCGTGTGTTTACTCTCTTTGTTGTGACTGAGATTCAGCGAAAAATGGTGTGTTTGCAACGAATTAAGTAAGAGTCGTGGGGTAATAGGTCGAATTCAAAGTTTAGGTGTCTTTTTGAAAATCTCGACCAACATCAGTGGGGTAATTATGTATTTTCTCTTTCATTATATACTTAATTCAATGAATTGATTAATTCCAAAATTTTATTGTTCTTTTCTCTTTAATGAAATAAAATATCTAAGAAGAAAGAATAAAATGAAGATGACATGAAATTTGTATAATCTAGTCTAAGCCCAGTTGGCATATATAAAAACAAAAGTAAATCCAATATATTTTTGATAAGTTAGATAACATGGGAGTATATATTTGTGTGGGAGTATAAAATAAATTAATGTATATTTTATATATATATATATATATATTTATGTTATTTTAAAATCTTTTAATGAAAATTTTGACTCTACTATTAACCTAATCGTCATAGATCAAACTAATTTTTAATGGATCAAAAAGTTGGGTGGATTCTTTTTAATGGATAAAAAAAAATTAAATTTTTTTAAAAGAAATTAAAAATAAAATAAAAATGACGTGGACCTCTAATATGCTGCCATGTGGCAGAGCTGTTTTCTAAAAACGGCTGTTAAAAGTAATGTCATGGATGGGCCAGTTTTGTTACGACGATGACATGAATGAGCCCAACTTTTAACGGATGACATAAATGAGACATTTCTGATAGTTCAGTGGCATATTTGAGCCTTTTCCCTTGATTATATTTTTGTTGGGGTGGATTGAGTGTGTTAATTTGTTGTGGATATTGATTTTATTTGATCAAATGTTGGTGTTTTATGAGGTTAAATATTTTATTTTAAGGTTTGTGGATGTGGAATTTGTAAATTTATGTTATAAAATTTTGATTTTTATAATTTTTTTTTGGTTGTTTTGATTTGTATAGATTTATGTGATAAAGCTCATTGCGAACCTCAATCAATGTCTTTTTAAATCCAATTCGTCAAATAATTTATTAAAAGGCAATCGCTTTCCAGAATTTTGTGGGTGTTGTTCCAAGTTAGGAAAAGGAAAAAAAAAACAAATAGAGACACCTTATTCTCTCGCTCATCTCTCTCTCTTACATGGCTTTAAGGTGAATTTTTCTCATATGGGGTTGATCTTTTTTTCTTTAACTAGTATATTACCCGCTCGATGCGTGGATTATTGTAAAGAGAAAAAAAGGAGAAAGATAATTGTAACAATCTTGACACTAAACTTAGAATCATCTTGAATAGTACTAATAGACTAAGAAATTATACTAACACCGTAAAATGAAAGAATTGAACCGCTAAAAACCGAATTCATCTTAAATTATACTTGGTGATGTCCATAATTCAACTTAATAATTTGTCCAATGCTACCATCATCAGAAGATTCCCAATATACATACTTTTAATAATTTGGCATAGTTGCTATGCTTCTCATAGGTTGTATTCCACTCCTTAGACTCACTAAGAGTGCTCAATAGGTTGCATTCCACTTCTTGGACTCACCAAGAGTGCATTGAGCAGCTTCGTCGACTGTCCATCCGATCCAGATCATCAAAAGAGAAATGAGTGGTCATGATTCAAAGTACTTCTCCACTACGAACAAAGAAGAAATCCCTGAGCTCAAAGAAGAACTTAATTCTCAGTACAAGGACGAGAAAAGATGTTGTCAAAAAGGTGATTGTTGTTATGGCAGTTGGGAAAAATGTTTCTTCACTCTTTACAGATGTTGTTAATTGTATGCAAACAGAGAATGTGGAGCTAAAGAAGCTTGTATACTTGTATCTTATCAATTATGCTAAAAGTCAACCTGATCTTGCTATACTTGCCGTAAATACATTTGTAAAGGATTCGCAGGATCCAAATCCTTTAATTCATGATTTGGTTGTACGAACTATGGGCTGCATTCGTGTTGATAATTTCACCGAGTATTTATGTTATCCCCTTTAACGTTTCCTTAAGGATGATAATCGTTATGTTTGTAAGACAACAACTATCAGTGTTGCTAAGCTATATGACATAAATGTCGAGCTTGTGGAAGATAAGGGTTTTCTGAATGCTCTCAAGGGCTTAATATCTGACAATAATCCTTTGGTTGCTGCAAATGTTGTTGTTGCTCTTGCAGAAATCCAAGAAAGCAGTAGCAGACCCATCTTTGAGATCACCAGCCATACACTTTCAAAGCTTCTAATTGCCCTGAATGAATGCACAGAGTTTAGATTCCAAACCAGAAAGCAAATTCTTTAGTGATGCTATGTTTAGGATATAACTTTCATTTGGCCGAAAAACCCACAACCACATCCATACTAATTCCTAATTCGAAAAGAAGTTTGACATGCCTATGTTGGTAAAATGAATACATCCAATATAACCCACAAAGTTGATGGATTGTAGTGTTTACACAAACCTTGCCCCGATCTCAGGGTAGAGAGCTTGTTCCATGCCTTTGTGGGTACAAAAACAACAATATCAAATAATCAAAGGCATAAAGTGAAAACAAAAAAGTATCATACCTCATAGGTAAAGAGAATGTTTCCAAAATGCCTTTATGTAGCCATGACAACAATATCATATTATAATCAAAGGGTCAAAACTATCAGATCATTCAATCAGTTTGACATAACCTTGAGCTATTGAAGCAACAAAAAATCATCAATACTGATGGAAACCACCCCATAAACAACAATTAATCATGTACCTATCTAGTATAAAAAATATAAGTTGCATTTTTTTATGGTCAAACAGTTATTATATGTATCTGCAGCAGAGAAATATAAATCACACATGCAATATTAGAAACCATCAAAAAGAAACTAAATAAAAATCCTTGATTCCATACAACGTAAAGTAATACTCTAGCTAAAAGGAAAACTCAAAATGTCAGCAGAGGAAAGCCAGGAAAGGAGCCCGTAGTTTTCCACCCGCTCAATATCTTTCATGTCTTAGACCACCAAAGTAGAACAAAAGAATAGAATAAACAAAAAGTAAACAAAATACTCTCCAACATGATTCTCATAAATAGAAGTCCCTTTACTGAGAAACTCCGAGCCACTTTGAGAAGTCAAACTCTTCATAGTCGGAATCTGATATTATTGGCGTCTTATCTCAACTGATCCTGAGGCATCTAAAGATGTTGTGCTAGCTGAAAAACCCGTGATTAGTGATGATTCAAACCAACATGATCCTACTCTTCTTGACGAACTTCTTTCCAATATTGCCACTTTATCCTCTGTCTATCATAAGCCTCCAGAAACATTTATCACTCATGTGAAGACCACTCATAAAACTGAGGATGAAGAGTATGCTAATGCAGGTGAACTGTAATGACCCGATTCTGTACCTCGGATGCTACACGGTGCTTGCGACCCCGAAGGACCACAAGCTAACCCATGAATGATATCTTCAGTGAGCACTGAACAATAATATTGAAATAATTGCGGAATAATGGGCTGAAATTCCATAAGGTTCAAAACATCTAAAATACTAATAATGAATAATAACATCTGAATCTAAAATACTGTCTGAAAATCTAGTCTGAAAAGACTCTAACTGAATCTGTCTGAAAGTAGAGTCGATGGGACAATCCCCCAACTAACTCCATCTACTAAAATACTGCTAAGCCGAAGTACTGAAATAAAAGCATATCCTCAATAGATGAGGACTCATTGCTAAATTTGCTACTGCTGGCTGAATCTGGCTAAGCGCGATCAGGAACCTGAGCGTCCGAACCTATGATTTGAAACATCATAGCGTAAGAAACGGGTATGCAATCAGTATGTGGGAATGTACTGGTATGCTAAATGAGGTAAGGCTGAATGCATTGGTTCATATGCGTGAACAATAACTAACTGAATGATATGCAAGAGCTGGATGAGCATACATGGAGGATCTGTAACTACTAGACATACTGTGTTTACTGTAACTGAGTATACTGGAATTGAATCTGATAACTGAATATATTGATAATATGAGATCACTGATAATTTAAATTACTGATAACTAAGTGACTGTATCCGACAGTCCTGATTCTGTAGAACTGAACTGAGTTCTATTCTGAAGATTAAGATTGAAACCAAAACTGTGGGAGTTCTCATTTAACCGACATACCCCTGAGTAAACTGAGTGGGGTCCAACCTGTAACCCCAGTTGTAAGGGTGGAAGTACCGTGCCATGGGTAAAGACACTGCAATGGTCAAGCCTATCTGACGGGTGATCCTGAACAGAGAGTCAAGCCTAATCTGACGGGTTACCCCTGGGAGGTAGCTAAGCCTTAATTTGACGGGTGACTCCTCACATCCTAAGCTGGCTATGTAGTTCTGTAGTGTGAGACTGCTACTAACGACTTTTTCTGCCTGACGGGAGAAGTCATCACCTCCACACTCTCTCGGTGATAGTTCCTACTCCCAACTGAAAGACAGTAAACTGAGTATATTGAATTGGACTGGATTGATACTGAGATTATTGAGTTTTCCTAAGTTCTATAACTGACTGAGAGTACTACTGATCGTGACATAACTGATACTATTTTTTCACTGACATTGGCTCTAGGTAAGCAGCTATATTGTCAGGTATTAAATACCCCAGGACTCGATAGCATGAAAAGTAAAGCAAAGCATTATCTAGAATAACATAACAATGTTCACTTGGGCATAATACATTCACAGAGACATTTCATCAAACACTTGTAATGCATTAACTTGTACATGGATGGGGAATACATGTTAGCATGCTATAATGGCATTATTTCATTCTCATAGACAACTTATCAAACACATAAGAAACATACTTGGTTCATTAAATCATAAACACTTAGGGTTAACATGGTTACAACATTCAACTTGCAAATTGAAGGGTTTATCATGAATATCATGTAATTCAACACATACTAGAATCAATTCTTAGAACTTGTAATCTAAATCATGGATTAAAACTCAAACAACATCATGAACATGAATTCAATCTAATTCAAACATGGAAGTCATAAATCATAAATCTTGTATTTTGAAAAAGGATTCTTGGCCTCCATGGAAGGTAAGGATCCATGAATGAACATCTAACATACCTTAATTTGAGAGATTCTTGGAGTTCTTGAAGAGATTCTTGGGATTGACCTTGATTCTTGAGAGCTAGGGTTTGTTTTCTTGAGAGAGAAGTACCTTTTGATTTTTGGGAAAAGTGAATAATGAAGGATTTTACATGTTTTTAGGGCTTTAATCCCATATTTGGGCGGAATAAAATCATGGGAAAAGACTGTTTTAACCCTGGGCGCAACTTTAATTTTTCATGAAATTTTTCCGATCTGGACCCCTGGGCGACGCGGCGCTATCGCGTCGTGTCACTGGAAAATGACAACTGGGAAATTGCATGGTGACGCGACGCAGTGGTATCGCGTTTCCACTTTATTTGTGAACTGAAAGTGCACCGCGACGCGGTGGAATCGTGTTGGTACACTGGAAATTGACAATTATGAATTGAGTCTATGGTGCGATGTGCCAATATCGCGGAGCAACACTGGAAACTGACAATTGCTATTTTGACACACTCCGCGACGCACTACTGGCTTGAATGACGATGTTTAATGATTTAAACTTAAAATCGCCATAACTTCTTACCTGGTTGTCGGATTTAGGCGAATTTTATATTGTTGGAAAGATAATTGAATTTCCTACGCAACGGAAGGATCTAATATGAAAATTACTATGTGTTTCAAAATTTTTATTTAGTATAACCTATGTACTGAGGGTTAATCTAAGCTAGGGAAATACAGGGTATTACATGAACAGGGTTATTCTGATTCTCCTGCTCCTGTAGCAGAAAATGGTGTGTCACCGCCAGCTAGTACAACTAATGCTCAGTATCTTGCAGCAAGGCAACCAGCTGCACCTGTAGCTCCTGTACTTTTTTTTACTTGACCTTGGCATGGATAACTGCAATAGTGCTATTGTGTCAGCTGAACAACCTGCAACCCCTGTCGGCCCTCCTTTACCCGTCGTATTGCCAGCCTATAGTGGGCAAGGTTTACAAATCAGTGCCCAACTGGTGCGGAGAGAAAGACATGTATTTACAGCATGATGTTTGAGAACAATTCACAGGTTCCTCTTAATGGCTTCATGATTCAGTTTAATAAGAACAGATTTGGTTTTGCTGCCGGTGGACAACTCCAAGTTCCTCAATTGCTACCTGGGATATTTGCAAGCACTCCAAGTTGAACTACTCACATCAGGTCTTTCAACTACTCACAATGTTTGTAAAGTAAAGCTAGTAATGTGTAAAGCTCAGCGATGGGATCCCTTACTATATCATATCAACAATTTCATACTTTGATAAACACAACTACTGTAAAAGCAACTTAAGAGTTTAGATTCCAAAACCAGAAAGCAAATTCTTTAGTGATGTTATGTTTAGGATATAACTTTCATTTGGCTGAAAAAACCCACAACCACACCCATACTAATTCCTAATTCAAAAAGAATTTTGATATGCCTATGTTGGTAAAAAGAACACATCCTATATAACCCACAAAATGGATGGGTTGTAGTGTGTACACAAACCTTACCCTGATCTCAGGGTAGAGAGCTTGTTTCATGCCTTTGTGGGTACAAAAACCACAATATAAAATAATTAAAGACATAGAGTGAAAACAAAAAAGTATCACTACCTCAAAGGTAAAGAGAATGTTTCCAAAATGCCTTTATGTATCCATGACAACAAAATCATATTATAATCAAAGGCTCAAAACTATCAGATCATTCAATCAGTTCGACACAACCTTGAACTATTGAAGCAACAAAAACTCATCAATACTGATGGAAACCACTCCATAAACAATAATTATTCATGTACCTATCCAGTACAAGAATTATAAGCTGCTTTTTTTATGGTCAAATAATTATTATATGTATCTGTAGCAGAGAAATATAAATCACACATGCAATATTAGAAACCTTCAAAAATCACACATGCAATATTAGAAACCATCAAAAAGAAACTACTCAATAAAAATCCTTGATTCCATACCACGTAAAGTAATACTCCAGCTAAACGAAAAACTCAAAATGTCAGCAGGGGAAAGCGAGGAAAGGAGCTTGTATTTTTCCTTCCGCTAATATCCTTCATGTCTTGGACCACAAAAGTAGAACAAAAGAATAGAGTAAACAAAATACTCTCCAACATGATTCTCATAAATAGAAGTCCCTTTACTGAGAAACTCCGAGCCACTTTGAGAAGTTGTCGAACTCTGCATAGTCGGAATCTGAGATCATTATCTTGTACCACGAGTGGCTTGCACTCCTGATAGCTGATGCCTCCTCCTACAACCAAAAACATGGAATCACAAAAATAGTGCAATCCATATGTATGGTGTGGCCTAGAATATTTATGCACAGTTTTACTGGAAATTCTTTTGAAGGAGAGCCCAAAACGGGAGACAACTCTAAGATGCAATAGTCAATTTATACAAAGATTTATGAAAATGTGATGGTATTATTCAACATACTCACACATGAATTTAAACACAATAATAGAAACTTCTCAAACATGATAGGAAGCTTCCACATCTGGCCACTAATAGTACAATACATACAGTGCGAAAGCAACATCCTGATTATCTAGTAAGCCTTAAAAAATTCCACTGGACATAATATATAGGTAGATAAAAATGCCAAAAGGTTCCATACTTGCATCCTCTATGGTGGTATCAAAAAAGCATAAGATTTTAACAACCTTACGTACTGTAGGATAATTACTATTCTGAATCTGATTCCAAGACAAGTTGATTCCTAACAAAACAATTAAAAAATTTGATAAACAGAGTCACAACTTTACTTACAATATTGGAAAGTAGTATACCAATAACACTCCCAAAGCTCAGTTAGCATTCCAAACTAACTGGGCAGTTTATAATGTATTAAAATATAAGGGACTGGAGACTGCTCCTCTTTGCCAGTTTATTGTGTATCAGAATATGATCCATCATAACCTCTTGCAATCTCCTTTGTTCTTCCCTTATATAATTTTCTTGATGAGAAATCACTCGTATATACCCTGTCTAATCTCACAAAAGAAAAAGTAAAAACATATATGTATCACAAGTATAAATTTATAAATTGCATTTGATATACCAATGAAATTATCTCATTAAATATATCTATGGTTTTGTAGCTAAACCATGAACATGTTTACTAAATTTAAACCATTCATGATCACAACACCTGAATCTTGAAAGCTTAAAATAACAGGTCAAATCAAATTACGAAAAACTTCAATGTACACTATATTTCTAGCTTCATTTGTTATTTTTCCATCATCATCATAACCTAAAATCATTAGCCCTTTCCTACTTGTCACACGTGAAAGCAGAACATACAACTGTCCATGTGTAAACACTAGTTTCTTAAAAAATAATCCCACATGAGGTAGTGACTGGCCTTGACTTTTATTGATCGTCATTGCAAAAGACACAACGACTGGAAATTGTCGTCGTTGAAACTTAAAAGGTATTCTCACGTCGGATGGAGTCAACGTCATTCTTAGGATAAATACTTTTTCTCCAGCCATATTACCTGATAAAACCTTGGCTTCAATAACTCGATTTTCAAGTCTTGTGATGACCAATCTTGTTTCATTACATAATTTCGATGAATGATCTATATTTCTCAATAACATTACAGGAATACCTACCTTAAGAGTAATAGAGTGATTCAGAATTCCTGAATATTTAATACTATTTAGAAATTCTGGTGTATGCACTTGGTCCAAACCTGTAAAAGCATGATCAAACATACAAATCGTATCAAAACTCAAATAGGTCTTCTCGGGAATGTGATTGAGTGAAACCATATATTCATTGATAGATCCCACCATATCGAGAGTTGGAGCAAGAATTGCTCTTTCCTGAAGGTAGTTTATGTTATTAGAATGACTGAGAAAATCAGGATAAGTACTTTCAACAATTGCAGATATTGGATCATCACAATTATGTATGACAATATCATCAGGCAATCGTACCTTTTCAATTCCATCAACAGAACTTCTAATTTTTCCATCACTAATTGCCAAAATCAAACCTGAAAGCTCTTTTAACTCTTCCAAATATGGCCCTAACTGATTTCCCTGCAATCTCATATTCCTTGTCAATTTCAAAACTTCACAGTGGGGCCACAAATAAGAAGAGTTTAAAGTAGCATTAACAATATCTTGTCAAGTACCTTTAGTAATGACAGGTAAAATTTGTCTGAAGTCACCACCTAGGACAACTGTTTTACCTCTAAATGGTCGATCTAAATTGGAAGTGGCTTCAAATTTAAGAATATCTCTAAGAGTTTGATCAAGAGCTTCAAAACAGTATCTATGCATCATTGGCGCCTCATCCCAGATAATCAACTTTGTCTTGATGATCAATTTTTCTAGGGGACTATCTTGCTTTATATTGCAAGTGGCATCTTCGGTTGGATTGAGGGGAATTGCAAATCTTGAATGAGCAGTTTGACCTCCTGGTAACAAAAATGATGCAATCCCACTTGTTGAAACAGTTAACACAATATCTCCTCTAGATCGTATTTTAGAAGATAAAGTCCTCCAAATAAATGTCTTTCCAGTTCCTCCATAACCATTTATGAAGAACAATCCACTTCTATCTTCATCCACTGCTGTCATAATTTTCTGATAAATAGATTTTTGTTCATTTTTAAAATTCAGCAATATACGTTGATGTTCATCCAACAAAGAACGTCTATTATACCACAATTCATCATGAATTAATTTGCTGCTATTTTCAACTTCTTCCTCATTGTAAAGAGGACTTGGCATTGTTGGAAATCATGAAAATGTTTTCCGTAACCTTTCAAAAAAAAATTCAACTTCCGTAAACAATGATTTTTAATTCATTATCGCATAGATGTGCATCTGAATGAACAAAAATACACATCATCTCAATGGCTATAACGTAAAAATAAAAGTTACATGATTACATAAAATAATCATTATCTAATTTAGTGACAGTGCTAGAATTATGTTATGGTTCTTTGTTTTAAGGATCTCTTAGAATATTGTTTATCAAATTTGGCTTGTATATTTCGAGGAAACATTCCCTACAACCCCATTTTATGTAGCAATATAAAGATCTTAACTCGATGGGAAAAATATCAAAATGAATTTCAGCCATTTCTGATTGAACTACAATTGATGAACAGATATAATCACTTTAATTATTCAAGTTTTTGACATTTGTTTATCACTATAAAGACAATTTATCTCCTCTTTGAAAATATATATTTTCAATATCCTAAGAATGAATAATTCATTTATCATTATCATATGCACACCAAAATTATATAAGATACTATCATAACGTGAAAATATAAGAATTATATTTGTACTTGGATTATTCAATAATTTTCTTTCTTCGTGAAGAATATCATCTGCCAATAATCGCCATGTTTTTTGCCAAATATTTTCTGGCCGTGACATCAAATTTGATAACAACAACATAGAAAATAACTGCCTAAGATACGATGGCATACCCCAATTACTTGTATCCTTTATGGCATCCACATATTCTTTATCATCATCCAATAAGCAAGGTGCATAACATGCACCCCTAAAAGTGGTGTGATCATGATTGTTTATAAAATTAACATCCTTATAACATGTTGGACCTTTAATAACATTCAAAAATAATTTGAGGTAGTATAGTTCACCAGATCCAGGAGGAACAAAAAAAATCCTTACAATCTTAAATGTAGAAGTTTTTCTTTTCTCCCATCTTTTCAAATCTAATTTCCACACAAACTTAAGAGGAAATTCTGCATAAGTTAGTTGTCTTGCTTCAGAAAATTTTTTATTTCCCTTAAACCAACTTAAAAATATTGATTTCCTTACACTGGGTCTATTGACAACATCATCAATTCGATCATCATCAGAGAAGATGACATTTTGTTCATTTGGAAGATAAAATGACAACCTCTCCACCGAAGGTTGTCTATGTGAATAGGAAATCCAAATATCCTCTAAGCAGCTTCACAAGGTGATATGTTTTTACAATCATAATACATATTGATTTCATCTCATCATGTACACTTCGGGGAAAAGCAGCAGTGGTACGATCATGCCCTTTATTAACATACTTAAATAAGTACTTGATGGATTCCGACTGATTGCACCATTCCACATTTATGTGTGCACAATACTTCATTAACATAAAATGATTATGCGGCATGACAAACCTGTTATCCAAGTCAATACGATCCTTCTAGATAGTTCTTCCACTATCTGTTCTTCTATAAATAGGATAACCATCTTCATCAATTATGGTTGAATCCATAAACTTCTTAGGAAAGTATTTGGTATATCTCCCATTCGACATGCAAGGAGAAGATCTTCTAGCAACACCACACGGGCCATGAATCATGAAACTTTTCATGACATTGTAATAATGAGGATCAGCTACTTTACCTGGTATTTTTTTTGTAATTATTTTATCGATATCCGCGGTAGTTGGATATTTGTTATGCTCATGCAGAAACAACAATATATGAGCATGAGGCAACCCTCGTTTTTGGAACTCAATAGTATAAATCACTGCACAAAAAGTTTAAATAAATTTATGGAATAATAAAGAATTTCAATCTATAATAAAAAATTATCACAACAAACCAAAAATAACGATAAAATTATGTAACACTGTAACACCCCTCATTTTCGAGCTAGAAAGCAAACCATCATTCCTATGAACTTACGCTCTAATTTCATGGTTTATATTTAAATCCATGTGTAATGATCCTTCTCCTAGTGTATGAAGTGATTATGAAGTGAAAAGTGTTCATAAAAATCACTTGGAGCAAAATTGAGCTAAGAATCATTCATTCATCCAAGGTTTGATATTCGATTCTACAAGGGTAAACTTTAAAAATATATAACTTTTGATACACATAGAATTTTGCAGCTTAAGACCCACTAAATTTTAGATAATTGAATTTGATTTCCAACGATACCAATTTCGCCAAAATCCAATAACTGAGTGAAAAGTTATGGCATTTTCCGTGTGAGGCAGTAAGCCGATGAGATCTTGAAGCGTCGCGTCGACTGCGCCCTGACACGAAACCTAACGCAAATTTAAAGTGGTTTTACACGTTATTTCAATTCCTAAAGGGTTTAGGGGCACTATAGTCATATTCCCTCACCCAAATTTTGTCCCTAATCATCCTTAAGTGAAATTAAACTTATCAATAACATTTTAACTCTCGTAAGATCCCTAATTCATCTTTCAAGAACACAAGAGGAGAAAACAACTAGGGTTTGGGCAATTAAGCTTAAAGGTTCAATCTTTTCGAAATTTCTTCATAATTCTTTGCAATGAAGGTACGTGGGGCTATCCTAAATCTCATGGGCATGGGTTTTATGATTTTTACAAGCTTTGAAGATATTTATGTATGTATATGAAAAAAGGTTTTGGTAAATTGTTTTAAGAGCATGCATTGTGGAATCAATTTGATGGAATTACGAAATTGTTATGGGGTTTTCATTAAATTTTGATTTATAAAATTTGTGCATATGTGATTTGAATCCGAAAGATGATTTACGAATGTAACTTGTGAGATTTCACTCCCCATGACAAAATTTATGAACCTTGCATGATATAATTTGTGAATTGTTTTTGAGAGCATGAATTAAGAGCCCCTCTTTTTATCATAAAATTTGCGTATAACCAATGTTGGAGGCTGATTTGTGAATGATGAGAAACTCTTGAGTTTAAATGTCTCTTTAATCATTATGCATGAGTAGAATAAATGGAATGGCCACTATGTTTTCAAGATTCACATAAAGAGTGTGTTTGAATGAGTTTGATGTAATTTTTATGATAAGAACTCTCATGTGACTTGATAAATCTTTGGTGGCCATATACATATTTTTTGAATAAGAAGGGTTGTGGAATGATGTGATGTAAATGACTTGCAAGTCGGGGTATGACGATACTCCTTTGTAAATTTCCCTTAAAAGAACAAGAAAATAATGTTATGAGTGAGATGCATGTATTTCTATAATATATTTTGAAACTGGGATAATGCGAGTTAGGTGGTTACCCAAAGAAAGCCCGAGTCAGATGACTCTCTGTTGGAAACTGTGATTTGCCGACACAGGAACTTGGTACCCTGCTATGTGATCTTGCGTACCTAGTACTATGTCATCCCAACTCAGGACCTATAGTTAGGAGCCCTGCTTTATGATCTTGAGCCCAATCATGACATATTGACTTGATTGGGGTTGTGGCACCCTGCTGTGTGATCTTGTGTGTATTTCCCTCACTAGTACTCTAATCTTGGTGGCAACTGAGATTTGGCAGTAGGTGATGCTGTGAGAAATTGTAGGGTGTACCACCTAGCTCAGCTGTGTTGGGGGAAATTGAACCACATAGGGTTAAAATATTGTTGAAACTCAAATACCTTGCCCATGTACTTTTGAATGATTTCTGTGATACTATGTTTTACAAAGGCTCTCTCCTATATTGTATAAAAATATATTTTATTTTTGGATTAATCTGCGTACCCGTACATCTATATTGACCCTCTATATATCAGGATTCTGAGACACAGTCCTGGGGTCCCGTTAAGCGATTGACTTGTCAGAAGTTTACAGCTGATGATCCTCTCTTACTTCAAAAGACTAGGATTAGAACTTGTTATTGTTATTTTATTTTGATTCATGGTTCAACTAGGGGCCTTGTCCTAGTTTTAGACAAGATGTTGGTTTTAATGTATTAGAGATTTCGTAGACTGATGTTAGACATTGTTATAGGTTTATAGATTCCATTCCAGCTAGTCCAATTGAATTGTGATATTGACCATGATTCCGCATTGTTATATTTTTGCATTTTTCTTCATATTATATGAAAGTGTGTATGATTGACAGATAAAGAAGGGCGCTCGGGCCTTCATGGTTCAAGATGCCCATCACAGCTAGGGCCTCGACTCGGGTCATGAAAAAATTAGTTTCATAGAACGGTTTATGGTCTAAGGGTGTCTGTAAAATCGTGTCTAGTAGAGTGTTTCTTATGGGTGTGTTGTGTACCACACTTATAATTAGGAGGCTACCAGGCATTTAGGGGTTGTTTCTTATTCTTTCATACTCTAGTTCGTGCTATAGAGCTATCCATAAGAAATTTATCTAAATTTATTCCTTTTTCTAATTTCATGGGTCATGCCTCACTGTCGAGGCAATACAAGTCTAAGAGTCTAGCTCTCCCCACGATGTGGTTCTCTCTGATTGAGTTATCCATAAAGTTATGAAATAGCACAAGGACTTGAGAGGAGTCTGTTAGTGCTTCAAGGTGTATTGATTTGAGTGTATGCCTTTATTTTGATGTAATCATGCTTTCCAGCCCGAGGTACAAAGTCTATTCAGTCCCCTTTCAAAATTCTTACTACGGATGTCTTGCATAAGGGTAATGATGTGTAGAAGAATATTGAAACTATATTTCCACCTGAGTAGTAGGATACGTTAAAGTGACATGACCTATTGGTAGTGAGATGGTCCAGAAGTTGGTGACATGAAGTCACAAAGTTTGCAGTCAGAGTGAGGGTGACTTTTACGTAAATTAGTAGTTTGAGTTGTTTAACTCTTGGATTGAGGAGTGGGTTGTCATTGTATAGTGGTAGACTAGTATGGTAGCAATATTTGTAGATTGTATGGTAGTCTGTGAAGGAAGTGACTGGATATGATTATTATTTGTTCAAAATTGAGAAGGAGCTCAAAGTGGATAGTTATGGTGGTTGTAGAAATTATTTATAAGTGGTAAGTGGAAAAGGGTAGATTAGTTAATAAGTTGGAGGTAGAGACTTATTAGTGTTTATTGAATTTTGAAGATCATTGTGATGTATGATTAGGTGGGTAAGTATGATGTGAGGAATTAGAATATGTTGATAAGATTGAAATGGGTTATATTATAAGATTAAGATTGACTAATCCTGTCATGTGACTTTACCCCTTTGATGGTCTTTTCTTTAGTAGTAGTAAACTAGCACTTCATGAGAGAATGTATGTAGTGAGTTTTGAATTGTAATAGCGAGGTTATGGTAGGGTTTTGATTGTAGGTAGCAGTTAAGTGAAGTGAAGTATTTGGGTTGATTTCCCAATTTGATGGACTAGTGTAGTATGTGTCATGTTTTACCGGTGGTATATAATTGAGGATAGACAACAGGCTTGAACTTTAGATGTGGAGTGTAGTGGTGAGAATAGTAGCTCGAGATTGATGATGCATGTTTTGTGGGAATTAATTCGTAGGCTTGGTGTGATGTGTGAAATAACTTAGGTTAGAAACTTGTGGAAGAAAAAAAAGAGTGGATAATTGTGATATTTATGCACATGAGCACTAGTGTTAAAATGATGAATTGTGGGTGAGTTATTAAGTGTATAATAGCGTGAGTATATAAGAATAAGTTGAACACCAAATAGCATGTTGTTAGATAAAGTTGCATGGTATAAATGGCATGTGTACCCAACTTGTGTTTTTGAATTTTGTAGTATAGAGAAGTCTGGGGAGTTGTTGTATAATGTTCTTTAAAGTTGAACTCGAGGAAATATAGGTAGTCAATATGTGCCTTTGGTATAGTTGTGCAGATTTTGTCAAGTTGTAAGTTTCGCGATGAGAGGTTTAATGCGAGTATCTTAAGTGGTGGAGAACAAGTGGTTACGTGATAAGGAGTGTTGATGTGTACGCTTATGAGAGTGGGAGTTGTAGAGTGATGGCTAAAGAGGCTAGCGAAAGTTAAAAGTAGCATTTACAGAAAAGCAAGGCCTTCAGAGTATAATTCTTCAGGGAGAGTTTAGAGTTTAAGTATGTGGTGATGTCTCTTTTATGTTGAGAGTTGTGACTATAGATTTGATAAGGGGATATGTCCGTAAGTCTAGGATTGTGACTTTGATCGAAGGGGGAGATTGTAATACCCCGAAATTTTCCTAAGCTTAATTTCTCCTCGAGAAGGTTAAGGAGTGACTTCCTAAGTGAGTATCATTTTAACCATGTAGAATTTCCCTAATTTTGACTATTTTATCACATGGGAAATTTGGTAAGCTTTTCATCGATATAAGATTCACCCAAATTCGATACCCGGGCAAGAAGTTATGGCTAATTTAAGTCCTAGTCATAAAACATCATTTTAGTGCTTGGCGCGTCACGAAGAGGGTCTATTTGACAATTGTCAAATTCCAGTATCCTAGCGCGATTGTGGCGTGTCGCGCTGAAGTTCCAGGTCCCAACCAGTGGGACAACGCGATGGCTCCGCATCGCGGTGACCCCAAGAATTCCATTTGTCAATTTCCAGTGAGCCACCGCGATAGTGGCGCATCGCGGTGGCCCATAAAATCAGGTTTTCTAGTTCAATTTTTCCAGCTTCGTACAGAAGTTAAAAAGGGCACTTTGGACTTTTTCCAAGCCTCTTAAACCGTGCAAACACCAAATTAAGGTCATTTACAAGCATTCTATGAGGTTTTTCTTAAGTTTTCTCTCAACAAAAACCCTAAGTACCCAAAACCTCTTCCAAGAATCTCAAGAATACACCGTAGCTTTCACAAATTAAATTGAGATTCGAGGTTTCCAAGAAAAAGACTTCAAGAACCCTCACTCAATGTAAGAAAAGAGAGTCTTAAGCAAGCTTCTTCATCTACAAGTCAGAATCTAAGGTATGTGGGGTTTCAACAAGGACAATCCTTCCGTTCTTGTGCCCAAAAGTTGTTTTAAATTACAAGAATATATGGTTTCACATGTTTTCTTATGAAAATTGGAGTATGGGTTTGTACCCTTTATTCTTCTTCTTGAGATTATGATAATTTCCATGTTTTAGAAATTGAGATATATGAGTATGTTGAAATTTTAATGCATAATGCTGAAATTCCAGATTTTTATATTATTTATGAATCCTTATGATCTCCAGTATGCATTTTGATGAGTCTTAACTTGAGATTGAACTATGAGCCACTAAGCCCTCCTTTAGAATTGCAATTTTATGAACTTCTGTGCTATAAACATCTATGATTTGAGTACTTTGAGATTTTTGAGAAATATTTGACCTTTTCGGTCCTAATAGAGTTGGAATCCACATTGATGTTCTATTAAATCAAATAGTAATACATTTTGGTCTTCAGTATAGACCCTTGAATTATTTGAGGTGGATTTCCTTAGAGTTCTGAGCTAAGTATGGGAGTAGTATTTAGCACCGAGTTGGGTATGATTCTGAGGTCTCATACCCCAAAACTATGTGCCACCGTAGGACTGAGATTTATGGGCTCGAGGCCGAGATAGTGATCACTGAGTTAAGGTTATACTCCTTGGCAAGAGTATGATGCCTCTCCCCAACGTGAGGTTTCTTCCTTAGGAGGATAAGACGTTGGACTCCATGTAGCTCACATGGTTTATGTCGGTTAGAAGAAACTCCCGAGTGTCCAAAGTTATGTAATTCCAAGAGTCACAGAGTTCCCAAGTCTTAAAGTTTCAAAGAGTCCCGAGTCCTTGAGTTTCAAAGAAGTTTTACTCTCCATGAGATAAAAGTATGAGTCTGAAAGCGTTGTTTAAAGTTCCTTTAGCCTTCAAGTATTGAGAATAAGAGGAGAGTAGAGATTTTAAAGTTAAGTATAATGGCTCACGAGATTTGTGTTACATACTTCATTATACATGTTTTATGAGCTTTACATTTTAGACTTATTCAAGCTATGTGAGTCATTCCTAATTGCATGCATATTTGATTAAAGAGTATCGACATTGTCTTATGTAAATGCATACACCCCCATATACTCAGTACATTCCCAAGTACTGATCCACATATACGTCTATGTGTTGCATTGTCTTATAATGTAGGTTCAGGTGCTCAGTCCCAGCCTCGTCCGTGATTTTCGAGTACCTTTTTCAACATCTCCATAGTGGTGAGTCCTCATGGTTCGAGGACCTATCTTCAGATATTTCAGTATTTTAGTAGATATATTATTGCTTTCAGTTCAGTTTGAGTCAGTTGGGGACCTGGCCCAATGGCTCTCTAGTTCATGGAGTAGTAGTAGAGGTTTTGTCAGACTAGTTATCAGATTGCTAGTATGTTGAGATTTCTAGTATTTTAGTCGTTTGGGCAGAGTATTTTCTTCGTGTTTCCTATCATTTGATATAACAGTACCAGTGTTTTGTTTATTTCATCTCAAAATAAGTTATTATGTGTAGTAACAGGCTCAAAGGATTAGCTTGGGGCTCCTTGTAGCCTTAAGCACCGTGTGACGCTCCAGAATAAGATTTTGTGGCGTTAAAGAGATGTGGAATTAGGTAAGTTCCCGAATTTTTCTCAATGCAGCAAGTTGCGGGGAGGAGTCATGATAAATCTATTCCTACTCAAGCATACTCCTCCTACTTCAATTTAGGAGAGTATCCTGCTAATGTCTTACGTCATCTATTCAATTCATGCCTATCCCTATGGTTCGAGTTCTCTATGGACTTATGTTTATGATCTGACCTCCAAACTAGAAGCAATTATGTCTCCCAGTAATCCAGTCTTTCATGTATTCTTCGTGATCCTTAAAAATCTATGTCTCCCAGCATGCTTGGTCCTAAGGAAATATGTTTCTATATGTCACTAATTCATCCTATGTCGGGTTTAGCCAAGGTGATAAAGTTTATGCAAACTCATGGCAAATCACAGTTCCTTAAATGAGGAGCAATCGCTTCAAGCGACACTCTTTGTCCTAGTTGTAATGTAACACTCTGTAGCATTCTTGACTCAATACCACTCTTGGTTGCACGAATGGAGAGCTGACAACCTAAATTTTTTTTCTAATTGTTAAAAGACTTAATCATATTTATGAGCTCTTAACTTTCTTGATTTTCAAATTGATCTTTCCGACCCTGAGACATAGATTTTTGAGTTGATTCATGATCAGGGGTGTAAAAGGGGTGTATCAGGAAAGTTTCAAATTTTTCAGACAATGTTTGAGGCATGTTTGGATGATCAAAATAGTGGGCCAACTAGATGTCGATGCATCGCGTCAGGAATCACGTTGGTAGGGACCGATGCGGCGCGTCGCTTAATACGTCGGGTACCCAGTTCATCTTACTGATTTCTGGAACCAAGAGAGTAACTCAGTCTGTTTCCTCGTTTTATCTTGATATATGCACCAATGTTTTCTTACTGTGCTCTATCCTAAGAATTCATGTTGTATTGTGTTTCTTCCGAGCGATCCTCTACATATGATCCAGACACTTGATATAGGAATTACTTCATGATGGTATTGTATCTTCACCTCATGTCCCACCTTGAGTAGATTAACAGATATAGGTTATAATTGAGTAGTGTTTCTCCCATTCTTGATGCTTGTGCTCGGGTCCCTTAATGACCATCCATATGATAGTATGATGGTGGTTGTGGAAGCGTGGTGATGTGTTAGGTAGGGGAGTAGATGTTCTTGAAGGTGAAAGAAAAATTTGATGTGATTTTTGGGCTAAGGTTATAGGTGAAAGGGAAAAGAAAGAGATGAACTTTTGTTGTGTGAAATAACTAAGAATGGGATGGATTTTTATTATGAAAAATAATTGGGAATGAGATATATGGCGAAAATCTTAGTGAATGTGATTGAATTTGCTGGTCTTAGTGGGGGAAATCCATGAAGTGGGTGTAGTAATGATAGGCTTGAATGTTGTAATTGAAGAAAACTCAACCCATGTGCTATGTGGTTAGCGCTCTCTAAATTAAATCTCGAGTGTGTTTAATGGTAATGATAAGGTGAAGAAATATTCTTAAAGGGATGTAGAGTACAGGATCCTATAGTTTAAGTTATCACTTTGTAACTCCGAGTTAGGCTTCAACATAGCAGTACTAAGCAGTGGGACTCAAATTTTTGTGGCTAGATGTATGATTGGAGAATTGTAAGTTGGCGAGTGTGAAGTATGCTATTTATTGTTTGGGGTGTAGACAATTAGTGCCTCTAAGTTTAAGTCTATTCGTGGTACTTTGTAAAGTAGAGAATGCTTCTAATCCTATCTTCCACGAAATCTTATTTCATTATTTGTACCAATATAAATCAGGTCTATGATCATCAAATTAACTCATGTCTTATGTTGTGATGATTATGATTCATATAACTCACGTGCAAGATCATCCCTATGTAGAGTCTCATTATCCCATGTTTCGTGCTTTCACGTTTCACTAGGGGTTATCATGAAGCTTGTTTGATGCCATTACATATTTTGTTAAGGAAAAGTGTTCAATGCTAGGTTTTGTTCTTTATTCTACACTTTTATTACTTCAACAAGTCCCTACCCATCATTCGGGGATGAATGATCCCAAGGGAGAGATAATGTAACACCCCGCATTTTTTAGCTAGAAAGTGAACCGTCATTCTGACGTGCATACACTCTAATTCCATGGTTTATATTTAAATCCATGTGTCATGATCCTTCTCCTAGTGTATGAAGTGATTATGAGGTGAAAAGTGTTCATAAAAATCACTTGGAGCAAAGTTGAGCTAAGAGTCATTCATTCATCCAAGGTTTGATATTCGATTCTACAAGGGTCTAGTTTGAACGTGTATAACATTTAATACACATAGAATTTTGCAGCTTAAGACCCATGAAATTGTAGATAATTGAATTATCTTTCCAACGATACCAATTTGCCAAAATCCGATAAGCGAGCGAAAAGTTATGGCATTTTCCGTGTGAGGCAGTAAGCTGACGCATCGCGTCGACTACGCCCCGACACGAAACCTGACGCAAATTTAAAGTGGTTTTACACATTATTTAAATTTTTAAAGGGTCTAGGGGCACTATAGTCATATTCCCTCACCCAAATTCCATCCCTAATCATCCTTAAACGAAATCAAACTTATCATAACTCTCTTAAGATCCCTAATTCATCTTTCAAGAACACAAGAGGAGAAAACAACTAGGATTTGGGCAATCAAGCTTAAAGGTCCAATCTTTTCGAAATTTCTTCATAATTCTTCGTAATGAAGGTACGTGGGGCTATCCTAAATCTCATGGGCATGGGTTTTATGATTTTTACAAGCTTTGATGATATTTATGTATGTATATGAAAAAGGGTTTTGGTAAATTATTTTAAGAGCATGCATTGTGGAATCAATTTGATGGAATTACAAAATTGTTATGGGGTTTTCATTGAATTTTGATTTATAAATCTTGTGCATATGTGATTTTAATATGAAAGATGATTTACGAATGTAACTTGTGGGATTTCACTCCCCATGACAAAATTTATGAACCTTGCATGATATAATTTGTGAATTGTTTTTGAGAGCATGAATTAAGAGCCCTTCTTTTTATCATGAAATTTGCGTATAACCAATGTCGGAGGTTGATTTGTGAATGATGAGAAACTCTTCAGTTTTAAATGTCTCTTTAATCATTATGCATGAGTAGAATAAATGGAATGGCCACTATGTTTTGAAGATTCATAAAAAGAGTTTGTTTGAATGATTTTAATGTGATTTTGATGATAAGAACCCTCATGTGACTTGATAAATCTTTTGTGGCCATATACATATTTTTTGAATAAGAAGGGCTGTGGAATTATGTGATGTAAAAGACTTGCAAGTCGGGGTATGACGATACTCCTTTGTAAATTGCCCTTAAAAGAACAAGAAAAGAATGTTATGAGTGAGATGCATATATTTCTATAATAGATTTTGAATCTGGGTTAAGGCGAGTTAGGTGGTTACCCGAAGAAAGCACGAGTCAGATGACTCTATGCTGGAAATCGTGATTTGTCGACACGGGAACTTGGTACCCTTCTATGTGATCTTGCGTACCTAGCACTATGTCATCCCAACTTGGGACCTATGGTTAGTGGTCCTATTTTGTGATCTTGAGCCCAACCACGACATATTGACTTGATTGGGGTTCTGGCACCCTACTATGTGATCTTGTGTGTCCTTCCCTCACTAGTACTCCAATCTTGGTGGCAACCGAGATTTGGCAGTCGGTGAAACTGTGAAATTGTAGGGTTTACCACCTAGCTCAACCGTGTTGGGAGAAATTGAACCACGTACGGTGAAAATGTTGTTGAAACACAAATACCTTGCCCATGTATTTTTGAATGATTTCTGCGATACTATGTTTTACAAAGTCTTTTACCTAGGTTGTATAAAAATATATTTTGTTTTTGGATTACTTTACATACCAGTACATCTATATTGACCCCCTATATTTCAGGATTCTGAGACACAGTCCTAGGTCCCGTTAAGCAGTAGATTGACTTGTCAGAAGTTTGCAGCTGGTGAGCCTCCCTTACTTCGGAAGGCCTGAATTAGAACTTGTTATTGTTATTTTATTTTGATTCATGATCCGACTGGGGGCCTTGTCCCAGTTTTAGACAAGATGTTGGTTTTGATGTATTAGAGATTTCACAGAATGATGTTAGATGTTGTTATAGGTTTATGGATTCCATTCCAGATTGTCCAATTGAATTGTGATATTGACCATGATTCTGTATTGTTATATTTCCGCATTTTCCTTCATATTATATGAAAGTGTGTATGATTGCCAGATAAAGACGGGCGCTCGGGCCTTCATGGTTCGGGATTCCCGTCACAGCTAGGGCCTCGGCTCAGGTCATGACAAACACCCTAAACTTTCTAACTAAAAACAAAATAAATGATTAAGGTTTTGTACACGTTCATACAAGTATCAAGTTTAAGGAAGAATATATCCAAGAATACTTAGAGTTACGTGACCCATTACCTATCAAATTAAAGATTTTTTAGTCTTATTTCCAATGACACCAGTGGCTCATCAATCTAAGTCCCGAGTCAAAAGTTACGTGTGTTTTTCTAAGAACGGTCAGAACAGCGCAGACGAAAATTTGCTATTCTTTTCTTATCTTTTCACATTCCTGGAGGGGTGATTTCGTCCTTTCCTTTTCCCATAACCCCCAATACCTTTTAAAACTCTTTATTCATCAGTTTCAAATGTTTTTTGTCAGCCTTAAAACCTCTTTCCTTTCTCTCAAACTCAAGCTTAAGAAATCCAAGAGGATTGGCTCGAGAATCAATCTTAGTTCCCTCCTTCACGATCACTAAGTTCCTCTGACAATTTGTGGTATGTATAACTACTCCTTTCATGTTTATTTTGGGATTTGTTCTCCTTTAGTTCCATTTACTCTCATTCTATTTAGGTTACAAAAATTTCCATGTCCCTGTCAAAGAATAGAGTTCTTTTAGCAAGTTGTTTGGAAAATTCTTTGATAAACTCTCAACTTCATGAATATTCCAAAAAGTTTAATGAATTTCACTAACCCTTATGTATTGATGAAAGCCTCTTGAATCTGAAAATTATGAAACTCATGATATTTTTGAAAACCATGTATCTTGTGGTTATTTTGTATAATGATTTGAATTATAGCATGAACGATATTAAACTCTTTAGAATTCTGAACTTTATAAATGATGAATTTTGTGATGATTGTTAAGATCTTAAGCATGAACTGCTCTTGTTATTTTCTTGCAACAAAAATTTATTGTACAATCATAACTTGAAACCTCCATTATTTTTATATGAACCATGAATCCTATAATATTTTCTTGAATTAACCCCAATTTGAACATTTTATAAATGATGGACTTTTAATAATCCCTAATGAACTCCTTTCTTTTCCTCACAGCTAAGAGGCATATATTCTTAATTATTTTTCTATATCATAAAATTTCCACACTTTTGATATGATATGATGCACTCTCAACAAGAATACTTTAAGTTACTCCATAACTCCCCTAAATGTTACAAAAGCCAGACAATGAGCCATGACATAAAGTATGATGACATTTACCTCTAATGACTCCTCAAACATTTTATGCAATGATAAGAATTCATGATTTGTGAACCTAATATGAAAATTCAAAGGCATGAGCTCTAAAGTGTCAAATCTATGACTTTGTGCCTAAAAATGGCCAAATTATATACATGAGCCTAGAAAGGCTAAATCATGACCATGAGCCTAATATGGCTAATACTTTGAAAAAATAAATAAGATAACGTCATGAGCATAAGGGAGTTAGTTAGCTGACTGTAAAGGCAGAGGTCTAAAGGACAAATGCTCGAAACTATGTTTGCTGACATAGGATATAGATTATTCCGGAAATTGGATGACTCTTTTTTTCATGTGTCCTGCAAAGGGTCTAACCATGGATATTTGCTAGCAAATTATGTCATGTCATGTCCTTTGCCAAGCAAGGTAGAGGATGGCTTAGCTGATCGGGCCGAGATCAGACTCCATGCACTCACATGGTGGTTTATGACGGTTCACTACTTTCTCCCACAAATAATAAATGGAATTAAATTATGTTACTTTGCCAATTATAAATTTTGTTCATATTCTTGTTCCTTTCTAGTTATCTTCACTTACATTTGAATTTTATTGTCATTTCTAATCTCTTATTGTACTACCATCATGAAGTGGTTTTGCATACCAATACATTCCATGTATTGACCGTCTTTGGCGCTATATCATTTCATGACGTAGGTTACGGCTCTTAAGTCCGTGGCCAGGCGTGTCGTTAGTATCTCTATCTTCTGCTATTGGTGAGCCTCTTTCCTATCAGGAGGTTGGATGAGATATGATGACTTCTTTATATATTTTTTTCTTGCAGTATTGGTACTTATTAGAGGCTTCACAGGCTGGTGTAGTTGTCAAGCAAACTTTGTAATTTCCAATCTTTATTTATCATAACTATTAGTACTATTGGACATTATGAGGTGCTAATAAACTTTGGTGAAGTTTTATCCTTGAGGAAATCTTAAATAAATTTTGTATTGTTTTTGCTTTATTCATTTGGATTAAAAGTATGCTCTTGATATATGCCAGAACATTCACTCGTACTAGAAATAGCATCGAGTGCGTGTCACATCCAGGGGCCTCGGCTCGGGGCGTGACAAATTATTATTTGAAAAGCTATATGTATACCCGATTTACTTCTCCAAAAACATTATTGCCTCGCAAATCCTTTATTAAGCTATCCAATTTGATTTTGAAAACCCTGCTTAAGATATCTGGACGATCCTCGAGATTTAAGCCCTTACTCATTACAAATCTTTGAATCTCAGGCCACTTTGGATTGCAAGTGAACGTGATAAAAATATTAAGATACCCAGCCCATTTGCATATACCCATAGTATCTTGATAGTTTTGAATCATGTATCGTGTACCTCCCGTGAAGGTTGATGGTAAAACAACTCTTTTTCCCTGAGATAAAGGATTAGTTTCTTCATGGAAAATATCTTCTTGTAACATATTATACATTGCAACTCTCAACTATTTCTGATGAGTCCTAATATACTTCAATCGACCTGATTCAATCATTGTATATGCATCAACTAAGAATTGTTGAAATAATCTTCTTGCAGACACAATTGTTGGTAATTCATCCTTCCTGTCTTGAATTTTGTAAGCAAAAATCTCTCGCACACTAACACGTTGTCTTCCTCCAACTGATTCATGATCTCCACCTATATACCCATTTAAAGAAATGTCCTCTCTGTACCCGTCTTTACCATATGGAAAAAACAAAGGATACTGTAGACCTAAATAGGCAACATTCAACTCATTTATCCTCTGTAGATGACCAGACTATATTTCAATTATGATATCTCTATCACATCTTGATAGTTTAAAATCTCCAACCACCAAAGTAGCTACCTATAAAACCGTTGGTAAATTATACCTTCTTCCATCAGTGTTTCTTTTTCCTATCAATCTGAGTCTAACATTGGAGCTTCTATCTTCTTGAAATCGATATCTTACCATTCTAAATGTCTTGGCCAAAATATTATGTTCATCAAGCATTTGCTTCAAATCAGAAACAATCTCAGCGTGAAGTTTGCTTACGATTTGACCACTACTGCAGAAGCAAAGATTATATGAATTTTGGTATAGGATTTCGTTTAATGTACTTTGTTATGTATTTAATATTTGGTACAATACTTACCTCACAACATAAATTCTATTTTCGACTTCATTTCCTGTATCATAAATATATAATTGTGTAAATTTTGGATTAGACCCCTCAGGAGGCAATAAACTTCCAATTTGATGATAATTCTGGGAAAAAAATTTGAATGTTCGCTGACCCCGTGATTGATTGACAGCGACATGAACCTTTCCCTCCATTGATATAAATGAGAACATCGAATTGTAAGTTCTAATATTTTATCAAAAATGACAGTTTTAGGACCTACAAAATATTAGAGTTGAAAATGATAAGCATATACATGAAGTGCGGAGTACATCACAATAATAAGATTAAATTAGTTGTTTCTTCTAACCTGATCCAAACGATAATTGTTTTAAAGTTGGAGGAGGCTCCTTTGAGTCAGGGAGCTTGATCTTTCCATGATTACAACACAAATTAAACATTGGTCTTTTAGATATATAGTGTTTCTTTATTATTTCATACCAAAAATATGCCCCACAATGTTCACATTCATAAGTAGCATCTCCTATGTCCCCCTACTCTAAAATGAATAAAATTTAAAGTTAAAACACCATATTCAACACAAAAATTTAAAATTTTAAAGTAGTATAAAACATACAATACGTACTATCGTTACAGATGTCTCCACATTCGATGTTATCCTCTAAAAATTTAATATTAAAATCAAATAAGTGAAAAATATGTTAAAGTTCTAGTCTTTCTATATAAAATCATATTGAAAATTATTTGATTTACAATTTACATACCTTCATAATGATCGTCCTCTTCGTGTTCATTATCTAAGATTGATTGCATATCACTACCTGTTATGTATGAAAGTAAGACATGATAAAATTGTACACGTGTGTTCACATTTAACGATGTCACTCTAAAGCTACTTTTATCATAGAATCTAAGTGGTTCAGAATCCTCAAAAATATTGATGGGTGCATGTTGAATCATCCAAAGATAGTGTATTTTTTAAGAATTTAACATAAGTACGGCAATTTCGAGAGTCCAAACAACTTAGATAGAAATAACATATTTACTTACTGATGCCTATAAAATGAAAAATCAAAATACCCTTGTGACATACCTTGTATAGCAGCATCAACATTTCCAACCTCAGATTCTAAAAGAATTATATAATTATTGCTTGTCAGTAACTTCCAATATTACATATTATTCAATATGATAGTATAAGAATCTCAATTACCGACCTAACAAAATTAAAGGAACATTTAAATCAGGTAGAATCTGATGTGGGCGGATATCTAGAGAATGACTTTGAAGACCTATATCAGTTGTTTAAATATAGATTATGGTCATATTAACAATTAAATAAGATAAATACTTCAAAATTTGTAAAGATATTCAAACTTTACCTCCATTACATGAATATTCATTTAAATCAGACAGATTATCTTCACTTCGAATACCTATAATAATATAGTAAAATGTAAAAGGAGTAATTAATAACTATTACCCTCGTGTTAGAACACAAGTTTTCTGAATTCAGGATGAAATTACGATAAATACTACAAATCTTGAATTGTCAGTACTTTTTAATACCACATATTAATTAATAGACAAAAAGTCAAAGGCTAACCTTGCACGATCGGAGGAACATTTAAATCAGCCAGATAATTATTTTTCATCATATTTCCCAAACTTTGAACACCTTGTGAAGTAGCCTTATTAAAACTTGAACTTCCATCTTGCATGCTAAAACGACTAAGTCTGGAATCTTTAGACCACCCAATATACCTTTACCCTTCTTTTGTTTTGATTTTGCAGAGAAATAATTTTCAAACTATGTCATCAATAAATGTTTGAAATAATCAAATTATTTAAATGTTCGTTGCAAAATTTATTCAATTCAGATACAAACTAAGAAACAGAGAAATTAGAAACTAACCATTGCTCAAATCTCGCAGTGGAAATGACTTTTGATTATGTGCAAAAATTTGCGATGATGCAACGTTTCCATAACTCATTGATGGGATACTCATCAAAGGTGTGTAATTTTTACTTGATGAAATAGTATGTCGAACATGTGCCATTGTTTTTACACTTTCTGGGGTATTGGTGATTCCATAACCTTTATCCCTTTCTAATTCTATTGAATATGAACTATTATGGAATGTTCCTCGCATACAGGTGTATCAGTTGATATGTTTGAGCTCATCACATTCTTTTGTTTTCTCATTTCATTAACAGCAACACTCAGAGGACACTTCTCCTTGCCTCTCGATGGTTGTACTGTTCACGGATGAAAATCTGTAAATGTAAGTTCTATATTCAGAGCCATATTGAAAAAGATTACCTGTTTGGAATTGACCTTTTGTTATATCATGTAAAGTGAAATTATTTTCCTTTCATCCGATTCTTCTCCCTCTGACATTCGTTGGTTCAAGATTCTCTGTATAATAAATATCGCTGCAAACAAAATAAGTTACAGATAGTTAAGGTGGAAATAAAGCAATGTCATAACCAATTTAGTTTTTCTCTCATCATAATAAATTAAAATGGTATGTAGAACGTGTGTTGTTGTTTTTATGCTTTATGAGTTATCGGAAATTTTATATATTTTATTCCTTTCTAATTCTGTTGAATATGATATATTTTGGAATGTTCCTCGGCAAATAGGTATATCAGTTAATATGTTTGAGCTCATCACATTTTTTTGTTTTCTCATTTCATTAACAACAACACTTAAAGGACCATTCTCCTTGCCTATTGATAGTTGTACTATTCACGAATGAAAATCTTTAAATGTTAGTTCTATATTCAAAGCCATATTGAAAAAGATTACCTGTTTGGAATTAATCATTCGTTATATCATGCAAAGTGAAATTATTTTCCCTTTGTCCGATTCTACTCCCTCTAACATTCGCTGGTTCAACATGAAAGAGATCTTCATTCACTGTTAACATACGTACATCAACCATCAATATATACAACGACCAAAAGACGTAGAATTCTACAGGAACTAGGCATCAAATATTGAGGAGAATTAGTCTCCTAATACATCACTACTTACACAATCTTTACATAGTTTAGATCTAACAAGAATCTAATCTATCTAAGAACCTATCCGTTACACTCCCCTGCAAGTTGAATGGGGAAGCAAACACTGTCAACTTGACTCTAAAATGCTGAAATCGTACTTTTGGGAGACCTTTCGTGAGGACATCTGCAACTTGATCGTGAGTGCTGAGATAGCGAACAACCAAAGACTTATCCTTTACCTTTTCACGGATGAAATAAAAGTCAATCTCCATATCTTTGGTGTGAGAATGGAAAATAGTATTATCCATTAAATAAGTTGCACTTAAGTTATCACACCAAAGTATAGGAGTTGTAGTGTCAAAGCACCTGTAATACCCCAAACTTTTTCTAGCTTAAATTCATCACTAAAATGTCAAAGATTTGCTTTGAATATGAATACCTTTTATTACATATGAAATTTTCTAGATTAAGACCTTCCATTTTGTAGAAAATTAAATAAGCTTTCTATCGATACCAAATACGCCTAAATCCGACACTCGGTGAAGAAGTTAGGGTGTTTTTAGTATGCAGTGTGTCAACTGGGCAACCACCACATCGCGGTGAAGGAAAAATTCATAATTGTCATTTTCCAGTGGACCTTCACGATATTGGCACATTGCGGAGAGGTCCAAATTCCTATTTGTCAATTTTCAGTAGTCCAACGCGATAGTGACGCGTCACGCCGATGGCCAAAATGGCATTTCTATAGCCTATAGGGCACCGCGATGGTGGCATGTAGCATTCAATTTCCAGTTCCCAATTTTCCCTTATCCAGTGAGCCACCACGATAGTGGCTCATCACGGTGGCCTATTAAATCAGGATTTTTATTCCTTTTTTCAGTTCCGTTTAGAAGTTTAAAAGGGGTTTTTGGTCAATTCCCAAGCACCCAATCCATCCAAAACATGAGATTAAATCCATTCTAAGCCTATTATGCTCATTATTCATCAATTTTCTCTCAAACAAAAACCCTAGAGTTCAAAGCTTCTTCTTCGAGAAATCAAAATCCTCCATAGTTTCTCCAAGCAAGCTCTAAATTGAGGATTCCCAAGACAAGATAATCAAGAACTCATCTTCAAAAATTCAATTCCCAAGCCTATGTGTTGCATTGTCTCATAATGTAAATTTAGGTGCTCAGTATCAGCAGCGTGAGTAGTTTGAGCATCTCCATCTATATCTGACAGTTGGTGAGTCCTTATAGTTCGGGGACTTATTCATTCAAATTTTGCAGCTTATCAATTTATATGATTTAGCATTCTTCTTAGACAGTTCGAGTTAGCTGGGGTTTGTCCCAGTGACTCTTTAGTTATTAGTAGTAGAGGCTTATCAGACTACTAGTTTTGATTTAGATTATTCAGTATTGATGTTTTAGACATTATTCTCAGATATTTCAGTCAGATTTCTGTATTTAGCAAGATTATACATCTATATTTCCATTATTATGAGATTCAGACTTTGTAGCAGGCAGACAGGCATAGCTTAAGACTACTCATAGTCTTGAGTACTGTGTGACGTCTCGGGATCAGATTTTGGGGCGTTATAAACTTGGTATTAGAGCCTAAGGTTTATAAGAGTCCTAGGGAGTCAGAGAAGTAGCGTTACGTAGAGTCTGAATTTTGGGTGTGAAGAATGCCACATTTATAAGCAAGAGGCTAAGAGCCTAAATTGTGACTGCCAATGTTCAGGGCAACCATTAGGTTGTAGTCCTACTACAACAGAATGGGGATTTAGCAGCAGCTAGAATCAGAGATTTTATGAGAATGAATCCCTCTGAGTTCTTTGGGTTGAAAGCAGGTGAGGACCCACAACTTTATTTATATGAAGTGAAGAAGATCACCCAGATTATGCATATTTCTAAGGAGGAGAGTGTATAGTTAGCATCCTATAGATTAAAGAATATAACGTATGATTGGGTAGTGATGTGGAAGAATGGTAGAGGTGATAATACTGCTCCTCTGAGTTGGCAGATATTTCAGGATGCTTTTCTAGGCAGGTTCTTCCCACGTGAGATGAGAGAAGCTAAGATAGAGGAGTTTGTGAACTTGAGGCAAGGCTTTATGACAGTTAAGAAGTACTTCCTTAAGTTTAACTAGTTGTCTAAGTATGCCCCTGATAAATGACTGATCCTAAGTATGAGTAAGTTTCTTACTAGAGTATCTAGTTTGGTAATCAAAGAGTGTAGGACCCATGCTTATTGGAGACATGGATCTTGCTAGATTGATGATTCATGCTCAGCAGATTGAAGCAGAGAAGTTGAAAGGAAGATAGAGAAAATAAGAAGGCTAGAACAAAGCGGTTTGAGCATGGCCAGGCTAGGTCTCAAGGGGGAAATCGTTCGCAGTTTCAGAATTGTTCATCTATACCAGCACCATCTTCCACTAGTTCTCCTGCTCCCAGAGGTAGGCAAGACCAGTGGGGTAAGTCTTCTATTTCCAGATCCCAGAATAGTATGAGTGTTAGTCCCATTTATCCTCCATGTGCTAGGTGTGGTAAAAGCTATCCCGATGAGTGTTTAGTTGGACAGAAAGGTTGTTATGGTTGTGGTAAGTTGGGTTATGAGATTAGATATTGTCCGCATATCAAGCAGGGAAACAGAGATAGTCGTCCTCAGGTTACCTGTGCACAGCTTCTTTAGATCGCCCAGTCCCTCCTTAGGGCGCATCATCCAGTACCAGTGGCGGTCAGCGCCAGAATTGGTTTTATGCTTTGCCAACCCATCAGGAGCAGGAGGATTCACCATATGTTGTTACTGGCATGCTTCGCATCTTTTATCTTGATGTTTATGTGTTATTAGGACCCGGGTCGAGTTTCTCTTATGTGACCCCATTAGTTGCAGTAAATTTTGAAATAAATCCTGAAAAGATCCCTGAGCCTTTCTTGGTTTATACCCTAGTGGGTGAGTCAGTTGTTACCAAACAGATCTATAGAAAGTGTCCTATCACTGTCCTTCATAAAATCATATTAGCAGACTTAATAGAGTTAGATATGGTTGACTCTGATCTTATTCTTGGTATGGATTGACTCCGTTCTTATTATGAATCCATAGATTGTCTCACCCGAGTAGTGAAGTTCAAGTTCCCAGATGATCCAGTCTTTGAGTGGAAAGGTAATTCAGTATCTCTCAAGAGTCATTTTATATCCAATCTTAAAGCCAGAAAGTTGATCTCCAAAGAATATATCTATCATCTAGATCGAGTCAAAGACACTAAGTCTGAGACTCAAACAGTTCAGTCAGTCAGTGTAGTTAATGAGTTTCCTGATGTTTTTCTCAAAGATTTGCCAGGGGTACTTCCCAATAGGGACATAGAATTCAGGATTGACCTTCTTCCAGATACTCAGCCTATTTCTATACCTCCATATCGTATGTCTTTTGCCGAGCTTAAAGAGTTGAAAGAGCAACTCAAAGATCTTTTAGATAAAGGTTTTATAAGGCCTAGTGTTTCTCCATGGGGCGCTCCCATCCTATTCGTTCAAAAGAAAGATGGTTCTTTACGGATGTGTATTGACTATCGTCAGCTGAATAAAGTTACAGGCAAAAACAAATATCCTCTTCCTAGAATTGATGACTTATTTGACCAACTCCAAGGTGCAAGTTATTTCTCAAAGATAGCCTTAGATCCGGTTATCATCAGCTTAGAGTAAAGGAATGTGATATTCCAAAGATGGCTTTCAGAACCCGTTTTGGTCATTTTGAGTTTCTAGTCATGTCCTTTGGGCTAACAAATACCCCAGCAGCCTTCATGGACTTGATGAATAGAGTGTTCAAACAGTATTTGGACATGTTTTTCATAGTCTTTATTGATAATATTCTTGTCTACTCTCGTACTAAGGATGATCATGCAAACCATCTTAGAATTATGTTACAGACTCTTATATACCACCAGTTGTTTGCCAAATTCAGCAAGTGTGAATATTGGCTAAGATCAGTAGTTTTCCTTGGTCATATTATTTCCAGTGAGGGTATTAGAGTTGATCCCCAAAATACAGAAGTCGTAAGAAATTGGCCTAGACCTATCTCTCCATCAGAAATTAGGAGTTTCTTGGGTCTATCTAGTTATTACAGACATTTTGTTGAGGATTTCTCGTCTATTACGTCTCCTATGTCTAGATTGACCTAAAAGAAAATTAAGTTTCAGTGGTCAGATTCCTGTGAGAAGAGTTTTTAGGAGTTGAAGACTCGACTCACTTCAACCCCAGTCCTAGCATTACCAGATGGTACAGATGGTTTTGTTGTTTATTATGATGCCTCTAGAGTTGGTTTGGGTTGTGTGTTGATGCAGAGAGGTAAGGTCATAGCCTATGCCCCTAGACAGCTTAAGCCTCATGAAAAGAAATACCCAACCCATGATCTTGAATTAGCTGTTGTTGTGTTGATTTGAAAATCTGGAGACATTACTTGTATGGGGTATATGTTGATGTGCTCATGGATCACAAATGCTTACAGTATGTGTTTACTCAGATGAAGTTGAATCTTCGTCAGAGGAGATGGTTAGAGTTGTTAAATGATTATGACATGAGTGTGTTGTATCATTCAGACAAGGCCAATGTAGTAGCAGATGCCCTTAGTAGATTGTCTATGGGTAGTGTTGCTCATGTGGAAAATGATAAGAGAGAGTTAGTTAAAGAAGTTCATCGGTTAGCTAGATTGGGAGTGAGATTAGTTGATTCAACTGAAGTAAATGTTTGGGTTCAGAGTAGATCCGAATCTTCTCTAGTTTCGAAAGTGAAAGAGAAGCAAATAAGGATTCTAGTTTGGTCAAACTGAAGGAGTCAGTTAAAGACCAAAAGATAGAGGTTTTCTCCCAAGGGGGAGATGACGTGTTGAGATACCAAAGTATATTATGTGTGCCATGTGTTGATGATTTGAGGCAGTGGATTATGGCGGAAGCGCATGGTGCATGTTATTCTATCCATCCAGGAACTACCAATATGTACCGCGACTTGCGGGAAATCTATTGGTGGAGTAGTATGAAGAGAGATAAAGCAGATTTTGTAGCCAAATGTGAAACCTGTCAACAGGTTAAGGTAGAGTACCAAAGACCTGGTAGTACGTTGTAAGAGTTTGGTATCCCCACTTGGAAGTGGGAAGAGGTGAATACGGATTTTGTGATTGACTAAGTCAGCGCATTTCTTGCTAGTTCACACATCTTACACGGCTGAAGATTATGCTAAGATGTACATCCGAGAGTTGGTTAGGTTGCATGGAGTTCCTTTTTCCATCATCACGGATAGAGGTACTCGGTTTACCTCTTAGTTTTGGAGAGCCTTTAGAAGGGTCTTGGTACCCAAGTTCATTTTAGTTTAGCTTTTTATCTATAGATAGATGGCCAGGTAGAGAGGACCATTCAGACTTTAGAGGATATGTTGAGAGCATGTGTTCTTAATTTCAAAGGAAGTTGGGATAAACATTTGTCATTGATTGAGTTCGCTTATAATAATAGTTATCATGCTAGTATTCAGATGGCTCCATTTAAGGCTATTTATGGGCGAAGATGTAGATCGCTAGTTGGTTGGTTCGAAGTAAGTGAAGCCGCTTTGATTGAGCCAGACATGGTGTTTGAGGCTATGGAGAAAGTTCAATTGATTCGAGAGAGATTGAAAGCAGCCCAGAGTCATCAAAAATCTTATGCAGACATAAGAAAAAGAGACCTTGAGTTTGAGGTTGATGATCTTGTGTATTTGAAAGTTTCACCCATGAAGGGGGTGAAGAGATTTGGCAAAAAGGGGAAGCTCAGTCCCCGATATGTGGGCCCCTTTCAAATTGTGAGTCATGTGGGGAAGGTCGAATATGAGCTTGAGCTACCCGCAGATTTATCCTCAATTCATCTGGTATTCTATGTGTCCTTGTTGAAGAAGTGCATGGATGGTTTAGCCGTTATAGTTCCTCTAGAAAGTACAGATATTCAGAATAGTCTTTCATATGAAGAAGTTGCAGTAGAGATTCTTGATCATCAGATCCGTAGATTAAGGAACAAAGAAGTTCCCTTGGTCAAAGTTTTGTGGCGAAATTAGTCCGTTGAGGGTGCTACTTGGGAAGAAAAAGTATACATGCGTACCAAGTATCCTCATCTCTTCTTCACGAACTCAGATTCAGTTGAAAGTAATAGTTTTCCCTCATTCAGTTCTTTCCCAGTCTTAGATTAAGTTATATAGTTTTTTTCATGTAAACTCATGCACTCGCAGATCAGTTCAGTAGCTCATTATATGTGAGATTCAGTCATATAGTTTATCTCAGCTATGCATGATAGATTATAACCTCAGATTCCTCAGTATTTTCATCTTATTTAGCCACATTCGTGGACCAATGTTCCCAGGGGGAGATATTGTAATACTCCAAACTTTTTCTAGCTTAAATTCGTCACTAAAATGTCAAAGATTTTCTTCAAAGATGAATACCTTTTATTGCATGTGAAATTTTCTAGATTTAGACCTTCTATTTTGTAGGAAATCGAATAAGCTTTCCATCAATACCAAATTTGCCCAAATCCGACACTCGGTGAAGAAGTTAGGGCGTTTTTAGTAAGCAGTGTGCCAACTGGGAAACCACCGCATCGCGGTGAAGGCAAAATTCATAATTTTCATTTTTCAGTGGACCTCCACGATATTGGCGCGTTGCGGAGAGGTCCAAATTCCCATTTATCAATTTCCAGTAGTCCAACGCGATAGTGATGCGTCGCGTCGATGGCCAAAATGGTATTACTATAGCCTATAGGGCACCACGATGGTGGCACGTTGCGTTGAGTTTCCAGTTCCCAATTGTCCCTTATCCAGTGAGCGACCGCGATAGTGGCGCATCGTGGTGGCCTATTAAATCAAGATTTTTATACCCTTTTCCAGTTCCGTTTAGAAGTTTAAATGGAGTATTTTGGTCAATTCCCAAGCCCCCAATCCGTCCAAAACATGAGATTAAACCCATTCGAAGCCTATTATGCTCATTATTCATTAATTTTCTCTCAAACAAAACCCTAGAGTTCAAAGTTTCTTCTCTAAGAAATCAAAATCCCCCATAGTTTCTCCAAGAAAGCTCTAAATTGAGGATTCCCAAGACAAGATAATCAAGAATTCATCTTCAAGAACTCAATTAGGAATCAATAAATCAAGTTTCTTCATTCAATCATCTACCAAGGTATGTGGGATTTATGAACAAGGATTTTGTTTCATCCTTGTGCCCAAAACCAAGTTTTAATTACAAATTCATATGATTTTGAATGTTTATACATGAGTTTTAACCTAGGGTTCATACCCATTATTGCTATTTGCAAGATTTTGAGTTTTCAAGTGTTTATGAAGTTGAATTGCATGTCTATTTTCATATTTTCATGCCTGTTTCAGAAATTTCTAGATTTAGAGATGAATTATCATTGTTTTCATTATCAAGCATGATTATTATGATATTTTGACATGAGAGTAATGCATGGGTTACTACCCCAAGATTAAATATTATTATTTCAAGAAAAATGATGCTTTAATCATCCTATTATCAGATTATTTACAGAATTACAGTAAAGCTTTGATCTTTTGATCCTCAATTTAGCTATGGAATTCACTTTACAGATTTATTACAAATTTCAGAAATCAAATTAGCTTTGCTTACGGATTGAATCAGATAAATGCATAACTGATTTTATATAACCCTTATGCTAGTTTTTAAAGTGGATTTCCAGCAGAATGAGTATAGATTTAAAGGGAGTAGTATTTAGCACCGAGCAGAAAGTGTGAGATTAGCGTGCCCTATCTTCCACAGAACTACGTAGCCAACATAGGTATAGATTATCAGATTATTCACATTCTAATATGGGTGACAGTTTCAGATGTGATCACTTAGCTCAAGTTATACTCCTTGGCAAGAGTATGACACCTCTCCCCATTGTAAAGTTTTTCCCTTAGGGGAACGAGATGTTGGACTCCATGTTAGCCCACATGGTTTATGTCGGCTAGAAGAACCTCCCTACTAGTTAAAGTAAAAGATTAATAGAAAATCTTTTAATAACCACTAAGTGTAAAGGCTCACAATTTTATTCAGATTATGCTTTACAGAAAAATAAGAGTTACAGATTTCAGCTTTCAGACTTCAGACTTAGAAGTGAGTCCTTTCTAGACTTAGACAACATGATTTAAAGACAGTACTAGTACAGCTTTTAGAACTAAATGTCATGGCTCACTAGACTTACAAAGTATGATTTGTTATTCATGATTTTAGATATTCCAGCTTATGTGAGTCATTTACATTTAGCATGCATTGTTTTACAAATTATGATGATGATATGATGTATTACTTATGCATTTCACCCCATATACTCAGTACATCATCAAAGTACTGATCTACATACACGTCTATGTGCTGCATTGTCGCATAATGTAAGTCCAGGTGCTCAGTATCAGCAGCGTGAGTAGTTCGAGTATTTCCATCTACATCCGAAAGTTGGTGAGTCCTCATAGTTCGGGGACTTATTCATTCAGATTTTGCAGCTTATCATGTTATATGATTTAGTATTCTTCTTAGACAGTTCGAGTTAGCTAGGGGTTTGTCCCAGTGAATCTCTAGTTATTAGTAGTAGAGGGTTGCCAGACTGCTAGTTTTAATTCAGATTATTCAGTATTGATGTTTTAGACATTATTCTCAGATATTTCAGTCAGATTTCTATATTTTTCAAGATTATACATCTATATTTCCATTATTGTGAGATTCAGACTTCGTAGCAGGCAGACAGAGTTAACTTAAGGCTACTCATAGACTTGAGCACCGCGTGATATCTCAAGATCAGATTTTGGGGCATTACAACACCCAATCTCACGAAGTAAGAATTCCAACCAAGTTTGCTCCGATGCAGCAATGGCAGGTGCACGATACTTTGCCTCAGTACTAGAACGTGCAATGGCTCGCTGCTTTTTGGAAGCCCAAGATATTTAATGAGAACCAATAAAGATTGGAAAACCAGTAGTCTACTTACGATCATCCATTGAACCACCCCAGTTCGCATCACTATAACTATGTAGAATTTTGGTATTTTGGCGAGCAAAGAACATACCATGGGAGGAATTGGACTGTATATATCACAAAATGCATTTTACAGCAACCTAATGGGACTCTCTCGGACTATGCATAAATTGGGGAACCTTATTCACCGCAAATGCTTTATCAGACGATTGAAGGTTAAATATTGGAGGGCTCCTACAGTGCTCGATACAAAGTTTCATCATAGAATGGAGATCCTTCAAAACTTGAAAGTTCAGAGGAAGATGTTATAGGTGTAGAAATATGATTGCAGCCATCCATTTGTGCTTTCTACAAAAAATCAGTAGCATATCGATGTTGCGATAGATGCAAACCTATAGGAGTCCATGATGCTTTAATCCCCAAAAAACAAGAGAGGCGACCAAGGTCTCGCACTGAGAATTGTGGCTTTAAGCGAGTAATAAGAGAACCAATAAGAGAAGAACTAGATCCCAAAATAAGAAGGTCATCGACATACACCAGGCAAAATAATTTATCACTGTTGGACACAAACTAGAAGAACCACAACTAGACGAAATAAAATTACTAGACGGCAAAGTCTGACAAACTTTAGGATAGGAAGCGTGAGCCAAACACGTATGCCAAACACCAAGTGAAGCAGCATATGAAGCTGGTGAAGAAACTGACTTCATTAAGGGAAGGGAATACAAACATCCATCATTCGGGCCTTTGTGAAGAACTTCCCTCATTGCCAAGTCCTTAATCAAAAAGTAGTTAGGAAAAAAATTCAATTGAGACTTGGTTAGAATTAGTAAAATAACTGATAGATAATAAATTTTAGGTAGCAGTGGGAACATGAAGAAGATTGTCAAGGGCATACGACTTATCGAAAATAGAGAGAAATCCTTTACCAATATGTGAGATGGACAATTTAGAGCCATTACCTAGGGTAACTTCTTCCGGACTATGATATTTCGAGTGAATTGCAAGGTTTTCAAGATCAAATGTTAGATGATGCATGGTGCCACTATCCATCAACTAATGCGATGCTGATTGGGAAGTCGTACTTGCTAGATTTGAAGAGGGGCGTCCAGATACCCGATTTCCATTTGTAGTCCTAGGTGACGGACAAACACGTGCAATGTGACCTTTTTCTTTACAATTATGACAGGAAATTACAGAGAAATCAGTGGAGGGTGGTGGAGTCCCAAAATAATTCGTGGTGGCATAATTACGACTCTAGGTTGCTGAAAATTTCCCTGGCTAGCAGAGCATCCACGACTTCGATTAGTACGCCCTCTACCGCGCCCACGAGGTGTAGAGATTGAACTTTGTGTGTATTGTGTTGTTGGGGCAATAACAATAGTAGCGTCCTCATGTTTTAATTGTCTTTTTTCATTCTATAACATACCATCAAGTGCATCAAAAGTGACGTCCCCAAGACGTGATTCAAGCGACCTTGTGAAGGGGCGATAGGTAGGGCCTAATCCGGCAAGAACAAACTCCACCAAATCATCGTTAGTAATTGGGTACTTCAAGGCAGCTAACTTATCAATAATCGCTTTTGCCCCTTGGACATAACTTTCAATAGTAGCATAATCACGATACAAGTTGTGTAATTGTGCCTTAAGTTCTCAAATCAATGGTTTGGACCCAGTAGCATAGGCTGCCACAAGTTTATTCCAATCAGCACGTGCCATTTCTGCTCCGACCAATTAAGAGAGAATAGTTTGTAAAATTGAACTGACTATCCAACTAAACACGAGTTGATCTTAATGAACCTAAACTTGATATACAGGATTTGGTGCATCACCATCCAAAATGCGCGGCGGTACAGGTTTGGTACCATCAATATAATCTGGTGAGATTAGGTGTAGGATAATAATTTCCCATCGCATTCGTTGAAACAACTGAAGTTACCAAGGCAGAAGAGGTCTCTGGTTTATCTCCCATTTAGTTTCGATTTCTCAAAGTTTTTTTTTTGTTTCTTTTAAATGGAAAGGAAGAATGGTTGTTAAACCACAAAAGGCTCAGATACCATGAAATAGCTCTTCATTCACTGTTAACATACGTACATCAACCATCAATATATACAATGACCAAACACGTAGAATCCTATAGGAACTAGGCGTCAAAGATTGAGGAGAATTAGTCTCCTAATACGTCACTACGTACACAATCTTTACATAGTTTAGATCTAATAGGAATCTAATCTATCTAAGAAGCCTATCCGTTACACAACATTATCTGTATAATAAATATCATTGCAAACAAAATAAGTTACAGATAGTCACAAGGTGGAAAGAAAGCAACTTCATAACCAATTTAGATTTTCTCTCATCATGATACATTAAAATAATATATAGAACGTGTGTTGTTATTTTTACGCTTTATGAGTTATAAAAAATTTCATATAATTTATTCCTTTCTAATTCTGTTGAATATGAAATATTTTGGAATATTCCTCGTCATACAAGTGTGTCAGTTGATATGTTTAAGCTCATCACATTCTTTTGTTTTCTCATTTCATTAACAACAACACTCAGAGGACAATTCTCCTTCCCTCTCAATGGTTGTACTGTTCACGAATGAAAATCTTTAAACATAAGTTTTATATTCAGAGCTATATTGAAAAAGATTACTTGTTTAGAATTGACCATTCATTATATCATGCAAAGTAAAATTATTTTCCTCTTGTCCGGTTCTACTCCCTCTGACATTCGTTGGTTCAACATTCTCTGTATAATAAATATTGTTGCAAACAAAATAAGTTACAGATAGGGGAAACGACTCACAATAAAAAAATTGTTAATGTAAGCTATATATTTAGAACCATAGGGGAAAAGATTAGTGTTTGGAATGAACCATAGGTTATATCACGCAAAGTGAAATTATTATATCCAAAAAAAAATTGCACTATAATTAACTCACAACACAACCTTCGATAAAACTTAAATTTTCTTTAAAATAAAATGCTATCTCAATAATTTGGGAATTTTCAAATTGATACGTTTAGCTATATAAAATGGGAAATTTTGGCATATAAATAATTGCTTAGTGGTGCATAGAGATGCATTTACCTAATAATAAAAATAATAAGAAAAACACATCAAAAATGTAGTTTGGTGTTCAAAGTTTATACCATTGTTTCTCGAAGAATATTTAGCCCGTTTCTGTCTCCGCACGCATACTCTGTTTATTCTCGCAAATTTCTTGCCCTGATTTTCCATCTGTATGCACTACTGAAGTTGGATTTCATATGAGCCTGGAACCTTGTGGTAGTCTATTTGATGATAGATATAGGCCGAGATAGAGAAAGGTAAAGAGTGCGCGCGAGAGAGAAAGAGAAAGCGGCTCTTATGCTTCTTTTGTGATATAAGGACAATTTGGTGGAATGCCTGAATGTTCCTATTTCATAATATGGAATATTTTTTGGCTTTTATCTTTATTTATTATTATTATAAAAGTAATATTATAATTGTGGTCTTATTGTTTTTTGTTCTTGCTATTAATAAAATAACATAAACATACACCCTAATTTATCATATTTACACAAGTTCTCATCCTTATAAAGTAAGTATAAAAATTTCAACTAATTATATATCTTCATTGGATGTATCAAAAGTTAATTATGTATCTCGACAGAGCCAAAATCAGAAAAAAAAATTATTGAGATCTAATTATATATCCTTACAAAAAAAAATTCTATTTTCATTTAGATGTATCGCGGGCTAATTATGTATCTCAACAGACCTAAATTTGAGATTTTTAATGATTATATAAAATGACGAATTTTCCTGTAATTAAGCTTTAAACTATTGAAATTTGAGTTGTTTGCCTATTTTTGTATTTGTTTGATATATTGATAGTTTCGTAGGCTTATTTAACCAAGATTAGTGTTACTCCGGAACTCATTCCAATATTCTTTTCAAACCATGAATATTTATTTGCCAAGTTGTCTAAAAGGTATATATGTACTTAATATAAGTCACAATCTGAAACTCTACAACAGTAAATATATTGGACTCTTGGTATTGTAAATTTAAATTTTAAGTTTCATACAGATGATTTTAAGAAACATAGTACAATTTTTTCCATTTATTGTTAGTGTCCTTTCCAGAATAAACTATGTGAAAATGAGAAGTTAGACTTATACAAATGCATATCCATAGGCTAACTACTTTGAGTAATATAGACATTTTTTTTCAGATGATGATTCTTATGTTTGTAAGACAGTAGCTATTTGTGTTGCTAAGCTCTATGACATAAATGCCGAGCTTGTGGAAGATAGGGATTTTCTGGATGCTCTCAAGGACTTAATATATGACAATAATCCTATGGTTGCTACAAATGTTGTTGTTGCTCTTGCAGAAATCCAAGAAAGCAGTAGCAGACCAATCTTTGAGATCACCAGCCATACACTTTCAAAGCTTCTAAGTGCTCTGAATGAATGCACAGAGTTTAGATTCCAAACCAGAAAGCAAATTCTTTAGTGATGCTATGTTTAGGATATAAATTTCATTTGACCGAAAAAAACCCACAACCACACCCATACCAATTACTAATTCGAAAAGAAGTTTGATATGCCTATGTTGGTAAAAAGAACACATCCAATATAACCCACAAAGTGGATGGGTTGTAGTGTTTACACAAATCTTACCCCGATATCAGGGTAGAGAGATTGTTTCATGCCTTTGTGGGTACAAAACAACAATATCAAATAATCAAAGGCATAGAGTGAAAAAAAAGTATCACTACCTCATAGGTAAAGAGAATGTTTCCAAAATGCCTTGTTTCCAAAATGCCTTTATGTAGCTGTGACAACAATATCAGATTATAATCAAAGGCTCAAACCTATCAGATCATTCAATTAATTCGACACAACCTTGAACTATTGAAGCAACAAAAACTCACCAATACTGATGGAAACTACCCCATAAACAACAATTAATCATGTACCTATCCAGTACAAGAAATATAAGCTGTATTTTTTTATGGTCAAACAGTTATTATATGTATCTGCAACAGAGAAATATAAATCACAAATGCAATATTAGAAACCATAAAAAATAAACTACTCAATAAAAATCCTTGATTCCATACCACGTAAAGTATTACTCCAGCTAATAGGAAAACTCAAAATGTCAACAGGGGAAAGCCAGGCAAGGAGCCCGTAGTTTTCCTCCCGCTCAATATCTTTCATGTCTTGGACCACCAAAGTAGAACAAAAGATCAGACTAAACAAAAAGTAAACAAAATACTCTCCAACATGATTCTCACAAATAGAAGTCCCTTTACTGACAAACTCCGAGCCACTCTGAGAAGTCGAACTCTGCATAGTCAGAATCTGAGATTATTGGCGTCTTCTCTCAACTGATCCTGAGGCAGCTAAAGATGTTGTGCTAGCTGAAAATCCCATGATTAGTGATGATTCAAACCAATGTGATCCTACCCTTCTTGATAAACTTCTTTCCAATATTACCATTTTATCCGCTGTCTATCATAAGCCTCCAGAAGCATTTATCACTCGTGTGAAGACCACTCAAAAAACTGAGGATGAAGAGTATGCCGATGTAGGTGAATAGGGTTATTCTAATTCTCTTCCTCTTGTAGAAGAAAGTGGTGCGTCACCTCCAGTTAGTACAGCTAATGCTCAGCATCCAGCAGCAAGGAAACCAGCTGCACCTACAGCTTCTGCACTTTTTTACTTGACCTTGGCATGGATAAAAGCAATGGTATTATTATGTCAGCTGATCAGCCTACAACCCCTGTCGGCCCTTTTTTACCCATTGTATTGCCAGTCTCTAGTAGGTAAGGTTTACAAATCAGTGCCCAACAGGTGCGGTGAGACGGACAGGTATTTACAGCATGATGCATGAGAATAATTCACAAGTTCCTCTTGATGGCTTCATGATTCAGTTTAATAAGAATACATTTGGTCTTGCTTCTGGTGGATAACTCCAAGTTCCTCAATTGCTACTTGGGACATCTGCAAGCACTCCAAGTTGAACTACTTGCATCAGGTCTTTCAACTACTCGCAATATTTGTAAAGTAAAGCTAGTAACGTCTGAAGCTCAGCAAGGGGATCCCTTACTATATCATATCAACAATTTCATACTTTGATAAACACAACTATTGCAAAAGTATCTTAAGAGTTTAGATTCCAAAACCAGAAAACAAATTCTTTAGTGATGCTATGTTTAGGATATAACTTTCATTTGGCCGAAAAAACCCACAACCACACCCATACTAATTCCCAATTCAAAAAGAAGTTTGATATGCCTATGTTGGTAAAAAGAACATATCCAATATAACCTACAAAGTGGATGGGTTTTAGTGTGTACACAAACCTTACCTCGATCTCAGGGTAGAGAGCTTGTTTCATGCCTTTGTGGGTACAAAAACAACAATATCAAATAATCAAAGGCATAGAGTGAAAACAAAAAAGTATCACTACCTTAAAGGTAAAGAGAATGTTTCCAAAATGCCTTTATGTAGCCATGACAACAAAATCGGATTATAATCAAAGGCTCAAAACTATCAGATCATTCAATTAGTTCGACACAACCTTGAACTATTGAAGCAACAAAAACTCATCAATACTGATGGAAACCACCCCATAAATAAAATTAATCATGTACCTATCCAGTACAAGAAATATAAACTGCATTTTTTTATGGTCAAACAGTTATTATATGTATCTGCAATAGAGAAATATAAATCACACATGCAATATTAGAAACCATTAAAAAAAAACTGCTCAATAAAAATCCTTGATTCCATACCACGTAAAGTAATACTTCAGCTAATAGGAAAACTCAAAATGTCAACAAGGGAAAGCCAGGCAAGGTTCCCGTAGTGTTCCTCCCGCTCAATATCTTTCATGGCTTGGACCACAAAAGTAGAACAAAAGAACAGACTAAACAAAAAGTAAATAAAATACTCTCCAACATGATTCTCATAAATAAAAGTCCCTTTACTGAGAAACTCCGAGCCACTTTGATAAGTTGTAGAACTTTGCATAGTCGGAATCTGAGATCATTGTCTTGTACCACGATTGGCTTGCATTCTTGATAGTTGATGCCTCCTCCTACAACCAAAAACATAGAATCAGGTAAACAGTGCAAGCCATATGCATGGTGCAACCCAAAAAGTTTATGCACAGTTTAACTGAAGTTCTTTTGAAGGAGAGGCCAAAATGAGAGACAACTCTAAGATGCAACTTTCAATTTATACAAAGAGTTATACAAATGTGACGGTATTATTCAACATACTCACACAAGAATTTAAATAGAATAAGAGGAACTTTTCAAATATGATAGAAAGCTTCCACATCTAGTCACTAATAGTACAATAAATACAACGCGAAAGCAACATCCTTATTATCTAGTAAGCCTTAACAAATTCTATTGGACATAATATATAGGTAGATAAAAATTCCAAAAGGTTCCACACTTGCATCCTCTCAGGTGTTAATCAAAAAAGCATTAGAATTTAAAAGCCTTACATGTGATGCCGAGAAAACCAACATATTTTTCCAATATCTCAGAATAGTCTTATACTTTAAAGGTCATACAGGATACAGATGATAGAATAGCTGCTCTGTGCATAAAATAACTAAAGTAATCTACTAAATTGAATAACAAAAGAGCAGATATTGGTTCAAATACTCAAGCAATACAATTAATAAAGCTCTTTATAAACTGGAACATCACATCCATAACAAAAGTGGATTATTACGTTTCCAAGAAATAAAACAACAAATCTAGTCTATATTAATTAAGTCTTGGAATAAAATTAAATAGGTCTCAACAAAAACATATTGTTCGCAACAAAACTAATTCCCTGGAAAAACATTAAAACAATCATTTCTCGAATTATCGTCTTCAAGCTTGTTGGATCCTTTAACTCATGCAAGTTTCTCCTTCTTAACCACTTTGTTAAGCTTAGTGCTTGAGAGTTGTGCATTGGGTTCATCTTCAACTTCTATGCCAAGCGATTCAATCTCCAATAAACTTCTCTTGGCAGGAGTGTTTGTTGGAGTATTCAAATGATTATTAGGATTGGCCTACAATGTAAGGGCAACTTTAATTTCAAAATTATCGTCAATAAACAACTCTAATGATAATTATTGTGTTTATATATAGAATAACAGAAAAGGCAACATTGAAATCACCGTGATTTCATGAGTTTCAGCAACGATCTTTTTATAGTTGAAATCTGGATCCTATGAATATGAAATTATTATATTAACAATTGGTCACAAACCTTTAAGGTATTGATATATAGTTGTGAACATTAGAAAACAGTGTGGTTTGAGTTATGTATAAACAAAAACATACTGAAAAATCGTCGTCACTGGAAGAAGGTCGAAACTTCTAGGTAAGTTCCTCATCATCACAAATCTTAAGAATGGTATAAACCTCAATATGTTGTTCTACATTATGTCGCTTGACATTCACCTTAAACAGGGCATTTTTATCAAGAATAGTATCGAGCTCCACTAGATAAGCACCATCATCATCGGAATCAGTAGTTTGTTAGCCAAAATACATAGTAATTTATGTAGTAAAATGGTTCTTTCCAAAAAATATAGATAACAACAAACTATGCCTTTAGAAAAGTCTAAAACAAATTCTATATGAAACACGTCATTAACATACCTCGTCTACCTGCCCTTTCAATTGAGTAGCAGACTTCCCTATGAGCTTTGTTGCTTCGCGATCCCAAAGCAACAAAGAAATAAAACCAGTAATGTCCATTACTCTCACTTGGAGTTTATATCTAGAATAAAAGTTAACAATATAAATTTTGAATCACATTTCAAAATCTCATTTAAAATATTCACAATTGGGCTCAAACTTATGAGCAGCAGAATGATCCAGGCGATCACATTTCTTGCAATGAAACTTTTTTCCAATTTTTGCAACTTTTGTAGGGCATCTTTTGCAACCCATATATGAACAACCATTTTCCTTTTCTATATGAACAATGGTTGCATATATCCAAGAGTTCCCCTCCTATCACATATAAAAAAGAAGATTTCATTAAGAATTAATTAATATCAATTGCTTATTTGTTAATTTCAAATGCATGTCAAATTATACTCACATGAAGACACTCAACTAATTGCGCAATAGTTTTACCCTCCACATCTCCGGACATTAGCTCATCCGAAACAGAATAAGAACGTCGAGTTGAAATTTGGCTAAATCTCAAAGTGTTATCTCCAAGCACACTGATCAAACTTTATTTATTTATTAATTTGCTATAGTTGTAGTTGTGCAATTGAAATTGCAAAAACATATAATATAATATAGATCAATAGAAAACTTGGTCTTAAAATCAACAACTTGAGGAAGATCGGGATTAACCCATAGCTTTGAAGCATGCCAGGTATTACGAATAGAGTACTTATCTATATCCACAAACACAAACAAAGTTAAGCATACATAGGTTGTTAACTATATAAGTACTTGGTTAACTATACACAAGACAATTCGTACCTTGGAATTTATGCGCTCGAATGAACTGCATAACAACTACAACTGGAGCAGCGTTGGATCCATCCAAATATGGAGTGATTTGTTCAACAAAATCACCCCAAAAAGTAGCCTCAATGTTGTTCAACCTACATGAAAGTATACATCATCATAACAAAGGAAAAAATGTAATTTCTATAGGAAATAGTAATTCTATTCATAAAACATGAGATTACTCATGGTCTTGTAGCTCGACATTCATAAAGACACTGATCTTATCATTTTGTTTGTGCAATTGAATTTCCCCATGGCCAACAATCTCACCAACGACATCTAATATAGATCCAAAAATAATAATAAGTTGGTTATTGGTTAAAAATAATGAAAATAATGATGTATATTACAATATAAATCTGTTATGATAATTACCAAATAATTCATTCTCATCAACATTCACTTGGTCAATCAAATGCTTATAAGGTCGTATATTGAAGATATTCATACAAAAAAGTGGATCATTTATTTCTTCAACCATTGTTCTATTTGTGAACGTCAACCTCATCACGTGCTTAGTGGTCTTAAACTTGAAAGTATTTGGACCAACCACAAAGTTTTTCATTATTTATAGCCCTAGCTCACTTATTTTTCCCTTGAACAAGTGCATAACATATCTCCCAATAGTTGCATGGATATGATCTCCCTATACAAAAATTCAACACCTATATTATATCCATAATTGAAAAACGTCAATATATACATGTACAACTAATTTTAAAATTAATATATCAATACCTTTTCATCCTGCAGCACCATCTCCGTCGATTGTGGATTGTCTTCCTTTTCACGATCAGGAATAACACACAATCGCACGACTCACACTTTTAGACACCACTGCATTTTTGTCCCTGAAACCTCTTTGATTAAGTCAATCTTAGCAGCCATAATATTAATGAAGCGAATGAGTTAAGGGTTTTTTTTTATGTAGCTTCAATGTTCATATTATGTAGGAATCATCCTATTATATAGTAATTCTTACAGGTAAAATTAGTTAGAATCAACTATGATCAGAATATATTACTTTTCCATGTAAAATTATTGCCTCATGATTAGTTGTATTACAATTTAGTAGCACTTACTATAGCCATATTTGGTAATAATTGGCAGTGTAAAAGTTTGATTTAATATATATACTATGCACTTACCATAGTCATCTACTTTTCATCCATGGAAGTAAGGAAATCTACAATTCACTTACCATATTCATCTACCATTTGTATGATCTTCTTAAATCACTTGATTGACTGGAATATATATTTGGAAATTGGAATACAAATTGTGAAATTGGGAGTATCGTTTGATTGGAATATATATTTGGAAATTGGAATACAGATTGTGGAAGTACTCCTATAGCTTGATTGGAATATATATTTGGAATAAAAATTGTGGAATTACTCCTAATGATAGTGGAATTAGGAGTAATTGACGGATGATCTTCTTAAATCACTTGATTGATTGGAATATATATTTGGAAATTGGAATACAGATTGTGGAATTAATCTTATAGCTTGATTGGAATAGATATTTAGAATAAAAATTGTGGAATTACTCCTAATGATAGTGGAAATAGGAGTAATTGACGGAATTTTTATGCCGAATATGTTAAAGTCTTACATATCTCTGAAATAATCTATATACTAATTAAATAGAAGTCAAACTTAATTATTTTTTACCTCAATGTGAAATATATTATTTTTATTCTATTATTTCATATTTTTATAGTGTTCATTAATAGGAGTCAATTCTAATTATTTTTTATCACAATATGAAATAATAGAATTAAAATAAACAAAAGTATTCATTAATAGGAGTCAATTCTAATTATTTTTTATCACGATATGAAATAACAGAATAAAAATAAACAAAAGTATTCATCAAACATTTTTCTTTATTATATATATAGAGTTGAAATATATAAATAACTATAATAGTGTTCATTCATAGGAGTCAATTCTAATTATTTTTATCACAATATGAAATATGAAATAATAGAATAAAAATAAATAATAGTGTTTCTTCAATATTTTTTACCACAATATGAAAATAGATATGAAAATTTAAAAATCTATATATAAAAGAAATAATTAATCAGTAAAATAAATTTTGTTACCAAAAAAATAGATTTTTGTTGCCAAAATACCAAGTGGCTAGTTCTCAATATGCCACTTGGCATAATTTTAGGCTAACTTCTTTGTTTTACTATATATATATAGATATGAAAATTTAAAAATCTATATATAAAATAAATAATTAGTCAGTAAAATAAATTTTGTTGCCAACAAAATAGATTTTTGTTGCCAAAATACCAAGTGGCTAGTTCTCAATATGCCACTTGGCATAATTTTAGGCTAACTTCTTTGCTTTATTATATATATAGATTTTGTTTGTAGAATTGTCCATTTGGGGTTCCTTTTAGATTTTGCTTGAATTTTGTTTGTAGCACTATTTTGATGACTGTTTTTGTTCAATCTTGATTGTTGGGTGCTTGTTTTTCTTCAATTTTTTCATCTGAGGTTTCTTTTGCCGGCGTTGAATTTCTAAAGAGAAGAGTTTTTTGCGGTGGTTGAGATAGCTGTGGAAGGACGAAATATCCTTAGAGATTGTTGTGCAAGGACAAATGCCCTTAGAGGGATATGTGAAATGACAAAATTATCCTTCGTCTAAGCTGGCCGGACAACCGCCTCCTGCCTGCTTTAAGCCACTTGTATATATTAGTAATAGAATAAGAAAATACAAGTACTCATAATTTAGAAAATAAATCAAAAATTTTGATACGAAGCAAAGAAGATATGTGGATCAACTTAAATATTCTTATAGGCACAATACATAAATATGTGTAATACCCCGCAAAGTCCTCTTCCAGTTTGAGCCTTAGAGCGTATTCAGTAAAGCAAAAATCCGAGTTCAAAAGTTTTAGAAGTGTTTTCCTAAGTATGAAATACTTTGAATCATGTGGAATTTCTCTAATTTCTACTTTTTGTTATGTAGAGCATTGAATAAGCTTTCCATAGATACCAAATTCGCCTAAATCGGACACTCGGGTGAAGAGTTAGATTCATTTTAGTGAGACAGTGTGCCACCTGGCACCTTAGCGCGTCGCGGAGCCAGCCAAAATGGCAATCGTCAAAATCCAGTAAGCCTCCGCAATTCCACCGCATCGCGGTATAGTTTCAGTTCGCAACCTAGATGGCAACGCGATTTCCACCGGTTGCGCCATCATGTAGTTTCCCAATTGTCCAAATTCCAGTGAACTGGAGAGATTATGGCGTGTCGCGCCAGCATGTAAAATCGGGGAATTTTTAGTTTAATTTCAAGGGCTTTTTGGTCTTTTCCCTAGCCTCTATAAATACCCGGTTAAGGGATCTCAACCTCATTTTTCTCTTTCCAAAAAAATTAAAATCTCCTTTCTTCTTCAAGCAAAAATCAAGAAAGATCTAGAGAAATCAAGAATCTCTCCAAAGGCCTTCAAGAAAAGAGTTTCCCCAAGGTATGTAGATGTTGATTCTTAGGTCCCTTTCATCCAAGAAGTTGAAGAACCCTTTTTAAAACTTCAAGATTTTTATGTTTATGAGATTCCATGATTTGTATTAGTTGAAATTGATGTTCCTTGTGTTGTTGAGTTTTGATTCATGTTTGTGTACAAGATTTATGAGTTTTGACCCTAGTATGTGGAATTTATGTGATGTGTTCATGGCATTTGGTTGTAGAAATGGTTGAATAAGCAAAGCATGTCCCCCATAGGTTTGATAAAGAGCTTAGGTGAAGCATAAGGGCCATTATAGTATGTTGAATAGGAAACCCCAAAGTATGAGCAAGTCTATGCACGCCTAGGATTTGATAAAATGCCTTAGTGAATGAATTATTCCATGATGGTAGGAAATTCTCAAATAAGTGTGAACCCGTGCAGGTCTAGTGTTTGTTGAAGGACTTTAGTGAACAAGTGGAGAAGTGATAATAGTAAATTCCCCAATTATGTGCTCCTTGATATATGCTAAGCTTTTAATACATGCCAAGTGGTTAGCAAGTAAGTTGTGAAGTGATAGTCTGAAGTTTCCCCGAACCATGTGATATCCAAATACATGTCAAGATCGATATAAGTATAAAGTACCGGGGTAAGACTTTGTTGAATGGAGTATGATCTAGTAGCATGTTTCCCCTACGTTATTATGTGATTATGATTCCAAAATATTTTAAGTGACCCTTTGGCGACTGTGATAATAAATAGATGTTTGTCATCCTTAAATGCTTGAGGTGATGTCTTTATGATTGTAGGAATGAACATATGACATGATTCCTAATTACTTGAAGAGATGCCTTAATGATTATGAGATGCTTTAATGATTATGAGATGCTTTAATGATTGTGAAGATGCCTTAATGATTGTGATGATACATGAATGATTGTGATGATGAATGAATGTTTGTGATAATGAATGAGTGATTGTGGTGATGACTAGTCAAGAATAATTATGCTTTATTTTATGTTATCGAGTCCTGGGGTATTTATACCCGATAACTTAGCTGTTTTCTAGAGCCCGTGTCAGTTTCATAATAATTCCAGTCGAGCCATGATTCTCATAACTCAGTGAACTATAGAACTTTATATCCTCAGACAATTGCAGAACTTAAGAAAGGTCAGTAATCTCAGTTATCTTTGTAATCTCCGTATCGCTAGTGATCTTGCCTCAGTCCTGTAATCAGCTCAGATCTAATAGTATGCAAGTGTTCAATTCTAATATCATAAGTGACCAAATAATCTATTCAAGCTCTGTATCGTCAGTCAGATACCGTGATCCAATACCATTTCTGTCAGATACGGAACTAAGTGATCTCAGCGTAGCTCAGTCAGATATTTTGATAAACATGATCAGTATCAGATTCAGTTCAGTTGTGTTCAGTTAAGAATTCAGTCAGAGTCTTTCAGTTGGGAGTAGAAACTAGCACCGAGTGAGGGAAAGGATGGCGGCTCCTCCCGTCAGAGAGAGAGAGGCCGGAGTCATTAGTAGCAATCCCTGACCTCCAGAACTGTGTATCCAGTGCAGGATACAGGAGTCACCGTCAGGAAAAGGTTGTCACCTACAGAGAGAGTGTGTTTGACTATTATATTACCTTAGGCCGACTGCTTGGTAAGGGACATCCGTTAGATAGGATTGACCAGAGAGAGGTCTTTATCCGTGGCACGGTATTGACATCCTTACAGCTGTGGTTACAGGTTGGACCCCACCTGTGGTAGGTTGGGGAATGTGGTTAAGTAACTACTTCCCACAGTTTCAGTTATAGTTTCAGTTTCAGTATCAATCTTCAGAAATCAGGACTGTCAGATACAGTCATCTATATTTATGAGGAACTCAGATAGTTTTATTTATTCATGGACCATCCCGTCAGATAGGATTGGTCTTATATACAGTTATTTGATATCATATTCAGAGATATGCCACCAGACAGGCTTTATTCACAGTCTCAGATTTTATTGAGTATCCTTGTTGTCAGATTCAGATATATTCATATTTCTTATCATTGATAATAGTTTCTGAAATCATCTGTTAGAGAGGTTGATCTCTAATCCTGTCATTCGAAAGCAGTAAAGCTCAGAATTTAGTCCTTGATGTAAGTGCATCCAGATCCTCGGTTATCAGTATCAGATGAGTCAGTGATTCAGTATCTCCGTGTCAGTAGTGAGTTCAGTCTGCAGTAAAGTGGTATCCGAGTTTCAGCATTTAGAGTTGTGATGATTGTGATTATGGTCTATGCATTCATCTATGTGTTCTCGTGCGACACTTTCATGATCATTCAATTTAGATATTGTGCATGCATGAGACCTTGCATTTAGCTTTACCCCGTCTACATACTCACTACATCCCTGTACTGACGCATTTGGGCTATGGTGTTTTATTTGGTGCCATAGGTTCAGAGGCACAGGACCCAGAGTTTCCTCAGCAGTTCAGTCCCAGTCAGCAGCAGTAGTCGTAGCAGTGAGTCCTCTTCTTTCGAGGACGAATCTCAGTTTACTATTATGGCATTAGACTTTGTTTATATTTTCATTAAAGGGAGTTAGTTGGGGACATGTCCCATCAACTCCACAGTTCAGATAGTTTAAAGGTTTTTCAGACAGATGTATTAGTATTCAGTTTAGAGTATGTATAGATGTGTTGAACTTTATGGCCAGTTTCTGTATTTATTTTAGATATTAAGCAGTGTACAGGTACAGATATCAGAAAAGGGTTAGCTTGTGGTCCTTCGGGGTCATAATCACCGTGTGACGTCTTGGGATGGGATCTCGGGGCGTTACAATATGTCCTTTAAGGCCTTAGATCACATTTATGACCTTCAATTTTAGGTGTGTATAAGTAGACACTTAAATTTGTATAAAGTTGAATAAATAGACATATATGTCCTATGTGGCATCCTACGTGACCAATTCTTATCCTACATAGTGTCCTACGTGTATTATATTACATAGAATGTGTGTGTCTACTTAGTGTATTATATTACATAGAATGTGTGTGTCTACTTATTCAACTTGATAAAGTTTAAGTGTCTACTTGTGCACACCCAAAGTTGGAGGTCACAAATATGATATCATGTCAAATTAAAGGACATATTTATGTATTATGCCATTTTTATACAAGTTACAAACATTCAAATTAAACAATCAAATATTTCTCTATAAACTCTAAAGATCAAGCCAATGGATTCAGATACACCTTCCACTTTTAATTTGCAAAAAGAATATCCCTATTTCTTTGTTGGTAACTCTTTAATTTCAATATGACGTGTTTAAGTACACAAGATTAAATGATATTTTGATATATTCTATATATCTGTACTTCGAAACACATGATTTGAAAGTTTTTTTTCTTTTCTTAAATTCGTGCAATATCAAAACAAAAAAACAAATTAAAATATAGAAAGTATAATTTAAATTATTTTAAAATATATAAAGTATATTATTCCTTTTATAAAACATTATGCTTTAGTGTTGTATGACACCAACTAAAAAAACATAAAGAGAATGTCACAACCCGGGCCGAGGCCCTAGCCGTGACGGGCATCCCGAACCATAAAGGTTCTAGCGCCCTTCTCAATCTGACAATCATACACACTTTTATGTAATATGAAGGAAAATGCGGAAATATAAAACAATATGGAATCATGGTCAATATCACAATTCAATTGGACAATCTGAAATGGAATCCATAAACATCTAACAACGTCTAACATCAGTCTGCGAAATCTCTAATACATCAAAACCAACATCTTGTTTAAAACTGGGACAAGCCCCCAGTCGGACCGTGAATCAAAATAAAATAACAATAACAAGTTCTAATCCAGGCCTTCCGAAGTAAGGGAGGCTCACCAGCTGCAAACTTCTGACAAGTCAATCTACTGCTCAACGGGACCCCAGGACTGTGTCTCAGAATCCTGAAATATAGGGGGTCAATACAGATGTACTGGTACGCAGAGTAATCCAAAAACAAAATATATTTTTATACAACATAGGTGAGAGCCTTTGTAAAACATAGTATCATAGAAATCATTCGAAAATACATGGGCAAGGTATTTGAGTTTCAACAATTTTTTCACCCTATGTGGTTCAATTTCTCCCAATAGGGTTGAGCTAGGTGGTACACCCTATAATTTCACAGTTTTCACCGACTACCAGATCTTGATTGCCGCCAAGATTGGAGTACTAGTGAGGGAAGGGCACACAAGATTACAAAGCAGGGTGTCAAAGCCCCAAATCAAAATAACATGTCGTGGTTGGGTTCAAGATCACAAAGCAGAGCTCCAAACCATAGTCCCAAATTTGAATGACATAATATTATGCACACAAGATCACATAGTAGGGTGCCAAGGTCCCGTGTCGGCAAACAACAGTTTCTAGTATAGAGTCTTCTGACTCGTGCTTTCTTCGGGTAACCACTTAACTCGCATTAACCCAGTTTCAAAATCTATTATAGAAATACATGCATCTCACTCATAACATTCTTTTCTTGTTCTTTTAAGGGCAATTCACAAAGGAGTATCGCCATACCCCGACTTGCAAGTCATTTACATCACATCATTCCACAACCCTTCTTATTAAAAAAAATATGTATATGGCCACCAAAGATTTATCAAGTCACATGAGGGTTCTTATCATCAAAATCACATTAAACACATTCAAACACACTCTTTTTACGAATTTTGAAAACATAGTGGCCATTCCATTTATTCTACTCATGCATAATGATTAAAGAGACATTTAAAACTCAAGAGTTTCCCATCATTCACAAATCAGCCCCCGACGTTGTTTATACACAAATTTCATGATAAAAAGAGGGGCTCTTAATTCATGCTCTCAAAAATAATTCACAAATTTTATCATGCAAGGTTCATAAATTTCGTATGGGGAGTGAAATCTCACAAGTTACATTCGTAAATCATCTTTCGGATTCAAATCACATAAGCACAAGATTTATAAATCAAAATTATAGAAAACCCTATAACAATTTCATAATTCCATCAAATTTATTCCATAATGCATGCTCTTAAAACAATTTACCAAAACCCTTTTTCATATACATACATAAATATCTTCAAAGCTTGTAAAAATCATAAAACCATGCCCATGAGATTTAGGATAGCCCCACGTACCTTAATTATGAAGAATCACGAAGAAATTTCGAAAAGATTGGACCTTTAAGCTTGATTGTCCAAACCCTGGTTGTTTTCTCCTCTTGTGTTCTTGAAAGATGAATTAGGGATCTTGAGAGAGTTAAAACGTTACTAAAAGGCTTAATTTAATTTAAGGATGATTAGGGACAGAATTTGGGTGAGAGAATATGACTAAAGTGTCCCTAAACCCTTTAGGAATTGAAATAACGCAAAAAAACACTTTAGATTTGCGTCAAGTTTAGTATCGAAGCTCAGTCGATGCGACGTATCAAGATTGCGTCGGCTTACTGCCTCATACGAAAAATGCCATAACTTTTCGCTCGGTTAACGGATTTAGGCAAAATTGGTATCGTTGGAAAGCTAATTAAATTATCTACAATTTGGTGCGTCTTGAGCTAAAGAATTTTATGTGTATCAAAAGTTACACACGTTCAAAGTGGACCCTTGTAGAATCGAATATCAAACTTTGGACGAATGAAGGATTCTTAGCTTAACTTTGCTTTAAGCGATTTTTATGAACATTTTCACCGCATAATCACTTCATATACTAGAAGAAAGATCGTGAAACATGAAATTAAATATAAACCATGGAATTAGAGCTTACACACGCAGGAACAACGGTCCGATTTCTAGTTTAAAAATGCGGGGCGTTACAGAGAAACACGAAGAACTTGCTACAAGGTTAACGCTAAACTGGAGGTATGAAAACAGACCACAGAATCTATAGAGTTTAGGTTGAACAAGAGTGAAGGACCAAGATCGAATATCTAAAGTGCAAGTTTAGTGATGTAATGCGTGAGGTCAGTGTAAAATCTACAAATCATTCAAAAGAGAGAAAGTTTTAAGTATCTTGCATTCATAATCCAAGGAATTGAGAGATTGATGAGGATGTCACTCACCAATATGGTATAGGATGGATGAAATGAAAGTTCACGTCCGAAATATTATGTAACAAGAAAATGCCAATAAAACTTAAATACCAGCTCTCATAGTGGTAGCTAGACCATTATGTTGTATGGGATGGAGTGTTGATGCTAGTCAAGGACTCTCGTGTTTAAAAGTTGAAAGCTATTGAAATGAGAATATTACAATGAATGTGTGGAAATAGCAAGAGAGTTATGATTAGAAATTAGGATATAAAGGACAAGGTAGGCACTTTGATGGAAGACGAGATGTGAAAAGTGAGATCGAGATGACCTGAGGATGAGATGTCCAGATGCCTCAGAGCAAAGGTGTGAAAAAATGGCTATGAATAATTTGAGGAGAGATAGAGGTAGACCGAAGAATTATCGAAAGAGGTGATTAGACATGACATGACATGAAAAAGTTTCAACTTATCAAGGACATAATCTAAGATAAGAGGTTATAGAGGATAATGACTATAGTAGAAAGTTAACATGTAACAGTGTGTTGTCTAATTATTTATCCATACTAGTAATTGTTGTATTGCTCATGTAGTTTTTGATCCTTGACTTATATAATTACTTATTGTTAATTTGTTGAACTTTGACTGTCATATTGTTTATTGTTGTTATTGTCTTGTACTATCTGTTAATTTTTTACTTTGGCTCTTTGTTTTTTTTTGTTTTGAACTTTCTCTGAACTTTTTTTTCTTAAGCCAAATGTCTATCGGAAACACTCTCTATCTTTAAGGTAAGCATAAAATCTGTGTATATTCTACCCTTCTTAAAATTCACTTTGCATGGTTATACACCACATTGTTGTTGTTATTTTTAAATAGAGAAAAAATATCAAAGCACCTCTAAACTTGTCCGTCAAATTTACTTTAGCCTTAATTTTACGAGCAATTATTTATCCCCTAAACAACTTTTGAGTGAATTAGTATCACCTCTGGTGCTAATGTGACATTAAAAAAAAAAAACTTAAAAGCATTCTTTTTTTTTTTTTGCACACTTGACCTGCCTGGGTAATTGTAATAGAAAATTAAGTTTAACTGATGGTGTAAAATATTTTTCACACTAATAGTGTAGAAAACTTAAATTCTATTAAAAAACATTACTCCTAATTACTTTTTTCTAAAGGCAAAATATATAGATAGACCCATGATTTTTTTGACTTTTTTCGTATTGACACTTTAATTAGGTCATGTACTTATTGAACCCTTTAGTTATTCACAAATGTGTCAATTAAGCACAAATTGCACAATTTCAGATTAGGTTTGACGCGTGAAAGTCACTTGCCATGACATGAAAATTATAACCAATGATAAAATTACATGTCATCCAAGAAAAAAAGTTAATTTTTTGTTAAAAAAAAATAATTTTATTTTTTTACCGCCTTCTTCCTCTAGTCTTTCATCCCTTTCCACCATTAAAAGTTCATCTTCACTCCTCCATTTTCTACCAAAACAACATCCAACAATCATTAGAGGAAGAAAAAGAGTAAAAATACAAAACACACTTACATACAACAACAAACAACAATAACAAAGAAGAGACCCACATGATTCTAATTAATTTGGTGAAATCTTCACCGAAAAACACCATTCCAACACAACCAGCCACCCTCCCAACACCACTAAACCACCACCAAAACACTCGCAACGACCTTCACCTCATTTTCCGTCTAGTCGTCGGTGAAACCCATCTAATGCATCCACTGACTAACTTCGAACCATCATTCACTTTATTGAAAAACGACTAGTTTTCTCTATTTTCACACATCCCATTAAATATTTTTTGCACAAGAACTCAGATTTTAATATTTTGGAGGAATTTTTCCTTCAACTGATAAGAAGAATTTTTTTTAAAAAAGGAACAGAAATAAGAATAAATTACGGCTCCTCACATTTTTGGGAAAATAAGAATATTTTGGGAGAAATGTGGTTAATTGACACATTTTATGAAGAATTTCAGAGTTCAATAGGTACATGATCTAGTTGAGACGCCAATACAAGAAAAGTCAAAAAAATCAGAAATCTATTTACTTATTTTGTCATTTTTTAATGTTTGTAACTTATGTTTTAATTTAATTTAATGTTGTATTTTTTTTCCAACTAATTTAATGTTGTATTACCCCCACCTAGAAAAACCTAGTGGACTAACGCTTTAGTGCTGCATGCGTATCCTTCATACTCTGACTATCTCCACATTTTCCCTCCGCCGCCGCGTAAACCCCACGCATTTCTCCCTTAAACCCTACATCGGAGCTCCTCATTCTTCCGGCACAATGTCCTCCGCCTCCGCCGACGAAAACTCACTTCGCCGAGCACTCGCACAAAAACAATCAACCATCGAAATCCAAGGCGGCGCCGTTCGTCAATTAAAGTCATCAGGTGCATCGAAGTCGGAAATCGATGCTGCTGTACAAGCATTGAATGCGTTGAAACTCGATAAAGCGGATATTGAGAGTAAGTTACAAGCTGCTATTGGTGGTGGTGCTGGTGGTAATTCGGCTGCGAGTAGAGATGCGTTTAGACAGAATGTTGTGAATACACTTGAACGACGGTTGTTTTATATTCCGTCGTTTAAGATATATAGAGGTGTTGCTGGTCTTTATGATTATGGTCCTCCTGGTTGTTCTGTTAAGTCGAATGTACTCGCTTTCTGGCGCCAGGTTAGTTTCCATTTTTTCGTGAGCATACTATTAGCGTTTCAGTATTTTAGTGAATCAATTAGTTTTGGCATGTTAGTGAATTATCTGTAGCGCAACTCGACCAATTCCACGAGATACCTGCCACCTATGACCTGCAATAGTTCTGGTGTTCGTGTTAGATTGCGTGCACCTTAATTAATTCCATGAGATACATGCAACCTGCTACCCGCAATAGGTACCAGGTTACACTGTTCACCAAGGCTATAACAGGCAATAGGTACCAGGTGACACTGTCCACCAAGGCTATGACAGACGGGTAGAAATCACCTATTAATTTTTGATAATCATGGTGTTTGAGCCAGGTTGCATGCACCACGACTAATCCCATGAGATACCTGCCATCTCCCACCCGCAACATGTACCCGATGACATTATCTACTTAGTCTAGGACATATGGGAAGAAATCATTTAGTGTTTTTGTTTTTTAATAATTGTGGTGGCCGGATCAGCTTGCGTGCACCTTGATTAACTCCATGAGATACATGCCAACTTTCACCCACAATAGGTACCCGGTGACACTGTCCACTAGGGCTATAACAGACGGCAAGAAATCACCTATTAATTTTTGATAATCCTGGTGTCTGGGACAAGTTGCATGCACCACGACTAATCCCACGAGATACCTGTCATCTCCCACCCGCAATGTACCTGATGACACTATCTACTTAGGCTAGGACATATGGGAAGAAATAATTTAGTGTTTTTGTTTTTTAATAATTGTGGTGTCCGGACCAGCTTGATCTCAGCTAATTCCTAATTCCACGAGGTACCTGCTACCTACCACCTGTATTAGGTACTAGGTGACTCTGTGACTCTTTCCACCAAGGTTAGTTAGGACATATGGGAAAAATCACCTAGTTTTTTCTTTAATAATTGTGGTTTCTGGGCTAGCTTGCGTACACCCCACCCGCATTAGCTACGAGGTGACTTTGTGACTCTGTCCACCAAGGTTAGGACATATGGGAAAAAATCACTTAGTTTTTTTTTTTTTTTAAATAATTGTGGTTTCTGGGCTAGCTTGCGTACACCTCGGCTAATTCCTAATTCCACAAGATACCTGCTACCTCCCACTCACATTAGGTACTAGGTGACTCTGTCCACCAAGACTATAACATATGGGAAGAAATTACCTAATTTTTTTTGTCTCGTGAATGCTATGTATCCCTTCTGCTCTATGCAGGATTAAATTGGAAGATGAAGGGCATTTAGAATTTCTATTTAAATTTTTGAAAATGTTCTTACAAGTTTCAATTCATTGACCTCCAATCAGAATGCTTATATTCAACACAGTAAGAACCGGAGGATTTGCATTTTGGTTGTGGCAAACAATTTGTATAGCTATTTCCTTATATATTCGCTAAACGTTGTGTTACGGCCAATATCACGCAACTCGACTAATTCCACGAGATACTTGCCACCTCCCACCAGCAACCAGCAATAGGTGCCACTTAACTCTGTCTACCAAGGGTAGCACAAATGGGAAAAACTCACCTAGTGTTTGAACCTGAAACTTTGATTCAACCTAGTTATTGACCACTAAGCCACAACCTTGGTTGATATTTCTTGAATATGCCTTAGCTAATATTTAAAAATTAACTTAAAGAAGATAGGTAACAATAGTTCAGTAAGGGTTTTAGGGGTGCCCAACACTTTCTCACTAAGCAAATATCCTTCCTTAGAATCTATGTTGCTAGGACTCTCCAAAAATGCTGTTGCATTGTGTTGGATCCTTCAAAAATGAACTACTTTTAAAGTCCAACATGCACCCGTTGACATTTTTGAAGAGTCCTAACAAAATAGCTTATAATCACTAGGTTCAAGGCTAGTTGAGTCAAATATATTCAACGGGGTTCGTTTTATAGAACTTTAATAATCGGATCAGGTGATATAGCACACTATAAAAGGAAGAAATGTTTTTGGGAAATTTAAAAAAACAACTCGAAAGAGGTTAGAAAGGCATTCATGACCAAAAGACAGTAAGCAATTGCATCTACCTTAAACTGGTTAAAAGACTAGAAACTCATGTTGTGGAGCTGTTAAGCTTTGTATTCACCTTCTCATGATTTTTTGACTGGTTTTCCTGTCATATTCCAGCATTTTGTTTTGGAGGAGAACATGTTGGAAGTTGACTGTCCCTGCGTGACCCCTGAGGTTGTCCTAAAGGCATCAGGTCACGTTGATAAGTTCACTGATCTTATGGTTAAGGACGAGAAGACAGGAACATGTTATCGTGCTGATCATCTGCTCAAGGATTATTGTAAAGAAAAACTTGAGAAGGACTTCAGCCTGTCTGCAGAAAAGGCTGCAGAATTGAAGCACATTCTTGCAGTCTTAGATGATCTCTCTGCTGAGCAGCTTGGTGCCAAGATAAAGGAATATGGTATAACTGCACCAGATACAAAGAATCCACTTTCTGATCCTTATCCATTCAACCTGATGTTTCAGACATCCATTGGTCCATCTGGCGTGAACCCAGGGTAAGAATCATGCTTCTGAATCTATTAGTTTAATGAACTTATTAAAAAATAATCTATTGCTTTAACGGAATTTCTGGTACAGCGGAGTTCATGATTCAGTATTTTTCATACTAGGTCTCCTTTTTCGCCTGATTAAACTTCCCCTATTTTCTTTTCCTACTTAACAAAGTTCGAGTCTGTCATACTGCCAGAGGTCTCTGTGAACTCCATATGCTGGTTATTATATGCTTATTGTTCTTTTGAAGCTTGTCTCACTTACGTGCTACCATTTTCTTTCGTTGCAGGTATATGCGTCCTGAAACAGCACAAGGCATATTTGTAAATTTCAAAGATCTATACTATTATAATGGAAATAAGCTTCCTTTTGCTGCTGCCCAAATTGGTCAGGCTTTTAGAAATGAGGTCATAAACTCTTCTTTTCAATTGTGAATTACAATGTCTTTCTGCACTTCGTCTATTGTTCTGGATATGGCTATGCTATGTGTGTTAGTAATCTTTATAACCAAATTAAACTAGTTAAGACTCTTTCCGCACCAGATATGCACATCATGTTGCAAAATAAAGTAAGCAGTAATTAATTGTTGTAGAAGTTGTTTGTGCAGATATCTCCCCGACAAGGTCTTCTCAGAGTTCGTGAGTTCACTCTGGCAGAAATTGAACATTTTGTTGATCCCCAGGACAAATCTCATCCAAAATTTACAGATGTTGCAAAATTGGAGTTTCTAATGTTTCCTAGAGATGACCAAGTGTCTGGACAATCTGCAAAGAGACTACAGCTTGGCGAAGCTGTTTCTCGAGTGAGTTTCCGTTGTGTGTCTTTGTACTTGTTCCTCTGTCTTGCCCTTGTATATGCAAGCCATAACATCATTATCTGAATCAATTTTGGCCAGGGAACTGTCAATAATGAAACGCTTGGATATTTTATTGGGAGAGTTTATCTTTTCCTAACACGGCTTGGAATAGACAAAGACCGTCTGCGTTTCCGTCAACATCTTGCAAATGAGATGGCTCACTATGCTGCAGATTGTTGGGATGCTGAAATTGAGAGTTCTTATGGTTGGATTGAATGTGTTGGTATTGCTGATAGATCTGCATATGATTTGCATGCCCATTCGGTAAAAGTTTACCTTTGTTTTATCTTACTTTTAGAAGTTATTGTATAGTTGTGGTTTATCTGTGAATATTTTGTGAGTGGAAGATCTTTTGTTTGGGAAACACCCTCAAACCACTTCTTCAAAAATCAGTATTATCATTTTGCAAGGGCTTTAGAAAAACTTTTAATAGTGTTCTAGGAAAAGTTTTTCCGAGTTTCCAAAAAAGGTGCCTCGAATAAAAGCAGCACTTTTTGCTTCTTAAACTTAACTAGATGAACATATAATGACATAATCCAGCTTTTGGTTGAGGATATGCAGGCAAGGAATTATTGGTTATACACTTATACTTTTGCATTGTCTCAAACGGTCATTTTTGAACGCAACAGTTGCCTTGAAAGCTTGACTTGAGTGTCTTCATAAGTTAAACATAGAAATGCTTTTGAGAAATCAGTTCTTGCCTTTGATAGGGTGGTGTAGACGAGTTTGAAGAACTTGTGGAGTTTAGAGCCCTTCTAATCCATTTTCTGTAGATTCTCATCTCTCTCAATGTTTTATTCTTTTTCGTCTGTGTATATGTCCATCTACCAACTTTTTCATTCCGTATTGTCTCTTTAAATTTGCATCACCCTTTCCTGAAAAAACTGATGTGTACCATATGTATTATTATTTCGAAAAAAAGCATTAATGATGACATCGATGACTTAGAACTTTTCAGAAATCCATTAGAATGCCATTCATCAAAACGAATTCTAAATGTCGGCATATATTTTAACTTCTTAATATTCTTCTCCTTGATGATCTGGATATTATCTTGCATGTGCTGATAACATGTTGGACATTTTTGGGTGACAGGAAAAAAGTTCTGTAGCTCTTGTGGCTCAAGAGAAATTCTCAGAACCAAGAGAAGTGGAGGTAGCTGTTTATTTAGCTATTTCATTCATGAATGCAATTGGTGTGCATTTTGGTGACCATCTGATTTTAATTGTTGTGTAACATCAGAAACTGGTCATAACACCAAACAAGAAGGAGCTTGGACTTGCATTCAAGGGAAACCAAAAAAAGGTCACTGAATCCTTGGAGGTAACTTGCGCATTCATTCCCTCAACCTATATTCAATTGAATTCAAACTTCTGCCACGTTTACCTCGTTGAAGAATTTTATGGATACATTGCTTTGCTGTAATAAAACTGGTAACCGGTGGTGATTGCAGCACTATATTCTATAATTTCTGCTAGTCTCCTAATAATAGCCCCCCTAACCCTCACAATGATCCATTTAAAGAGTGTTTGGGGAAATGAAGGAAGAGCAGTCAAACATTGTCTTCTTTTATAGGAAGTATTGCAAGCAAGATTAACCGTTGGCTTCTCATTCAACCAAACCGTTCTTAGTTACCAACAGTCTACCTCTTTTTTGAACATCTTGAAAATGGGCCCTCTGGCTGATTACTTTTGAAACTTTAAGCTGAAAGGGAGGCTAGTTGGTAAATGTATGGCGCATAAAGAAAGGCTAAAACAGGCTTTATCAATCTCTTTTTCCTTCAGTTTTGAAGAGCTATATTTGAAAAGAAAGTAATGCTAAGTGGTTCTGCTTGCCTTTGTTTACACCAGGCAATGGAAGAAAAGTTAGCTATGGATATGAAGGATGATCTGGAATCCAAGGGAGAGGTAGAGTTCCATGTATGTACCCTCGGTAAGAATGTCACTATTAAGAAAAACATGGTCTCTATTTCCAAGGAAAAAAAGAAAGAGCACCAGAGAGTGTTTACACCTTCTGTGATTGAGCCCTCTTTTGGAATTGGGCGGATAATATACTGTCTTTATGAACATTCGTTCTACACAAGGCCAAGTAAAGCTGGGGATGAGCAGCTAAATGTCTTCAGCTTCCCACCCCTTGTGGCTCCCATCAAATGCACTGTTTTTCCACTGGTTCAGAATCAACAATATGAAGAAGTTGCCAAGTTAATCTCAAAGTCTTTGACTGCTGCTGGAATCTCGCATAAGATTGATATAACAGGTGCATTGCTAAGAATATTTAAATTGATTCCTTTGTGTTATGCTTCGGTCTAGAACATAATGAAAACAGATTCATGAGAAGAGGAGAGAGACTACTTTTTGCTTTTGTCCTATGTGCTATGATACTCTGCCCTTCATTGTGCCCTGACGTACTTGTCCTTACCCACGTAAGAGACATGAATACTGTCCGAAATCAGAATAACCAAAATATGAACTATAATTGCATTGAGTACATAGTAATCAAACTCTGAGTCTGATACCATACCTTAATTTTTTCCCCATACATTATTGACTTGATAACATTTTGGATCAAGCTTGTCCAGATTGTTCTGGGCATAATTTGTTTCTACCTATATGTATTGGTGTAACTCTTTCCACTGGAACAATTTGCTTTCTCTTCTATTCTCTAGACATACGTTCAATTTACTCTGCCACTATTATTCTGATGAGTGGAAACATATTAGCTTTATCTGCTATGATCTGATACTCTATCATTACTGATTAGTTAGATAATAGATGCTGCCTGTATTATTCAAAGGGTAATTCGACTGATCTTAGCCCCAGGGCCTATTCACGTCGTCTGAGATGAAGTGGTTGTATTCCGTTGTGGCATTTTTATCCATACTAATTGTTCTCACTTATGTTGCAGGTACTTCCATAGGGAAAAGGTATGCAAGAACAGATGAACTTGGCGTTCCTTTTGCCATCACTGTTGATTCAACATCATCAGTGACGGTACGAGAGAGGGATAGCAAAGATCAAGTCCGGGTGGACGTGGAGAAGGTGGCATCCGTTGTGACAGAAGTGACTGATGGAGTGAGCACCTGGGCAGATGTTTTGAAGATGTATCCTTTACATTCTTCAGAAACTGCAGAGGAGTGAAAGAGGGGCCGTCTGGGGCACTAAAGCTTCCGGTGTGCGGGTAGTCCAGAACATGAGTCATCAAGTGATAGCATTTATACTATTTTTATCATTATCAAAAACTCGAGGAATTATTTTTGCGGACCTATTTAACTGAGATTAGTTTCTTCTGGCTCATGGCTAATTTGACTTGTTTTAATTTTAGGCCCCTAATTATATTTGCTGCTATAACCTATAATACTCGATGTACTATGAAATAAAGTTACAAGAGTGTAGATGTATTTTATTCACTTCCAGTGTGTTTCATTAAGAGTACTCTGCTTATATTGGAAAAGTCACCAAAAAGTTGCAAAAATAAGGAGAGAGAGAGAGCAGAGTGTATGCAGATGTTTGTTCTTACATTAATATGGTAGAAGATTGTTTTTGATACACTTAGCTGAACAAATGATGAAAAAGAGTTCAGTGAAAAACAATAACATAATGAAACTAAATAATAAGAGTAGCATATTGTAATAGAAATCTAAATCTCAGAAAGAAAAAGAAGAAAGGCTAATATGCTGAGAATGAAAAAGAAATACTACTTTCCAACTAAATTTTGACCTTCGCACCCTTCCATCAAAGGATTATTGTCTTCGATAAGTTGAAGTTACACTATATTTTGTCCAATCGCCCCACATCAATGTTTCTTAGGCATGCAACTATCAACTTCTCACACTTCCTAACTAGAATACTTGCACATCTGCTATTCACATATTCGAACTATCTCGTTGCAGGCAGGGGTGGAGATACACTTAGAATATGGGATTCATCCGAACCTCCTTCGATGAAAAATTATATTATATATATGGTTAAAATTATTTTTTATGTATATATAGTAGATATCTAACTCCTTCGATTAGTTGGTATGTTCACTTTTAAATCCTTTGTTGAAAATTTTGACTCCGGCACTGGGGCTAACAAATATTGGTGTGAGTTGATTGGTAGAAGTATCCTCCCTTCCAACAACTTAATCTTTGTATTTATAAATTTACAAAATAGTGATACATGGATCTAGAACAATGAAATATGACCAATTCAATTTAAGTCATGATGTCCAATTATCAAATCCAAAATTAAAAAAAAAAAAAAAAGATATATATTACTTTTTGAAATTGCATTATTATTATTATTATTATTTTTATTATTATATATTTAACAAAAAACCGACTTCAATTTTTTTTTTTTCATAAAGCAAAAAATTTATTCAAATCAAAATGAACCACAAACCCCTCATAAATTACTCTCTTATTTTTTTTTCTCTTAGAAAAAAGAAATACTAAGTAGTATAAAAAAGAAGTTAATTAATTATCTGATCATCAGAAGTCATATATTCCTCTTTTATGTTCATTCATTTCACCCGTCATCATCGAGAAGAGAAAAAGGAAACCCTAAATCACAGGTGAAGAGAAAAGAATAAGAGGAAGAAGAGCAAGATGCTACGAGTAGCAGGTAGAAAGTTTACATCTTCGGCAGCTAGATCTTCATCTAGCTTTTTTACAACCAGAACCTCTATCACCCTTAACGATGATTCTTCGTCTCCTCCGCCGCCAGAGGCTAGATCTCCTTCTCCTTCGCTTGCATCGTCCTTTCTCTATCAAATCAGAGGTCAGCTCCTTCATATTACAGTGTTCACTAATTATTATTTAATTTGATCCTTAGTTTTTGATGGTATTTTTAGTCGATTGGATCTGTTCTTTATAGTGATATTTTGTTGTCGTTGTTTGAATTTCTATCATTGATTTATTTTTACACTTATTTTAAGGTGAATGTCTATCGGGAAAGATGAATGTCTATCTGTTTAGTTTTTGTTTTTTTTTAGGTTTGTGTATTTATTTGGTAGGGGATGGGAATTGTAGATCTAAGTTTCAATGGATTTGGAACCCTAAGGATGTTCAATAGGGAGAATTTATATTGCTTTTTTGTTGTCGTTGTTTGACTTTCTATCATTGATTCCGTATCTACACTTATTTTGAGCGGAAGGTCTGTCGGAAACAGTCTATATACCCAGTAAAGGTAGGGTAAGGTCTGCGTATGTCTTACCATTCTTGGACGCCACATGTGGGAGTAAAATTGTTGTTGTTGTTTAAAGTTTAGTTTTTTTTGTTTATTTGGTAGGAAATGGGAATTGTAGATTACCGAACCTAAATATAACTTCACATTCACTGAAGCTCATCTTGGTCAAGTTCTTTCTGAATTGTACTTGTCTCAAACTTGTTTTATTGAAATTCAATGGATTTGGAACCCTAAGGATGTTTAATTTGAGAATTTATATTGCTATTTTGTTGTCGTTGTTTGACTTTCTATCTTTGATTTATAGCCGAAGTTCTGTCGGAAACAGTTTATATACCGTGCAGAAGTAGGGTAAGGTCTGCGTGTATCTTACCATTTCCGGCCGCCACACGTGGGAGTAAAATTTGTTGTTGTTGTTTAAAGTTTAGGTTTTTTTGTTGTTTGTGTTTAATTGGTAGGAAATGGGAAATTGTAGATCTACGTTTCAATGGGTTTGGAAACCCAAGGATGTTTAACATTGAGAATTTAAGTAGTGAGAATTTATATTGCTATTTTGTTGTCGTTGTTTGACTCTCTATCATTGATTTATCTACTAGACTTATTTTGTGCGGAAGGTCTGTCGGAAACAGTCTATATACCCAGCAAAGGCTGGGTAAGGTCTGCGTATTTGTGGGAGTAAAATTTGTTGTTGTTGTTTTTTAAAGTTTAGTTTTTCTGTTTGTTTGTGTCATTGTGTGTTTATTTGGTAGGAAATGGGAATTGTAGATCTAAGTTTTGATGGATTTGGATTCCTAAGGATGTTTAATATTGAGAACTTAAGTAGAGAGGATTGGGAGTCGGAAAGCTATTGTAATTAGAAGGTCTTTTTTTGTGTATGTATTTATTTGGTAGGATATGGGAATTGTAGATCTTAGTTTGAATGGACTTGGAACCCTAAGGATGTTTAATATTGAGACTTTAAGTAGTGGGGATTAGGAGTTGGAAAGAAGCTGTTGTGATTATTAGTTTTATTCTTTTTGTAAAAAGTTAGTTTTTTGGCAATTCATTACCAGAGATGGGAATTGTAGATTTTATTCTCAATGCATTTGAATGTTCAGCTATCGAAAACTTAATTAGAGGGAGTAAGGAATCGGATAGCTGTTGTCATTATTGTTTTTTTTTTCTTTTTATTGAAAGTTCGTTTTTTTTTTTGGTAATGAATTATCGGAGTTGGAAATTGTAGATCTAGGCTTCAATGAATTTGCGCTCCTAAGGATGTTTGTGATTTTAGTTTATATTTTGGTTAAAAGATAGCTTTTTTTTTTGTTTTTGTTTGGTAGGAGATTGGGAATTGTAGATGTAAGTTTCAATTCATTTGCCACTCCTAAGGACGTTTGTTATTGGGAACTTAATTTGAGGGAATCGGGAATCAAAAAGCCGTTATGATGTTGTGATATTAGTTCATTTTGTTGTTAAAAGTTTTATTTTTTGCCGAGGGTGTATTGGAAACAACCTCTCTACCCCCGTGAAGGTAGGGGTAAGGTATGTGTACATCTTATCCTCCCTGGACCCTACATGTGGGATTACAATGTTGTTGTTTAAAGTTTAGTTTTTTTTTTTTTGTGTTTATTTGTTAGGAAATGGGAATTCTAGATCTAAGATTCAATGAGTTTAAACTCCTAAGTATGTTTATCTTGCTACTTTGTTGTCGTTATTTTCGTTTCTATCATTGATTTATTATCTACACTTTTTGAACTGAAACTCTATCGGATGGTAGGGGATAGGGTCTGTGTACATCTTATCCTCCCTAGACCCCATGTGTGGGATTATGATGTTTTTGTTTAAAGTTTTTTTTTTTTTTTTGTTTGTTTGTGTGTTTGTTTGGTAAGATATGTGAATTGTAGATCTAAGTTTCAATTTATTTGGCACTCCTAAGGATGTTTAATATGAGAACTTAATTAGAGGAGATTGGGAATCGGAAATCTGTTGTGATTATTAGTTTTATTCTTTTTGCTAAAAGTTTGTTTTTTGGCCATTCATTATCGGAGATGAGAATTGTATATCTAATATTCAATGCATTTGAGCTCCTAAGGATGTTCGATAAGAGGGAACTGGGAACAGAAAAATTGGTGTGGTTATTAGTCTTTTTCCCTATTTGGAATTGTAGATCTAAATTTGAAGGCATTTGCATTATTAAGGATGTTTAATATTGAGAAATTTAGTAACGGGGATTGGATGTCGAAAAGCTCTTGTGATGCTGTGATTATAAATTTTTTATATATATTTTGGTCATAGTTAGGTTCTTTTTTTGGTTTGTATATTTATTTGGTATTGTAGCTCTAATTTCAGTTCTTTTGCAGTCCTAAGGATGTTTAATATTGAGGACTGAAGTAGAGGGGATTGGGAATCAAGAAACTATTAGGATGTTGTGATTATTAATTTTTTCTTTTGGGTTGTGGGGGGGGGGGGGGGGCGTCGATCTATGGGAAGCAGCCTCCTTACCTTATCAAGGTAGGGGCAAGGTCTGCGTACAATCTATTTTTTCCAGACTCCACTCCAAGGTAGGAGTATGTTGTTATTGTTGTAAAAGATTAGTTTTTTTGCTGTTGTGGTGTATTTATTTGTTAGGAGATGGGCATTGTAGATCTGAGTTTCTTTATACATTTGCATTCCTAAATATTTAGAACTTGAGTAGTTGGGATTGGGAATCAAAAAGCTGTTGTGATGTTATGATTATGAGCTCCCCCCCCTTTCTTTTTTTTTTTTTCAAGTGTGATTTATTTTGGTAATCAATTATGGGAGATGGAAATTGTAGATCTATGTTGCAAGGCATTTGAGCTTCTAAGGATGTTTAATATCGAGAACTGACGTAGAGAGGATTGGGAATCGCAAAGCTGTTGATGTTGTGATTATTAGTTTTTTTTTCTTTTTGTGAAAAGTTCGACTTCTTTTTTTGTTTTGGTTTATGTATTTGCTTGGTAGTGAATTATTGGGATGGGAATTGTCGATCTACGTTTCAGTGCATTTTCACTCCTAAGGAGTTTGATATCGAGACTTAAAGTAGAGGGAATCGGGAAACGGAAAACTGCTGTGATGTTATGATTATTAGTCTTTTTTTCTTTCTTTTTTTGGGGGGTGGGGGTGGAGGGAGTTTCAGTGCATTTTCGTTTTTTCACTCCCAAGGATGTTTGATATCAAGAACTTAAATAGAGGGAATTTGGGATCGAAAAGCTGTTGTGATGTTGTGGTCATTAGTTTTCTGATGCAGAGCCTAGTACCACAACCTGTCAATTAGTGTTGCACTTATGAGATGAAGCACAATCTCTTTGTAAGTCTAAACAGAAGTTCCACCCATAAAAGAATTCTGTGAGATGAGATTGTCAAGTAATTGGTGTCTTCTGCTTCTAATGCTTTAAGCAGCTTATCAGCTCATAGCCAAGACAAAACTAAGTTGTTATTACACTACATTCAGATTTTCCTTTTCATGGTTAGATAAAACATCGTTACAAAAAAGAGGAGATCACTGTATACAAGGAGTTTATAACTTAGGTTCTATACCAGAATGTAATCTCTCAAGAACTCATCCAAATATACAACTGGGGATATCCATTTATTCCATCAATAAACACAGTTAATATTCTGAATTTTGGGAAAGCATAGAGACTGTAGAAGTGAAATTCAGCATGAGGAATTGGGCCATTTTAATTGGGGGATGAGTTATTGGTGGGTCTTTTAAATTAATTCAATTAATTATATGGTGATCGATTGTGGGGGGGGGGGGGCTCCACGTCATTAATGAAACATTTTGTTTGGGGGGCTGTTAAAATTAAGGGCAATATAGAGCTCAAAGATGGAAGTCGAGGGTATAAGGGGGGTAATAGGTGGGTAGAGGGTAGTTTAATACCATTTCCAATAGGTGGGGCAATTTTTTTTGATAAAGTAAGATGTTGTGTTATATTAGCATGGCATCAAGAGGATGCAGAGTAGTTACATAAGAGAGTCATGGTTAACTCCTGAGAACAAAAACTCCTATTGTAAGTCTAGGAGTTAACCAGGAAGCAAAAATAGGTGAGGGGTAATTTAGGCCCTTTTTTTTTGAAATAGGTAACTTTAGGCCCTTTTCCGTTTATAAAATTAGCTCCAGCATTTAAAAAGTACTAGCGCTTGGTGCTTAAAAGCTACTTATTGAAATTTAGCTAAGCCAGAGAGGTTTTTATGAATACACCTATATTTCAGAACTTGCAATTGCTCCTTGTTGTCACCAAAACATCTCCAGCTCATTTGAGTCCAGATGGGAATACACCTATTTTTCAGAACTTGTAATTGCTATTTTTTGTCACCAAAACATCTCTGATTCATCTGCGTCCAGATTGTCCATGCAGTGCTTCATGAAAATCAAGTTCAGTAGTTATCACGGTAAACTTCTTGGAAATAGGTAGCTATTGTTTTTAACTCAGTGATAAAGAAGTATAAAACTTTTGTTGTCTAACCTATATGTCAGTTACAATATTTGGTTTGTTTCCGGAAAACAACTCAAGGGGGTGGTTTCTGTAAATAACTTTTCCAACTCTTAGACAACTGCCTTTTTTTTAAGTTCATTTATTATTTTTAATCAGGTGAAGTAAATCGTACAAACCACTTACATAAAGTAAGTTGATTCATTGATTGGCATTGAGAAGATGCATAGGTTACAAAAGTAGATCTGCTAGCTCCATTACAAGGCAGGCAGCATAGTAAGTCTGGGAGCTAGCCAAAAAGTATCAGGATACAAGGCTAGGCTAAAGTGAGGGAGCTCACAAAATCTATAAAGACAGTATATATATTTACACAGGACTGAACAAAACCACTTCCTCTAAAACAAGTTTACACACATTGCTTTCCAAAGAATAAAATCGAAGTTAGATTAAGACCGAGCTGTTTTCTGATCCAAACAATGAAATATGGAAACTCTTATTGTGATGTTGGTTTCTTTGTTTTATTTAGACTTATTATTAATAAGTTCTGTAATTGTGGTTGTGACTCTTCGGATGGTTAATACTACAACAAAAACACACCTAGTGTATTCCCACAAAGTGGGGTTTTTTGGGGTGGGGTGGGGGGTGGGGGTTAAGTGTACGCAGTCCATGCCACTACCTCAGAAGAAGTAGAGAGGCTGTTTCCGATAGACCCCCGGCTCAGGGACAGAATAAATAATAAAAAAGTTCTTTTGATATTTGTTAGCAAACTTCCAACAATTTTCAAATGTTTCAGGTTTCTCATCCAATTCTGTTTCCCCCGCAAATCAGATGGGATTAGTCCCAGATCTTCCAGCCACAGTGGCTGCTATTAAGAATCCCACTTCAAAAATTGTATATGACGAGAGCAACCATGAGCGTTTTCCACCTGGTGATCCAAGCAAACGTGCTTTTGCTTACTTCGTCTTGACAGGAGGAAGGTTCGTGTATGCCTCATTGCTTCGCCTCCTGATTCTGAAGTTTGTTCTGAGCATGTCTGCTAGTAAAGATGTCCTTGCACTTGCTTCTCTGGAGGTCGATCTTTCCAGCATTGAACCAGGGTCGACTGTTACTGTTAAGTGGCGTGGTAAGCCCGTTTTCATCAGGCGCCGCACAGACGACGACATCAAATTGGCGAACAGTGTTGATCTTACCTCCCTTCGTGACCCACAACAAGATGCTGAGAGGGTCAAAAATCCTGAATGGCTTGTGGTTGTCGGGGTGTGCACTCACTTAGGATGCATCCCTTTACCAAATGCCGGTGATTTTGGTGGTTGGTTTTGCCCATGCCATGGCTCCCACTACGACATCTCCGGTAGGATTCGCAAAGGACCTGCACCATATAATCTGGAGGTCCCTACCTACAGCTTCTTGGAAGAGAACAAGTTACTTATTGGTTGAGAAATTATGTCTTTTAAGTTGCAGAACAACTTGTAGCTGCTGGACCAAAATTGGATCTTGCGTTTAGCTTTCTTTTGAGTTATACATGGATTGTATTTACTGACCAGTACTGGTAGCACGTTTTTGGAGTGAATAATTCTGCTGGATGCTTGTTAAGAGATTTTCTCATGCTTCATATTTATTTTGAATAAATTTTCTATGATTTACATATTTACTAATCCAAATATGTGATTATGAGTTTCATTAACCCTTTTCTTTTGGCACTGACATCCAATTTTGTTTTACCTGTTTGTTATTGACTGAGGCTGTATGCAATGAACAATCACACACGCAGGGGCGGAGTTATAGGTGAATTTACACTGGATGTCAATGGTGCATTTAAACTAGGGTATTTTGTGTACATACTTCCTACTGTTGATATAAAAGACGATGTTGCACTTGGTTGAATGAAGGGGGCATCTTTGTGTAACTTATAAAGTCATCATGTGATTAGGAGGTTATGAGTTTGAACTATGAAAATAGCTTATGTAGAAATGCAACGTTAAGATTGCATGCGATAGGTCATTGTGATTTGTTTTTTTGGGTACCTTGTGCATGACATAAGCTTGGTACACCATGTTGTCATTGATAAAAGAAAGAAGGATTGATACCAACTTGGTACTTTTTATATTCTCTTCTAGTGTTGCACCTATATAATACTAGAAATTTTAGCTCCGTCATTACACGCAATAGACAACGAAGTCTCCAGATGAATCTTCAGACCAAACTTACGAACCATTGAAAAGGTAAAAGTTTTTCCAAGATTCATCTGGACAAACTTTTGTACTGGGCATAGGTCTCTGATCCAGCATGGCATACTTATTGAGCGACATGTTTTTGCTGCAAATTGAGGGTGTGGTAAGCAGCTAGGGACGCGTAACTGCTTAAGGGGATTCATCCAAAAAATTATTATATATCTAAGATCAAGATTCTCTTTTATATGTTGAATCATCATAGCAAAAAATTTATTTTGAATCATCATAGTAGAAAAAATTGATTCCGGCACTACAACTATAGTTGTGTATCCCATAAACTTCAAGCTAGCTAGGCTAGCTAAAGTAAGTAGACAATATAGGAGGATTAGGGAACTAATGAGTTGCTTTTCATCATCTATATCAGTTGTTGAAAGGATTTCAGACATGTCACTCTGCTTACTGTCCAGTGGCTAAATGGGAAATGTGACATAGTTTTCCAATGAACTATTATTATTTAGGAGATGACTTTTCGAATGCTTTTGCTTGATCCAAGTGATTGGAGAAATTGAAAATCTAAAACTAAATTGAGACAATGCATATACCAGCAGTGCCGGAGCCAAAATTTTCATTGAGGAGGTTCAGAAGTAAATATGCGGACCAGTAGAGGGGGTTCAACATCTACTATATATACATAAAAAAATAATTTGACCATGTAAAAATAGTGTAATTTTCCGACGAAAGGGGTTCGGATGACCCCCTAAATTCAATGTGGCTCCGCCACTGTATACCAGACATGAAAGTTAAAAATGTTCCTCCTTTCGATTCGATCTATTTGGACCGAAATTGCCATTAAGGGTAGCCCGGCGCACTAAAACTCCCGCTATGCGCAAGATTCGGGGAAGGGCTCCACCACAAGGGTGTATTGTCAGTGGCGGACCCAGCTTTTTTAGGTTGTGGGTGCTCAAAAAAATTTTTTACTAAACAATGCAGCTACAGAGATTCAATCTCAGGATGGGAGACATGAAAGTTATGTCTAAAGCCAGAGAACCCAACCATGCTTTTGTTCTCTGGGTGCTTTTGTATATATTTTACCATTTTTTCACTGTTTCTTATATAATTATACCTCTTCTCCGTCGAGTTTAGTGGGTGCTCGAGCACCTAAAAATTGCACGTCGGTACGCCCATGTGTATTGTACGCAAGCTTACCTTGCATTTTTGTCAGATGCTGTTTCAAAGGTTTGAACCCGTGATCTCCAGATCACATGACAACTTTACCAGTTACTCGCTCCCCTTAAAATTTGAGAAAAATAACCTAAATATATATATCAACTTATCATATTTACACAAATATTCAATCTTACAAAGTAATTATAAAAGTCTCAATCAATTATATATCTTTCTCGGATGTATCATAGAGCTAAAAATAATGTATTTTGCCAGATCCAAAATTGAAAAGCAGTGTATCAAAAGCTAATTATATATTGTTACAAGAAAAAGATATATCTTTATTGAATATATTATGTATCTCGACAGATCTAAAATCGCAAAACATTAGTATGAAAGATTTGGGCCCAAACATTAGTATATCCTTGTGGCCCAATTGTTATACTCCCACATCATATAAAACCCTAGCCCTAAGCCTCATTTTTATTCCCTCTGTAGATTTTGCTCCGGCCTCCGATCATCATCTCCGACAACACAATGGTAAGTAATAAATACTACTCTCTCCGTTCCAATTTATTCGATACTTTTCGTATTTCGAGATTCAAACAAGTCTTTTTTTTATCGTAATTTTAAGTAATTTGAGTCGTCAATTATTATGACTTATAATACTTTTTACGTTGGGTGAATATTATTTCCAAAAATTATAGTAAATTTTATGCCTGGATTTATCGTTAAAATTAAACTGTTGTAATCTCGATATTCGAACTCTGCCACATAAAGTGAGACAGTGAGACAGACTGAAGTATATGATGATTACAGATTGTAATTTTTTCTTTTTTCGTATTTCGAGATTCAATGAAGTCTTTCTTTGACTGTAATTTTTTTTTTAGATATGTATTGTGAGTTGTCAATTATTATGACTTAAAATACTTTGTACGGAGTTTATAAATATGTTAAAAGTTGCATGCTCAAAATTAAACTGTTAGACTTTAGAAATTCTAACAGTACATAAATTGAGACAGAGGAGTGTTCTTCGAGTAGTTGATTTTTATGTTTTTGAATATTGAACTCTTGAATTGTAATTGTCTATTGTCAATTATTGTGATCTATAATACCATTTACGTAAAAGTTTTATGTCCAAATTCATGCTTAAAATTAAACTGTTCTGACTCTAGAAATTCTAACCGTGCCATATAAATTAAGATAGAGGGCGTGTTCATCGAGTAGTTGATTTTTATTTTTGTGAATATTAAACTCTTGAATTGTGAATTGTCTATTGTCAATTATTGTGACTTATAATACTTTTTACGTAGAAGTTTTATGTCTGAATTCATGCTCAAAATTAAACTATTGTAATTGTGCCACATAAATTGGGATAGAGGTGTGTTCGTTGCGTTGTTGGTTTTTATTTTTGAGCAAATTGAACTCTTGAATTGTTAATTGTCAATAATCATGACTTAGTTTCACGTCCGAATTCATGCTCAAAATTAAACTCTTTTGAGTCTCGAAATTTGAAATGTGCCACGTAAATTGGGACAAAGAGAAGTATGTGATGATTACGGTCTCGTCCTCTTTGAGTAGTTGATTTTTATTTTTGAGAATTTTAAAATTCTTTTGAATTGTTAATTATTGTGACTTATAATACTTTTATGAGAAGTTTTATGTTCAAATTCATGCTCAAAATTAAACTGTTTCGACTCTTGAAATTTGAAATGTGCCATGTAAAGTGAGATGGAGAGAAGTATGTGATGATTACATTATCGTCTTCTTCGTGTAGTTGATTTTTGTTTTTGAGAATTATTTGTAATTGTAGGCTCCAAAGAAAGGCGTAGTAGCTAAAAAGAAGACCGAGAAATTGAAGGTGGTCAATCCGTTGTTCGAGAAGCGTTCGAAGCAGTTTGGAATCGGTGGCGCATTGCGGCCGAAGAAGGATCTGTCAAGGTTTGTGCGTTGGCCGCAAGGTGTTCAAATCCAGAGGAAGAAGAGGATACTCAAGCAGCGATTGAAAGTTCCTCCTGCTCTCAATCAGTTCTCGAAGACACTCGATAAGAATATTGGTATGCATTTTGTTTTTGTTTTTGTGTTTGCTGCTTGCTGAAAATGCTGTTTGAACTGCTGTGTAAAATGTACTCAATTGAACTCTCCAGTATTTTTTATTTCGTCATGCTTTTGCTTTTGCGAAATTGGTATGAACTGTGCCTGACTTTTGGCTGTTGCCTAGTGGTTAATGAATTTGGTTGAGAGTCACGAGGTTTTAGGATCATATTCTGGAGGAAAAAACACCGGGCCTGTTCAAATGCTGCTTGTTGAAGTGCTGTTTGAACTCCAGTATTTATGATTTGATAGTGCTTTTCCTTTTGCATATTTGCTTTGAACTGTGCTGCATTGTTGGGTGCCGCCTAGTGGTTGATGAATTATGTCGAGAATCACGAGGTTTTAGGTTCAAATTTTAGAGGCAAAAACACTTTAGGGTGGGGGTAGGGGTGGGGTGTTTGGCCATGAAAATTGTGAGTATTTGAGAAAAGAAGTTTTTTGGTTTCATAGTGCAAGTGATATTTGAAAATTGGATTTGGTTTTGAATTTTTGTGAGTAATTTGGAGTGAGTTTTTGGTGTTTTTCAAAGTTTTTGGACTCTGTAACCGAGTAGATGAATCGATCTGTCGGATTCTTGAGATGATTTCAGTCACTTTCAAGTCATTGTTCCTGGTTCTTTAATACAATGACTGAGCAAGTTACCATGTGTTAGCAGTATATTTCTATATATTTTGTCTTTGTATTAATCTCTTATGCAAGTTAAATGCATGATTTGGTACTCTTTGACTGTTTCTGTTTTACAGCTTCTTTGGCACGAATTTTATTAAGGCTAACCCGAACTTTACAAAACACTACGCAGCTACAAACCTGTTCAAAATGCTGCTCAAGTACAGGCCTGAGGACAAAGCCACAAAGAAGGAGCGTCTCGTAAAAAGAGCTCAAACTGAGGCGGAAGGAAAAACTCCCGAGACAAAAAAACCTATTGTTGTGAAGTACGGTCTTAAGCACATCACCTACCTTATTGAGCAGGTTTGATTTAGTCGCACAAAACCTTTAATCCCGTCTCCAGTATATTTCATTCCCATTTACTTTATATTGTTAATGTCATTGCAGAACAAAGCACAGTTAGTTGTGATTGCTCATGATGTCGATCCAATTGAGTTGGTTGTCTGGCTTCCTGCCCTCTGCAGAAAGATGGAGATTCCCTATTGTATTGTGAAAGGGAAAGAACGTTTAGGATCGGTAAGCAACATCATGTTGTTTTTCATAAATTTATTTTCTCCGTGGATAAGCTACTCATGATATCGCGTTTTTCATAAAATTATTTTCTCCGTGGATAAGCTACTCATGATATCGCGTTATGTCCAGATTGTCCATAAGAAAACTGCTTCAGCTCTATGCTTGACTACCGTGAAGAACGAAGATAAAATGGAGTTCAGCAGAGTATTGGAGGCAATTAAAGTATATAAACCTAACCACTGATTACTTTCTGTTTTCTGTATCCCATATTTCTTTTTAATCTAATCCGGTTTCTTCTCAGGCTAACTTCAACGATAAGTACGAGGAGAACAGGAAGAAATGGGGAGGTGGAATCATGGGCGCTAAATCACAAGCCAGAACGAAGGCCAAAGAGAGGGTCCTCACCAAGGAAGCTGCACAGAGATTGAACTAAGAGCTTCGGGTCATATATGCTTGCATTTGAGCTAGAGAGTTACGAGGCAAATTTTTTGTTTAGTTTACTTGCTTTGATCAAATTTTGGATACCTTTTTAAGCCTTTTCATATTCATCCCTTCTATAGCAAATTACTGCATTTTTGCAAAGACATTTTGGAACATTATTGGTTTTAGTGGAAATCACCACAGCATTCCTAGAGATAGCTTGTCCTTGTAGTTGTCGTTGGATTGAGTTGTCTTCTTTCATCGAGCGAAACAAACAAACATGTTCTGCCATTTGCCAAAACCAGAATAACATCTAACGCGTAAGCTGAAAAGCATTGGCTCCAGTACCATCGCGCTTCTAAGGAAGTATAAAGCAAATTCAATCTCTGCATCTGTTCCATGAAATCCACCAAAAGTCACTTGTTTTAGCTCAGTGTGACATGTAGGAGATGTAACAAGACTACTCGTCTTTATTAACTGAGATCACAACAGGAATCATGAGATCAACAGATTGTTAAGTGAATACAATGTCGACTGATATTGTTAAACCAATCCATCTAGTAAGAGAGAAATAGGAGTAAAAGACTATGGAGAGGAGAAATAGACAGAACATAGTTTATCGGAAACAACCTCTCTATCTTTACAAGGTAAGGGTAAGGCTACGTACACACCACCCTCTCCAGACCCCCCTCGTGGAAGTACATTGGGATATGTTGTTGTTCTTGAAGCTACGAAACATCTACCTCCAACTAATAGGTTAACATAAACAGTAACAAGTGATAATTCTCATGATCCAAACCACATCTAAATATTCTGAACCAGAAAGTTCATGACATAAAATATTGAGCTCCAGCTCCGACCAGATGAGATTGAGGTCACACCCAAATGCAGAAAAAAGGATTGAAATGATTCCTCTTTTGAACACTTTCAATGCTACATACTGTTTGGGTTGCTGAATGAAGTATTGGGCTGACTGTTTTATAGCAATTTATCTGGCTCGATCGTGTGTCAATTTATTTCACCTAACATGGAGAAGGTATTTTATTCGATGAAATAAAATTTCCATGAAATGTCCCAACTCACCTCATTTGAAATATGATCTCTACTAACACAACAAAAGAAAAACAAATACTTGTAATTTATTTCAAAGTAAAGATCACCAAAACAAGTAGTACATGAAACAAGAAAACAAGAAAATAATCAAATCCTAAGCTACTCTCTTGTCCATATTTTGGACAAGTCTACGCATTTGGAATCTCCAAAACAAGAAATAAGCTAATCCAAATCCAACTAATACAAACAACCAAGCATTACTTTCTTTATCTTCTTCTTCCTCAATTTCTACTATACTAAATTCTTGTCTATTTCCATTTCCCATTATACCCTCCATTAAATGTCCATATAACACATACACCCTCTTCTTATCCCCTATTGTAACCGCGGTCGCAAACCCTTCTACATCAAGGGCAATTTCGTCAAACACCACTCCGTCTTCCCAATTATTCTCGCTCTTTATATAATAAACTTTGTATTGACTCACTACTAAGACTACACCGTCACTTCTAACGGCGATTCCATCAGCCGCCGTTAAATCCTTGTTTAAATTAACGGTCTTCGTTTCTCCGTTATCAACGTTGACTTTATGCATTTTGCCTGTATTTGATTGGACAACGAGTAAGTATCCTAACGGTATATAAACGATGCCGTTTAATCCACATTTGTGATGGTCTACAGTAACGTCCACCGTATGAGATTTGTACACCTCCGATTTCGAGAAAATCGAGGCGTCGCCGTTGACGTCAACTTTCCAGATGAAGTCACCATCGGAGTTCGTGACGTAAGCATTACCGGAGGAATCAACTGCGACGTCGTTAGCTGCAGCGGGGCGGATTTTGATTTTCTCCGTTACTTGAGCGATCAGATTTTGATTTTCTCCGTTTGGCAAAATAAGCGGAGTGAGGAAAATCCGGCGGCCGGATTGGAGGTCGTAGGCGGCGAGTGCGTTGAATTGGTGGTGGTTGTGAATGCAAGCGAGTAGGATATTGCGTCGGCGATCGACAGCGACGCCGAGGAAGGAGGAGTTTGCCGGTAAATCGGAATCGGAGAGTAGGGTTTGGGTTTCGCCGGTGGCGGAGATGGAGAGGATTTTCTGGTGACGTGTACCGCCGACGATGAAGTTATCGGAATTTGGATTATAAGTGAAGGATTCAGGGTAGAGAGTCGGTGATCGGAAAGTGATTACGTGGCCGATTTTAGCGGCGGAGGCGATGATTAAAAGGGCGTTCAAGAGAGTAAAGGTGATAGCTGATTTCATTTTAAAGCTTTTATGGTATTTCCAGTATGTTTTTCTACCTGGAAAATAATCTATAGTAAATCTTTAACGAAAGAATTGTTTTTTTAAATTTAAATTAACTTGGCCAGCAAGTCGATGAATCTTAGGCACAAGAAAAAATAGATAACACTATCTGGTAACTAGTAGGAGTGTACACAGGTGGGCTAGTTTGACTTTTTATTTTAAAAAAATTAAATAAATTATTTTAATTTATTAAAATTATAAATTAAATTAATATATAATTAGTTTTTTCAATTTTGATTTTAGTCGGTTCTTTTAATTTTTTTGATATTTTTATTTTTTTTTATAATTTTTAGCTTTTACAATTATATTATGATTGAAGACTAGATTAAATATGTTTTCACTCATGTGCTAATATGAAAAATTAAGATAAAGAGCGAAAAGTTTAAGTTTTAAGTTTATATTGAATTTTGGATCATTTAATTAACAATTAATGGACAGTATTACAATTTAAAGACCCAAATTTGAATATATATACGAGGAAAGGACAGAAACGATACTTCAAATTAAACTATTTTCATGAAAATGACCCGAAGTTTAAATTTCACTTTCTAAACATTTCAATTTACTTACTTGTTCTATACCGTTTCTACACATCTTCTATACTGTTTCTATATAAATTTTATACATATAAATATTCTATACGAAAATTATATATTTTTTATACACAATTTATATAATAACTGTATATTTTTTTTTACACATTTTACACAACAATTATATAATTTTCATACACTTTCTACATATTTTTTTATATATATTTTATATATATACATATTTAATAGAACTATACAATTTTTATACATATATTATATAGATACATATTCTATTTAACAATTATATCGTTTTTATATAATTTAATTATTATTTCTAAACAATAAAAAAAAGAATATTTGATCAGTTAAATATTTATAGAAAAAAAATTAAAATATTTTAAAAAGGACCGAATTGTCCAAGTTGAATACTGTATCAGTACTGTATATAGACTGTATCAATATTGTATATGGACTGTATATGGACTACGTAGGCCAAAATGACCCAAATTAGGAAATAACTATAAAACAAAAATAATATATTCGACTGACCACTTTTTGAAAAGTTTTCAGACTTAGGCTATTTATTTTAAAAAGTGCTATAGGGTGTCCTTTTCCCTATATATATATATATATATATATATCTACATCTACTTCCTAAATATTGAAAATTAATAAACTAATTGAAAAAGTATTTAAAAAGTAGATTATAATTAATATTTTATGTATAAAAAATTAAAATTATATATTATGTCGATTTGACTTTTTTTGTTTGTTAACACCAAATTAAATCAAGAATGGTCGTATTTTTTTTGATGCCAAACCAACCAAATCAAATCATAAGTTAATTTTTTTCTTGATTTGATTTGGTTCGTCGATTTGGTTTGACTTGATGATTTGGTCTGTACACCACTATTGATAACCTTCTATCCTAATCCTTGATAAACTCTACCAATTAATCAAATCAATCTATCTACTATTGGGTTCGAAATCGAGAGGGCGTCATGCGGAAGTTATTAGTTGCAAACCATCATGGTGATAATTCAGATGACATAAAAATATACTAAAAACATATTATTGAATGCTTGACTCAATTGACTTACATATTAAAAAAACTAATATTATTGAAAAACATGAAAATTGTGAGAGAAATCTCCCCCTAAACAAGAGTTTTAATTACATTGTGGATGCTATTGTGTTATTGTATGAGAAAAGAGAGTTTCTATTTATAAAGTTTCAAAACTTTTCTTTTAAGAAAGAGGTTAGCCAAATATGAAAAAAATAATTATATTTTCCTTTTAGAAAAAATAAAAGTAATTATTTTCCTTTTAAGAAAAAGTAAAAACTTAATTTTGATAAGAAAATCAGGGTAAAACCCTAACAAATCTCCTTTTTTTGGTTTGATTTTCTGCAAAATATTCTTGATCCCCCTTCTTCTTGTACATAATCTTCGTTTTTCACATATTCTTCATATATCACTGTTGTTTGACATACTTTAAAAATTGAGCCTTTTGGGTTGAAATATATTGGTCCTTTTCGGGTTAAAAATATTGGAGCCCTTTTACAGGGTTAAAAGTGAGCTTTATTTCAAATATGTGACAGCAGGATTATTGAAATATGATTAATAATTGTCTCCACATGTATTTAGACAAAAATCTTCATTATTATCCAATTGATTGCAAATTGATTAGAACCGCCTTAGACTTGTCTTCAACCCCGTTTTACCAAACCACTGGATCTTTGAACCGTAGGCTCTGATACCACTTATTGGGTTCGAAATCGAGAGGGAGTCATGCGAAAGCTATTAGTTGCAAACCATCATGGTGATAATTCAGATGACATAAAAATATACTAAAAACATATTATTGAATATGGCTTGACCCAATTGGCCTACATATTAAAAAAACTAATATTATTGAAAAACATGAAAACTGTAGGAGAAATCTCCCCTAAACAAGACTTTTAGAAGAGAGGGTTTCTATGTTTCTATTTATAGAATTTCAAAACTTTTCCTCTAAGAAAGAGGTTAGCCAAATATGAAAAAGAATTATATTTTCCTTTTAGGAAAAATAAAAGTAATTATTTTCCTTTCAAAAAAAAAATAAAAACTTAATTTTGATAAGAAAATCAGGCAAAAACCCTAACATCTACCACTGATGACTACAAAGAATTAATTTAGTATCTGCGGAGAACTTATTGGAAAATCACCACTGCATTCCTAGAGATAGCTTGTCGATGTAGTTGTTGTTAGATCGAGTTCGATAAGTTATATGCTTTACTTGAGCTGAGGATCTATTCGAAACAACCTCTCTATCTTTACTCGGTAGGAATAAGGCTAATACACATGCACCACCCTCTCCAGACTCCACTTGCGCGTACCTGAATATATTGTTGTTTTTCTTGAGACTATGAAACCTCTATCATAGATAAACACACACGATATCAAGTGATAATTTTCATGACCCACACCACATCTAAATATGGTGAACCAGAAAATTCGTGACATCAAGTATCTACATCGCCATTCGTTGTCACTATTCATTCATTACTTTTTGAAACATAATGTATTACTAATCCTTCTATGGTCACATTATCGATAACTCATACTGTCTGCAACAACTATTCATTCATTACTTTTTGAAACATAATGTATTACTAATCCTTCTATAGTCACATTATCGATAATTCATACTGTCTACAACAACAACATTTCAGTGTAATCCACAAGTGTGAACGCAGACCTTACCTCTGCCCTGCGGAGGTAGAGAGACTGTTTTCAAAAGACCCTCAGCTCAAGTGCACCAGTGAAGAATACATGTCAATTTATAAGGAAAGCAGTACAAAACATTCAGAGAAAGGAAACAATAACAGCTGCCTTAAGGTTTCTGAAAATCGCTGTCGCTCTTTGAAAGTAACTTCTCTAAAAAGAATTCAAATTATTAACGTCTTCAGACGTAGAAATTTTTTGAAAAACAGACGTTTCACATACCTCAAAAGGACCAATTTTGAGTCTTAAAGATTTAACCTGAGCAGGTAAATTTCTCACAAAATCACCAACTATGTATGAACTCAACTCGGATTTACGAAGATCAATCATTACATATTCCATCGCTGGAACAGAAGTGAAACAAAGCCTTACTTTACTGGAAGAGGAACACTCAAATGTACAAAGATTTCTAGCGTGAAGATCAATTTCGTCTACTCTAGTACAAGTGAAAAAGATCAGAGATGTTATTGTAACAGAGACACATATCTTAGAAGGAACACAACAACAACATACCCACTGTGTTCCCACAAAGTGGGGTCTGCTGGTCCGGAGAGAGTAAAGTGTACGCAGTCCATACCACTACCTCATATGAAGTAGAGAGGTTGCTTCCAATAGACCCCCGATTCAGGACATATCTTAGAAGGAAGTAGACAAAATTTAAGTGTTAACTACTCAAGGCTCAAACAAGAGGATAACATACCCTCGAACCGTTCCCTTTTAAAGTAAACATGATCCAAGGTAAGGGTCCAGAGTAAGTTGACTCTGAAACTTGGTTGCACAATGCAATTGACCAAAAACAAATGTTTCAATGAGGATGCTTCAGCAAGAAGCTCAAAAGAAAATTCAAACATCACAGAAAAACTGCGCAGATGAAAGTTAAGACATAATGTTTCAATGTGTACTCTTGAAATGGAACACATCAATTGTTCAAATGCAGTAGAAAAGTGTCTCCCATAGCAAACGTTCATCTCAATGTTAGCCACTCTACGACCTGAATAAAGTCTTAATAACTGATCTACTCCTTTCAAGAATCTGTGTTGATAGTGAGAGCAATAACTGTGATTATGATCAGAGCCAATTTTGGATATGTCTTGGCATCTGAATTTTAACGTTATCATATACACAAAGAGATCCTTCCACCTTCTAGATAAAATGCTCATCCTAACAGCATCATATACTGGCAGACGTTCCAGAATGAAAGCCAAAGGTTCATCTGGTAGTTGACTGAAGTAGTCCTTCTTTGCATCAGAAAAAAAACAGCAAAAGTAAACAAGTTTAATAAATCAGATTCCAAGATTCCTATAACTCTTTGTTGAATTATTTCAAACTTCTTTAGGAGTTGACAACTGTTGCGTCCTTTTGCACACGCAAGTGTACGTGGTCGTACAAGTAATAAAGGATGTAAGTCCAGATATCGTACCCATATGGATTTGACGAATTGAAGTTCCACTTTGAATTCTTATTTGAGCTATTCAGTTGGTGACCAATAACAAAGAGTGACTTGTGTGGTATGATGTAAATAAAAAAAAATTGTCAGCAAGTCGTAGATTGGTTGTGTTGTAATACAAATTTGAGAAAAGATCTAGGGTTGTGGTGTCTTGACAATTCAGTTGTGGTATTCAATCATTTGTTTAATTTGCTTTCCTGAGTTACTAGTTGCAGGTTAATTGTAGCTATATTGAGCATTTTTTCAACAACTCTAAGCCTACTCGATTATCCCATGTTTCTATGATCGTCGGTTAATAGTGAAGTGCATAAAGATATCGTTTGTATTAACTAAGCTAGGTCATAGAGTATATTTCCATCCTCAGTGACGAATTGATTCCCTTTTCCTATAAGGTTCACAAATGCAACATCCTAAAAAATTTCGAGCATTTTATTTTTGTTTCTAGTCCGAAACATCAATTTTTGACTAGAAATGTGATTACGGATGATAATAGGGTGTCTCGAAAGAGTTTCAGAATTTTCGGATGAGGTTTGGGGTTGTTTTGGAATTTCTAGGCAGTAAGCCTCTGTGCTTTCGCCGTGTCACGGAGGTTACCCTCCGCGATATTGGCGTGGCACAGAGGCAGTGTGCCTCCGCGATATCGTCGTGTTACGGAGGATAATCTCCGTGATAGCGGCGTGGCACGGAGGATAGTCTCCGCGATAAGCAGCGTGCCATGCCAAGGTGTAAAAATCGTGCAGTTTTTGTTTTATTCACTTGGGGTAAGGGGCTTTTGGGCCTTTTCACCTATGTAGATCCTTAAGCATAAAATAAGTTTAATTTCTTTAGTTTTAAAAGATTAAAACCCCTATTTCACTCTCAAACTCAAAACCCAAGAAAAGCTTAAGAATTTCACTGTGCACTCATCTTTCGGGTTCCAAGCTCTAATCTGCTTTCGAATTCTTGCGTGTCTAAGGCATGTATGTTTTCCCTAAACTTGTTTTGTATAAAAGCATGTATTACATGGTTACTTATGTGGATTTTAATATGGGTTGATGATTTTGGAATGGTTGACTCTTAAATTATTTTTCCATGATTTTTATGAATTGTTCATGCTTTGAATTGATAATTTTTGAACTAATTAGGTGCATGGGTATGGAAATTGGAATGAGGTTCGAGGCATTTCCCCAATTTGATGATTTTGGTTTGAAACTTGGTTTGTGAAATTGTGTTCCCTTAACCCACTTGCATAATTGACTTTGAAATATGAAGTGTGTAACGCCCCCAAAACAGGTCCCGAGACGTCACACGGTGCTCGAGACTACAAGTAGTTTCAAGCTAACCCTGTAAGCCTTCTACTAAGTCTGAATCTCACATTTTTGGTACTTAAGCACATAATCAATACTGAAAGCTGAATTCTGTCTGAAACATACTGAAATTAGCTGAACATAATATCTGAGAACTCATGCACTAGAAAGTCTAATCAACAAATGTTGAAAATTTGAGTTATGTCTAGTAGTCCGACAAGCCTCTAATACTAAAAACTAGAGAGCCGCTGGGACAGACCCCCAACTGACTCAAACTGACTGAAAAATACTGAAATTAAACTACTAAGGCAGACTGAAAAAATGAATAACCGGGTCCAACTATGAGGACTCACCAACAGTCGGATGTAGATGGAGATGCTCGAAATCACTCACACTGCTGAAGCTGAGCACTTGAACCTACATTATTAAACAATGTAGCACGTAGACATATATGTGGGTCAGTACTTCTGGAATGTACTGAGCATGTAGGGGTGAATGCATAAGTAAAGCAAATATCTCAAATTCATAAAATCCATGAAAGAATGCATGATAGGTATAATGACTCACATTAGCTTGAATAACTGAAAGCTAAAAATCATAAATCATGAATACTAAAGCATACTCTATAAATCTTGTGAGCCATCACATTTAATTCTAAAAGCTGTACTTGTATTCTGTCTTTAAACCATGCAAACTAAGTGTGGAAAGGACTCACTTCTATATCTGAAAACTGAAAGCTGAAGTATCATGACTAATATCTGATGTAAAACAATATCTGAATAAAACCGTGAGCCTTCACACTTAGTTTCTAAAGCTTTTCTGTTGTTCTTTTTCTGTTATGATTACTTTTTTATGTAGGGAGGTTCTTCTAATCGACATAAACCATATGAGTTGACATGGAGTCCAACGTCTAGTTCCCCTAAGGGAAAAACCTCACGTTAAGGAGAGGTGTCATACTCTTGGCAAGGAGTATAACCCGAGCTAAGTGATCACAATATGTAACTATCATCCATATAGAAATGGAAATAATTAAAACTATACCTACGTTGGCTCGTAGTTCTGTAGAAGTAGGATGCGCTAAACCCACACTTCTTGCTCGTGCTAAATACTACTCCCTTTAATCTGTATGCTCATTCTGTAGGAAATTCACTTTAAAACTAGCATAAGGGTTTAAAAATGAAAACCAGTTATGCATTTATCTATTTAAACTGTAATAAAACTACTTGTGTGGATTCCATGTCTTAGCTGAGGATCAAAAGATCAATTCTTGTTCAAAGCTGAATGCTTACAAATCATAGGATGCTTAAAAGCACATCTCATTGAAATATCAATATTTAAACTAGCGCTTAATAACCCATGCTTCAAATTCATATCAAATTATCACAAAACATGCTCAATAGTTAAATTCATGAAGTCCTTGCACAATTCTAGTCAAAATTGTGAAATTCAACCTTTAATATACCAAAAATCACTTCACAAGCATAAATGTGCAAAATAGACATGCAATTCATCATCTATAACACTTGTTATGTCATAATCTTCAAATAACAACATTTGGGTATGAACCTTAATTTGAAATTTATGTGTATTCATGTAAATTCATGTAAAAACATAGTTAAAAGCAAGTTTTGGGCATAAGGGTGAAATTTTTTTCCTTGTTCATAGCCCCACATACCTAAATTAATGAAATTGGATGAAGACACTTGACTTGAGTCCCTAATAGTTCTCTTGAAGATTGATTCTTAGAATTCTTGAACTGGGAACCTTGAATTTTAAACTATTTTGAAAAAAAAAAGGTGAAATTTGGGTTTCTTAAAGTTTGAAATTTGAAGCTCTGGGGTTTTATTGAAGAGGGATTTAATGAAAAATGAGTATATTTTGCCCACCAATATGATTAATCTTCTGTTTTCATGATTTGGAGGCTTGGTAAAAGACAAAAATACCCTTGGATGTTTAAATCCCGCAACTGGAACACCGATTAAGGCTTCACTGTGACACGGTGAATGAGTCATCATGATACCCACCGAGATGTGGTGGAATCGCGGTGACTCACTGGTTTATGACAAATGTTATTTTGGACCTCACCGCGACACGGTGCAATCACGGTGAGCTACTGGATATGAACAATTGGTGATTTGGGCGTCACTGTGATGCGATGAGTGGGTCATCGCGATACCCACCGCAACGCAGTGCAATCGCGATGACCCTATGGAAATTGAAAAATGCCGAATTGGCCTCCATCGGGATGCGGTGGCCTCCTCACTGTGATACTCACCGTGACGCGGTCTAATCGCGGTGAGCTGCTGCCTTGCAATTCCAAAAGTGATCCAAACCTTGTCGGAAAATCTGAAACTTACTCGAGACATACTACTTACACCCCTGAATATAATCCATCTCAAAAATCATCATCTCAGAGCCTGGAAGGTCAACTTAAAATCTTTGAAGTTAATGGGAGTCAAAATGACTAAGTCCCTCAACTCCTAACTTTATTTCAGGTTCTAAGTGCTATAAACACATACTAAGGGCCGAACTGAGCTATAAATGTTTAGGGTATTATAATAACCCCCTCTTGGGAACATTTGTTCTCGAATGAGACTGATTAAGCTGAGGATAATGATGAACTAAGACTATAAACTGGCATGCACGACTGAAAGCATGACTAAACTGATTTTCAATTGCAAAAATTATCAAGAGAGTAGCTATATAGAGTTGAAACTTAGAATGAAAAAGAGATGATCTGAGAAAACTTGTTACCTTACGCTGAATCTGAATTTGTTGTGAAAAGATGAGGGTACTTGGTTCGCATATCTACTTCTACTTCCCAAGTGGCTCCCTCAACGGATTGATTCTGCCAAAGAACTTTGACCAAGGGAACTTCTTTGTTCCTTAGTCTATGAATCTGATGATCAAGAATTTCAACTGGAATCTCTTCATAAAAGAGACTATCATGAATATCCGTGTTTTCTAAGGGTACTACAATAGCCGGATCACCAATACACTTCTTTAACAAAGATACATGAAACACAGGGTGAACTAATGACAAATCTGCCGGCAACTCAAGCTCGTAAGCTACTTTTCTAACACAACGTAATATTTAGTAAGGGTCAACATATCGGGGACTAAGCTTCCCCTTTTTGCCAAAACTCTTTACCCCTTTCATGGGTAAAACTTTCAAATAAACTAAGTCATCAACTTTGAACTCAAGATCCCTTTTCCTCATATCTGCATAAGATTTCTGACGACTCTGAGCTGTTTTTAACCTTTCTCAAATCATCTGAACTTTCTCCATAGCTTCTAACACCACATCTGTCCCTATCAAAGCGGCCTTATCCACTTCTAACCAACCGATAGGTGATCTACATCTTCTTCCCTAAAGAGCCTCTAACGGGGCCATCTGAATGCTAGCATGGTAACTGTTACTGTAAGAAAACTCAATCATCGGCAAATGCTCATCCCAACTACCCTTGAAGTCAAGAACACATGCCCTCAACATATCTTCTAGGGTCTGAATGGTCATCTCTATCTGACCATCTGTCTGAGGATGAGAGACTGAACTGAGATGAACTTGAGTACCAAGACCCTTCTGAAAGTATTTCCAAAAGTGAGAGGTAAACTGAGTACTCCTATCTGAAATGATAGCCAAAGGAACTCCATGCAATCTGATCAACTCTCTAATATTTAACTTAGCATAATCTTCGACTGAGTAGGACGTATGAATTGGCAAGAAATGGGTTGACTTGGTTAATCTGTCTACAATGACCCAGATTGAATCATACTGACGACGCGAATGGGGTAATACTATTACGAAATCCATGTTCACCTCTTCCCACTTTCAGGTGGAAATACTAAACTTCTGCAAGGTGCCACCAGGCCTAACCTGTTGACAAATAGAAAACTTAGCCACAAACTCTGCAATATCCTTCTTCGTACCACTCCACCAATAGAATTCCCGCAAATCTCGGTACATTTTAGTAGAGCCTAGATGAATTGAGTATCGCGCGCTATGCGCTTCTGCCATAATCCGCTTCCTCAAACCATCAACGTAAGATATGCATAATCTACTCTGGTATCTCAACATACCATCTCCCCCTTGGGAGAAAACCTCTATCTTCTAATCTCTGACCGACTCTTTCAACTTAACTAGGTTGGGATCCTTATCTTGTTTCTCCTTTACCTCGGAGACTAAAGAAGATTCTGCACTACTATGGACCCAAATATTTCCCACAACCGAATCAACTAAACGCACACCTAGTCTATCCAACTGAAGAACTTCTCGAACCAACTCTTTCTTATCACTCTCTATATGAGCAACACTACCCATTGATAGTCTACTAAGGGCGTCTGCCATAATATTGGCCTTGCTTGAATGATGCAAAACACCCATGTCGTAATCTTTTGACAGTTCTAACCACCTTCTCTGATGGAGATTCAACTCTCTCTGCGTAAAAACACACTGCAAACTTTTGTGATCCGTAAACACATCAACATACACCCCATAAAGATAGTGCCTCCAGATTTTCAAAGAAAACACAACAACAGCTAATTCAAGGTCATGAGTAGGGTAGTTCTTTTCATAAGGCTTAAGCTATCTAGTGGCATTAGCTATAACTCTACCTCTCTGTATCAAAACACAACCCAGACTAACTCTAGAAGCATCACAATAGACAATAAATCCATCTGTACCATCGAGTAACGCTATGACTGGGGTTGAAGTGAGTCGAGCTTTCAACTCCTGAAAGCTCTTCTCACAAGAATCTGACCACTGAAACTTAACTTTTTTCTAAGTTAAGCTGGACATGGGGGACGTAATGGATGAGAACCCCCTAATGAAACGTCTATAATAGCCAGCTAAACCGAAAAAACTCCTGATATCTGATGGGGAAATGGGTCTAAGCCGATTTCTTACTGCTTCGATCTTTTGGGGATCAACTCTAATGTCGTCATCAAAAATAATATGATCGAGGAAAGCTACTGACCTTAGAGAAAATTCACGCTTGCTTAATTTGGCAAACAACTAGTGATCTCTAAGAATCTGTAACACAATTCTAAGATGGTCTGCATGACCATCTTCACTACGGGAATAGACAAGAATATCATCGATAAAGACTTTGACAAACATATCTAGGTACTGTTTGAACACTCGGTTCATCAAGTCCATGAAGGCTGCTGGAGCATTTGTTAGCCCAAAAGACATGACGAGGAACTGAAAATGACCATAACGGGTTCTGAAAGCTGTTTTGGAAATTCACATTCCCTTACTCCAAGCTGGTGATAGCCGGATTTATGGTCTATCTTAGAGAAGTAACTTGCACCTGGGCTGATCAAATAAGTCATCAATTCTAAGAAGATGATATTAGTTTTTAATAGTGACTTTATTCAGCTGATGATAGTCAATGCACATTCATAGAGAACCATTTTTCTTGCGTATGAATAGGACAGAAGCACCCCATGGAGAAACATTGGGGCCTTATGAAACCTTTGTCTAAGAGATCTTTGAGTTTCACTTTTAGCTCCTTAAGTTCAGTTCGAGCCATACGATATGGAGGAATGGAGATGGGTTGAGTATCAGGAAGAAGATCAATACCGAATTCTATTTCTCTGTCAGGAGGTACCCCTGGTAAATCTTCAGGAAAAGCTTTTAAAAACTCATTGACTACACAGACTAACTGAACTGTTGGAGCCTTAGACTTAGTGTCTTTGAATCAAACTAAATGATAAATGCATCCATTTGAAATCAACTTTCTGGCCTTAAGATAGGATATGAAATGACTCTTGGGAGACACTGACTTATGTTCCCACTCAAAGACTGGCTCATCAGGAAACTGAAACTTCACCACTCGGGTGCGACAATCTATAGATGCGTAATAAGAATGAAGACAATCCATGCCAGAATATGGTTAAAGTTGACCATGTCAAGTTTTATTAAGTCTGCTAACATGATTTTATGAAGGACAGTGATAAGATATTTTTTTATAGATTTGTTTGGTAACAAATGACTCACCCTCTAGGGTAGAAACTAAAAAGGGCTTAGAGAGCTGTTCAGGACCTACTCCAAAATTCACTGCAACTAATAGGGTCACATAAGAGAGATTTGACTTAGGATCTAGCAATATATAAACATCAATATGAATGACACGAAATATACCAGTAACAATATCTGGGGAGATCTCCTGCTCTTGATGAAATGGTAAAGCATAGAACCAATTCTGGCACTGACTACTACAGGTACTAGATGATGCGCCCTGAGGATAGGCTGGGCGACCTAGAGGAGCTGGTGCGCTAGTGGCCTGAGTTTGGGAATGAGCATCCCTGTTTCCTTACTTAGCATACAAACACTTTTTGATTCCATGACCCAACTTACCACATCCAAAATAACCTTTCTTCCCCAAAAAACACTCACCAAGATAATTCTTACCACATCTAGCACATACAGGATAACTGGGTCGTCCACCCACACTATTCTAAGACCTGGACATAGAAGTCTTATCCCATTGCTCTTGCTTGGTTCTAGGTGTGGGAGCACTGGTTGAAGATGGCACTGGTAAGGATGAGTGACTCTGAAACATTGAGCTATTTCCCCCTGCAAATCTTGATTGGCCATACTCAAACTGTCCAGTTCTAGCCTTCTTATTTCTTCTATCTCCCCCTTTCAACTTTTCTGCCTCAATTTTTTGAGCATGAGTCATCAATCTAGCAAGATTCATGTCCCCAATAAGCATAGCAGTCCCACACTTCTTTACTACCAAACTAGACACTCCAGTAACAAACTTACTCATACTAGGTCTAGGATCAATTATCAAATCTGGAGCATACTTAGACAACTGATTGAACTTAAGGTAGTACTCTTTCATTGTCATCGAGCCCTGCTTCAGGTTCATGAACTCCTCAATCTTTGCCTCTCGCAATTCACGCAGAAAGAACCTGTCTAGAAATACATCCTGAAATACCTGCCAACTCCTGAGAGCTGCATTCTCACCTCTACCTTTCTTGCACATAACCAACCAATTATAAGAAATATCCTTTAGTATGTAAGAAGTCAATTCTATGCTCTCCTCTTCAGTTACATGCATAACTTGAGTGATCTTTTACACCTCACCGAGATATAATTGTGGGTCCTTACCTACCTTTGACCCAAATAACTTAGACAGATTCATCCTCATGAAGTCACGAAGGATGAAGTCACGAAGGATGAAGTCACGAAGTCTGGTTGTAGATAAATCACCCTCTTGCTGATGTAGGACTATAGCCTGATGGTTGGCCTGAATGTTATCAGTCACAGCTTGGGCCAACGCCTGAAAGGCAGCCCGAAATTCAGCATAAGACATATTCTCATTCAGAGGGCCAGCAGGCTGGGGTGGCTGGTTATCATTTCTGTGGGCATTAGCTTTGCGGGGAGGCATATTCTGTCACATAAAAGTATGAGTTAAAAGTAGATACAGATAGTTCTAAGCACGATAGATCATGAAAAAAAAGAGATAATTTTCCTAAAACGTCCCATAGCCTCTTGCTCATAAATGTGGCGCGTTTCACATCCATGATCAATACTCTACGTAACATTGTTTGTCTAACTCCCTAGGACTCTTTAAAACTTAGGCTCTAATACCAAGTTTGTAACGCCCCAAAAATGGATCCCGAGATATTATACGGTGCTCGAGACTACAAGTAGTCTCAAGCTAACCCTGTAAGCCTTCTACTAAGTCTGAATCTCACATTTTTGGTACTTAAGAACGTAATCAATACTGAAAGTTGAATTCTGTCTGAAACATACTGAAATTAACTGAACATAATATCTGAGAACTCATGACTAGAAAATTTAATAAAAAAATATTGAAAATCTGAGTTATGTTTAGTAGTCCGACAAGCCTCTACTACTAAAAACTAGAGAGCCGCTGGTACAGACCCCCAACCGATTCAAACTGGCTGAAAAATACTAAAATTAAACTTCTATAGCAGACTGGACAACTGAATAATCAGGTCCTCGAACTATGAGGACTCACCAACTGTCGGATGTAAATGGAGATGCTTGAAATCACTCACGCTTCTGAAGCTGAGCACCTAAACCTACATTATTAAACAATGTATGATGAGGAATATTAAAATTCTAAAACTAGTCCAGAACCTTTATGAATCAAAAATCAATTTTGCTACTTATAGAAAGAGAGTCAGTTTTAATTTTGCTACTGGTTGTCAATTTTATCTTTTACACAATTCTAGAATACTTAGCTATTAAGAAAATGAGTTATCAACTATGAGTTGTCAATGAGTTGTACAAAGGCTTTTGAAGCCTATAAATAGAGGCAAAGACCTCTAGCTATGTAGTTTTTAGTTTAAATCTTCTATTAATGAAACTTTGTGTTTTCTTTTAAGATCTTGGATTAGATCTTGTATTTTAAGGGCTTTGGATTAAGCTCTTCCGATCCGTGGATTCGAATTTTCTTTAAAGCATTATCTTACAACACGTTAAAGTTGTTCCTTCAACAAATTGTGTGACTTACTTTATTTAGAACATTAGAGAGTTCCTATAAATATTGTGCTACATCGGTTTGGTATCAGAGAAATAGAGGATCTTACATTGAGGGTGAATAACATAGAATAAAGATTGGATCAACAAATCACTACTCTTTGTGAAGAACTCACTATGAGGTTTGAAGAACTTATTTTATTAATGAGAAATAATCAAGGAGGTGTTGCTAGAAACCGGAGACAACACCGAGCTTAATATGTGGAATAGAAGGATGATGTGGAGGAACATGATCTGTATGCACAACCAAGAAGAGGTCATGCAAATGGTGGAGATATGTACAAGATTAAGGCTGAAATCCTAACTTTCAATGGTAATGTAAACATTGAAGGGTTTCTTGATTGGATCTATGAGGTGGAGATATTCTTTAAGATTATGAACATCCCTCCAGAACGTCGAGTACCATTGATGGCATATAAATTGAAAGGAGGTGCTAGAGCTTGGTGGAATCGTCATCAAGAAGAGCTTCGTTTGAGGGATAAAAATCGTATAAAATATTGGCCACAAATGAAAGCACTTCTAAAGGCTAGGTTCTTGCCTGAGGATTATGAACAACTCTTGTCCCTACAGTTCCATAACTGTGTTCAAGGTAATAAATCTATTTCTGATTATACAGAGGAGTTCTTAAGATTACAAGTAAGGTGCAATCTTTCTGAAAATGAAGATCAATAAGTCGCAAGGTATATCAATGGTCTCAATGAGTCTATCCAAGAATGTCTTGGCATACAACAAATTTGGTCAATAGATCAAGCTCAAACTCTTGCCTTGAAAGATAAGAGATATATAAAGACTAAGAAGTCTTATAAATCCGCGTCTTATTCTCGCCCTGAAAGTATATAAAAAAGTTCTCCACGCCAAGAGAAGGGGAAGTTTATTCCATATAAAGTAAATAAAGATAAAAAGGCACCATCTTCTAGCAAAAATAATAAGAAGCAACCATCTAATATGATCAAGTGTTACAAGTGCCGCAAAGAGGGACACATATCAAGCAACTGTCCAAGAAGAAAGTTTGTCAACACCGGACAAAGGAAGTTTGTCAACACCACTCATCGTGATGAAAGTGATGAAAGTGATGAAGAGGTGGACAACTATGAAAGTGAAGGTGAACCCGGACTATATAAAGAAAAGGGAGAAGAAATAGTATGTGTGGTCAAACGCCTTCTATGCTCAACCATGCAACCTGAAGAGACACAACGAAAGTGGATATTCGAAAGCAAATGTACTTTGAATGGAAAGGTATACAAGTTGGTAATTGATAGTTGTAGTTTTAAGAATTTAGTTTATGAAAACATGGTTAAACACTTAAATCTTGAGACACATGATCACCCGAATCCATTTACTATCGGATGGATCAAGAAAGGAGTGAAGATCAGGATCACCAAACAATGTTGGTTACCACTTTCTTTGGGTAAGTATTATCGATCAAATGTTCTATGTGATGTGGTTGATATGGATGCATGTCATGTTCTTCATGGAAGAACCTGGCAATATGATATGAACGACACACATAAAGCAAGAGACAGTTGGTATTCTTTCATTTGGAACAAACGAAAAATCATTATACTTCCAAACAAGACTACTAATAATGCCTCTGAAGTAGAGGAGAAGAGTATGTTAACCATCACTCAAAATCCAAAAGAATTTTCTCAAGACTTGAAGAAATCAAAATTATGTGCTACATTAGTCGTCAAAAGATATGAGCAACCTATAAAAGAAATTCCAGTGGAGATGCAAAGTCTGTTATCTGAATACCAAAGCATACTTGGAGAGCCTCAACATCTACTTCCTATGAGGGATATTCAACATCAAATAGATTTTTTTTCTGGTGCTAGTCTTCCCAACCTACCACACTATAGGATGAGCCCAAAAAAGCATGCAATTCTAAGGGAGAAAGTAGAAGAGTTATTGCATAAGGGTCATGTTAGAGAAAGCATAAGTCCGTGCACTGTACCAACACTACTCACGCCAAAGAAAGATGGATCTTGGCGGATGTGCGTGGATAGTAGGGCTATCAATAAAATCACTACAAGTTACAGATTTCCTATCCCACGAATGGATGACATGCTTGACCAACTCAGTGGAGCAAAGGGGTTTTTGAAGCTTGATCTAAGAAGCGGATATCATCAAATACGAATTAGGCCCGGTGATGAATGGAAGACTGCATTCAAGATAAAAGAGGGGTTGTATGAATGGCTAGTTATACCATTTGGACTTTCTAATGCTCCTAGTACTTTCATGCACCTAATGAATCAGGTTCTTCATCCATTCTTGTCACCGTTTGTAGTTGTCTATTATGACGACATATTGATCTATAGCAAAAATATGGAGGAACATTTTGAACATGTCAAAAAGGTGATGGATGTATTGAAGGAGAATGAGCTCTATGTTAGCTTGAAGAAGTATGTATTCCTTGAAATAAAACTAGTTTTCTTAGGCTTTATTATCTCAAGTGAGGGGATTCAAGTTGATGAGTCTAAAATAGATGCAATAAAGGGATGGCCAACTCCAAAAACTATCTCTGAAGTGAGGAGCTTCCATTGTTTAGCCACTTTCTATAGAAGATTTGTGAAGAACTTTAGTACTATCATGACACCAATCACTGAATGTTTAAAGAAAAGGAAGTTCAAATGGGATTAAAAAGCCAAAGCTAGTTTCATGGAGATTAAGGAAAAGCTGACACAAGCTCCTGTATTAGTGTTAACAGATTTCAACAAGACCTTTGATTTGGAATGTGATGCTAGTGGAGTAGTGTAATACCCCACATTTCCTTAGTGCAATCTAAGTCCTAATACATGAGTATTCGTATATAAAATTTTTGAAACACTTATTATTTTTCAGTTAGCCTTCTATTGCGTATGAAATTGAATTAGCTTTCCAACGAAATAAAATTCACTCAAATCCGATAACCGAGTAAGAAGTAATGGCGATTTTAAGTTTCAGTCGTTAAACACAGTCATTTTAACCCTTAGCGCGTTGCGGAGCAGGCTAATTTCCCATTTGGAAAATTCCAGTAAGGGTCCGCGATCCTGGCACATCGCGCCATAGACCAAATTATCATTTGTCATTTTCCAGTGTTGGAACGCGATGCCACCACGTCGCGGTGAGCTTTCAGGTCGCAAATAAGGTGGCAACGCAATTAAGCTACCTTGCACCACCATGCTTTTTCCCAATTGTCCAATTTCAGTGACACGACGCGATAGCACCGCGTCGCACTAGCCCATAAAATTGAGAATTTTCCAGTAATTCCGAGTTTTAAATCTGAGGGCATTAACGTCTTTTTCCCCTCACCCCAGTCAACCTTTAACACAAAATTCACCCTAATTAACCCATTACTTCATTATTTTAATAACTTTTTCCCAAATCAAAGAAGATTCTCTCCCAAACAAGAACCCTAGCTCTCAAATTCAAGACCAATCCTCAAGAATTCACCAAGAACTTCAAGAAATTTATTAGTTAAAGTATGTTAGATGTTCACCCATGGATTCCTTTCATCCATGGAGTCCAAGTAACTTAGTTAAATTATAAAATTGTGATATTTTCAAGTTAATTGATTTTAAATTGTGATTTCACCCATGAATCTCCATGTACTACTGATTTTATACCATTAGTGGAATTATTGTTGTTAGTCAATCCTCCATGTTTTAATATCATTTTTTATGGAATTACACCATGATTTAATACTATTATGTTGGATTCATGCTATTTCTATAAGTTTCATGACATTCCTATGATTGTTTTAAACCATGAACTACAAGTGTTTGATAAAATTCCTACAAAAGTGATTGATTTAATAAAGGCCTTCATGCTTTGTCCCCCAAGATATAGTGTCATTTTACCATTGTTGTTTTTGAATCCTAGGGGTATTGAATACTCAAAAACTATAGTTGTTTATTTAGTCTAGTATCTGTACATTACAAAATAGTCTTCAGAACATACTGTGAGCATTATCAAAATAGTCAGATATCAGTCAGTTAAACTCAGAATAGTCAAGTATTTCAGTGTCTTTCAGTTGGGAATAGGATTTAGCATCGAATGAGTGTAGGGATGACGAATGATAACGCTCAAACTACAGCTCTCGTAAGAGTGTAAGCGGTCGTTGTCAAATATATAACCCAACTGGGTTGGGTATCGATCCCACAGAGAATAGCCGGTCACTAAGTAAGCAAAGATCATTAGACTTTTGGTGCAAGTCTCGTAAAAGAGGGGATTTTGTAGCATGCAATAATGTAACAAAATAGTAGAGTAAAAATGGAAAATAGCAAAGTAAAAAGGAAAGAATGTTCAGTAAGATGTTTAACCAATGAGAATTGAGAGTTGGGGTTATGTCCACCTTATGAGTTATACGTCTCTATTGGCTATGAGTTATGCGGAATTCAGACATGCATGTGCTTATAGAGAATTGTATTCTATGGTAAATCCAGGCGTCTTTCGACCATCAAGGATTATTTCACTTTAACTCTTTCGAGCTTAAAGCGTGTCTAACGGTACAAACTCTCCAAGAGGTTAATCCAGTTACGGCACTAACTTTTTAACAGGGGTTGGTGCCCTATTACCTTGACATTATCTCTTTTCCAGACATATAACTTTTCTTTCGAACAAGTTAATGCTATACTGGCGTATTCTATGCATTTGCAACCACAAGAATTTTCATTAAGATGAAGAGAATAATGATATAAGTATCATACGAGTCACGAACTCACAAACTCATAGCAATAGATAGTATCTCATAAGGCTTCCATAATCCCAACAGAGAGGTTTAGCTATTCATGAGTGCGACGGAAATTACAATAGACTTTATCATTATACCAAAATAAAGGTCTCACGTGTAGTAGGGTTTGGTATGGCGTTAGGCGTGAATTCCCTTTTAGAATAGCGGTTCTCTTGTTGTGGAAATTAAGAATTGAATAGATGAAGAGAAAGTAATTAATTGAAAGAGAATTGTTTTCGGAGCTCCAAAATTAATTGTATGAATGGAGAGAGATGATAATAAAAACTTCAGCAACATAGGGTATTTATAACACCCATATCCTATTCCTACTAGGATACTGCATTACTTATCCTAGTTCTACTAGGTTACTGCATCATTATCCTAATCCTACTAAGTTACTGCTGATCTCCAAAGTCTTTAGAAATGCTGTTTTTGCCCGGGACAGATATTCCATGCGTCACTTTTGGTCCTTGGCGTCCAAGCTTTCCCTTCCTTCTTTCGTGAAGCTTCCTTGGGCATCAAGTTATCCATAAAATGCTGAAATCTTCATCATTTATACCTGAAAACTTTCTAATCACGTTTGTTAGCTCACTTACAGGAAAAAGGATTAAAGTGCATGAATTATATATTTTGTCCTCAAAACTTAGCTAAAATATGGGTAAATTATAGTACTTTAGGCGTGTAAATACGCCTATCATCAACACCCCACACTTAAATCTTTGTTCGTCCTCGAACAAAATATCATGTCCATCTAAACATCTACTTAGGGTTTCACAGTAACAGCACAAAATATTCATCAAGACAGGCACGACAATCATTAACAAAGAGTAGTTTTCTGATCACTACTAGAAACAATTTAACCTCTAACATAGACTCGTGATGATGGCTAATTCGTATTCAAAAGTTAAGGCACAAAGAATCATACACAACTACCCAAAACTCATCAACCATGTGTCTCACAATATATCACCCATAATCACTCACCAGTATTTTCATCTATCGAAGCATGGGTATATGATTATCCTTTCTCTCGCTCTCACAAAGAATTCATATGTTGCAACTGATGACCATAGGCTTGCCCTTAGTGTAATGCTCCACTAAATATCAGAATGCTAATCTTAGGATCAAATAGGTCTTCTACAGGTTGTAATGTAGGCTAAGGGACGGGTAGGACTATTTTGACCAGAAATAGTGACTATGTTCCTAAGCGCTTTAATACATCACATTATGCCATTAACACTCTCTTTTAATCAACCCTGCTACCTTTATTTCATCTATCACCCCTTTTCACCTATTTTGCCATTCAAGCATAACTATTTTTTTATTTAATCATAAACACAATTTATCTTTTTGTTTTTCTATTTCTTTTTTTTTATAACACACCTCTATGATAGCCACTCTTTTTCATAACAAATTCAAGTACCAATACACTCTAAGGCATCACTCTCACCCAATTTCCTCTTATTTTGTCACATGACTTCACAATTTAAAGCACTTAGGAATTTGGATCAAATTATGGTCTTGGAAAAAAATGAATTAGGCTTACATATGAGGCTGTCAAAGAAAATGGCTAAAGGCTCAAAGGGGGTTAACTAAGATAATGTCCATGGGTAGGTAAAAGGAAGGTAAACAAATACAGGTTGCCAAAGAAATGCCTAAATCATCTCCTAAACTTGCACTCTTTATTTCGCTTTACATACACACCAGACAAGTTCTAGCATCAGCCACAAACACAGAATATACTATAACCTCACACACACAAGGCACATGGTCAACTTTATTGGGAGCAGTATAGACTCTTGACCCCACAGATGAATGAATTAAACCACACAGATATCACACAGTGAGTCACACTTGGAGCCTAAATGTCTCAATAGCAATGATTTTTTTTTTCAAACTCTTGTCATAATACCATGCCGCCTATCAGAACAATTTCATGCAAAAAAAATCCAAAAACTAAAAAATTTAACTACAAATAAGAATAAATGCAGGCAAAGAAGTACGCTACAACATACAAATACCCTCACCCCACACTTAGACGGGACACACTGCCCTCAGTGGAAATAAGTAAGGAAAACCTGATTAGTCGGACTCCTTTTCTATGTCTGGGGTCAAACCCCCTGCGTCGGAATCATCATCAGAGTCGTTATTACCAGAGTTGTCCTTCACATCTTCATTCGAGGTATTTACAGAGAGGAGGATTCAGCTTGCTCTTTTCTTCCCCTTTTCTGACCTTTCTGTGAGGTGGACGCTTTTTCTTTTCCTGGTCGACCTTTTGGTGCCATTTTACCTGAGATTTGTGTTGAACTCGGAAGATGATCTTGCAAGGTTAGATGAGCAAAAAGAAAAGTTTTGAGAGATTTGGGAGGCAAAGGCGGCGCCTATGCTATGGCATTGTAGATTCAGAGAGCAAAGGCAATGGCATAGGCGGCGCCTTTAGCTTTGCCTATGCTTGGCATAGGCGGCGCCTAATGCTTTGCCTAGTTGAGCAAAGGCGGCGCCTATGCTATGGCATTGTTGGGCATAAGCGGCGCCTATGCTATGTCATTGTAGATTTAGAGAACAAAGGCCATAGTATAGGCCTTGACTTGTCCATTGCCTAGATTTGTATAGGCAATGCCTAACCGAAAGCCTTTTGCTCCTTCATTACTCACTTACCACCTTTAACATTGCTCACTTTCAAATCAAAATTTGAGACCAAGTTCCTCGTTTATACGTCTTGCACCTACACTTACTCAAAAACAACAAAAACGATTAGAAAGATGGTTGCCTCCCACCAAGCGCTTGATTTATTATCGCGGCACGACATAGTTATCTCGATTACTTAGACTTCATCGAGATATTTGGTGCATCGTTTTCTGAATGGATTCAGACGACGCTGATGCTTAATTGTGGGCATGCAATCTTCTTCGAGATGCATCTTGTGCATACATATCCCAGGTGGGATACCAATTATATCATCAATAGACCAACCAATGGCTCTCTTGTACCTCTTCAGAGCAGAGATGAGATCCTCTACTTGCTGTTTACCTAAATCAGCCGCAACACTCACCAGAAGTGTATTTCCACTTCCCAATAAATGCATACCTTAGGTGACTGGGGAGCTCTTTCGATTCTAGCACTGCTATCTCTTCAATGGAAGTCTTCACTGTTGGTGAAGATTGATTCTTAAGATCAAGGCCCAACTTCTTAGGATCATGAGAATAGGACCTTATTCCTGTTAGAGCACGAACGGTTTCTTCTTGTTCTTCAGCCTCATCACGTTCAAAATTCAGTGGCACATCAGATAGTGACTCAACAGTAAGCTGCTTCTCTACAAATAATTCTTTCACATCCTCATAATAAACATCATCTACAGAGAACATATTCATATCGCTAGGCTGCTTCATTGCTTTGCATACATCAAAACGGACCACTTCGTCATTCATCCAAAATAAAAGCTCATTAGCTCTTAACTCAATCAACACACTTCCAGTTGCAAGGAAAGGACGCCCCAAGATTATGGGAACTTCAGAATCCACCTCGCAATCCAAAATAACAAAGTCTGCAGGAAAGATGAAGGTGGAAACCTTCACCAACACATCATATAAGATACCAACAGGCCGTTTTACCGACCTATCTGCCATCACGAGCCGCATATTGGTTGGTGTAGGATCGCCCAACCCCAACTTTCTATAAATGGATAACGGCATCAAATTGATGCTAGCCCCCAGATCGCACAACGCCTTAGCAAAATCCAATGATCCAATTGTGTAAGGAATAGTGAAAGCACCAGGATCTGCCTTCTTCTGTACTAAAGACCTCATGGCAATTTCACTGCAATGATGAACATTATCTGCCAGCTCATAGCTTACTGCCCGCTTTTTTGTCAAAAGGTCCTTCATGAATTTAGCATACCCAGGCATCTGTTCCAGCGCCTCCACCAACGGAACATTAATAGTCAGCTGCTTCAACATGGTCATAAATTTACTGAACCTGGTATCATCAGCTTTCTTCTTCAGTCTCTGCGGAAAAGGTGGTGATGGAAGGGGAATCGTTTTCTCCACCACTTCCTCTTTATCTTGCTTCCGATTATCAACCTTTTTAGGAGTGTCATCAGCCTTCTTCTTCAGTCTCTAAGGAAAAGGTGGTGGTGGAAGAGGAATCATTTTCTCCACCACTTCCTTTTTATCTTGCTTCCGATTATCACTCTTTTCAGGCTGGTGACGTCTAGGTGTAACATCATGAGCACTCACTTCAGCTTCTATGACATCTTCAAACTCTGCTTCATCAACATTCTCTTCTATATCATCAACCACCTGCTTGCCTTTGGATGGATTTTCCAACACTTTACCACTCCGGGTAGTAATAGCCATACATGATCCGTCGTTCCTTGGGTTTTGCACAGTGTCGCTAGGTAACGTTCCAGCCTTTCTTTGGTTGAATACCACTGATAGTTGACTCAATTGTTGCTCCAGCTATTTTATTGCAGTAGAATGCGAGTTAACCAATTGGTTTATTGAAGACAAATCATTCTTTACCTAAGTAACGCCTATATTGGTTGCCTCCACTCCTTTCAACAGCTTAGCCATCATATCTTCCATGGATATCTTCCCAGAGCCAGACGCCACAGCCTCATGATTTCCAGGAGGAACATACAAACCACTCCTGTAAGTCTTATTCTTCCAACCACCTTGATTGCGGTCCTTGTATCCAGATTTATCATAATAGTTCCGACCATGGTTTCCTTGGGCATTGCCTCGGAAACCCCCCTGATTATTCAAGTAATTTGCTTCCCCCTCAGAATCGGAATCATATCTTCCCTGTGATACAACGGCTTTAACCTTTTCGATCTTCCCTGATAATAAGTGCTTGGTAAGAAGATCCATCTGCGTTTTCATGTGAGCCATATCTTAGTCACGTTCCTCTTATCTACGCCTCTGCTCTGCAGTCAAGACAATAGATACGGTAGAGCTTGCTACCTCAGAATCCCTGGTATTCCAAGCTCTACTCTGCTTTGACATACGATCTAGCATATCACTTGCCTCAAGAAAAGTAAGGTCCATGAATGACCCACCTGTAGTATTATCAACCACTAGCTTAGTCACTGAGTTCAAAGCCCTGTATAATATCTCCATCAAGTGGATGTTGGTCATCTGATGATTTGGGCACCGCATAAGCTTCTTCTTGAACCTCTCCCATGTTTCGTGGAGAGCTTCAGTTGGAAGCTGTCTGAAATTGCTGATCTCATCTCTCAACTGTGCTCTCTTGGATGGCGAAAAGAATCTTTCTAGGAAAACGTCTTTCAGTTGCCTCCAACTAGTAATAGAATCAGGAGTGAGCCCGTTCAACCATAGAGTTGCCTCCCCAAATAGAGACAATGGAAATAAGCGTAGCCGAATTGCATTCTGCCCAACTCCTGGATTGTCAAACGACTTGCATGTTGAAATAAAATTGACCAAATGCATATTCGGGTCATCTCCTGCAAGTCCACCAAATAAACCTTTGAGCTGCAATAGATGAATCATGGTGCTAGTGATATTGAACTTGGATCCAGGTGCCAAGGGCGGAGGAATAATAGCCCCTGTGGCATCAGCTCCATCAAGATCGTCATCATCATCATCAAAAGGAGCCTGCACAGCTCGGCGGTCAGGTATCATTCTAGCTTGACGATCTATCATGTGCATAGGTGTCGCCACCTCATCAGTACGCCTAGGATTCAGTATCTCATCATCACCCAGGTCCTCATCATCAGGATTTCTTGCCCGACCTGGGTTATCAATATTCTGTTGATGCACTTGAGCAGCTGCCAACGCAGCTAATCTAGCCTGTTTCTGTTGAGCAGCCCTTCTTTCAATGTCACGTTGTGCATCCATTTTGCCAATAAGTTGTGGTTCAGGATTTATGGGTAATAATGGCTGACCAGATCTTCGTGTATTTGGCATGCACTCTACCAAACCTGAACAAAACAAAAATAACAAACAAAAAGTAAAATTCAAGAATTTTAGACCAAAGGGTCTAGTAACTGTCACAAACTTAGTTGACAACCGTATTCCCCGGCAACGACGCCAAAATTTGATAACGCTCAAACTACAGCTCTCGTAAGAGTGTAAGCGGTCGTTGTCAAATATATAACCCAACTGGGTTGGGTATCGATCCCACAGAGAATAGCCGGTCACTAAGTAAGCAAAGATTATTAGACTTTTGGTGCAAGTCTCGTAAAAGGGGGGATTTTGTAGCATGCAATAATGTAACAAAATAGTAGAGTAAAAACGGAAAATAGCAAAGTAAAAAGGAAAGAATGTTCAGTAAGATGTTTAAACAATGAGAATTGAGAGTTGGGGTTATGTCCACCTTATGAGTTATACGTCTCTATTGGCTATGAGTTATGCGGAATTCAGACATGCATGTGCTTATAGAGAATTGTATTCTATGGTAAATCCAGGCGTCTTTCGACCATCAAGGATTATTTCACTTTAACTCTTTCGAGCTTAATGCGTGTCTAATGGTACAAACTCTCCAAGAGGTTAATCCAGTTACGACACTAACTTTTTAACAGGGGTTGGTGCCCTATTACCTTGACATTATCTCTTTTCCAGACATATAACTTTTCTTTCGAACAAGTTAATGCTATACTGGCGTATTCTATGCATTTGCAACCACAAGAATTTTCATTAAGATGAAGAGAATAATGATATAAGTATCATACGAGTCACGAACTCACAAACTCATAGCAATAGATAGTATCTCATAAGGCTTCCATAATCCCAACAGAGAGGTTTAGCTATTCATGAGTGCGACGGAAATCACAATAGACTTTATCATTATACCAAAATAAAGGTCTCACGTGTAGTAGGGTTTGGTATGGCGTTAGGCGTGAATTCCCTTTTAGAATAGCGGTTCTCTTGTTGTGGAAATTAAGAATTGAATAGATGAAGAGAAAGTAATTAATTGAAAGAGAATTGTTTTCGGAGCTCCAAAATTAATTGTATGAATGGAGAGAGATGATAATAAAAACTTCAGCAACATAGGGTATTTATAACACCCATATCCTATTCCTACTAGGATACTGCATTACTTATCCTAGTTCTACTAGGTTACTGCATCATTATCCTAATCCTACTAAGTTACTGCTGATCCCCAAAGTCTTTAGAAATGCTGTTTTTGCCCGGGACAGATATTCCATGCGTCACTTTTGGTCCTTGGCGTCCAAGATTTCCCTTCCTTCTTTCGTGAAGCTTCCTTGGGCGTCAAGTTATCCATAAAATGCTGAAATCTTCATCATTTATACCTGAAAACTTTCTAATCACGTTTGTTAGCTCACTTACAGGAAAAAGGACTAAAAGTGCATGAATTATATATTTTGTCCTCAAAACTTAGCTAAAATATGGGTAAATTATAGTACTTTAGGCATGTAAATACGTCTATCATCAACGACTTCCCCATCAGATAGGCAGAGTCATTAGTAGCAGTCCCTATACTCCAGAACTAGGTAGCCAGCGTAGGATATGAGTAGTCACCCATCAAATTAGGCTTGACTATCTCGCAGGGGTCACCCGTGAGTTCAGGCTTGAAACCCTTATTCCTTTGGATAATATATTAGTTTAGTGGATCCATACAGCCAGGGTTAGTACCCGTGGCATGGTATTAACACCATTCCAATTGGGTTATAGGTTGGACCCCGATTAGCTCAAATTGGGGCATGTCGGTTAGATGATACCTCCCACAGTCTCAGATACAGTCTCAGTAACATTCCCAGTTTAGTTATTCAGTCTTAGTGTTGTTTAACCAAAGCATATAGATATCAGTTATTTTAGTATTTTAGTTTATAGATTTTACTCGGTCTATGTTACATGCTTGGTCATGCATCCTCAGTGTCTACAGATTTTCACATATTTTCAGTATCCATAGATTTCATGTTCTCTATTTAGTACTCCATGTTTTACATGTATCTCTAGATAATTATTATCCTGCTCATGAAACCATGCATATCAGCCTACCTCATTTAGCATACCGGTACATTCAAAGCACTGATCGCATACCTTTCTTTTGCGCTATGATGTATTATATCATAGGTGCTGACGCTCAGTTCCTGGCTCGCGATTAGGCTTACCATATCCTCAGCAGTAGCAGTGGTGAGTCCTCATACTTCAAGGACAGACTTACTTTATTTCATATCTTAGTTTGGTAGTTAGTTTGAGTTAGTTGGGGCCTATCCCATTAACTCATATTCAGTCAAGTTTAGGGGCTTTTAGACATGTCAGTTAGTTATTCAGTTTATCAGTACTTTATCATATTCAGACAGTTGTTATTCTCAGATTTATGATACAGTGTTGAATTCAGTTAATAAAACCTTATGGCATGTCAGAATTCTTCCGCATTTATGATCATGTTATCCAGTGATCACTGAAGGTACCATCTCACGGGTTAGCTTATGGTCCCTCGGGACTGTAAGCACCGTATAATGCCCAGGGTGTATTCTCGAGGAATTACAAGTAGGCATTGGGGCTGTTTTATCACAAGAAATGAAACCTGTTGCTTTCTTCAGTGAGAAGCTAAGTGAAGTAAGACAAAAGTGGAGTACTTACCAGCAAGAGATGTATTTTGTTTATAGAGCATTGAAGACATGAAAGGTCTATTTAATGCCTAAAGAATTCATTTTCTACACTGATCATCAATCCTTGAAACATTTTAGAAGTCAAAAACATGTGGATCACATATTAGCAAGATGGGAACCATACCTAGAGAGATTCAATTATCTTATTGTCCACAAGTCCGGAGTAACTAATCGAGTGGCAGATGCTTTTAGCCGATGTGCAAATCTCATGGTTTCTTTTTAAGCTTAGTTACCAGGAATAGACCAAATAAAAGAACTATATGAATATGATAAAGACTTCGGGCGAATCTTGGTGAAACAAATGGAAGGTTTACCATTAGAAGAGAATTTTGTGGTACAAGATGGATATCTCTTTAATGGAAACCACTTATGTATTCCCAAAGGTTCTCTATGAGAAAAGTTGATTCGAGAGATGCAATCATGTAATCTTAGTGTCCATGTTGGGAATGATAAAACTATTGCTAATTTGGAAGCACACTACTATTGGCCACAACATAAGAGAGATGCTGGCAAAATTGTGTAAAAGGTGTCCTATTTTCCAAACATACAAAGGTCAGGTTCAAAAATCCGGACTCTATATGCCATTACCCGTTCCAAGTGCACCTTCGGAAGACCTATCAATGGATTTTGTACTTGGCTCACCAAGGACAAGGCTAGGACATGATGCTGTTTATGTGATAGTAGACAAATTTTCTAAAATGACTCATTTTATTCCTTGCCATACGACAACGGATGCCCATCATGTATCTAATATTTTCTTCAGAGAAGTAGTCAGACTACATGGTGTTCCACGATAATGTTTTTCAGATTGAGATAGCAAATTTCTTGCTGCATTTTGGTTTACTTTATGGAAACAATTTAACTCAGAATTGAAGTTTTTAAGCATTGCCCAACCACAAACAGATGGCCAAACAAAAATGGTGAATAAATTTCTAGGAAATTTAATTCAATGAATTTGTGGAGATAAGAAAGGACAATGGGGTTTAGCTTTATCCCTTGCGGAGTTTGCCTGCAATAATTCTAAGCATAGGTCTATAGGTTGTAGCCTTTTATCCATTGTGTACACTAGAGTTCTAAGACATGTGGTTGATTTAGTGAAGCTACCAACAAGGGAGAATTCAAGATCAACTATGACCTTTGTGATAACTATTTGGAATTATTTAAAGAGGGTTATGATGTATTAGAAGCATCAAACAAGGAATACAAGCAGTTGACAGATAAGAATAGGAGGCTAATGTCATTCCAAGTTGGGGGACCAAGTAATGGTATACCTTAGAAAGGAGAGATTGCCTACTGGTGTTCACGGAAATTTAAGGCAAAAGAAATATGGACCATACACTATTCTAAAGAAGATCAACGACAATGCCTATGTGGTAGATTTTCCAAGTGAGATGAATTTCAAATACTTTTAATGTGGCTAACCTATCACTCTATCATCTAGAGAAAACACTTTACGAAGAAAACTTAAGGTCGAGTTTCAAAGAAGTAGAGGAGAATGATGAGGAACATTATAATTCTAAAACTAGTCCATAACCTTCATGAATCAAAAATTAATTTTGCTACTTATAGAAAGAGAAAGTCAATTTGAATTTTGCTACTAGTTGTCAAGTTTATCTTTTACATAATTCTAGAATACTTAGTTATTAGGAAAATAATTTGTCAACTATGAGTTATCAATGAGTTGTGCATGAGTTTTCAATAAGTTGTGTATGAGTTGTCAATGAGTTGTACAAAGGCTTTTGAAGCCTATAAATAGAGGCAAAGACCTCTAGCTATGTAGTTTTTAGTTCAACTCTTCTATTAATGAAACTTTGTGTTTTTTTTAATATCTTGGAATAGATCTTGTATTTTAAGGGCTTTGGATTAAGATCTTGCTATACGTGGAAAATGATTAATGAAAAGTAAGTATATTTTGCTCACCAATATGATTAATCTTCTATTTTCACGATTTTGGGGCTTGGTATAAGACAAAAATACCCTTGGGGATTTAAATTCCACAACTGAAACGCCGATTAAGGCCTCACCACGATGCAATGAGTGGGTCATTGCGATAGCCACTGCAACGCGGTGGAATCGCAGTGACTCACTAGTTTATCAAAAATGCTGTTTTGGGTCTCACCGTGATGCGGTGCAATCGCGGTGAGCTACTGGATTTGGACGATTGGCGATTTGGGCGTCACCATGATGCAATGAGTGGGTCATCGAGACACCCATCGCAACGCGGTGGAATCGCAGTGACCCTCTAGAAATTTACAAATGCCAAATTAGCTTCCACCACGATGCAGTGGCCTCCTCACCATGATTCTCACCGTGATGCGGTCAAATTGCGGTGAGCTGCTGCCTTGTAATTCCAAAAGTGATCCAAACCTTGTCCAAAAATTTCAAAACTTACCCAAGACATATTACTTACACCCCTGAATATAATTCAACTCAAAAATCATTATCTCAAAGTCCGGAAGGTCAATTTAAAATCTTCGAACTTTAAAAGGAGTCAAAATGACTAAGTCCCTCAACCCTTAGCTTTATTTCAGGTTCTAAGTGATATAAGTACGTACTAAGGGATGGACTGAGCTAGAAATGTATGGGGTATTACAATGAGTCACAAGGTTTGACGTACTCACCTAAGCCATTGTATTGCATAAATGGTTAAACGAATCATAAAATAGTTTTAAAGGTCTTGTTGGCCATGTTTTGATTTTAAATTGGAAGCTCGGGGTTCGGGCATTTCCTCGGGTTAATTTCATAAACTAAAGAGGGTCGAGGCATTCCTTCAACTTGATTAATAAGCTAAAGAGGTTCGGGGGATTCTCCCAAGTTAATGGAATTGAAATGACATAATTATGAGCTTGTAAGAGTAAGGGTATGGTGATACCTATGGTATGCCTTAACTGGCGATTCCATTGTTTAAACATATGGTTTATGTGTAAACTTTTTAATTAGGCTTAAAGGGGTTGCGTAGTTAGCTATAAAGGTGGAGGTCTCGAAGGACCGATACTGGAAACTCATATTTGCCAACATGAGGGTTGGTCTATGACCATGTGCTTGTGTTACACTATATATATGCATCCTGGATTGACGTGGGATTGATAAATTTTGTGGTCTTTATATGATATCTTGAGTTCGTGCAACTAACATGCACTGGGGCCTATCCAGCAAGGGGGCTGGACCCATATAGCCCGTGGGTGTTTTTGTGACGATTAACTACATAGTCCAGTTAATGTTTTAACTCTCGTGCTAAATCTTTTTCCCTATCCCAACATGTTATATGTATGCATGTAACACCCCGTACTTTTGGGCTAGAATCTACACCGTCATTCCTATGTTTATAGACTCGAACTAGATAATTCCTTGTTAATATATGTGTGTTTATTAATACTATAGTGTGGTAATACCTTTGAATATGAATTGAGGTTAGAAAAATCCCCTAACCCTAAGACAAGTTGAAAACATTTCTAGCGATTAAGTTTTAATGGGTGTTTAAACTTGGATTAACTTCCACCGACCATAACTTCTTGTATATATCGAATTAGAAGGCCTACTATATATCAAATGAAAGGTTTTCAAAGTAGCTTTCCAAATGTTTTCAAAGTAGCTTTCCAACTATACTAATTTCACAAAAATACGATACCCGAGAAAAAAGTTACAACCATTTTTGTGAGAGAGGCAGTAGCTGCGTGCGATTAGCGTGTGACGCACGCTCCATCGCACACACCTAATTTTCAGGTTCTGTTTTTGCATTTTTAAGGGAAATTTGGATCTTTACCTCACCCAAGATCTGTCTATAACATAAGATTCACGCCCCAAAAGTAGAATACACTCCATAATTCAATTTTTCCTCTCAAATTAAAACCCTAAATCCTTTCCCTCAAGATCAAGAATCAAGATCTTAAGTTCAAGACTCCAATAAAAGGGTCAAGATCCGGGTTCCATCTATCAAGATCTAGGTTCCATCTTTCAACTCTTAGAGTCTAAGGTACGTGGGGTTTATCCTAAAAACTACATGGGCTTGAAAACACTAGAGCATGATTTTTAAGATTATTAAGCATGAATTTTAAGAGGGTTTTGGAATCTATGTTTTAAATTATGGATTCCGAATGTTTCAATGTTACTATTGCTTTGGACTTGTGGTCCTTTTCCCTGAATTGATTTACATGTATATGTATATGTATGAAAATTAATATTGAAGATTATTTGAGAGCGCAAATTATGAACTCCCTCTCTTGTATTGAATTGAAGTTTATGGTTTTGTCGGAAAAGAGTTGAAATGCATGTTTTATGATTGAAAGTAGTTTTATCAATGTCATAGTATTTGAACATGATGTAGAGCTGATGAGAGGGTGTTTCTTGATATAACTATAGTTTGTGTTAAAGAGAAAGAATTGCATGAAATTAAGAAGTTTGACATGATCACCTTTGTTTATTGAATTGTTGATAAAGAGAATTGCTTGCATGGTTTTACATGAGTTTTAAAGAATGAGTTTCTTGAAAAGATTTGTTGATATGGTGGTCCTGAATTCCATGATTTGAGAATAGAGACATAAGTTTCTATAAATGGCTCAGAGAATGTGACTTGCAAGTCAATGGTATGATGATATCATGTAAATATATGCCATAACAGAATTAGAGTCTTCAGAACTTGATTTCAGAGTTTGCATATTGTAAACAATTAAAAATAGGCTTAAAGAGGGTTAGGTGGTTATCCAAAGAGGGAACAAGTCAATCTACTTATAGCCTAAAACTTTATTTTGTATGCTGGCGATGACCCTGTGGCGTAGTAGAGATTCAGAGATTCCGACCCTTGCGGCAAACTTGGGTTGGGGGCTTGGCTGCTGAGTTAAGGGAAAATTCCATATAGCCCGAGGAATTATAGAATTGTAAGGTATACCACCTAGCGCAGAAGTAAAATAAAGAGTGTCACAGAGTTCAGATGATTTTACAGAGTCTTTTGAATATGCCCATGTCATTTTACCTTATGATATATTTATGAATTATTTTAAATTGATCTCATATATGTTGAATACCAATTACTATTTTGGATTTGCTCTGCGTACCAGTACAACTGTATTGACCCCCTACCTCTCAGATTCCGAGGCACAATCTAGGGGTCTGGATAAGCAATAGATTTCTTCAGACCGAAGTGCAAAGTTCAGTTGGTGAGCCTTCCATATTTTAGAAGGCCTAATTTTCTTCAGTCTTTTATCGTTATTATGGTTTTAGTCTACTGGGGGCCTTGTCCTAATTTTCAGACAACTTTGTTCTTATGTAGTAGATATTTCGCAGACTGAGTCAGATATTATTTTAATATTGTCGAATTGTAGTATTTAACATTATGTTTCTTTCAGAGCATGGCCATGATCCCTTATTCAGTTATATTTCTGCATTTCTTTTCTGTATATGAATGGTGTATGTGATTATAAGTTAGATGGGCGTCCGGGCCTTTATGGTTTGGTTTGCTCATCACGGCCATGGCCCAGGTTTGGGTTGTGACAAATATGGTATCAGAGCCAGGTTCATGGTCCCATGGTGTCTGTGAAATCTTGTCGTCTAGAGTCTTGTTTATGGGTATATAGCACGCCACACTTATAAGCAGGAGGCTACAAGGCGTTTAGGAATGTCTCTTTTTTCTTCATGTTCTAGTCCGTGCTATGGAGTCAGAATTTTCCTCTTTCATACTCTAATTCGTGCTATGGTGTCACCCATATGAAAGAAAAGTTATCCTAATTCTTTCCTTACTCTGGTGTTCCCAGATAATGCTCTCAGATTTACTAGTAGAAATTTCAAAAGTCACATAAAAGGCTTGAGAGGAGCTCCCTAGTATGTCGTAAGTCCCTCAAGTAAAAAGTTGTGTCCTCATTCTTATGAGGCATTCAGTTAAGACAAGAGTAAGATGTGTATTCTTAGGTCATTGAATATTGTGTGTTAAGTTTCCATCTCTTGTGATCTTGTTATTATTGTGTCGTTGAAACTAAAAGTCTAGTGAAGCTGTGTGGGGATCTTTCGATTCACTAGCATAGTTTCTTTGTTTTCTATTTCATTTCTGGTTCAAACCAAAAAATCAAGTCTAGTGAAGCCATGTGAGGCCTATTTCGATTCACTAGCAACTTGTTGTTCATTTTGTTGTTCCTGTGTTGGTTGGAACTGGGGGTTTAGAGGTGTAGTGACAAGAAAAGTGGTAAGGGCGATTTATTAAATATATATAGCCGAATCTTTTTACATATGATGGAGTCAGTAATGAAGTGATATTCCTTAAGTGTTAGGTTAGTAGAAGGTGGAGAAAGAGTTATTGGTTAAGGTAAATTATTGTTTGCTTGAAGTATGAAAAGAGTTGTTGTTGGTGTTTGTTGTGCTAGAAAAGTATAGGTTGTTGGTGAAAGTACTTAGTGGATGAGTGTTGTTAATTTAGGCTTCCCAAAGGTTGCAAGAGGGAGTTTAGTTGAAACTTATAGAGCTATCAAAGAAGTTTGGTGTATAGATAGGTATATACTAATAATGTGTAGAAGGAGGATACGTTAATGGATTGTAAATAAGATAGGCAATATGATTATGATCGATTATCGTTGTTATGGGGTTCTAGTGTACTAGTGTTTCTTGATGTTTTATTTCATAATCTCCAAGTGAGAATTGTGTGTAAGGTTGGGTTGTAAGTCATGTTTAGCGCTAGACATTAAGTTTGAACAGTTGATGGCCATAAAGGTGGATTTGAGGATTTCTTGGCTAGTGATACTAGTTTATGAAAGTGATCTAATAGGCTGGAACAGTATATGCAGGAGCTTAAGATTATTTGATTCGTAATGAAGCATGATGTTATATGCATGATGTAGAAGTATGCCCAAGGTGATGCGAGGTTGCGGTAAATTTTATTTTTAGGCTATTACATATTGTGTGTGGCTAGTGGTACCGTTGAGTTGCTAGGTGGAGAAAGACTAGTTAGAGGTTATGTGGTGTTCTAAATATCCAAGTTAAGGAGTTTGGATTGATAGTGTTGAGCCTTTTGATATGAACTTGATTCTCATGGTAGAGAGATATAAGTTAGGAGTCGCGATATTGGTATGCTATGACGGAAGTAGTATGGTTCATAAAAGGCTTAGTGATCCATGTTTAGTGTTAGCTAAGTTTGAGTTTCTTTGAAGAGTGAGCTAATAGAAATAAGAGTTGAAGCACTAGAGGGTGTGCACTATGACTATGGGGATACCCATGAAGACTTGAAGTTAGTAAGTGTGCAAGTATTATGTGATGACTATTGGGACTATAGAAAGATAGGAGTGTGTCTTAGAAGATAGTATTAACAGTGGGTTTTCCACTTCCAGGTGTAATCATTCGGGTTAAATCCTATTACTTGCGTGTATTATCGTATTCCAGACCCCAGAGTACAATAAGTGTAGTTCAATTAGAGTCTAGTAAGGGATCTATAAAACCTAAGATGATGGCTTAAGGCTAAGGGGGATATGATAGAACGAGTAACCAAGTCAGTCTCTAGGATTCTAGTAGTAATGCCAATATGATATAGAACATCAGAAAGTGAGGGTGAGGCTCAACTCATTCTTATCTTAGTATTTTTCAGTTATTCCAATACCTACTCATGCCTTACATTTCGGTTCCACGATCATAGTTCATATTCATGCATATGATACAGAATCATGTGCTCTTCCAGTTCCTAAATAAGGAATTCCAGTTCATTCGGTAGTCGAAATCACATTCCATAAGTTATGAACTCCAAATTGAGGTCATGCAACTCATAACTCATGTACTCACATTTTATGGTATGCTCAGTTCCCATAACTCATGTTACACGCCAAATGATTGGCGAGATTCAGCTTTTAGCCAGGTATGCCCTGAATTCAGATCACTTTGATGAATCCTTGATGTTGATTCGCTGTTTCTCAGGCCTCAGTTAAGAGTCAAGTTTTGTATAAGTATCCTTCCATGCTTCAAGGTCTTATGTTCTAACCTTTTAGTGAATCCTCCTACTCAGTCTATGAGGTCACTCTGTTAATGCCTTACGTTATGTATCCAAGTCCTATGTATGTCCAAGGTTTGAGCACTTTATGTAACTCATGACATGTCCCGACTTCCAAACTAGAAGAAATAATGTCCCTCAATGAGCCAACAATTCTAAGTATCCAAGCTCTATGTTATATTGCTCACGAACAACAAATCTGTGTCCCAAATCATGATTGGTTCTAGGGAACTATGTTTTTTTTGTATGTTACCAATTTATTTTATGTCGGGATTAGCCAAAATGATAAAGTTGTGCGGACTCGTGACTATTTCAGTTCTGGAAATAAGAAGCGATAGCCTCGAGTAGAAGTCCTTGCCTAAATCGTCGACTTCATGAATTCCACACTCATGTTATAAGACTCATGATGAAAGTTCTCATGTTTCTCACTGTGGTTGTCCTAAGAACTCGTGCTATGTTGAGTTTATGCCAGAACGACTCTCCACTTGTGATCCCAAATACTTGATATATGAAACACTTTGTGATTTTACCGTATTCTCAACTCATGTCCCTACTTGAGTATGGAAATCAGTATATGTGATAACCAAATAGTGTTACTCCCTTTCATGATGCTCTTGCTCAGGTACTTCATTGAACCTCTGTATGCTAGTATGATGGTGGTTGTGGAAGCGTAGAAGTGTGTTAGGTAGGGGAGTAGGTGTTCTTGAAGGTGAAAATTTTGATGTGGTTCTCGAGCTAAGGTTATAGGTGAAAGGAAAAAAGGAGATGAACTTTTATATTGTGAAATAACTACGAAGGAGAAATGTGGCAAAAATAGTTTTGAGAGTGACTGAAATTGCTGGTCTTAGTAGGGAGATCTATGTAGTGGGTGTAGTAATGATTAGGCTTGACTGTTCTGACTGATGAAAACACAAACCTATGTGCCATATGGTTCGTATTCTTTGAATTAAGACTTCAGATTGTTGGATTATAGAGATGAGGTGAGGTGATGTGATTTCTTAATGTGATGTAGAGTGCAGGGTCCCATAGTTTTGATTAGCCCCTCCTTCCTCTGAGTTAGGCTTGAACATAGAAATATTATATGGAGGGACACCAATTCTTGTGGTTAGATGTGTTATGGGAGAATTGTAAGTTGGGAACGATGAAGTATGTTGATTATTGTCGGAGTATAGATAAGAAGTGTCGCCAAGTTTAAGTCTTTTCGTTGTATTTTGTAAGATAGAGAATGATAATGCTCATATGTTCTGCAAGAAGATTATCTCTTATCTTGTACCAATCTTAATCAAACCGAGGACTCCTAGAAAAAGTTATGTTTTACAATGTTTTGATCATGTGCCATAAAACACATGCCAAGATCATGCCAATGTCAAGTTTTGTTATCTCAGGTTTCGTGCTTACTTGTTTCCCTAGAGGTTATCATGAAGATTGTGTGATGCCTTTGCATATTTTTGTTGAGGAAAAATGTTCAAATCAATATTTCGTTCTTTATTCTATACTTTTAGAGCTTCAAAAAGTCCCTACCCATCATTCGGGGATGAATGACCCGAAGGGGGAGATAATGTAACACCCCATACTTTCGGGCTAGAATCTAGACCGTCGTTCCTATACGTATAGACCCGTAATTCCTTCTTAATATATGTGTGGTTATCAATCCTATAGTGTGGTAATACCTTTGAATATGAATTGAGGTCACAAAAATCCCCTAACTCTAAGACTAGTTGAAAACATTTCTAGCGATTAAGTTTCAGTGGACATTTAAACTTGGGTCAACTTCCACTGACTATAACTTCTTGTATATATCTAATCAGAGGGCCTACTATATATCAAATGAAAGGTCTTCGAAGTATATTTCCAACGATACCAATTTTGCCAAAATTCGATACCCAAGAGAAAAGTTACAGCCATTTTTGTGAGAGAGGCAGTAGCTGCGCACGATTAGCATGCGACGCACGAACCTAATTTTCAGGTTCTATTTTTGCATTTTTAAGGGACATTTGGTCCTTTACCTCACCCAAGGTCTGTCCATAACATAAGATTCACGCCCCAAAAGCAGAATACACTCCATAATTCAACTTTTCCTCTCAAATTAAAACCCTAAATCCTTTCCCTCAAGATCAAGAATCAAGATCTTAAGTTCAAGACTCCAAGAAAAGGGTCAAGATCCGGGTTCCATCTATCAAGATCTAGGTTTCATTTTTCAACTCTTATAGTCTAAGGTACGTGGGGTTTATCCTAAAAACTACATGGGCTTGAAAACACTAGAGCATGATTTTTAAGATTATTAAGCATGAATTTTAAAAGGGTTTTGGAATCTATGTTTTAAATTATGGATTCCGAATGTTTCAATGTTACTATTGATTTGGCCTTGTGGTCCTTTACCCTAAATTGATTTACATGTATATGTATGAAAATTGAGATTGAAGATTGTTTGAGAGCGCAAATTATGAACTCCCTCTCTTGTATTGAATTGAAGTTTATGATTTTATCGGAAAAGAGTTGAAATGCATGTTTTATGATTGAAAGTAGTTTTCTCAATGTCATAGTATTTGAACATATGATGTAGATATGATGAGAGGGTGTTTCTTGATATAACTATGGTTTGTGTTAAAGAGAAAAAATTACATGAAATTAAGAATTTTGACATGACCACCTTTGTTTATTGAATTGTTGATAAAGAGAATTTCTTGCATGGTTTTACATGAGTTTTAAAGAATGAGTTTCTTGAAAAGAATTGTTGATATGGAGGTCCTGGATTCCATGATTTGAGAATAGAGATATAAGTTGCTATAAATGACTCAGAGAATGTGACTTGCAAGTCAATGGTATGACGATACTATGTAAATATATGCCATAGTAGAATTAGAGTCTTCAAAACTTAATTTCAGAGTTTGCATGTTGTAAAGAATTAAAAATGGGCTTAAAGAGGGTTGGTGGTTACTCGAGGAAGGTACGAGTCAATCGACTTATAGCCTAAAACCGTATTTTGCCGATATGGGTATATTACTTTTGTATGTTGGCGACGGCCCTGTGGCGTAGTAGAGATTCAGAGACTCTGACCCTTGCGGCAAACTTGGGTTGGGGGATTGGATGCCGAGTTAAGGGAAAATTCCATATAGACCGTGGAATTACAGAATTGTAGGGTATACCACCTAGCGCAAAAGTAAGACAAAGAGTGTCACAAAGTTCAGATGATTTTATAGAGTCTTTTCAATATGCCCATGTGATTTTACCTTATGATATATTTATGAATTATTTTAAATTTCTCTCATATATGTTGAATACCAATTACTATTTTGGATTTGCTTTGCGTACCAGTACAACTGTATTGACCCCCTACCTCTCAGGTTCTGAGGCACAATCTAGGGGTCCGTATAAGCAGTAGATTTCTTCAGACCGAAGTGTAGAGTTTAGTTGGCGAGCCTTCCATATTTCAGAAGGCCTAATTTCCTTCATTCATTTATCGTTATTATGGTTTTGGTCTACTGGGGGCCTTGTCCCAGTTTTCAGACAACTTTGTTCTAATGTAGTAGAGATTTCGCAGACTGAGTTAGATATTATTTTAATGTTGTGGAATTGTAGTCTTTAACATTATGTTGCTTTCAGAGAATGACCATGAGCCCTTATTCTGTTATATTTCCGCATTTCTTTTCTGTATATGAATGGTGTATGTGATTACAAGTTAGATGGGCGTCCGGGCCTTGAGTTACATGTTAACGCTCAACCAGCTAACCGTCTTTGGACGCTGTGTCCCTACGCGATGCAAGAATCAAAGATACTTTTGATTTTCCTGCATTGTGATTAGGTGATTTTTGTATTGTTCGCGAGTCAGCTTGAAGTGGTGAGCCTCCTTCTTCCGGATGGCCTGTCACTTGTTGGTTTAGTTTATCGCATAGACTGTTCATTTGGTTTTCCCTTTTTGGCTATCGTCGGAGGTATGTCCCAACTTAGATTGATGTTGGTTTCTTAGAGGGTTGTGGATTACTATGGATTAGGAATATGTCGGATTCTTAGTTTTCTTTGAGTTATTCAGTTATCTTATTTATGTTTATTGGTTTGCTTCCGCTATTATTAGATATATTTGTGTTCTGTTTGACTAGGTAAAAGGGTGATCTCCGGTCTTCTGTGGGCTCGAGATACCTATCACGGCTAGGCCCTGGTTCGGGTCGTGCTACAAACTAGCCTTATTTTCTCGTTTTTCACTTGTCGATCCCTTTTTCAAATCCAACAAATAAGCCCTGAATAATATTTGCAAGGTGATCAATCAGACGAATAATTGAAAGCAAGAAGAAATAAATAACTCAATAGATGAAAAAAATAGATATTATGATTTTCAAGTCACAACTTTCTTTTCAACCACAATCCTAGAAATTAAGAGGTTTAGCTACTCATAAATCTCTTTTGAAGAAGAGATTTCATGAGTTTTCAAGGCAAAAATAAAAAATAAAATAAAAAAATAAATAAACATTGTTCTTGAGCTCTTTCCTAGCCTTTTCCTTTCCCAAATCAGTTCTCCCCCATAAAAAAACATGTGAAGGGGGTTTATATAGAGTTTAGGAACCCTTAGAATGTTAAAAACCAATTGCAATCAGGCTAGGATAAGTTTTGATTCGCGCCACAACCCAAAAGCTGAGCTGTGGCGCAAGGAACAACCTAAAATTCAGGCTAGTGGCTAAAATTTTGCCATTCCTTGCTTTTGGTAAGTAGCGCAAGCCTTTCCTGACAGTAGCTGTAACGCCCCGATTTCCTGAACCGGAACGCTACATAGTGCTCATGACCTCGAAGGACCACAAGCTAACCCATGACTGATATCTGTACCTATAACTACATAATATACATATAAAATGCGAAAACATGAACAAAGAGGGTGTAAGGTTCAATCTTTAATAATAAAATATCTGAAATAAGGTGGTATCACAGTACCAAAACAAAACTAAAAATACTAAAGTCTAAATCTGAAAACTCTATAATCGTCTGAAAGCCTCTAAACTGTCTGAATAAGGAGTTGAAGGAACATGTCTCCAACTAACTCCCTAAACTGAAAATAAACTGAAATACTGGAATAATAAATGTAACGATCATGTCCTCAAAAGATGAGGACTAACTTCTTACTGAACTGCTACTGCTGATCTGGAATCTGCACCTCAGAACCTATAATGTAATACAAAAGAAAGCACCATAGCACAAATGCGTCAGTACAACTAAAGTACTGAGTATACGTGGGGGTAGGCTAAATGCATGGGGTTTATATGCATGAACATGCTGAATAATATGAACGTGAGAATACATACATACGTAGCTGCTACTGAACTCGTGGAGATACTGACTACTTGAGTTTGAACTCTGACAACATGAGTTTCGTGATACTGAGATACTGAATGAATGATAACATGGATGAATTTATCTAACAGTCCTAATTCTGGGGAAAACTATCTGAGTTTCAAACTGTATCTGAACATCTAAGTCTGAGATCAGTCCTAGCTAACGAGTGATCTCTGAAACTGATAATGAGAATACTCGACTGAATCTAAGATTGAGATCAAGCCTGTCTGTCGGGTGACCTCTAGATCTAATAATAAGCATCTGAATATGGGACCAATCCTATCTGACGGGATGGTCCAGGAATCAATGGAACTATCTGAGTTCCTTACTGAGATCGATGACTGTATCTGACAGTCCTAATTCCTGATTTCTACTCTGAAGACTGATACTGAAACTGTAACTGTAACTGTGACTGTGGGAGGTAGTAATCTAACCGACATGCCCTGATACTATACTGGTAGGGTCCAATATTTGCCCTGATTGGAAGGATGTCAATACCGTGCCACGAGTAGAAACCTCTACTATGGTCAAGCCTCTCTGACGGGTGACCCTGAACAGGAAATCAAGCCTAAGGAAATATAATAGTCAAGTATAGCCTTAATCTGACGGGTGACTCCTGTCCTACGTTGGCTACATAATTCTGGAGTACAGGGATTGCTGCTAAAGGCTTTGCCTTTATAATAGAAAAACCTCCATCCCTGCACTCGCTCGGTGCTAGTCCCTACTCCCAACTGAAAGACTCTAAAAAGATTAACTGCGCTGAACTGACTAACTGAACTGAACTGATTTATAAACTGATTAACTGAACTAATAATATTTTCTAAGCTAAACTAAGCTGAATTCACTGAGTTCTGTTGACTGACGGAAAAGCTACTTGAGATCTGAGGTCTGACTGAGAGTACTGAAACTACTGGGACTACTGAACTACTGAGATTTCTGAGTTTTTTTGAGTCACGTGTCTAACTGAAATCTATGGAGCATAGCTTGACTGAGGATGTCTTGAAACATGACACTAGCTCTAGTCACACAGCTATAGTTTTCGGGTACAAGTACCCCCAGGACTCGATGGAAGGAAACTAACACACATGACTGACTTGATCATAAGAGTAGAGTCCATAATTCACAATATCATAAGTAAGGATTTCATAATAAGAATGATTCTCAACAAACTATCACATGATCGGGAATGCACACAACATGTATATACTTGCATGGCTTCAATAACATGGTCATTTCATATCACAACAATATCATGAGCATCTCATACATCATCTTCAATTCAAGACAATAGCATGGGGATCACGTTGAACATAAACTTAGAACATGGAATAGTCATTTAGGACTTATTATGTCATAAAAGCATGATTTCTATTCCCTTAGGTATTTTCACAAACACCTTACATGCACATCTTAGGCATAGGTGGATTCATCAAGATTACAAATATTCAACCATCAATTTCACATATTTATACATTAAATACCACCATATCCTCACACAAAACATACAAAGATCCCATCTTAGGCATCATCAGACTTCAACCACATGAACATCAACCACCAACAACATAAACATCATAATACATAATTTAGAAGATGCTTCTTGAGCTTCATGGAAGAAAGGAGTCCATGAATCAACTCACACATACTTTAGAAGGAAGATTCTTGATGATTGACAGAGGAATTTCCTTGAAATTTGATCTTCAAGCTTGATTGTGCAACCCTAGTTGTTTTTCTCCTATGGTGCTCTTGGATAATTAACTTTGAGATGTTAATAGGGTTGTAATGTGTTTAGAAGCTATAAATTTCGTGAGATTAGGTTTAGGGACATGTAAGGAGTGTTAAAAGACTTAACTACCCTCGAAATAACTCAAAAACTAAGTGTTTTCGTGGCTGAAATCATACATAGGCGCCGCATATGATATTGCCTATATTTTCATAGGCTCCGCATATGATATTGCCTATGTTTACATAGGCGCCGCATATGCTATCACATATGCTTTCCAGTGTCTATGTGCGATTGGTAAGGCGACACACTCTACTTCGCAAAGCCATAACTCCTAGCTCGGGTGTCGAATTTTGATGAAATTGGTATCGTTGGAAAGCTAATTCGATTCTCTATAATTTGGTGGGTAGATATATGCAGAAATACCACATTAACATCGAGTTATACTCGTTCAAATATGACCCTTATGAAATCGAACACTAAAACTTGATGGATTCAAAAACTCTTAGCTTGTATTACCTTAAGTGACTCATATGAACATGCTTAACGCATCATAAGCTATCTTATCACTAGGATATTCATTTTAAGTCATGAACTCAAGTATGAATCACAGTATAGTAGATTTCATATGTAGGAAAAATGGTTTGTCTCCTAGATTAGAAACATGCGGGGTATGCATTGCGATGTAAATTATTCCTTGGTTTCTTTTGGTTCCTTGATGGTTTTTTACTTCTGGTTTAAGCTCCAAATACTTTGATATTGTCTCAACTCGAACCGAGGCCCTGACTGCGATGGGTATCCCAAACCTTGAAGGCTCGAGAATCCCCTTAGCATAGGATCATAAGCATAATTATAAAAAAAATCAAAGTGCGAAAGGTATAACAATGTTCAAAGGAAACTTAAAATCTGAAATGTGTCAACAAGATATGAAAACACAACACTTCAAATATCATCTACGAAGCCTCTACTGAATACTAACTGTCTAGGCCAGGACAAAGCCCTTGGCTGGACTATAAATTAAATTAGATAAACATATGAATAACATGTCTTCCAGAAGATGGATGACTCACCAACTCTGTCATTCTCCAATATGAAAAACTAATGTAATGGACCACGGAACTGAAGCCCAGAGCCTGAAATATAGGGGGTCAATACTCAAAAGTAATGGTATGTATAACAATCCAAAAATAACATATTTTTATACACATAAGTGAGAGCATTTCATAAAACAATTTAGCATAAGGTAATGAAAACACATGGACATAATTTGATGAGCTTCAAAACATGTTCTTGAAACCATAACTCAACTCTTTATTTTACTTCTGGGCTCGATGGTAGACCCTACAAGTCTACATTCCCACGGGCTATATGGAATCTTCCCTTGACTCGGTGGCTAAGACGCCAATCCATGTTTGCTGCAAGGATTAGATTATCAGTAAGGGGGACACAAAAAGATAACAAAGAAGGGTGCCATAATCCCCAATAAAATCAGCATGTCATGATAGTACATAAGATCACAAAGAAGGGATCCTAACCATAGTCCCAAATTGGGATGACATGAATCAAAGTACACAAGATCACAAAATAGGGTACCATATTCCCACACCGATAAATCACGGTTTCCAGCATTGAGTCTTTCAACTCGTGCTTTCTTCGGGTAACCATCTAACTCTCTTAAAGCCCAATTTTAGCTTCTTAAAAACATACTTCATGCTTATAAAAAAATTGTTTCTCATCTGTTAAGGGCATATGACAACAGAGTATCATCATACCCAGACTTGCAAGTCATTCATATCATATCAAATCCACAACCCTTTTCATTCAAAATATGTAAATGACCACCAAAATATTTATCAAATCACACAAGAGTTCTTATTATCTAAAGCATATGAAACTTATGCAAACACACTCTTAACAAGACATTAATATGGGGTGGTCAATTCTTTCATTAATCACATGCAATCTAGGAAACCATAATATTTAGAATAGAAATCATCTCTTTAAGAAACACTTAAAACAACCATAAGTAAATAGGAATTTAAACTCAAGAATCATCTTCATTCATAAAACAACCCCAACATTTGTTATATGTAAATCTCATGATCATAAATGGGCTTATAATTTATGCTCTCAAACCCAATTCACAAATCATACACGCTAAACCATAAATTTCATCATGGGGAAGAGAATTTCATAATTCATATTCATAAATCACTTTTTGAACTCAAATCATGTATGCACAAGATTATAAATCAAGCATATGGAAAACCCCCATGATAATTATGTACTTTCATCAAAATGGGTTATGATATATGCTCTTTAAATAATTTCCAAAACCCATTAAATATACATACATATATATCTTTAAAACTGGTTTAAAAATATAGAATTATTCCATGAGATTTAGGATAGTCCCACATACCTTTTGACGAAGAAAAATAGAAGGAAACGTAGAGAGATTTGCCTTTGGAGTTCAAAATTCTCAAACCCTAGATGGTTTCTTTTCTCTTGTTGAAGGGAAGATGATTAGGGATTTTGTGTGGTGAAATTGACGTGTTTAAGGCTTTAATTTTGTCCAAGGAGGGTTAGGAATGGTTATGTAATAATAAAAGACCTTTGTACCCTTACAATAAATCAACCAGAACACTTTTTGACTCCCCGGAGAAGCTTTGCGTCGTATGGACATCGCATACCTTTAGGTGTGCATCGCATGGCCAAAGCATTGTTGAGGAAGTGTGATTAGGTGATTTTTGTGCGGCGCATGACCATCGCACACCCTGGACAGTGCCTCATTCAAAAACTAATAACTTTTAACTCCGGACTCGAATTAATAAACGATCGGTGTCATTGGAAAGAAGACTCGAAGGAATTTAATTTGATATATAGTAGGACAAACGACTCTTTATATACTAGGAGAAATGGTCACTAGAATTTGACCTAAGCAAAGTGGTCAATGAAAAGTCAATCGATAGGAAAGTGCTCAACTTAACTTTTGAGCTAGGAGATTTTTATGGTGTATATTCATATCCAAGGATGTTTCTATACTAAGGTAGTATCATTCACACTTATGTCTAAGTAGAAACCATTGGATTTGAGTATATAAACATAAAAAAGATGGTTCAACTTTAGCTCGAAAGTGCGGGGTTTTACATTATCTCCCCCTTGGGATCATTCGTCCCCAATTGATGGTTAGGAACTTGTTGAAGCTCTAGAAGTATGGAATAAAGGATGCAACCTTACTCTAAGAATCTTCTCTGAACGAAACATACATAGAACTTAAAAAGAACATTCATGACATTTCCAAGTGAATCGTGTAAGCACGAAGCGTGATAATAAGAATTGATATAAAGATGACCTTGCACATGAGTTCTAGGGCTCATAATCATCAAAACATAGGACATGAGTTTATTTGGTGATAATAGGCCAGATTTACATTGGTACAATTATGAAATGAGGTTTTGTGGGAGATAAGAATAGAAACATTTTCTACCTTACAAGATACAATGAATAGACTTAAACTTAGAGACACTACTCTATATGCCCCAAACAACAAATAACATACATTATCATTTCCAGCTTACAATTCCCCCACAACACACCTAATCACAAGAATTTGGGTCCCACTGCTTAGTACTTGTATATTCAATCCTAACCGGAAGTAAAAAGGTTCTAGCTTAAGCTATGGGACCCCATACTCTACATCCCTTTAAGAATATTACTTCACCTTATCACTACCATCAAACCCCCTCAGGTTTTAATTCAGGGAGTACTAACCACATAACATATTGATTTTTGTTTTCATCATTCACCACATTCAAGCCGGTCTTTACTAAACCCACTTCATGGATCTCCCTACTAAGACCAACAATTTCAATCACTCTCACAAAGATTTTTGCCACGTATCTCCTTCCTAACTTTTTCACACAACAAAATTTCATATCTTTATTTTCCCCTTCACCTATAACCTTAGCTCAAGAATCACATCAAAATTTTTACATTCAAGAATATTTATATAATACCCGTGCCTTTTTCCTATCTTGAAATCATCTCAAGGATGTTACAACTTTCTTTGAAATATGAATACATATTTGTACACATGGTATTTTTAATATTCTCATTGTCTATCACATGGAAAATTGAACAAGCTTTCCATCGATACCAATTTCATCAAAATCTGGTATCGGGAGACGAAGTTATGGACATTTTACAGAAGCAGTACGAATTGCCAAGAACCGACGGACAGGTCGACGGACCATCGCTAGATCGATGGACCATCGAAGCCTACCGTAGCACTGAGGCAGTGGACCTTCTTTATACCCAAGAACTACGGTAGCATCCGATGGACCATCTCTAGATCGACGGACCGTCGTAGCCTGCCGTTGCACTGAGGCCAGATTATGTTTTTTATTATGTGTTCAAGTAAGTCATTCTTTGTCAGTTTCTTTCTATCGAGTCCTGGGGGTACTTGTACCCGAAACATTAGTTATGTGCTTAGAGCCAATGTCACGTTTTCACGATACTCTCAGTCAAGCTATGAATCCTTCGACTTCAGACAGTCTTATGACTCAGGAAATCTCTAGGATCTCATGAACTCAGTCAGTTGTCAGATATCAGTAGTATTCTGTCAGTTAACGGAATACAGTAACTTAGTCCATGTACAGTTCTGTTAATCATGTTCAGAGTCTAATCAGATGGGAGTAGGAATTAGCACCGAGTGAACCCAAGGATGGGGACACACACTGTCAGATAAGGGTGTGATCCTTAGAAGTCATCCTTGCATTCCAGAACTATGTAGCCAACATAGGCCGAAACATCAACACTGTCTGATGAGAGTTGATGAGGTGGATAAGCACTGTCAGATAAGGTCCCCACCATTTTCTTTTGGGGACACCATCAGATGAGGGTAACCCACAACTTGTCCTTACCAGTAGCGCAATAGTGACACCATTCCAATTGGGGTTATGGATTGGACCCCAACTCAGCCATAATGGCGTATTATGGGCATGTCGATTACATGACTACCTCCTACAGTTTTAGTATCAGTATCAGTAAAAGAACTCAGATAGTTCTTTAGATCTCAGGACTGTCAGATATGGTCAACTCAGATACAGAATGGAACTCAGCTAGTTCCATCAGATTCAGGACTGTTAGATACAATAATTTATGTTATCAGTCATATCAATTATCAGTATGTAATGTTATCAGTATTCAAGTTCACTATTAATATTATCATGATATTAGTGTCAGTTATTATGTCTCATACATGTATTCTCACGCTAATGATAGTCAGTCAGTTATTATTATTGTTCATACATATGAACACCATGCATCTAGACTACCTCACATGCATACTAGTACATTCAATCGTACTAACACATTTGTGCTATGGTGTCTTATACCATAGGTTTAGAGACATGAGCTCCAGAGCAACAGTAGATTCCAGATATCAGCAGTCAGAGTAAGCAGTGAGTCCTCATCCTTTGAGGACATGATTATTTCTCTATTATCTCATTAATTAGTTTATTAGTTGGAGTTAGTTGGGGACAGTTCAGTCAGTTAGAGGCTTTTTAGACTATTATGTTCAGTTAGTTTTTCTCAGTTGTTTTGGGTATTTCATACCCCATTCAGATGATATATTTTTCATTAGATATTATGTTTCAGATTGAACCTTATGGCCTTTCAGTTCATGTTTCTACATTATTCAGTAACCTATGTAGTATACAGGTATAGATATCAGTCATGGGTTAGTTTGTGGTTCTTTGGGGTCATAAGCACCGTGTAGCATTCCGGGTACCAAATTCGGGGCGTTACTTACTTGGTATCAGATCCTAAGGTTCAATAGATTCCTAGGAAGTATAAAAGCCGCATCTAGTAGAGTCTTGTACATGGGTGTGTTGCGTGCCACATTTATGTGCAGGAGGCTATAAGAAGTTTTAGGAACAGTTTCCCTTCTTTTATTATTTATGTCGTGCCAGTGAGCATAATCTTAAGTTAATCTGTCAGTTTAATCTATTTCTCCCTTTCTTCTACAGAACATGCCTCCTAAAAGAAGAAACGGGAATTAGTCAGCCCTTCAGCCTGAAAAACCTTTGGGCAAATATGTTTCCCATTTAGAGTTCAAAGCTGCATTCACTACTCTTGCTTAGTCAGTTGCTTCTCAAAATTAATGACCAACTGTCATTTCGGCCAGCCTAGTGTCCAATTCAACTGCAGCCAGGATTTGGGACTTCACCCGAATGAATCCCCCGACCTTTTTTGGGTCTAAGACAGGCAAGGACCCTCAGGAATTCCTAGATCAGGTGCAGAAGGTGAAAGACATCATGTGAGTGACTAATGTTGAGAGTGATATGCTAGATTCATACCAGTTTAAGGATGTTGCTCATACTTGGTTCAAATAGTGAAAGTCAGAAAGGGTTGACGATGCAGGATCAGTTGAGTGAGAGGAGTTTGCTTCATCTTTCTTTGATAGATTCTTTCCCCTAGATCTTAGAGAAGCCAAGGTGCTAAAATTCATTAACCTCATACAGGGAAATATGACAGTGAAAGAGTATTCTCTTAAGTTTACTCAATTAGCTAGATATGCCCCTCATGTGGTTGCGGATAGTAGGGAAAGGATGAGTAAGTTTGTTTTAGGGGTGAATGATAGCATGATTAATGAGTTTAGATCTGCCATGCTGAATATTGATATGACTTTAGCCAGACTTATGACCCATGCTCAGCAGATGGAGGAGCAAAAGATTAAGTAGAGGGAGAAGCAAAATACAAAAGCAAGGACAGGTAGTTTCAACTTTGCTCAGCCTAAATCAGAAGGAGGAAACTGTTCTCAGTTTTGTCCTAAGCCATCAGTTCCGTCTCCTTCTTCATACAGTGCTCCAGTTCTTAAGTTCAGAGAGGGTAACAAAGATAGAGCACCAGGATCTAAGTCTTAGGGCAGTGTTAGCAGTGCCCGAACTAATCCTCTTTGTCAGACTTGTGGTAAGGACTACAAGGGTGTGTGCAGAGCTGGCAGCAATGTCTGTTTTGATTATGCAAAGCCAGGCCACAGAGTCAGAGACTACCCTTAGTCAGGTTACCAGAGTCATCTCTTCTTCTCTCAGTCCAGTCGCTCAAATCAGTAGGGTACCACCTCCAATTCTACTAGTGGGCAACGCCCAAACAAACTTTATGCTCTCCAGTCCTGATAGGATCAGGAAAATTCTCCTGATATGGTTACTGGTATGTTACAGATCTTTCATGTACATGTTTATGCTTTTCTAGATCTATGAGCTTCTTTTTATTTTGTCAGTCCTTATATAGTAGTTGATTTCAGAATCAATCTCAAAAGTAGAGCCCTTTTCAGTCTCTACCCCAGTGGATAAAACCATCATAGCCCGGCGGGTATATAGGAACTTCCCAGTTATGATATTTCAGAAAGTCACTTCAGCAGACTTTGTCAAATTAGAGATGACCAATTTTGATGTCATTCTCGACATGGATCGGCTTTATTCCTGCTATGCCATAGTCGACTGTAGAAACAAAATAGTCCAGTTTTATTTCCCAAATAAACCCGTCCTAGAGTGGAAGGGTAGTGTATCCACTTTCAGAGGTCAGCTTGTTTCCTACCTTCGGGCAAGGAAAATAATATCTAAGGGATGTGTCTATCAACTTATTTATGTTAAAGATTCCAGTTCCGAGACTCCCAGTCTTGAATTAGTCCTTGTAGTGAATGAATATTCAGATGTCTTTCCCAAAGATCTTCCAGGAATTCCTCCCGAAAGGGAAATAGACTTCGACATTGATCTTCTACCAGATGCTCAACCCATATCTATTCCGCCATACAAAATGGCACCAACAGAACTCAGAGAACTGAAAGAACAGTTGAAGGATCTCTTATATAAGGGATTCATCAGACCCAACATTTTCCCGTGGGGCGCACCGGTCTTATTCGTGCACAAGAAAGACTGTTCTCTTAGAATGTGCATTGATTACCGTCAGCTAAATAAAGTCACGGTCAAGAACAAGTATCCTCTTCCCAGAATTGATGATTTGTTTGAACAACTTCAGGGTGCCAGCTATTTCGCTAAGATAGACCTCAGATCCAACTATCATCAGCTCAGAGTCAGAGAATGTAATATTTTGAAAATAGCTTTATGTACTCGGTATGGTCACTTTGAATTTCTAGTCATGTCCTTTGGTCTTACAAATGCCCCGACCGCTTTCATAGACTTGATGAATTGTGTGTTTAAGCAGTACTTGAACATGTTCATCATAGTCTTCATAGATGATATTTTGGTCTATTCCCGCAGTGAGCGTGATCATGCAGACCATCTCAGAACAGTACTTCTAACTCTCAGAGATCATCAGCTATTCGCCAAATTCAGTAAGTGCAAATTTTAGCTAAGTTCAGTAGAATTCCTTGGTCATATCATTTCCGATGATAGCATTAGAGTAGATCCTCAAAAGACCGAAGCAGTAAGAAACTGGCCTCCCCCTGTTTCTCCATCAGATATTAGGAGTTTCTTGGGTTTGGTTGGCTATTACAGATGGTTTGTTGAGGGATTTTCATCTATTACATCTCCTATGTCTAGATTTACTCAGAAGAAAGTCAAGTTTCAGTGTCAGATCCCTGCGAGAAGAGTTTTCAGGAGTTGAAGACTCAACTCACCTCAGCTCCAGTTTTAGCTCTTCCAAATGGTTCAGATGGGTTTGTAGTGTATTGTGATGCATCCAAAGTATGTTTGGGTTGTTCCTCATACAGCATGGTAAGGTCATAGCCCACGCCTCCAGATAGCTTAAACCCCATGAGAAGAATTATCCTACTTATGATCTTGAGTTAGCAGCCATAGTATTTGCCTTGAAGATTTGGAGGCATTATCTATATGGTGCTCATGTAGACGTATTCACAGATCATAAGAGTCTTCAGTATGTCTTTTCTCAGAAAAATCTCAATTTTCGTTAGAGAAGGTGGTTAGAGCTCTTGAAAGATTATGAAATGAGTGTCCTTTATCATCCAGGCAAGGCCAATATAGTGGATGACGTTCTCAGTAGACTATCCATGGGTAGTGTTTCTCATGTGGAGGACAGTAAGAAGAAGTTGGCTCAGGAAGTTCATCAGCTTTCCAGACTAGGCGTTCGCTTAGTCAATACAGAAGAGGGTGATATATGGGTTCAGAGTAGTTCAGAATCATCTCTAGTTTCCGAGGTGAAAGAAAAGCAAGATAAAGATCTGTCAAGTTGAAAGAGTCAGTCCAGAATCAGAAAGTAGAGGTTTTCTCCCAAGGGGGAGATGGTGTTCTTCATTGTCAGGGTCGCCTCTGTGTTCCAGGTGTAGATGACTTAAGGCAACAAATTCTTGCAAAAGCGCATGGTGCGTGCTACTCTATTCATCCAGGGGCCGCTAAGATGTACCACGACTTGTGGGAGATTTATTGGTGGAGTGGGATGAAGAGAGATGTTGCAGAGTTGCTGGCTAAGTTCTCTACATGTCAGCAGGTTAAGATAGAGCATCAGAAGCCTAGTGGTCCTATGTAGGAGTTCATTATTCCTACTTAGAAGTGGGAAGAAGTGAACATGGACTTTGTGAAGAGTTTACCTCGAAATCGTCATCAGTATGATTCAGTTTGGGTCATTATAGATAGGATGACCAAATTATCTCATTTCCTTCTAGTTCATACCTCTTATTCAGCTAAGGATTATGCCAATATCTACATCAAGGAATTGGTCAGATTGTACGGTGTTCTATTGTCCATTATCACAAACAGAGGTACCCAGTTCACCTCTCATTACTGGAAAGCATTCCAAAAGGGTCTTGGTACTCAATTTTATCTTGGTACAGCCTTCCATCCTTAGACAGATGGTCAAGAAGAAAGGACCATTCAAACTTTAGAAAATATTCTAAGGGCGTGTGCAATTGATTTCAAGGGTAGTTGGGATGACCACTTGCCTTTGATTGAGCTTGCATACAACAATAACTATCATTCCAGTATTCAGATGGCTCCATTCAAAGCTCCCTATTGTAGGAGATGTAGATCTCCAATCAGGTGGTTCGAAGTTAGTGAGGCCTCAGTCATAGGGCATGACTTGGTATTCGATGCCTTAGAAAAAGTCTAGTTGATTAGAGAAAGGCTCTTAGCTTCTCATAGCCGATAGAAGTCTTATGCAGATGTTCGTAGAAAGGATCTCGAGTTTGATATTGGTAACCATGTCTATCTAAAGATCTCTCCCATGAAGGGAGTGAAAAGATTCGGTAAGAAGGGAAAGCTCAGTCCCCGATATATTGGTCCCTTCAAGATTCTCAGTCGCTTCGGCAAGGTAGCTTATGAGCTTGAATTGCCTTCAGATCTAGCCTCAGTTTATTCAGTCTTCCATGTCTCTTTGCTCAAAAAGTGTATAAGTGAACCATTAGTTGTAGTCCCTATTCAGAGCATAGATGTTCAAAACAGCCTCTCTTATGAAGAGATTCTAGTCAAAATCCTAAACTATCAGACTCGTAGACTGAGGAACAAAGAAGTCCCTCTAGTTAAAGTTCTTTGGCGAAATCAGTCCGTCGAGGGAGATACTTGGGAAGCAGAAGCAGACATGCATACCAAGTATCATCACCTCTTCCCCGCCAACTCAAATAAAGCTCAAGGTAACAATTCTCCTTAAGCTTACTCAGTTTCATATTCAGTATTCATCACAAACTTGGTATCAAATACCATTGCATATTCAGTCATGCATTCATGTATCAGTTCAGTTATATAATTATGCATCAGACATGCATTCTCATTGTGAGAAATCTTAGTTCCTCAGAACACTCGGTCATGTATTTATGAATCAGTTACACAAGCATCAGATATGCATGATCAATATGTTATGCTCAGCTTATCAGTCATGTCAGTGATGAGATCATGTTCCAGTTATTCATGTTTAGTATGTACGTTAGTTTAAGTTCCTCCCCTCAATCTCAGTCTCATTTGAGGATGAATGTTCTCAAGGGGAGATATTGTAATACCCGTGAATTTTTCCTAGCTTGTAATCATCTCAAGGATGTTAGAACATTCTTTGAAATATGAATCCATGTTTGTACACATGGTATTTTTAAGATTCTCACTTTCTATCACGTAGGAAATTGAATAAGTTTTCCATCGATACCAATTTCATCAAAATCCAGCATCAGGGGAAGAAGTTATGGACATTTTACGGAAGTAGTTCAGACTGCCCAGAACCAACGGACAGGTCGACGGACCGTCGCTAGATCGACGGACCATCGGAGCCTGCCATCACACTGAGGAAGTGGAACTTCTTTCTTCCCAAGAATTACGATAGCAACCGACGGACCATCGCTAGCTCGATGGACCATCGGAGCCTGCCGTCGCACTGAGGTAGTGAGACTCGTTTCTGCCTAGGTCCGATGGTCAGGACCGACGGACCGTTGCAGTACCGATGGACCATCGCCCTAGCCCATCCCACCATACGTTCATTATTTTTAGGCCATTTTTAAAAGGGGTATTTTGGTCCTTTACCACCCGTTTATATACCTAGTTAAATCCGCCCAGAAATCACATTCTCCTTATTCATTCATAACATCAAGATAGGGTTTCTCTCAAGATCAAAAGACAAGAACTAGGGTTAAATCCTTCTTCAAGAAATTCAAGAAAACTCAAGAACCATTCTAGAAATTCTCCAAGAACCTTCAAGGATCTATTATCCCAGATATGCATAGTGTTCAGTCATGGACTCCTTTCGTCCATGAAGCCCAAGGATCTCTTTTCTAAATTCAAGATTTATGGATTTTCTCTATGAATTTCATGATAGGGATGCTCTTGTTCATGTTGATAAGGAGTAATTGAATTCTATTCCATGTTGAATGATAAATACTATGTGGGTTTGATTAATATAGATATAGATTCATGCAAACCTATGATTAAACCCTTGAATGATGAAACTAGAATTGAATCATGATGTTTAATTGTTATACAATTTTTTTTACATATGCTATGCCCACAATATGTTTGATTAAATGCTTAGATGAAGGAAAAATGCCCAACTAGTATGATATCATGAAATCCCCATGAATGTACAAGTTTATGCTTATCACCTATTTGATGAAATACTTTAGTAAATGAATTATGGTGATTATTATATGTTCAAGTAAGTCATTCTTTGTTAGTTTCCTTTTATCGAGTCCTGGGGGTACTTGTACCCGAAACATTAGCTGTGTGCTTAGAGCCAATGTCACGTTTTCACGATACTCTCAGTCAAGCTATGAATCCTTAGACTTCAGACAATATTATGACTCAGGAAATCTCCAGAATCTCATGAACTCAGTCAGTTTTCAGATATCAGTAGTATTCCATCAGTCAACGGAATGTAGTAACTTAGTCCATGTACAGTTCAGTTAATCATGTTCAGAGTCTAATCAGATGGGAGTAGGAATTAGCATTGAGTGAACCCAAGGATGGGGAAACACACTGTCAGATAAGGGTGTGATCCTTAGAAGTCATCCTTGCATTCCAGAACTATGTAGCTAGGATAGGTTGAAACATAAACACTGTCTGATGAGGGTTGATGAGGTGGATAAACACTGTCAGATAAGGGCCCCACCATTCTCTTTTTGGGATACCATCAAATAAGGGTCACCCACAACTTGTCCTTACCAGTGGTGCGGTATTGACACCCTTCCAATTGGGGTTATAGATTGGATCCCTACTCAGCCATAATGGCGTATTAGGGGCATATCGGTTAGATGACTACCTCCCACAGTTTTAGTATCAGTAAATTAACTCAGATAGTTCTTCAGATCTCAGGACTGTCAGATACTGTCAACTTAGATACAGAACGAAACTCAGCTAGTTCTATTAGATTTAGGACTATCAGATATAGTCATTCATGTTATCAGTCATATCAGTTATCAGTATGTCATGTTATCAGTATTTAAATTCAGTATTCATACTATCACGATAGTAGTGTCAGTTATTATGTCTCATCCATGTATTCTCACGCTCATGATAGTCAGTCTGTTATTATTATTATTCATGCATATGAACCCCACACATCTAGCCTACCTCACATTCATACCAGTACATCCAGTCATACTGACGCATTCGCGCTATGGTGTCTTATACCATAGGTTCAGAGACACGAGCTCCAGAGCAACAGTAGATTCCAGATATCAGCAGTCAGAGTAAGCAGTGAGTCCTCATCCTTCGAGGACATGATTATTTCTATATTATCTCATTAATTAGTTTATTAGTTGGAATTAGTTGGGGACATGTCCCATCAACTCCTTACTCAGACAGTTCAGTCAGTTAGAGGCTTTCTAGACTATTATGTTCAGTTAGTTTATCTCAGTTGTTTTGGGCATTTCATACCCCATTTAGATGTTATACTTTTTATCAGATATTATGTTTTAGATTGAACCTTAGTTCATGTTTCCACATTATTCAATAAATTATGCAGTATACAGGTACAAATATTAGTCATGGGTTAGCTTGTGGTCCTTCGGGGTCATGATCACCGTGTAGCGTTCCGGGTACCAGATTTGGGCCTTTACAATTTACTCCCCTACCTAAGACATTATTATGCTTCCATAACCACCATCATACTAACATACGGAGGGTCATTGAGGGACCCGAGAATAAGCATCATTAATGGGAGTAACACTATTCGATTAGAACTTATATTAGTAAATCTACTCAAGGTGGGGATTGAGATGTAAGATAATGATACAATAGACATGAAGTGCTTCATATATCAAGTGTCTGGATCATAATTAGAGAGTTGTTTGGGTATCCAAACACATGATATTAAATATAATAGCACAAAAAAGGAGTATGCGATTAGTACTTGGAATGTACAGGTATGAGGGATGAGGTTAGGCTGATATGCATGGGTTCATGTGCATGAACAATAACTAACTGAAAGAATAATGCTCATACATATCTAAAAACATTCTAAAAGATACTGAGACTAAGTAAATAGCTAAGTTTTGGGTATTCATAACCCCCAACACTAAATAGAAGTATGAATAAGGACATATATAGCTTTACAACTCATAATAGGGATCATTTTTCAAAATTCATCTCTTACGCATTTCATCAAACATAAGAGGGTCATGACTTAAAGCATGAGAATAGTTAAAATATGTGATAATAGCATAATTGCACTATCAAAATCATGGTTTAAGGATTTAACATGCGAATAATCATCATTCAAATGGGTCAAGGGATAATTTCAAGGAAATCACATGGTAAACATGATTCGAAATCAAAGTTCATATGAGCTTTATGGATATATTTCATAATAACATGTAAAAACCATAATTTGAAACTTAAAAATGGATTCTTGGACTCCATGGGTGAAAAGGGCCCATGGATGAACATCACACATACCTTAAAGCTTTAATCTTGAAAGAGAATTAACTTTTTTTAAACGTTCTTGGATTGGGAAGCACAATTTCTTGGTTTTCTTGAAGGGAAGATGCTTGAACTTGATGAACTTGGGGAAGGGTTAGAGTTTAATTTAGATAGAAATTGAGTAATTTGGGCATATAATGCTTTAATAGAAGGTTAATCCCGTGTTTTAATGGATTGGGGCACGGTTCCTTTTCCCCCAAATCAATTAAGAAGGGAGACGTAAGTTGATTCTTCTGAAGAATCGAAAGCGAAGCGCTATGCCGGGGCGGGGGGACGAAAAAAGAAATGGCTCCGAAGAAAAAAAAAAGGGGTTCCCAATGCTTCTCCACACTCAACGAGATGCACCAACCTCGGGATGCTTTACTCCTAACCCCACAAGGTTCCGAGACGGAGCTTAACCTGAGTCTCGGTTAAGAATGACGATGATATACGTTTCACACGGCGCACGATTCCATGGATAGTTTCATTCGAGATCGTGATGGAGGACATAACACCGCCCCTCTGGGATTTACATCCGTAATTGGAATGCCGAATTGAGAATGAATGCAACATGATAAACTCCTCATCGTTATACCTACCACAACGCGATGCAATCGTGGTGAGGTGTTGGAAATAAAATCTAAACGTGCCTCAATCCTCGTTCAAAAAATCTGAAACTTCCTCGAGACATGCTCCTTACACCCCCTGAACATGAATTAACTCAAAAACTTATGTCTCGAGGTCGGAAAGGTCACTTTAAAAATCATCAAATTTAAGAGGCCATAAATAAAACTAAGTCCTCAACACTTAACTAAATTTTCAGGTTCTAATCCTCATATGCATGCACTATGAGATGAATTGAGCTAAGACTAATACGGGGTATTACAATATCTCCCCCTTGGGAACATTCATCCTCGAGTGAGAATAATTAAGTTGAGAATACTGAGGGAACTGAAATCACATACCGAACATGCATAACTGAAAACATAGTTACCTGACTGAGTCTAAAACATGATACATGAATGAACTGATTCATGAATACATGCAATGACAACAAGATGATGTATAGCTGGAACTGAGAATGGATAAGAGATTATCATAGAAAAACTATTACCTTAAATTAATTCTGAGTTTACGGAGAAAAGATGAGGGTACTTGGTGCGCATTTATGCTTCTGCTTTCCAAGTGGCTCCCTCAAAGGACTATTCTGCCAAAGAACTTTGACCAAGGGAACTTCTTTGTTCCCCAGTCTACGAATCTGACGATCAAGGATTTCAACTGGGGTTTCTTCATAAAAAAGGCTATCCTGAACACCCGTACTTTCTAAAGGGACTATTATAGATGGGTCGCCAATACACTTTTTTAACAAAGAAACATGGAACACTGGATGCACTGATGCCAAATTGCAGGCAACTCAAGCTCATAAGCTACCTCTCCAAAGCGACTCATGATCCTATAAGGGCCAACATACTAGGGAATGAGCTTTCCCTTCTTGCCAAACCTCTTCACTCCCTTTATAGGAGATATTTTAAAATAGACTAAGTCGCCAACCTCAAACTTAAGATCTCTTCTCCTCACATTTGCATAGGATTTCTGGTGACTTTGGGCTGTCTTAAGCCTCTCCCTGATTCACTGAACCTTTTCCATCGCATCAAATACTGAGTCTGGCCCTATCAACACAGTTTCACCTATCTCAAACCAACTAATAGGATATCTACATCTCCTCCCATAAAGTGCCTTAAATGGATCCATCTAAATATTGGAATGATAAATGTTATTGTAGGCAAACTCAATCAAAGGCAAGTGATCACCCCAACTATCCTTAAAGTTGATAACACATGCTCTCAACATGTCCTCTAGGGTCTAAATGGTCCTCTCTGCCTGACCATATGTATGAGGGTGAAAGTCTATATTAAGAAGATCTTGGGTACCAAGACCCTTCTGAAAAGCTTTCCAAAAGTGAGAGGTAAACTGAGTACCTCTATCTGAAATGATAGACAATGGGACTCCATGCAATCTAACCTCTGAAATAATAGACAATGGGACTCCATGCAATCTAACCAACTCTCTAATATAGAGCTTGGCATAGTACTCGACTGTATAGGAAGTATGAACTGATAAGAAATGGGATGATTTGGTCATCCTGTCTACAATAACCCATATCGAATTATGCTGATGACGCGAATGGGGAAACTCTATCACAAAGTTCATGTTCACCTCTTCCCACTTCTAAGTGGGAAGGCTGTACTCCTGCATTATGCCACTAGGCCTCTGGTTCTCAACCTTAACATGCTGAAAATTAGGAAACTTAGCTACGAACTTTCCAATATCTCTCTTCATACTACTTTACCAATAGATTTCCTACAAATCACGATACATCTTAGTGGCTTCTGGATGAATAAATAACATGCACCATACATTTCTGCAAGGATTCGCTGTCTTAAACCATCTGCAAACGGCACACACAGTCTACCCTAACATCGCAACACACTATCTCCCCTTTGGGAGAGAACCTCTACCTTCTGATCTCTAACTGATTCCTTCAACTTATCCAAACTAGAATCCGTATCTTGCTTTTCCTTTACTTCGAAAACTAAAGAAAATTCTAAGCTATTCTGCACCCATACACTACCCTCAGCTGAATCCACATAGCACACCTAATCTAGAAAGCTATTAAACCTCTCTGACAAACCGTTTCTTATCATTCTCTACATGAGCAATAGTAACCATAGACAATCTACTAAGGGCATTTTACACTACATTAGCCTTGCTCGGATGATAAAAAATACTCATATCATAATCTTTCAACAATTCTAACCACCTTCTCTGATGGAGATTTAAATATTTTTGCGAAAACACAAACTGTTAACTTTTGTGATCCGTGAACACATCGACATCAACCTTATACAAATAATGTCTCCAAATTTTTAAGGCAATGACAACAACTGCCAACTTAAGATCATAGGTAGGGTAATTTTTTTCATAGGGTTTAAGCTATCTAGAGGCGTAGGCTATGACCTTACTTATCTGTATCAAAACACAACCCAAACAAACTCTGGAAGATCACAGTAAATAATAAACCCATTTGAACCATCTGACAAGGTCAAAATAAGGCTGAGGTGAGTCGAGTCTTCAACTCCTGAAAACTCTTCTCACAAGAATCTAACCACTGAAACTTGACTTTCTTCTGAGTCAATCTGGACATGGGGGATTCAATAGAATAAAACCCTTTGACAAATCATTGATAATAGCCAGTTAAACCTAAGAAACTCCTGATATCTAACGGAGAAATGGTTCTGGGCCAGTTTTTCACTACTTCAGTTTTTTAAGGGTAAAATCTAATGCCATCACCGAAAATAATATGGCCAAGGAAAGCTACTGACCATAGCCAAAATTCGCACTTACTAAATTTAGCGAACAACTGATGGGCTCTAAGAGTCTGTAATACAATTCTGAGATGGTCTACATGATCATTCTCACTATGGGAATAGACAAGGATGTCATCAATGAAGACTATGATGATAATGTCCAAGTATTATTTGAACACTCTGTTCATCAAGTCCATGAAAGTTGTTGGGGAATTTGTTAGTGTAGAAGACATAGCTAGAAATTTGAAGTGACCATACCGAGTTCTGAAAGCTATTTTAAGAATGTCACATTCTCTGACTCTGAGCTGATGATAGCCGGATCTGAGGTCTATCTTAGAGAAATAACCAGCACTCTAAAGTTGGTCGAACAAATCATCAATTCTGGGGAGTGGGTACTTATTCTTGACTGTGACTTTATTCAACTGATGGTAAGAAATACACATCCTAAGAGAACTGTCTTTCTTTTGCACGAAAAGGACTGAAGCGCCCCATAGAAAAACACTAGGACTGATGAATCCCTTATCTAAGAGATCTTTCAACTATTCTTTCAACTCTATAAGCTCAGCTGGAGCCATTCTATAGAGCAGAATAGAGATAGGTTGGGTATTTGGAAGAATGTCTATCCCAAAGTCAATTTCCCTTTCGGGAGGAACTCCGGGAAGATCTTTAGGGAACACATCTGGAAGTTCACTTACTATTGAAATGGACTCGAGACTGGGAGTCTCAGAATTAGAGTATTTGACTCAAAAAATATGGTAAATACACCCCTTCGATATCATTCTTCTCGCTCTAAGGTACGAAATAAGCTGACCCCTAAATGCTGAAGTACTAACCCTTAACTCAAGGACTGGTTCATTCAAAAAAATAAATAAACAACTCTGTTTCTACAATCAACTGAAGCATAGCATGAGTGGAGCCAATCCATGCCGAGAATAACATCAAAATCAGTCATTTCTAACTCCACAAGGTCTACTGATGTGATTTTCTCAGATACTGTAATCGTGTAGTTTCTATATACCCGCCTGGCTAGAATAGATTTACCCACTTGGGTAGACACTAAGAAAGGCTCTACTAAAGTTTCAGGACCGACACCAAAATTAACAGCTATGTAAGAGATTACAAAAGAAAGTGAAGCTCCGATATCTAACAAGGCGTAAATATGTAACCAAAAGACCTGTAACATACCCGTAACTACATCAGGAGAACTTTCTTGTTCCTTTCAAGACTGGAATACATATAGTATGTTCAAGCGCTAACCACTGGTTGTGCTGAAAGCGGCACTCTGCTGAGTTGGGCGACCAGATGGAACTGGGAGACGACTGGACTGACCCTACTGACCACTCTTTGGGCAATCCCTGACTCTGTAGCCTGGATTTCCATACCCAAAGCACACATCACTATCAGATCTACACACACCCTTATGATTTCTACCATATTTATGGAAAAGAGGATCAGTACGACTACTATCTACACTTCCATGAGACTTAGAGCCTGGTGCCCTATCTCGATTATCATTTTTGAACTTTGGAACTGGAGCACTAGCTGAAGACAGAGCTGGGGAAAAGATTTTTGATGGAATTAAGGATGGTTACCACCCTCCAACCTAAGCTGAGCAAAGTTAAAGCTACCTGTCCTAGCCCTCTTATTTTTTTTTTCTCCTTAACTTTCTCCTCTTCAGTCTGCTGAGCATGGACCATAAGCTTAGATAAGTCCATCTCCTTAATCAGCATTGCGGTTCTACACTCCTTGACCATTCTATCAGCTACACCAGAGACAAACTTACTCATCCTAGACCTGTTATCAGCCACCATCGAAGGAGCATACCTGGCCAACTGGGTAAACTTAAGCAAATATTCCTCCACACTCATGTTACCCTGTTTCAAATTTATGAACTCCTACACCTTAGCTTTCCTTAACTCTATAGGGAAGAACCTGTCTTAAAAGGCAGTGGCAAACTTCTATCCCCTTTCACTGCTTATACCATGTGTGAGCTATATCTTGTGTCTGGTAAGTAGCCAACTCTGCACTCTCACTAGACGTGACACCCATAATGTCAGTCACCTTTTGAGCCATGTCAATAAACTCCTACAAATCCTTATCAGACTTGAATCCCCATAAACAAGGGAGGGTTCATTCGGGTAAAGTCCCAAATCCTAGCTGCGGTGGTATTAGCCAATGGATTGGGTAGGATACTAGCCTGCTGATTATTCTGAGCTGCTACCGAGTAAGCTAAAGTAGTGAATGCAACTCTGAACTCGGTATGAGAAACATTCTCATTCAGGGGATCTTTCTGAACAGGCGGAGGTGCATGCTGATTCCCATTTCTTATTTATTTATTCTTTTTGGGATGCATGTTCTGTAAATGAAAGTAAGAATGAATTAAAAAGAGAGTTTAACTAGATCTCATGCTCTTTTGCACGACAAGAACACTGAAAGAAGGAAAAATTTCCTAAAACGTCTTGTATCCTCTTGTCCATAAGTGTGGCGCGCTTCATACCCATGTACAAAACTTTAGTCAATGTGGCTTTCAGAATCCCTAGGACACTTTAAAACCTTAGGCTCTGATACCAAGTTTGTCACGACCCGAGGTTACCTCCTGGTCGCGACAACGGTGCTTACGGTCCTGAAAGACCACAAGCTAACTCATGAACTGGTACCTGTTGTGATCACTAAGTAATATGGTAATAAGATACATATGTGTGGAAATAATTGAATAATTCTAAAGGTTTTAAGTACTGAAATTAATAAAATAAAATTTTAGGTTCGAAATATAAACGAACATACTAAAAATTTGACTGAAAAGATTAACAAATCAATTGACTATTTGAAATGTCTGAAAGCCTCTAAAACTGATTGAAAAGAGTTAATGGGACATGCCTTAACTAACTCCAAATAACAACTGAAAGAAAATACTGAAATGCTGAAGTAAACTGAAATAAACCACCATGTCCTCAATAGATGAGGACTCACCATGACTACTGCTGCTGATATGCTGAACTGTCTACACGTGGTCAAGAGCCTGAGCATCTGAACCTATGATATTAAACATCATAGCGTAAGAAAAAAATATGTGATTAGTACTTGGAATGTACTAGTATGAGGGATGAGGTTAGGATGATATGCATGGGTCCATGTGCATGAACAATAACTAACTAAAAGAATAATGCCCATACATATCTGAAACTATTCTGAAAGATACTGAGACTAAGTAAACAACTAAGTTTCAGATATTCATAACCCCCAACAATGAATAGAAGTATCAATAAGGACATATATAGCTTTACAACTTATAATAGGGATCATTATTCAAAATTCATCTCTTAGGCATTTCATCAAACACACGAGGGTCATGAGTTAAAGCATGAGAATAGTTACAACATGTGATAATAACATAATTTCAATATTAAAATCATGGTTTAAGGATTTAACATGCGAATAATCATCATTCAAATGTGTCAAGGGATAGTTACATCGAAATCACATGGTAAACATGATTCAAAATCAAAGTTCATATGAGCTTCATGTATATAATTCATAATAACATGTCAAAACCATAATTTAAAACTTAAAATGTATTCTTGGACTCCATCGGTGTAAAGGGCCATGAATGGACATCACACATACCTTAAAGCTTTAATCTTGAAAGAGAATTAACTTGTCTTAAACATTCTTGGATTAGGAAGCACAATTTCTTGGTTTTCTTGAAAGAAAGATGCTTGAACTTGATGAACTTGGGGAAGGGTTAGGGATTAATTTAGAGCAAAATTGAAGAATTTGGGTATATAATGCCTTAACTGAAGGTAAATCCCGTGTTTTTATGGATTGGGGTGATGGAAAAGACAAGACTACCCCTCTGGGATTTAAATTCATAACTGGAACACCGAATTGAGCATCACCACGATGCGATAAACACCTCATGCTATACCCACAGCAACACGATGCAATCGTAGTGAGGTGCTGGAAATGAAATCTAAACGTGCCTTAATTCTCATCTGAAAAATTCAAAACTTCTTCGAGACATGATCCTTACACCCCTGAACAATAATTAACTCAAAAACTTATGTCTCGGAGTCAGGAAGGTCACTTTAAAATCATCGAAGTTAAGAGACCAAAAATAAAACTAAGTCCCCAACACTTAGCTAAATTTTCAGGTTCTAAGTCCCGTATGCATGCACTATGAGCTGAACTGAGCTAAGACTAATATGGGTTATTACAACATGACATTCATACACATAAAATGTTATCTAACAACATGTTACCTGGGGTTCAATTATCCTTGTATACTTACACCCTTACCCACTTAATGACTCAACCACAATTCATCATTTTAACACTAGTCCTCATGTATTTATATCACAATATCCACTCAAATTTCATAAGTTATCAACCTAGGATCATTCACATCGCATCAAGACTACTAATTCATTTCTACAAAACATGCATCATTAATCTTAAGCTACTATTCTTACCACCAGACTCCACATGTAAAGTTCAAGCCTATAATCTAGCATCAATCATGTCCCACCAATGATACATACCAAATACTATAGTAGCCCATCAAATTGGGACTTAACCCAAATACGTCATTTCACTTAACTACCTCCTACAAGTTCATTCTCTCCACAATATTACTACCATACCTTAGAATATACCACATACCTTCTCACATGTAGTACTAGTTTACAACTACTAAAGAAAATAAATTCAAGGGGGTAAAGACACATAATGAGGATAGTCGATCTTAATCTTATAATATAACCTATTACGATATAATCAACATACTCCACTTTCTCACATCATATTTTACTTACCCATACACACATTTAGACTACTTCCAAAGTTTCTTAAACATCACTAAGTTCTATACTTATAACTTATTGGCCGACCTACCTCTTTCCGTTCATAGCCTATAAATGATTTATACAACCACCATAACTATCCATTCTGAGATCCTTCCTCATTTTGAATGAATAACAATCATAGACAATCAATGTCTCCACAGAATACCATACCACAGACTAAAACTAACTTCTTTACTCAAAAGTTACCTTCACTCTGACTTCTAACCCTGTGACTTCATGTCACTAACTTCTGGACCATCTTACTACCAATAGGTCATGATACTTTAACATGTACTACTCCTCGGGTGAAAATACTATTCTAATATTCTGCCATATATCTCTGCTTTTAAGAATGATATCTTCAATAGGTATTTTGAAAGAAATTGAATACACTTCGTACCTTAGGCTGAAAAACCTAATTTTATTAAGATAGAGGTATATACTCGAATCAATACACTTGATGCACTAGTGGACTCCTCTCAAGTTCGTGTATAATTTCATAAATTTATGGATAACTCAATCAGAAAGGACTATATTGTTGGGAAGCTAAACTCTTAGATTAGTATCGCCTTGACAATGAGGCATGACCCATAAAATTAGAGCAAAGAAGGAATTTGAATAACTTTCATATGGGTGACGCTATAGCAATAACTAGAGTATGAAAGAATGAGAAACAACTCCTAAATGCCAGGTAACCTCCTGATTATAAGTGTGGTGCATAACTTACCCATAAGCAAAACACTATGTAATGCCCCGAATCTGGTACCCAGAATGCTACACGGTGCTCATGACCCCGAAGGACCACAAGCTAACCCATGACTGATATCTGTACCTGTATACTGCATAAAATACTGAATAATGCGAAAACATGAACTGAAAGGACATAAGGTTAAATCTTTAACATAATATCTGATAAAAAGTATGACATCTGAATGGGGTATTAAATACACAAAACGCTGAAATAAACTAACTAAACATAATAGTCTGGAAAGCCTCTAACTGACTGAACTATCTAAATGAGGAGTTGATGGGACATGTCCCCAACTAACTCCAACTAATAAACTAATTAATGAGATAATAGAGAAATAATCATGTCCTCAAAGGATGAGGACTCACTGCTAACTCTAACTACTAATATCTGGAATCTACTAATGCTCTAGACTCGTGTCTATGAACGTATGGTAAAAACACCATAGCGCGAATATGTCAGTACGACTGAATGTATTGGTATGTATGTGAGGTAGGCTAAATGTATGGGGTTCATATACATGAACAATACTAATAATAGACTGACTGTCATAAACGTGAGAATACATGCATGAGACATAATAACTGTCACTCATACCGTGATAACATGATTACTAAATCTGAATACTGGTAACATGACATACTGATACTGATATAGCTGATAACATGAGTGACTGTATCTGATAGTCCTGATTCTGAGGGAACTATCTAAGTTTCGTACTAAACTGAGTTGACTGTATCTGACAATCCTAAAATCTGAAAAGCCATTTGAGTTCTTGACTGATACTGATATTGAAACTGTGGGAAGTAGTTATTTAACCGGCATTCCCCTAATACGCCATTATGGCTGAGTTGGGGTCCAATCTGTAACCCCAATTGGGAGGGTTTCAATACTATGCCACTGGTAAAGACAAGCTGTGGGTGACCCTCATCTGATAGTGTCCCCTAAATGAGAACGGTGGGACCCTCATCTGATAGTGTTTATCCATATCATCAACCCTCATCGAACAGTATTGATGTCTCAACCTATGCTGGCTACATAGTTCTGGAATGCAGGGATGACTTCTAAGAATCACACCTTCAACTGACAGTGTATGTTCCCATCCTTGGATTCACTCGGTGCTAATTCCTACTCCCATCTGAATAAACTCTGAACATGATTAACTAAACCAAACTGGACTGAGTTAACTGAGCTCCGTTGACTGACGGGATGCTACTGATATCTGAAGCTGACTGAAATTACTGAGTTTTCCTGAGTCGTGAAACTGACTGAATTCTACTGAACATGGATTGACTGAGGATATCTTGGAAACATGACACTGATTCTAGGCACACAACTATATTTTTCGGGTACAAGTACCCCCAGGACTGGACGGAAAGTAATTGACAAAGCAGGACTTTCTTGAACACATAACAATCACCATAATCCATAATTCATTTATTGAAGCATTTCATCAAAAAAGTGATAAGCATAAACTTGTACATACATGGGGATATCATGATATCATACTAGTTAGGCATTTTCCTTCATCTAGGCATTTAATCAAACACATGGTAGGCATAGTATATGAAGACAAAATTATATAACAATTAAACATCATGATTCAATTCTAATTTCATCATTCAAGGGTTTAATCATAGGTTTACATGACCTTATATCTATACTAATCAAATCCACATACAATTTATCACCCAACATGGAATAGAATTCAACTACTCATTGTCAACATGAACAAGAGCAACCCAATCATGAAATTCATAAAGGAAAATCCAAAAACTTGAACTTAGAAAGGAGATTCTTGGGCTTCATGGACAAAAGGAATTCATGAATGAATACTATGCATACCTGGGTTGAGTTTCTTGATGTTCTTGAACTTGAGGGATTTGAATCTCTTAGTTCTTGAAGAAGATTTGAATTTTATCCTTGGGGATTAATCTTAGAGAGAAAACCCTAATTTTATTGTTGTGAAATAATAATGAACAAATGAGATAAGGTCGGATATAACTGGGTATATATACGTGGGTGGTAAAAGACCAAAATACCCCTATTAAAATGACTTAAAATAGCTAAGCGGGACATGCGACGGTGGGGTGCGATGGCCCATCGCTGGATCGATGGTCTGTCGGACTCATCGTCGGACTGGGACAAAATTGGGACCTACTGCCTTAGTGCGACGGTGGGGTGAAATGGTCCGTCGCTAGTCCGATGGTCCGTCATACCTCTCCGTCATACTCATCCATAGAGCTGGTTCACTGCCTCAATGCGGCGTTCATGGTCGACGATTCGTTGCTTGTCCGACGGTCCATCGGCCTGTACCGTTGCACCTGGGCGGTTTTACTGCTTTCTGTATTTCGGCCATAACTCTCTCGTCTGACATCGGATTTTGATGAAATTTGTATCGATGGAAAGCTTATTCGATTCCCCAAGTGGAAAAAATTGAAAATCTTAGAAATACCACGTGTAAAAAAGTGGATTCATATTTCAAGGCAAGTTTTAACATTCTCGAGATGATGTCGAGCTAGAAAAATGTATGGGGTATTACACACTACTAGACACGACGTCGTAGACATATTGGGACCTTGAACTGTGCTATGATACCAAGTTTGTCACGACCCGAATCGAGGCCCAAGCCACGACAGGTATCTTGAATTCGAAGGCTCGAGAAACCCCTTAGCATATGATCATAAGCATAATCCATACATAAATCAAACTGCAGAAGATATAACAGTGTTCAAAGAAAACTTAAACTCTGAAATGTGTCAACAAGATATGAAAATACAACACTTCAAATATCATCTACGAAGCCTCTATTGAATACTAACTGTCTAGGCTGAACAAGGCCCCCAGCTGGACTATAAACTGACTTAGATAAACATATGAATAGCATACCTTTCGGAAGATGGATGGCTCACCAACTCCGTCATTATCCAATATGAACAATTGATGTAATGGACCACGGGACTGAACCCATAAACCTGAAATATAAGGGGTAAATACTCGAAAGTACTGGTATGTAGAACAATCCAAAAATAACATATTTTTATACATATAAGTGAGAGCATTTCATAAAACAATTTAGTATAAGGTAATGAAAACACATGAGCATAGTTTGATGAACTTCAAACATGTTCTTGAAACTATGTCTCAACTCTTTATTTTACTTCTAAGATTATATAGTACACCCTACAAGTCTAAAATCCCACGAGCTATATGGAATCCACCCTTGACTCGGTGGCCAAGCCCCCAATCCATATTTGCCGCAAGGATTATATTATTAGTAAGTGGGACACGCAAGATCACAAAACAGGGTGCCATAATACCCAATCAAATCGACATATCATGGAAGTGCACAGTATAAAAAAGAAGGGCTCCTAACCATAGTCCCAAATTGGGACAACATGAATTAAAGTACACACGATCACAAAGCAGGGTACTATAATCTCGCGTCGGTAAATCACAGTTTCTAGCATTGAGTCTTTCAACTCGTGCTTTCTTTGGGCAACCATCTAATTCTATTTAAGCCTAATTTTAGACTCTTAAAAACATTCTTCATGCTTATAAATAATTCTTTTCTCATTCTGTTAAGGGAATATCACAACAGGGTATCGTCATACCCAGACTTGCAAGTTATTCATATCATATCAAATCCACAACCCTTCTCATTCAATATATGTAAATGACCATCAAAAGATTTATCAAATCACACGAGAGTTCTTATTATCAAAGAATATGAAACTAATGCAAACACACTCTCTTTACAAGACTTTAATATGTAGTGGTCAATTGTTTTATTAATCACATACAGTTTCTTCATTAGGAAACCATAACATTTAGAATATAAATCACCTCTTTGAGAAACACTTGAAACAACCATACATAACAAGTAAAGAGGAATTTAAACTCAAGAATTATCTTCATTCATAAAACAACACCAACATTTGTTATATGTAAATCTCATGATAAAAAAGGGGCTTATAATTTATGCTCTCAAATCCAATTCACAAATCATACATGCTAAACCATAAATTTCATCATGGGAAAGGGAATTTCTCAATTCATATTCATAAATCACTTTTCGAACTCAAATCATGTATGCACAAAATTATAAATCAAGCTTATGGAAAACCCCAATGATAACTACGTACTTTCATCAAAACATGTTATGATACATGCTCTTTAAACGATTTTCAAAACCCATTACATACACATACATATATATATTTAAAACTTATTTAAAAATGTAAACTTACGCCTATGAGATTTAGGATAATCGCACATACTTTTTGACGGAGAGAATTGAAGAAAACATAGAGAGATTTGCCCTTGGAGATCAAAATCCTCAAACCCTAGGTGGTTTCTCTTGTCTTGTTGAAGGGAAGATGATTAGGGATTTTGTGTGGTAAAAATAACGTGTTAAGGATTTAATTTCATCCTAAGAGGGTTAGGAATGGTTATGGGATGATAAAAGACCTTTATGCCCTTAAAATAAATTAAACAAAACACTTTTTGACGCCCCAGAGAGGCTTTGCGTCGCATGGCCATTGCATACCTTAGTGTGTGCATCGCATGGCCAAAGCATAGCTGAGGCAGTGTGCTTAGGCGATTGGTGTGAGGCGCATGGCCATCGCACACCCTGGATAGTATCTTATTCAAACACTAATAACTTTTGACTCAGGACTCGGATTGACGAATGGTTGGTGGTGTTGGCAAGAAGACTCAAAGGGATTTAATTTGATATATAGTAGGCCATATGACTCTTTATATACTAGGAGAAATGGTCAATGGAAGTTGACCCAAGCAAAGTTGTCAACTAAAAGTCAATCGATAGGAAAGTGCTCAACTTAACTTTTGAGCTAGGAGATCTTTATGATGTATATTCATCTCCAAGGATGTTTCTATACTAACGAAGTATCGTTCACACGTATATCTAAGTAGAAATCATTGGGTTCAGGTCTATAAACGTAGGAAAGACAGTTCAACTTTAGCCCGAAAGTGCGGGGTGTTACAGAAATACTCCTATATAAGCAAATCATGAAACACAAGCATAAATCACATCATTTAAGCTCAAGACAACACAAAAATAGAACAAATGTGAGATAAAAAATGATAAAATAAGATGATTTTTAGCTTCACTTCAACAACCCAAGTATCATCTTGAGCAAGTGCTTGAACATGACCTCTACTTGTAGCATCATTCTAATACATCCTTGTCCATGAAAAATATTCATTAACAATGCGACAATTGAGCTATTTAAAGGCATAAATGCCAATTTGAAGTAAGTAAAACTCACTTATAACAATCTTTTCATTACTAATCACCGCATGACAAACCGTTCATTGTTAGTTGCTGCATTAACAATGACCACATGCCAGCATGTGGAAACCCAAACGACAAGTTTTATACAAATTGAGAGGTAGGAAATCAAATACTATATAATCTCAATCACGAGTTCTTAACATGTTATGATCATATAATATACTGTAACAGTACTATAAAAGTGGGCTGTTAAATTATAAAAAAGGGGGAGAATTTGTTGCCCTAAGAGACATGAGGACTCAAAGGCGGAAGCCGCCATACAGGTTCTGCCTAACTCAATAGCTTGAGTTCTATTCCAAGATGTTCTCTGGACCTCGACCCTTGTAACACTTCATACTTAAGGCTAAGATTTGGACCGTTCTAGGTATATAGATAGTCCCATATCGATGAATTTTACTGTACCCAACTATAAAGGTCAAACCTCAATTGCAGAAAAATTATTGAGTGTGAATTAACGTCATAAGAAACTCCCGACACAAAGTTGAGTGGAAAGCTTATGTACCAATTAAGTTTTCGTATAAGTTTCTAGGGTAAACTTCAAATGAGCATTGCTCATTGAATATGAAGATTTATGTGGACCACCACCCCCCAAATGAAATGTTTTTGAGTCTTGTTTCCAACTCCACTGACCCCGCATCAATCCGAGTCCCGTTAAAATGTTATGTGCGTTTTACTGAGGGACAGTCAGAACAGACGGGCTACCGCCCAAAATGCCTTATGCAGCGTCCCAGGAGATTACTCATCTTTTTATGCAGATTATGCTCTAATTTTCTATTAGGCTAAGGTGGTACTGATTAGGCACTTAAGGGCAATCCTAACAATTTTGTAAGACATCTTAGGCCTTCATGACAGCTGGCTGAAAAGCTATCTCTTCCCAATCAATTAGGTTGACAATTTACAATGTCTAGCAGAGAGATTGAGATGTCGACTAGAGTTTTTACCAACAAAGTATCTGGGATGCCATTGGGTGCAAAAAACAAAGACTGGAGGGGTGGAATGAGGTGATGGAAAGATATAACAAAAAGCTTTCAAGATGGAAGAGTCGTTACCTATCTGTAAGTAGACTAACACTCGTAAAATCAGTGCTTGATGGGCTACAAACAGACATGAGGTCAGACAAACCATTCTGGAAAGTGCATAGAAAAGGAATGTTCATACCGTCAACTGCAAGCGTTACACCACTCTCTAGAGGGGAATATCAATGTCGCAAAGTTGCTAAAACAGTACATCACCTGTATACACACAGAGGCCAAAGCTGGACAGAACACCCATTTAACTTGTGAAAGGTTGCTTCTTCCCTTAAAACGTAGAATATAAGTGGATTGTATGTGGCTTTCCAAAGTCGAATATGCTGATTTTGACTAATTTAGAGGTTTGGAAAACACTAAGTTAATGAAGCACTCAATGGATTCACAATTTATGTTGAGTTTATCCTCATGGTAATCCATCTTTGGTTCTTTGAATGTCTTGTTTATGGTTCTAGTTTGGTTTACTGATGGTGGTAATTAATATCTCAGGCTAATTGTTTGCCTTGATTACTCAAAATTTGTGTCATTAAAAGTTGAGCTGTTGAGCAGGTCACTCTATCCTTTCTCTTGATTTTTTCTTGTCTTGATAATCAATGGATTAATGGTTTAATAATCTTGTGTTTCAAATTTGTTCAGCTACTGTCTCGATAAAGTTACGTATGATGAGTTTATCCATTGGGCTTGTGAGGATTGTAAGAACAAGGTGCCAAATGAAGTAACTGTCAGGAGTTCTGATGCCATCCCACTTGAAAAAAACACAGATTATGATCCTGTTTGGAGGTAAGGAGATATCTCACTGACTATTCAGTTAGCTGATAATTTAACAATATGGACAATGTTGTCTTGTGAATGACAATAATGCCTGCTTTCTTGCAATTTTCCTATATAAATACTTGATCCGCACGATAGTTACTGGGTTCCAGAAACCCCCAACCAACCCCTGGATCTGCCCCAACCTATCACTCAAAGCATGCCAAAGGGTTTCGGAAGAAGCAAAGTTATTTCCTATTTATCTTCACTTTGAAATGCTTTCGAAATCTGATTTATGGCCAAAGTGTTTCAACACGTCAGATCCTAGTGATGATGACATGCATTTCTTTCCTTCAGAGGCAATGTAATTACTTTATATTTTCACTATTGTACTCTTAGCTTTTCATCAAATTCGTTTTGTTGTCATTTTAATTTTCTCTGTACAGATACGAGTAGGATTTTGATCATCTGGTTGGAGATATGATGATGTGAGAATTCCCTCAAGAAGGCTGGCAGATTTCGTTGATCCTCCTCAAGAAGAAATCTAATCTTCATGTTCAGCTTCTCAACTTGAGCTTGGCATAACCTTCTGGAAAAAGTGGTGAAGCTTGTCAAAGTTTGGAATTTATATAAAAATATTTGTGAAATTATTAGAGTAAAACATCTCGTAGCTCCCTGATTTCGATCAAATTTGCTACGATACACTCCAATTTCATGGGATCCTATTACCCCGAATTAAATTTTAGCTTAATTTTGTCATCCTTTTTAGCCGAAGTGACACCTTGGTCAACCTTTTCGGCCGACATGGCCCCATTTTATGTAATAAAGGTGTCATGTCAACACAAAAGAGTGACAAAAATATGCTAAAATTGAGTTTTTTTTTTGGGAGTGTTAGCCCCATATTTATATATTATGTTTTAATAATGACAAACTATAAACAAATATATGCAGGATACACTGAAGATATGATCACATCGAGAAAGATCTTCTAGGAGCAAATTATGGAGGAATATCTCGGGAAATTCCTAAGCTAGCGCTGAATCTGGAAGATATCCCATCAGATCTAAACGTACAAGGAAGGTGATTTTCAGTTAACTACAATGGCATATCACAAGGAATTACACAAGAAAGGAAGATCACACCCTCTATATGGACATATCTGATATGGACATGTATGACTGTGAGTTCGGGGTCAAGAAAACAAGGTTGCGTCACATGTACAAACTTATCTGGACATATCTTGTGGTGTAATTCCTCAATCATGGAATCAATTTAAATCCTTGATTGAGAAGAAATCCCCTGGGAGCAAGAAGCCAAATCAGCTGAAGGCTATAAAAGAGAAGATTGAAGACCAAAGACTTCATGGAACTTCACAAAAGATTCTTAGTGTGTCTCAATCTTAGTCTCAATAAAGTTTTGTACTTTTTAGTTTACAATAGTTATAAAAGAGAAAGATCGAGTCAACTTAGTCATACCAGTTGAGATTGTGTCACAAGATCTGAATATCAAAATAAGCTTCAGAACTTGTCTACTACATCTGTACTCCACTCTACTTTGAAAGCTCTAAGGAAACTCTTGAAACCCAAGGCGATTGGAAGTAGGCACCACATTGGTGTTCTGAATCAGGATAAATCTCTGCGTCATTACTTAATTTATCTTGTTATTTACTTATGTATTTAATTTTAAATTTGTTTTGTTTAGAATATTTTCTGCAGGTGAATTAACTGTCAAGCCTGACCAATAGACTCACAAAGAAAATTTCAATTCATCCCCTTCTTGAATTTCAATTGGTATCAGAGAAGGTCTCACCAACAGTGTTGCTTAACCGCACGTGGGAAAAGATCCAATGACAAACTATCATATTCCAGGAGCTCTCTTTCAAGACGGTCATTCATCCATAAGGCCACCATATTTTAATGGACAACACTACTCTCATTGGAAGAATAGGTTTAAAATTTTTGTTCAGTCAAATGACTTTCAAGCATGGGTTGGCATTAAGAAGGGACCAAAGCCCATTCCAGGACTCAAAGAAAAATAGAAGGACAAGGAACCAAGCAGTGTTGACTAGGACGATTTTGAAAACTTTGAAGTCACCAAAGAACAACAAGAGGTAATTCAAACTAATGCAAGAGCTATAAGTTTACTCTATTGTGCAGTTAACGGAGCTGAATATGACACGATATCAACCCGCGAAACCACAAAAGAGATGTGGGAAAAACTAGAAGTAACCTACGAAGAAACCACCAAAGTAAAAAAAGCGAGAATCAGTGCTCTGGTCAATGAGTATGAACTTTTCAAAATGGAAGAAAATGAAAGTGTGGAATCAATATTTACTAGATTCAGCAAAATTGTACGTGAACTAAAGTTCTTGGGAATGATCTATCCAAACAATCTGCAAGTCCAAAAGATTGTAAGAAGCCTCCCAAAATCATGGGAAACCAAAGCTGCCATTCTAGAGGACGGGGATCTCCATAATATGACCCATGACAAATTAAGAGGTAACCTCATTGCCTATGAACAAAATCATATCAACAGGTACAACAAGGAAGAAAAGAAGAAACCAGTAGCTTTTAATGTCATAACAACAGGAGAGAAAGAGCCTCTATATGAGGACAACCATGAGGGAATGACTCTCATAAATTTTAGGGTAAGACAGATCCTAAAATAAAGACAACAAATACCTCAAGGCTACAAGAACAATGAATTCACTAGAAATGATGATCGCTATTATTACTGTGGGAAACCAGGATACATTAAGCAGAATTATCTATAATTGAGGAGAAGATCATCTAAGAAAAATAAAAAATTCGGGGCATAGAGTTATGAAGATGAAACAGAGGAAGAAACACAAACGACCAACATCTGCTTCATGGCGAGAGGTGAACCAAGTGAGGTAAAACCATAAAATTGTCATAACTGCAACATTCTTCGGACAAATCTTGATATGATTACTAATAAGCTTCAAAATGTTATTGATAAATACAACAAACTTTCCCTAGAAAAGAAAAATTAGGAAGCTCGGTCAAAACGAAAACTTGAAGAGGAAAGGAGGAACTAACAAATTGAACTTGAATCTTGTCAAATCGAAAGTGACTTATTTCAAGAAGAAATTGATGATGTAAAACACAATTGAACAACATTAGAAATTACCAAGTCACAGTTCCATAAGATCAAATTCTCTTAAATCAAGCTCCTCATCAAGTTTGTTTGAGTCATTTAAGAACTCTTTTTCTTTTCAAAGACCAGTTTGCTTCACCTGTGGTAAAAAGGGCCATAAATCACACAACTGCAGAAAAGTCTAAAGGTGTGTAGGTGTGGCGATCCAAAGGAAATACATCTAACCCTCAAGGACCAAGACCACTTGGGTACCTACACAAAATTAATCTTCTTCTGTTGTAGGAATGCATCCACAAAAGCTATAAGAGAGGAACGTGGGTCATCGATAGCGGATATTTCAGACACATGATCGACAAGAAAGAAAGTTTTTTTTCCTCTAAAGAAAATTGAAGGAGGATCAGTCAGATTTGAAGATAATGCCAAAGTGACATCATCAGAGTCAGCTATGTGTAGCTCAACTCCTCCTACGAACTTATTGAAGTTTATTTTTTGGACGGACTCAAGAACAACCTATTGAGCATTAGTCAACTATGTGACGCAGGAGTCGGAGTCTCCTTCAAAGCTGAGAGTTGCTCTACCAATCATGAAAAAAGAGACATTTCTCTTATCGGTGAATGTGTTGACAATAAATTTATGTCCTTAATAATCCTAATTTTTCTACTCTGACTTGTTCACTGTGAAAACCAATGACACATGGTTGTGAAACAGAAAACTTGGGCATGCCAGCTTGTATGCCATTGAGAAACTCTCTAGACGTGAACTAGTGAAAGGTCTGCCAAAGCTAAATTTGATAAAAATCACATCTGTGATGCTTTTCAACTTGAAAAAAAGACTCGAATATCATTTAAAGTAAAATATATTGTCACTACCACCAAACCTCTTCAAACAATCCACATGAATTTATTTACCTCCACCAATGCCTCAAGTATTAGTGAAAAAATATGTATTTATCATTGTTGATGATTATTCTCATTTTACTTGGGTAATATTTCTTGCTCACAAGCATGAAACATTCACCGATTTTGAGATATTTTGTAGAAGAGTACAAATAGAAGTAGGACATTTCATCACCTATGTTCATAGTGATCATAGAAGAGAAATTGAAAATAAAGCTTTCGAGGAATACTGGGCTCAAAAGGTGTACTCTCAGAATTTTTCATCTCCTTGATCTCCCTAACAAAATGGTGTCATGGAACAAACGAACAGATCTCTCCAAGAGACCACAAGAACCATGCTTCTGGAACAGAATCTACCAGATCATTCTTGGGCAGAGGTAGTAAGCACAACATGTCACATTCTCAACAGATGCCTCATCAGACCTATTTTAAAGAAAACTCCCTATGAGTTGTGGAGAGAGAAAATCCTAATTAGGTACTTTCATCTTTTTGGATACAAATGCTTCATCCACAACAATGGTAAGAATAACTTAAAGAAGTTTGACCCATGAAGTAAAAAAGGTATTTATCTTGGGTACTCTCCAACCAGTCGTGCTTACAAAGCCTATAATAAACAGACTTTATGTGTTGAAGAATCTATGCATATTGTATTTGATGAAACTAATCACTATCATATGGGCTTAAGTTTTGATGAAGAACATGTAAATGATCTACAGACACGATCTAAAGTAGACCTAACTCCTAAACCATCAATCGATGAGTCAACTACAGTCCATCCAGGGTTAGCTCCCATTGATGAAGCGGCAAAAACAAATGTTCCAAGAGAATGAAGACATAATGCAAGTTTTACAAATGAATATATCATTGAAAACCCAGATAATAAGATGCTGACAAGAGCCTCATTAAGAAAATAGGTATCTGTTGCTCTTGTGTCTCAAATCGAGCCCAAGAAGGTTGATGAGGCCCTTAATGACGAGTCATGGGTCGATGACATAGAGGAAAAATTAGAAAAGTTTGAACGAAATCAAGTCTAGAACCTAGTTAAAAGACCCAAGAACTGCTCAATTGTTGGAACTAGATGGGTTTACAGGAATAAATTGAACAAAGAAGGTAAAGTCATCAGGAATAAGTCCAGACTTGTAGTTAAGGCTACTCACAATAGGAAGGTATGGATTACGAAGAAACCTTTGCTCATGTAGCAAGGTTAGAATCGATTCGAATTTTGTTAGCTTTTGTTGTATTCAAATGCTTTAAATTATGTCAAATTGATATTAAGAGTGCTTTTCTTAATGGGTATATCCATGAGGAAGTTTATGTAAACAACCTCTTTGCTTTGAAAATCCTTCCTATCCGAATTATGTTTTCAAATTATCCAAGGTACTCTACGGTCTCATACAAGCCCAAAGGCTTGGTATGTGAGGTTGATTACTTTCCTGGTAAACAATAATTTTCAAAGATGAAAAATATATACCATTATTTTTATTCAAAAACTAGACTCGAATATACTCATTGTGCAAATTTATATCGATGATATTATCTTTGTTAGTCCTACCATGTCTTTGTGTGAGAATTTTGCAAACTTGATTAAAGGAGAATTCAAAATGAGTCTCATGGGAGAACTCACATTCTTCTTGGGACTACAAATCAAGAAAACTACCAAATGTACTTTTATTAGTCAAGCCAAATATACAAAGAAACTCATCAAAAAGTTTGGCATAGAAAAAAGAAAGGCTTACGAAACTCCAATGAGTCCCTCCACAAATCTCGATTCAAACACATCCGGGAAAGATATTGATGAAAATATATACAGAAGGATGATTAGATTGCTCCTCTACTTAACTGCATGTCGATCAGACATTATGTTCATCGTATATAAGTGTGCAAAGTTCCAGTCATCTCCCAGAGAGTTTCATCTGGCTGCTGTCAAAAGAATCATTCGATATATCATTAGGACACAAAATATTGGACTATGGTACCCTCGTTTATCAAACTTTGATTTAGTCGGCTATTCAAACGCGGACTTTGCAGGTGACAAAATGATCAAAAAATCACTAGTGAGACGTGTCAGATTCTCTGAAATGCCCTAATTTCATGGCATACCAAGAAATAAACTCCAGTTACTCTATCAACCACCGGAGTACATAGCCGTTAAAAGTTGTAGTACTCAAATTTTATGGATTATGCATCAATTACTTAATTTTAATTTATCTATTGAATCTATGCCTATAATGTGTCTATTGAATTAGTTTATCAAAATATATTGTACATCACTCTAGAGCTAAACATATTGACATTAAACATCATTTTATTCGAGATCATATAGAAAATGGAGATTTTTCTTTAAAATTCGTTGATTTAGAAAATCAGTTGGCTGGCATATTTACAAAACCCCTATTAGTAGAAAGATTTTGCTACTTAAGACAAAGCATTGGAATAACATGCATTAATGATGTCTGATTTGTTTTCTATTTTTTACTTTTTTATTTTTGGTAAATTATTTTCTGACTTGGCATCATTATATTTTTACCATACTTTCACGCCTTCTTTTCTCTCTCTTCATAAATTACCTCCCTTTTACCGTTCTTTCTTCCCAAAGAAGTCTGACGTCTCTTTTTAACCAGTCGCCTCTATTCACTTCACCCCTCTTCAACTTTCTCTACATTCATTTCACACATTTTCATCTTTCCACCCCTTTATTTACCTCTCAGGTTTTTTAAAACCCCCTCTAATTATATCATTCCCAACATGACAAGAACAATATCAATGGCTAATCTTCCTAAAGACCCTCCAGATTAGTACTCCAAAAACCATGATCCTGTTCTCATATCTGGTTCCTTTGAGGAAGCCTCTTCACATTCTTCTGCTTCCAAAAAATGCTCATCCCAAGTCCCATCTCATCTATCAAGAAATCTCTCTCATCCCCTCAGGATTTCCTTCCTTCAGAAGACATGCACAAGTTTGGATTAGCTTAGAAAGGAAAAAGTTTGTCGCCTTCAAAAATTTCTCAATTTTGCTTGGCTGAGTTGTCCTATGAGTGCTTATGTCATAATATGCATAATACTCTTACCTATTTCCTAGAAAAACATTGAGATGATGACTGCTATTCAAAAAAGGGTCCCGTCCCTTTTTCTTTTATAGTTGTAATTGATATTTTGACTTGTCATGCCACATTTTTTTGGTTTTTTCATGCTACATTGACTATTTATATGCTATGTGCATATTTTATGCTTTGTTGTGTTCTTTTTTTATGAGTATTTTTTTCTTTTTTATTCTATCAAAAGGGGGGAGAAAATACAAATCATCAGTCAGTGGCCTACTAATACTCAATGGTGACAAAGGCAAAAGAGTCAGCAAAAAAATGGGGAGCAAGTCGACTGCAAGAATAGGGAAGTCAAATCAATGGTAATAAAGTCAAAAGAGTCAGTAAAAAGGGGGAGCAAGTCGACTAATGAATATTGTTGTTCATTATTAAAAAGGGGGAGATTGTTAGCCCTATATTTACATATTATGTTTTAATAACGACAAACTAATAAACAAATATATGAAGGAAACACTGAAGATATGATCACATCAAGAAAGATCTTTTGGGAGCAAATTATGGAAGAATATCTCAGGAAATTCTTAAGCTAGCGCTGAATTTGGAAGAGATCCCATCAGATCTAAACGTACAAGGAAGGAGATTGTCAATTAAGTACAATAGCATATCACAAGAAATTGCACAAGGAAGGAATATCACACCCTCTACATGGACGTATATGATATGAACATGTATGGTTGTGAGTTCGTGGTTAAGAAATGAAGGCTGCATCACGTGTACGGATATATCTGATATGGGTGTATCTTGTGATATAATTCCTCAATCAAGTAATCAATTCAAATTCCTGATTGAGAAGAAATTCCTTGGGTTTTCCTTATAGTGCGAGAAACCAAATCAACTGAAGTCTATAAAAGAGAGGATTGAAGACCAAAGACTTCATGCAACTTCACATAAAATTCTTAGTGTGTCTCAATCTTAGTCTTAATAAAGCTTTGTACTTCTTAGATTACAATAGTTACAAAAGAGAAAGATCGAGTCAACTGAGTCATACCAGTTGAGGCTGTGTCACAAGATCTGAATATCAAAATAAGCTTCAAAATTTATCTACTACATCTATACTCCACTCTACTTTTAAAGCTCTAAGGAATCTCTTGAAATCTAAGGGGACTGAAAGTAGGCACCACATTGGTGTTTTGAACTAGGAAAAATCTCTGTGTCATCACTTTATTTATCGGGTTATTTACTTGTATATTTAATTTTAAATATGTTCTGTTTAGCATATTTTTCTGCAGGTGAGTTGACTGTCAAGCTTGACCAGTCGACTTAGAAAGAAAATTTCAATTCCCCCCTCTTGAATTTCTAGGGGGGGGGGGGATAATAGGATTTCTTTGAAGTTGAAGTGTATCATAGAAACTTTGGTCATAGTTCGTGGGATACTGGATGCTTATCTCAAATTATTAATATTTGATCAATTCAAGAGGATTTACAGACATGCCTAAAATTCTTTTATGAAAAGAAAACTTTGAAGCTTTGCAGAAATGAAGTAGTTGATTTATACAAATGTATTGATTGATTTAAGGTCCTAAATATTAGGACATAATTCGAATAAGGAAAAAACTTAATAAGTAAAACTTTAGATTTTTTAGTAGATTTCACGGTCCTAAATATTGTAGAAAATATTATTAAATGATAATATTGTCTATTATATGGTCTTTTTGTGAAGAGCAAATAGTAAACAAACCCTTTTCATTTGCTTTTTATAACCATGGTGTCTGGGATAGCTTTAAAGTTTTCACCATTACTAACAAAGTTTATTTTTATCATCAATGTAGATTAGTGTAAACAACTTTTTTTCTTCCTAGAGAATGGAGTAAATTGCCTTAAGGGAAAAAGATCTTTAACTTTCTGGCCCTTATCGCAAATCCGAATAGCATTGTAGGAAGGCGAGGTTCTGAAATCAGTCAACGAAGCTCTTCACTCCATTTCTTTCTCTTTTTCCAGTTCCATTGTGAACGAGCCGTGAGATACACCCCTATCGCGAACCAAAAATACAAGGGTCATGATGGTACTTATCGCAGTGTACCTTGAAAAGTAAGACTATAACCCAAACAGATACACAATGGATAAAAGACAGAAATACCCCAAGGTAAGGCTTCTAGTACGAAGCCGAACCATACAAGTAATCATAACAATGAGAAAAGAACTTATTCAAAATACCAATCACGCCTAAAATCAGGTGTTAATAGTGTAAGAACTACTAATATAATCCAGGAGTTAAATACATAAGAAAAATAACCACAAAGGAATAAAATCAATGACACCCATATTGACTATTTTTGATTCGGGGTCAAAACGGACCCCCGAAATAGATTTTCGAAAAAGAAGGGTAAAATTGGAACTTTACTTCAAAAATATATTTTCCATATTTTTAGGAATCTGCAGGTGAAAACTCAAGTTAAATTGAGTAAAGAACGAGGTTCAAATTGAAGAAAAACTATTTTTAAGCTTTACCGGATAAAATCTTTGAAATCTGGGTTAAAATCAAGAATCAGAGTTGTTTTGAAGGTTAAATTGATGAAAAACTAGTAATTATAAGATAAAAATATTATTCAAGTGAAAGAAGAAAAATTTGAGTTTAAAATTAAGTCATAAGATTTTTGGGCTTCTGAGAAATCAATCAAGAAATTACTAAGAAAAAGGTGATTTTTTACTTTAAATTCGTCATAAAACCAAGAAATAGGTGTTAATCTAGCTTCCAAGTTTTCCCAAACTATACTTTTAAGCTCCTACACTATTTTAGGATTTAACTTTCAAGAAGCAAGATGAAAAATGAGTAAAATAGGCCAAAGAGGGAAAGAACTGCTATTTATAGAAGAAAAACTGCACTATTGCAGATTTTTTTAAGCCCAAACGGACTTCGATGGGGTACCTGAAATTCATTCTGAGTTTGATATATATGAAAATGAACTATGTAAATACACTAAATTCGATATTTCGAACGCGATGACGATATCGTATTTTCAAAAACAAAAATATTTTCACAAAGATGACCCCCGAAATTCAAAATCATAATTTTCCAAACCGAGGGTCGAAATGAGATTTAAAAGTTGTAAAATCATACCAAATATGCTAACAATCTAAAATTGGTATTTCAGATCTGCTGGCTAAATTAGATTTTCTATCCGAGGTTATTTTGATCTAATGTGGGTCCCACACCCATATTTTCATTTTTTTAACTTTTCGATCAATAGGTCGAAATGAGCTCGAGTGCACCAAGACCGGAACCAAAGGTCTACCTAGCCTAAAATCGATATTTCTGAGTTGCTGGCACAGTCCGTTTTGCCATCCATCGCACGGATCAAAACATATCCCCATAAGTCTAAAATAAAGCTTTCGAAGCCATAAAAAACCACAATATCGCATAAATGGTACCAAAATGCATCAAAAATCATGCCAATTACTCTCACATCCCAGAAGTACCATAATTCAACTACGGGAAGGGGTAAAATAGTTAAATCACGTAAAATCATAAATTTCATCAAATTTTTAGGTCGTTACAACTCCTCCTTCCCCTGCTCTAACAAATGTGTATATTTACCCTTTTCATAATTATATCTAGACCTATGTTGACTGAATTAAATAAAAATTCTAAATATTGGTTTCTTTTAAATTTAAAAAATGTCATGTTGACTTTAAACAATTACCTCGCTAACTTTTTCATCCCTCGAGACCTAATCCAAATGAACGAAAAAACAATTCTTCAGCTATTCAATCAAAAAACGGGTATGGATTGGGCCAAAATGATGTACATCAAAGTGACTCTAATTCAAGAAGGCCTTTCACAAGAAGTCAAGCGAAGGACCTTCAAGCATTTCAAGCTTTATGGATGAATATGGAATCTTTGGAAGGTTCTAATATGGATGACTTGAAGATATTTAATATTTTAAGTGTCTACCTTTAAATTAGCTTGTAATTTAAATGAAGGGCAATTTGATCTTTCTTTACTTCTTTTAGCCCTTAGTATAAATAGTTAGCTATTAGGGTTGAACTACTAGTTTTGGAATATTGAATATTTGTGTCTCCTTTGAGAGCTTGAAAATCCTTTGTTGATTTCAACAATTGTCCTAGGATTTGCAAGTAAGGTTACTACCTTCTTGAGGATTCTAATAGATTAGGTGCTTTTAGTTCCCATTTAAGGGGTGTTTTGGTTAGTTTCACCATTACATCTTTTGATTGTTTGAATCTAATTGTGTTTATCTTTATTTATTTTGTATCTTTAATTCCTATCTTGCTTCTATTTTCTTGTTTCACATCAAATTGGTGTCAAGAGCTTGGATTAGATTTGTTTTCACAAACCTAAGTCTTGGGGTTTTGATATTTAAAAAAAAAATTAAATTTTCTTTATTAAATTTGATTGAATATTTTTTGATATTATTCCTTCAGTTACATGTTGTTGTTTCCTAGTTAAAAAAAAATAAAAAAATACATGACAAAAAAAAATTGAAAGTCATGTTGAAGAAGCAACTTGAAAATGGATTTTGTTGATTTGGTGTTTGGTTGAAGAAATTTTTGGTTAGAAGTTGTGGAGAAATTATATCTCAAATTTGATCTCATCTGCTTGAGTATTGAAGAAGATGAATTTGAGAATTACAAAATAGTTCTATCTTTCAAACTTGTTTCTTCTTTTGTTGTTAATTCTAGCTAGTTTGCTTTGAGTATTAATTCATACTTAATGTTAAACTAGTTTGTGTCCATTTAATTTATTCGTGTCAACTTTTTTTGTGCTTTTTTTTCTTTTCTTTTATTGTATGCTTATTTTTTTCCTTGTCCGTTAGTTTTAGTTGTCCATTCCTAATTACATAAACTCCACTCCATCCCAAAAAAGTAGTACTACTTGTGAATTTTTTGACGGTGTTGACTCTCAATCTTGGGTTATTTAAGAGTGGTAACGAGCAAGAGTGAGGTGAGTTCATTTGAGAGTGGACTTAAAAGCCTTTGTCCTTAGAGTGATACATGAGTGTGAGTGACAAAAAGAGAGAAACATGATGTGAGTGAGTGGTGAGGAACTCTTTCTAATAGCTTTTTATTTATTTTGTAGGTACAATGACTCAATTGGATGGAGAATCCTCTAGAAAAATGAAATTTTTTCTTCAAAAGCTATTGGAAGAAATGAAGGAAATGAGGGAAAATTGGAAGATGTGGACTTGAGGTTTTCAATCCCATTGGTAAACATGATGAAGGATCAAGTAAGACTCCTCTTGATACAACTCCATCCCACATGGTAGTGCAAGATACCCTCTCTTCTAATGTTACTTTACCAAAAGTTTGCAATCAAGCAACACTTCCAAAGGGGGAATAAACAAAGAAAATCTTCCACCATAAGTCAATAGAACTCAAGTGAGAGCCTAACATAACCTTGAAGAGCATGATTCTTTTGATAGTGATTATTATGATTATGGAGCCAATGATCAAATTCAACAAGAGAGGTTAGGTGGGAGAGGAATAAAAGGGGGAAATGGAGGGTAGTATCTGATTGATGGTAGAGAATATAATAGAAGGAATGATGATGAAGATCGAGAATTCAACAACATCAAAGTTACTCTTCCATTCTTCAAAAGAAGTAGTGACCCAAATGAATATCTTGATTGGATTGTGAAACTTGAAAGGCAATATAATCTCAACAATATGAGTGATGTTAAAAAGGTGAATTATTCTATAAGTCACCTTGAGGGTTTTTTTCTACGTGGTGGGAGAAAATTGAAAGAGATGCTTTGGTGAATAGAAACTTTGTTACAAGTTGGAATGAGATGAAAAGATATATGAGAGAAAGGTTTATGGGTCAAGATTATGAGCAAAATACACTCAAGAAGTATTACAATATTCAACAAGGAAATAAGAGTGTGGAAGAGTATTATGAGGAGCTAGAACATACTAGGCTTTGAGATAATGTCAATGATGAAGAGGTAAAGCTTGTGGCAAGATTTATCTCGATCTTAAATAAGGAGGTAAGACAACCATTGGAATTACATCGTCTTTCTACTTTATATGAAGCTTATCAAATGGCACTCAAGGTGGAGAGTCATCAAAAGGAAAACAAGTCAAAGGTGCAATCTTATTCTTCTTCATGGGCTAAAAACAAGGAAGCTTGGAATCACCTCCCACTTGGGACAAATCCAAAGGTGCAAAGCAAGAATTGAAGTCCAACATGGACAAACATAAATCAAAGGTAGACTATAAGGATGGAGGTAACAAGGCTAAACTTAAAACTCCATCTAAAATAAAGTGTTTTAAATGTCAAGGATATGGTCATAAAACAAATGAGTGTCCAAATAGAAGAACTATCATTGCATTGAATAATGGTGGTTATCGATCCGAAGATGAATCTAAAGATGACCACATGGAGGATGATAGTAGTGATGAGTTTATGGGAGAAGGTGATGGAGAGGAAATTAATGATGATGGAAAGATTGTTCTTATTTTTAGGAGAAATATGAGTGCTCTAGCAAGGAAGGATCTTGATCAAAGGGAGAACTTGCTTCATAATTGGTGTAGAGTTCAAGAACAATTGTGTTTCTTTATCATTGATAATGGAAGTTATGTCAATGTTTCTAGTGTATGTATGGTTGAACAATTGAAACTTCCAACAAGAAGGCATTTAAAACCTTATAGATTGCAATGGCTCAACAAATGCGGTGAATTCAAGGTAACCAAGAGAGTATTGATAAAATTCAAGGTTGGAAGTTATCATGATGAAGTGCTTTGTGATGTTGTACCAATGCAAACTTATCATTTATTGTTGAGAAGGCCATGGAAATATGATGTAGGTGCTAAACATGATGGGAGATCAAATAAATATGCATTTGTTAAGAATGTTTAAAAGAACATTCTTAACCCACTTTCTCCTTTGCAAGTGAGTGAGGAATATAAAAAAATGGGAGAGTTGAAAGAAAAATTTGTGAGAGAAAAGAAAGAGAAGAGTAAAGGAGAGAAAAATGATAACTCAAGAGCGGAAAAAGGAGAGGTTGAGAGCTCAAGTGAGAATGAGTTATCACCAAAAAAGACAGGTGAGCAAGAATAATAAAAAAAATAAAAAAAGAGAGAAAATATGCATGATTTTGCAAAATCAAGAGAGCATGAAAGAGCTAAACATTGAGGACGCCACTCAAGTAATATTTATTAAATCAAAAGGTTGTTCTTTGCTTGTTAACAATGAACTAACCTCTTTATCTTTGTCAAGTGTTGTTTCTTATTTGTTGCAAGATTATGAAGACCTATTTCCGGAAGATATACGAAGTGGGTTGCCTCCTTTGAGAGGAATAGAGAATGAAATTGACTTTTTGCCGGGTTCTCAAATACCCAACAAAACGGATTATAGGAGCAATCCTCAAGAGACCAAAGAATTGCAAAGACAAGTGAAGGAACTTTTGAATAAAGTTTTGATGAGATAAATTTTAAATCCATGTGCGGTGCCCATAATTCTAGTACCCAAGAAGGATGGGACATGGAGGATGTGTGTAGATTGCTGTGCCATTAATCAAATTACGATAAAATATCGACATCCTATTCCTAGACTTGATGATATGCTATATGAATTATGTGGTTCTACCTTATTCTCTAAAATTTATTTGAGAAGCAGATACCATCAAATTTGAATGAAATTCGGAGATGAATAGAAAACCGCTTTCAAAACTAAGTTTGGATTATATGAGTGAATGGTGATGCCTTTTAGGCTAACCAATGCACCAAGAACTTTTATGCGATTAATGAACCATATGATTAAGTCATTTATTAATAATTTTGTTGTGGTTTATTTTGATGATATTTTGGTTTATAGCCAGTATTTGGATGATCATGTGCAACATTTGAGAATGATATTTGATGTGTTGAGAAATGAAAAAATATATGTAAATTTTAAAAAGTGTTCTTTTTATGTGGATCATGTTGTTTTTCTTGGATTTGTTGTAATTTCAAGAGGAGTTGAGGTGGATGATGAAGAGGTAGAGGCTATTAGAAGTTGGCCAACTACTAAGTCCATTAGTGATGTTAGAAGCTTCCATGGATTGGTAAGTTTTTATAGAAGATTTGTGAAGGGTTTTAGTTCTTTAGTTGCTCCTCTAATCGAGGTCATTAAGAAGGATAAGCCTGTCATTTGGGGTAGAAAATAAGAGAAAGCCTTTAGAATCTTGAAAGAGAAACTTAGTTCCACTCCATTACTTTAACTTCCTAACTTTGAGAAGATGTTTGATATTGAGTGTGATGCTAGTGGCATAGGCATTGGTGCGGTCTTAATGAAAAAAGGGAAACCGATAGCTTACTTTATTGAGAAATTTAGAGGAGCTCTATTTCAATACTCTACCTATGATAAGGAATTTTATGCCTTAGTAAGAGCTTTAGCAAATTGGCAACATTATTTGTGGCATAAGGAGTTTGTGATCAGAACCGATCATGAGGATTTAAAGCATTTTAGGGTCCAAAATAAGCTTAATTAGAGGCATTCCAAGTGGATAGAGTTCATTGAGTCTTTTCCATATGTGATTAATTATAAGCAAGGTAAAGAGAATATTGTGGCGGATGCTTTATCTAGAAGATATGCATTGATGAATACCTTGACTTCTAGGTTGATGGGTTTTTAGAGTTTGGAGGAGTTATATTCTAATGATGATGATTTTGGAAAAATTTTTGGAGAGTGTCAAGTGAGCTTGAATAGGTGTGTGCAAGTTGTTAAGGAGGAAAATGAAGTTAGAACTCCTAGATTTGACTTGAAGGAGGGCTACTTGTTTAGAAATGGAAAACTTTGTGTGCCTATGTCTTCACGGAGACAGTTATTGGTGAAAGAGGCACAAAATGGAAGTTTGATGGGTCATTTTGGAGTGTCAAAAACCTTAGCTATTCTTAGTGAATATTTCTTTTGGCCTGAAATGATAAGAGATGTGGAAAGAATTTGTGCTAGGTATGCTAAATCTTGTACCCAACCCCATAGTTTGTATACCCCTTTTCCAATTCCTATCAGTCCTTGGCTAGATATTTCCATGAATTTTGTTGTTGGCTTCCCTAGGACTAGGAATGGTAAGGATAGCATCTTTGTTGTTGTGGGTAGATTTTTAAAAAATGGCTCACTTTATTTCTTGTCATAAAAGTGATGATGCATCTCATGTTTCTATTTTATTTGTTCATAATGTGATGAAATTGCATGGTGTTCCCCAAACAATTGTTAGTGATAGAGATTCAAAACTTCTTAGTCATTTTTGGAGGTGTTTGTGGGGAAATTTGAGAACCAAATTGCTATTTTCTACTTCTTGTCATCCTCAAATGGATGGTCAAACCGAGATGGTTAATAGAACTTTAGATAACATGCTTAGAGCTATGGTTAAGGGAAAGCTATCTTCTTGGGTAGATCAATTGCCATTAATTGAGTTTGCATATAATAGAATTATTCATAGATCTATTGGTATAACCTCTTTTGAGTGTGTTTATGATTTTAATCCCTTGACTTCATTGGATTTAAATTCTTTTCCCAAAGATGTTATTATGAGTGTAGATGAAAAAGCTAAGGCAAAAGCTATGAAGAGCATTCATGAGAAAGTAAGATTGCCAATTGAGAAGGCCAACAAAGATGCAGCCAAAAGAGCCAACAAAGGACGAAAAAAGTCACCTTTGTACCCGGTGATTGGGTATGGGTTCACATTAGAAAAGAGAGATTTACAAAAAAAAGGAAGAACAAGCTTATGCAAAGAGGAGATGGACCTTTTCAAGTGCCTGAGAAGATTACAGATAATGCTTATAAAGTGGACTTACCAAGTGAGTATTTGGTCCATAATGTTTTCAATGTTAGTGATTTATCTCTTTTTGATGTAAGATTGGTGAATTCGAGGACAAATTCTTTTGAAGAAGGGGAGAGTAATGTACATCAAAGTGATGCTAATTCAAGAAGACTTTTCACAAGAAGTCAAGCTAAGGACCTTCAAGCATTTCAAGTTTTATGGATGAAGATGAAATCTTTGGAAGGTTCTAATATGGATGACTTGAAGATTTTTAATATTCTAAGTGTCTACCTTTAAATTAGCTTCTAATTTAAATGAAAGACAATTTGGTCTTTCTTTACTTCTTTTAGCCCTTAGTATAAATAGTTAGCTATTAGGGTTGAACTATCAGTTTTGGAATATTGAATATTTGTGCCTCCTTTGAGAGCTTGAAAGCCCTTTGTTGATTTTCAACAATTGTTCTAGGATTTGCAAGTAAGGTTACTACCTTCTTGAGGATTCTAATAGATTAGGTGCTTTTAGTTCCCAATTAAGGGGTGTTTTGGTTAGTTTCACCATTACATCTTTTGATTATTTGGATTTAATTGTGTCTATCTTTCTTTATTTTGTATCTTTAATTCCTATCTTGCTTCTATTTTCTCGTTTCACATCACTGAATAAAAGAGGGACTTTCTTTCTTTTTCTTTTTTTTTTTCAAAAAGTTAGTAAGGGGTGGAAGGGTAGAGGAATGGCGTTAGGTTATTTTTTGAAGCAACATGATACTCCCTCCGTCCCAAATTACCCATCCCAAATTGAGATGACACGTTGATTAAGAAAAATAATTAATAACATGACTAATTTACCATAGTATCCCTATTAAATGATATTTATATTTTAATTTGAAGAAAAAATAATTAATTCAAAGGGTAAAACATGAAAAAAAAATTTGTCTGCTTGATTAATGAAAAAAGACAAGTAAAATGAGAAATCAAATTAGAAAATTTGGGACGGATAATTTGGGACTGAAGGAGTATTTTAGAAATTTAAGGACCGGTAAAGGAATCGCTTTAGGTTATTATTTTTAAGCAAAATGATATTTTAGAAATTTAAAAACTAGTTTAGAATTTATTCTTTTAAATTCAGTTGGTATGAAGCCCCACTTGTGGGATTATACGGGGTATGATGTTATTGTAGTTTGTTAATAAAGAGGGTAAATTTGCATCATTTGTTAGACGGTGAGGGCATATATGTACCGTTTAACAAATGGTGAGCTATTTTTTTTTAACAAGGATTATGTCCTCTCTAAGTAGCAAAGTTGAGGGGTATAACTCATACAGTAATCAGGCCTTGTAGCAGTGAGATACATCAAGCTACCCACAATTTGTTTGTAAAGTGTGCTATAAACCTTCTTCCCAATGTGATCTTTGTGTAGCTTCAAACTAAGTTCACAGGAGTGTTAACTGGATTGTAATCCATCATCTGAAATCTGTCAAGAATTTCCCCTGCATATTTCTTCTGAGAAATAAAAATCTCTTTATCAGATTGCACCACTTCTATGCCAAGAAAGTAATGCATCAATCTGAGGTCGGACATTTCAAACTCATGCATCATCGATTTCTTAAATTCTTCAAACATGACATCACAATTTCCAGTAAAAATAAGATCATCAACATACGAGCAAATAATGAGCATCTTTCCTTCATCCCCAATCTTAACAAATAACGTATGCTCATAAGGACATTTTGAAAAACCAACTTTAGTAAATACCCCTCAATGCGACTATACCAAGCCCAAGGAGCTTGTTTTAAACCATAAAGGGCCCTTTTCAATATGTAAACCTTATGCTCATTTCCAATTTTAACATAACCAGGGGGTTGTTCAACAAATACCTGTTCCTCCAAGTACCCATGTAGGAATGCCGACTTGACATCTAGCTGGAAAATAGGCCAAGACTTCTGAGTTGTTAATGCTATAACCAATCTGATTGTATCATGCCTAGAAACGGGAGAAAATACTTCGGTATAATCGATCCCATATTGTTGTTTGTATCCCTTAGCCACTAAACGTGCCTTGTACTTGTCCACTTTGCCATTTTCCTTCTACTTCGTTTTGAACACCCACTTCACTCCAATGGTTTTTTGTCCATTTGGAAGATCGGAAAACTCCCAAGTATCATTTCGTTCAATGGCATCAATGTCATCGTCCATTGCTTTTCTCCAATGTTCTTCCTTCAGAGCACTCTCAAAAGAGGTAGGATCGCAATTTGAAAATAAAGCAAAGTGAGTAATTGGATCTTAATTCCAGTTACCTTATAATCTTTCATCCAAATAGGACTTCTTCTAACACGCCCAACAGTTTGATTAGCTTCTTCATTTGCTGCAGCTACTGTTGGTGGTGTTGTAGGAGCTGCATCTGATGAATTTTCCAGTGTGCAGGGTGCTGAAAATTGCTCTTGTTCAGCTTCACAATCAAAAAGGATCTGGGTAGGCTGCTGCCTTTTCCAGTCCCAAGTCTTTTCCTCATCAAACGTAACATCCCTACTGATAATAATCCTATTTGTCAATGGATTAAACAGTTTGTATGCTTTGGAAGACTCACTTACACCAAGAAAAACACATTTTTTCAGCCTTGTAATCAAGTTTTTTCTCCTCTCATCTGGGACATGAGCGTATGTGATGCATCCAAAAATTCTGAAACTTCCTCCGGTGTCATATTTTTAACAGAAAAAGTTGGGCTTCTGTTTAAAATATTAACACTCCAATTTACCGACTCTAGCCAGATAGTTTTCAGTATATTTCCTCTTGCTAACAAGCTTCACACCATGTTGAGGATGGTTCTGTTTATCCTTTCCGATACACCATTCTGTTGTGGTGTATACGCAGCTGTAAGCTCTCTCCGAATGCCATGCTCTACACAAAAAACGTCGAATTTTTTTGAACAGTATTCACCACCATGATCAGTTCGAAGAACCTTAATGGCTTTTCTTGATTCATTTTCCACACGAACTTTGAAGCTTTTGAATGTCGAAAAAGCTTCAGATTTTTCTTGCAAATAATAGACCCAAGTTTTTCTTGAAAAATCATCAGTAAACGTGATTAAATATCGCTTGCCTCCATTAGACGTTGGGCTGATCGGACCACAAAGATCTGAGTGAACCAATTCCAAAAGATCCTTGGCTCTCCATGACTTTCCTTTGGAAATTGAGAGCGTGGTTGTTTGCTAACAACATATTCTTCACAAATTTTGGAAGGAACAACGATTTGAGGAATACCAGTGACCATGTTTTTCTGTTGGAGTGTTTTCAATCCTCCAAAATTCAAGTGACCATAGCGAAAATACCACAACCATGAGGAATCTTTTTCTTCAACCATCAAACAAGATTGAATGCTATCAATCTTTACTGGAAATAATCTGTTGGAACTCATTTGGACTACCACAATAGCTCCTCTCATAGGATCATAAATTTCACACTTGCTCTTCTTCATGGTGATGATATAACCCTTTTCTTGCAACTGACCAGCATTAAGTAAATTAGTTTTCCAGTCAGGTACATACAACACATCAGAGATTGTTTCCACAAAACCATTCTTGGTTTTAATCCTGATATCACCTTTCCCCATCACTTCCACAACTGAACAATCACCGAATGACACAGTAGAATGGATATTTTCATTTAGAGATGAAAAAGAAAATTTGCTTCCACACCTATGGTTACTGCATCCGGAATCTAGATATCAAATATCAGGTTCATATTTTGTTCCATCATGGACAACCATTAACAAAGTTTCCACTTCGCTATTTTCAGCAAAATTGGCACTTTCTTCTTTTTCTTTGTCATTTGGTAGTCTAGTGTAACAATCTGAAGCATAATGACCAAATTTGTGACATCTATAACACTCTACCTTGGATTTGTCATGGTCTCGACCTCTACCTTGAGATTGATCAGTATTGGCTTTGAAATTTCTGCTGAAATCTCTGCCTCCACGATCTCCTCTTCCTCTTTCTCTTTCTTGGCCTTGGCCTCTACCTCTACCTCTACCTCTACCTCTACCTCTTCCTCTATTGTTGCAGAATAAGTATCAGTAGAAGCCTTCAACGCATGCTCCTGCATGCCGGAACTTTTGTTCATCTTCTGTTCATGAACTAGTAAAGAACTTTGCAATTCATCAAGAGATAGTTCATCTATATTTTTTGACTCTTCGATTGCGCAGACAACATAGTTATATTTTGATGTTAGAGAGCACAAAATCTTCTCCACAATGGCTACGTCGTCCATCTTCTCACCGTGGAAGCGCATTTTGTTGTTGATCTCCATTGTTCTAGCGCAGTAACTCAATACTAATTCTCCTTCCTTCATTTGTAAAGTCTCGAAATCTCTTCTCAAGGCTTGAAGCTGTGCACGCTTCACTCTGGCTGTGCCTTGATACTTTTTCTTCATGGAATCCCAAATATCCTTAGAAGTTTCTTTGCAAAGAATAGTTTCTAGGATGGGACGATCGATAGCCTGAAAGAGATAATTCTTTGCTTTCAAATCTTTCAACTTTCTCACTTCCAACTCAGCCTTTTGAGCATTCGTCAAAGTTTCTCCTTCCGTCGGAATTTCGATGTCGTCCTTAACAATTGGCCAGTACTCCTTAGATCGTAAGAAATTCTCCATCAGCATGCTCCAATGGTCATAATGACCATCAAAGTGGGGAATTGCTGCTTGCACGAAATTATTTTCAGTAACCATCTGATAAGGAAAAAATTATATGTGGATGCTCACTTGTTTTCCCTCTTACTATAACCTGGCTCAGATACCACTGATAAAAAACACAAGAAGTAAAATAAAGATACGTAAAAGAGAAAACAATGGTTGGAAACTGATACTTTTATTTCTGAACTTCAAGCCTATATAGAGGCACATACTTAACAAAGTACTTTCACTAAAACAAGACTCATTAGCCCACGTTAAGCATAAAACCACTTACTCCTAAAAAATAGAACATATGACGCCTAAAAGAGACATAATACATGACTCCACTAATTCCTAGAAATCAGAACAACATACGACTAACTCAACTGAAAAAAAAACCACAATTCCTAAAGACTAGTTCAACTAACACAAGAAAAAAAACGGACTAAAATTCCAACAATTGGTTCGCTATCACTTGTCTCCAATCTGGTGAAGTCATTCTTAGAGGGAAAATCTGCAAGAACATGTATATTGTTGATCTGGATTCAGTTTCTGGATATGATCTCGCCTAAATAAGTGCTCAAAGTGATAATGCTGACTTATGGCTGAAATTGGCCATATTAGCTCCTCACTTCATAATAAATTGGTCACACAGGACCTAATCCGTGGTGTTCTCAAGTTGTAGATTTCAAACATCAAGGTATGTGATGTCTGTGTCAAATAAAAACAAACCATGTCCTTATTCAAGCAGAAGAAGCAAGTTAGTACCATCAGGCTTCTTGAACTATTTCACATAAACTTATGTGGACCTGTAAAGGTTTAGAGTAGAGCTAGGTACACTTAGACCATGTTATTGAGATCCAAAGATGAAACTTTTAAAGTATTTCAGATTTTTCCCAAGCAAATCTAAGTGAAGTTGGATAGCAAAATAGTAGGGATTAGGTCTGACCATAGAACTGAGTTTGATAGTGTAAGAGTAGAGGAATTCTGTGCAGAAAATGGAATAAGTCACAATTTATCTACTCCTAGAACTCCTCGGCAAAATGGTGGTGTTGAAAGGAAAATAGGACCTTGGTTGATATTGCTAGAACTATGCTGATTGATGCTTTTCTTTCTAAGAGTTTTTAGGCTGAATCAGTCAGTACATCATGCTATGTCACTAATAGATGTCTTATTAGGTCATTTCTTAACAATATTTACTATGAATTGCTATTTAAAGGAAACCCAAACTCAGCTACTTTAGGGTTTTTTGGTGCAAATGTTTTATATTGAACAATGGCAACGGTGATCTTGACAAGTTTTACACCAAGATTGATGAAGGAATATTTGTAGGTTATACATCAACTAGAAAAGCATATAGAATCTATTAAGAAAGAACTCTCTGTGTTGAAGGAAGTGTTCATGTCATTTTTTATGAGTCTCGAGATATGGAAAATTGAGAAATAGAGATGATGAAGACATAGAGGAATTTATTCCAATTTAAAAGGATGACCCTTCTGAAGAAAACATGGACTAACAAGCTGTTGAAAATGATGTAAATAGTGAAAGAGAAGAACCAAGTCCTCACTAAGATCCTTTTGAACCTGATGCTTCACAGCATGTATCTCAGGACCAAGCTTTTTAGAGACCTGGTACCAGTCAGCCACAGTCTACTATATAAAAGATCAAATCAAAAGCATAAATTATCTCACCTTACCTATGGACTCTTGATATGCAAACTAAGGAACAAGCAAAGAGTCTGGTTGCTTTCTCAGGGAACAAGCAAAGAGTGGTTGCTTTCTCAACATTCATATCCACCATTATGCCTAAAAATGTGCAGAAATCACTCAAGGATGCTGATCGGTTAAATGTTATGTAAGAGGAACTTTATCAGTTTGAAAGAAGTAAATTATGTCACCTGGTCCCCGGACCTACAAATAGGACTATTATAGGGATAAAATGGTTGTACAGAAATAAGCATGTTGATCATGATGCTATCACAAGGAACAAGGATAGACTTGTAGTGCAAGATATTATCAAGAAGAACAGATTGATTATGATAAAACCTTTACACCTGTTGGAAGGATGGAGGCTATACAATTCTTATTGCGTTTACTACATATATGGGATTCAAGCTATTTCAAATGGATGTGAAGAGTGACTTCCTGAATAGGTACTTGAAAGAGGAAGTTTATGTTAAACAACCACCTGATTTTGAAGACATTTATCAACCCAATCACGTGATGAAGTTAGACAAAGCTCTTTATGGATTAAATCATGCCCCAAGGGCATGGTATGAAATATTGTCCAAATTTCTTCTTGAAAATGGCTTCAAAACACAAAAGATTAATAATACTCTTTCTCAAAACAAGAGGAAAAAATTTACTAATTATGTAAGTATATGTGAATGACATCATTTTTGGAACTACTTCAGACTCTCTATGTGAAGATTTTGCCAAACTCATGAGAAATGAGTTTTAAATGAGTATGATGGGTCATGAGAAATGAGTTTTAAATGAGTATGATGGGTGAACTGAGTTTCTTCCTTGGGATGCAAATCGAGCAAACTCATGGTAGAACAATGATCTATTAGGAGAAATATATTTAGGAACTTATGAAAAAGTTCCACATGAATGATGCTAAGCCCATTGATACCCATATCGGGACAAGCTCAAACCTGGATACTAATGAACTTGGTCCCCTAGTAAATGCAGCCATGTACAATGGAGTCATTGTGTCACGACCCGAGCCTAGGCCCTAGCCGTGACGAGCATCCCGAACCATGAAGGCCCGGAACACCCATTCTCTATCTGGTTATCATGCACAACATTCATAATCATAATAAAATGCAGAATTGAAACTGAGTACGGAAAACATGGTCAAGTCCTGCAATATTTCTGAATAATACTATCTGACATCAGTCTGCGAAATCTCTACTAGGAACATAAACATTTGTCTGAAAAGAAGCTGGGACAAGGCTCCCAGTAAACCAAAAACATAATAAATAAGATAGTGTCTGACATAATTAGGCCTTCCGAATAATAGAAGGCTCACCACTGTGAGATCAAGTCTGCAAACCCGAGAATGTCTACTAAGTAGCTGGACCCCTAGACTGTGCCTCAGGACCTGGAAGGAGGGGGGGTCAGCACAAAAGTACTGGCACGCGAAGCAATCCAAAAGTAGTATAATGGAACATACATATATATATATATATATATATATATATATATATATATTAAGGGAAAGCAATTTTTCATCAAGACATCATGTATAAAACTGTTTCTGAAAAATACATGGGCACTTTCTGAAAACATGCAACCTGTCTGTTCATTTCAAATCATGATCTGTGTTTTACTTCTGAGTTAGGTAGTATTCCCCTACAAGTCTGAATATTCCACGGGCTGTATGGAATTCGCCATTGACTCGGCGGGGAAGCCCCCAACCCAAGTGTGCCGCAAGGGTTGGAGTGTCTGAGTCTGATACGCCACAGGACATTTAAGTCAGCGCATAATAATATACTCGGGTCGGAAAACCACGGTTTTAGGCAAAGAGTTGTCTGAAACTCCCGCCTTCTTCAGGGAACCACCTAAGCTCTCTTTATGCCCTATTTTAGCCTTTTCTGAACATGTATCATTCTGAAATTTCTAAATCATGAGAGTCTGATAAAAAACTGATTTCTGAACTAGTCTATGTCTGTTATGGCATTTGTCTGAGTTGGTATCGTCATACCAAGACTTGCAAGTCCTATTTCTGAGCCATAATGTATTAAGCAAGAGCTTTCATTCAAAACATAGTTTAGACCACCAAAACATGTAATTTGCATTAAAGATGTCATGTTCCGAAACTCAAGTCAAATCCATGCAAAACTTTCATCAAACATATGGTGGTCATGTGCATTTTTGGCAAAACCATGCATTCTTTCATTACATGCATATTCAACATTCACAACCCTCTCTTTCGTGTTCAAAACATTGTATATTACGTGAAACATGAAAAAATTTACATTAAGAGAGAGGTTTCATGAAAATCATGCTCTAAATTCATATTTCAGGACAAACGCATATATATATATATATATATATATATATATATATAACTTTCAAATCACTTTGGGGGAAAGCCAAAAGGCCAAAACAATATCATTAAAGCTTCTGAAACATGAGTATGTACATGAATTCGAAAACCCAATTCTTAAAATATGATTTCTATGCCCATGAGATTTTAGGAAAACCCCGCGTATCTTATTCTCCACGAATTTTTGGTGTCTATCGAAGCCTACGTCGAGAGGATTCCGAATCTGTAATTTGTTTCACGAAGAAGTTTCGGAATGATCGGTCCTTCAAGCTTATTTTCTCAAACCCTAGTTGCTCCTTCTCTTAAGTTCTTGAAGGATTAGATTTTTTTGGGATTTTATAGGAGGCTTCAATGTTGTTAATAGGCCCAAATCCGTTTAGGAGTGGGTAAGGACGATTTTGGGTTTTGTAAGGACTAACTTGCACTTAAAGTAACTCAAAACGGAGTATTTTCGTCACCTGAAACCATCACTATGCGCTGCCCTTTGCATTGCCTAAATTTACATAGGCGCCGCCCTATGCATCGCCTATATTTGCATAGGTGCCGCCCTATGCATCGCCTATATGTGCATAGGCGACACATTCAACTTTGAAAGGCCATAACTTCTTCACCGGGTGTCCGTTTTAGGCGAATTTGGTATCGTTGGAAAGCTTATTCAATTATCTACAATTTGGTATATAGTAGGACACCCAGTTCATCATATACAATGAGTTATGGTCAATAGAATTTGACACAAATTACAACGTCCACTAAAACTTAATCGATCGAAATAGTTTTAACTCGTCCTTGAGTTGAAGGACTTCTATGGTCTAAATTCATGCTCAAATGGATTCACATACTACAAACTTCATTAACATGCCAAATTGGCATAGGATTTAAGGCTCGGGGATTATCAACGCATCAGAGTCATATATTTTATTCTAGCCCGAAATGCGGGGCGTTACATTATCCCCCCCTTGGGATCATTCGTCCCCGAATGATGACGCAGAAATAGTCACGCACGATTTCAAACAGATTCATACATAGAAGGAAACATAAAGCAAGAATTGTACCTTTCAATTTGTCCCTTGCTGATTCAAATAGGCTCGGGTATCTCACTTTCATGTCATGCTCCGACTCCCAAGTTGCTTCTTCAACTTTCTGATTTCGCCATAACACTTTAACTGAGACTATCTCTTTACTCCTCAATTTTCTCACTTGTCGATCTAGGATTCCCACGGGCTCGTCCTCGTAAGACAAGGAATCGCTCACCTTGATTTCATCAATGGGAACCACCAAAGAGTGATCTCCGATTCACTTCTTCAACATGGATATGTGGAATACTGGATGAACAGAACCCAAACTTGCTGGCAATTCTAATTCATACGCAACTCCACCTATTCTTCTTATAATCTGATACGGGCCTATATAGCGAGGACTTAGCTTACCCCTCTTCCCGAAACGCATAACCCCCTTCATGGGAGAAACTTTGAGGAAAACCCAATCTCCAATCTCAAACTCTAACTCTCTTTTTCTGACGTCGGCATAGGATTTGTGACGACTCTGAGCTGCCTTTAGTCGTTCCCTAATAAGTTTCACATCCTCCATTGCTTGATGAACAAGATCAGGCCCATACATCTGCATCTCACCTACTTCATACCAGCCTATTGGAGACCTACATCTCCTACCATACAATGCCTCAAAAGGTGCCATCTTAATACTAGAGTGGAAGCTGTTGTTATAGGCAAACTCTATCAGTGGCAAGTGATCAACCCAACAACCTTTAAAGTCTATCACACAGGCCTTCAACATGTCCTCCAGGGTCTGGATGGTGCATTCATCTTGCCCATCAGTCTGAGGGTGGAATGTTGTACTTAAGTTTACCTGGGTACCTAAACCTTTCTGAAACGATCTCCAAAACTGAGAAGAAAACTCGGTACCTCGGTCGGATATGATGGAGACAGGCGCTCCATGCAAACGGATAATTTCTGCAATGAACAACTTGGCATAATCTTCCCCCGAATAGTTAGTCCTGACAGGCAGAAAGTGAGCTAACTTGGTCAGCCTATCTACAATCACCCATATAGAGTCATACTGATTTCGGGACTTCGGAAGTCCTGTAATAAAGTCCATATTGATCATTTCCCACTTCCACAAGGGCAATGCTCTATCTTGGGAAGTACCTCCTGGCCTCAAATGTTCTACTTTCACTTGTTGGCAATTCAAGCACTTAGAAACAAAGTTAGCCACATCTCGCTTCATATTATTCCACCAAAACATAGATTTCAAATCATGGTACATCTTAGTAGAACCAAGATGAACAACATACCTCGAGGTGTGAGCTTCATCAAGAATTCTTTCTCGAAGCCCGTCGACATTCGGAACACATAATCTACCCTGAAACCTCAGGATGCCATCACCATCAATTTCAAAAGACATCACCTTCTGTTGACCCACATCTTTATTGATTTGCATCAAGATGGGATCTTCAACCTGCTTCTCCTTCACTTCAGCACAAAGGGATGACTTAGCTAACTCATGAACAACTACCCCTCCATCTTCGGAATCTAACAGTCGCACTCCCATATTCGCAAGGCGGTGAATATCCTTCACTATCTCCTTCTTTTCTTCTTCTACATGAGAAAGGCTGCCTATAGACAACCTGCTGAGGGCGTCGGCCACAACATTTGCCTTGCCCGGATGGTAATGCAGGCTCATATCATAGTCTTTCAGGAGTTCCAACCACCGCCTTTGCCTGAGATTCAATTCTTTCTGCGAGAAGACATACTGCAGACTTTTGTGATCAGTGAAGATATCAACATGAACACCGTACAAGTAGTGCCGCCAAATCTTAAGGGCAAACACCACAGCCGCTAACTCTAAATCATGAGTAGGGTAGTTACGCTCGTGCACCTTCAACTGCCTAGATGCATAAGCTACCACCTTACCATGTTGCATCAAAACGCAGCCAAGTCCCACACGGGACGCATCACAGTAAACCACAAAACCATCAACACCCTCGGGAAGAGTCAAAACAGGTGCAGTGGTCAGTCTGTCTTTCAACTTCTCAAAACTATTTTTGCATAAATCAGACCACACAAACTTTACCTTTTTCTGAGTCAGTTTAGTGAGTGGAGCCGCTATGGATGAAAAACCCTTTACGAATCTTCTGTAATAACCTGCCAAACCCAAGAAGCTCCGAATATCGGTTGGAGTCGTGGGTCTGGGCCATCTTCTCACTGCCTCAACTTTTTGGGGATCCACTCTAATCCCGTCACTGGACACAATATGCCCTAAGAAGGCAATAACATCTAACCAGAACTCACACTTGGAAAATTTGGCATACAACCGATGATCCTTAAGGGTCTGAAGAATGATTCGGAGGTGATCGGCATGATCCTCCTTACTCTTAGAATAAATCAGAATATCATCAATAAATACAATGACAAACGAGTCAAGAAACTGACGGAAAACTCTATTCATAAGATCCATGAAGGCCGCAGGGGCATTAGTTAACCCGAAGGACATGACGAGAAACTCATAGTGACCATATCGGGTTCGAAAAGCTGTTTTGGGAATGTCTGTCTCCCTAACTTTCAACTGATGATAGACCGAACGAAGGTCTATTTTTGAAAAACATCTAGCACCCTGAAGCTGGTTAAAAAGATCATCAATCCTCGGAAGAGGATATTTGTTTTTAATTGTGACCTTGTTCAACTGACGGTAATCTATGCACATACGAAGGGAACCGTCTTTCTTACGCACGAAAAGTACAGGTACACCCCAAGGAGATACACTGGGGCGTATAAATCCCTTATCTAGGAGGTCTGCTAGCTGCTCTTTCAACTCCTTTAGTTCTGCGGGAGCCATTCTATATGGCGGAATAGACATGGGACGGGTATCTGGCAACACATCAATACCAAACTCTATCTCCCTATCAGGGGGTACCCCTGGGAGATCTTCAGGAAAGACTTCTGGAAATTCATTCACCACAGGGACAGACTGAAAAGGAGGATTTTCAACTTTAGAGTCCTTGACTCGAATAAGGTGATACAAGCAACCCTTAGAAATGAGTTTTTGGGCTCTGAGATAAGATATAAAGTGCCCCTTGGGTGCTAAAGAATGTCCCTCCCTTTCTATCATTGGTTCATTCGGGAAAGAAAAGGTAACTCTACGGGTCCTAAAATCCAATATGGCGTAGCATGAATGGAGCCAATCCATCCCTAAGATAGCATTAAATGCAACCATGTCCAACTCTATAAGGTCTGCCACTGTATCCCGACTACCAACAGTCACCACACAACCCCTATATACCTTTCTAGCAACAACAGAATCCCCCACCGGGGTGGAAACAGAAAAGGGTTCAGAAATCAGACTGGGCTCAAACCCGAAACCAATAGCCACATAAGGGGTCACATAGGATAAGGTGGATCCGGGATCAAGTAACACACTGACATCAAGGGAAAAGATTTGTAACGTACCGGTAATAATATCTGGGGAAGCTTCCGCCTCCTGGCGGTTGGTCAAGGCATATAACCGGTTGCGACTGTTACCGACAACTGATATGGCGCCCTTCTGAGATGGGGATGGAGCTGTGGAATTTACCTGAAACTTTGCACCACCAGCACTCCTCCTAGAAGATGGACAGTCCCTCTGAAAATGGCCTGACTGACCACATGAATAACATACAAGTGTGCCCAACTGACATTTCCCCGGATGATTCTTACCACAATTTTCACATCGCGAGTAAGTGCGATGCTGCTGAGCCACACTACCCTGCGACTGAGTATCTGGTGCTCTAGATCCATGAGGAGTCTGAAAGCTCTGAGTCTGTCTATTTGCAGGGGGTCTGGGCGCTGGGGCGCTGGCCGCTGACTGTGTATTATTCCAAAACCTCGTCTTCTTCGACCACCTATTTCCCCAATTACCACTCTGCGGCTGACTCTGGTGCCGATCCGCAGATTTGACTCTCTTGGCCTGTCTGTCCTTCTCTCTAGATTCAGCGATCATTCTCTTCTTCTCTTCCACCTGCTGCATGTGGACTGTCAGTCTAGCAAAGTCTAACTCCCTATTCATCATTGCCCCCTGGCACTTAAGTATCAGGTTATCAGCAAGGCCGGAAGCAAATTTCCTCATCCGGGCTCTCATATTGCTAGTCAATTCTGGTGCATAGCGGGCTAGTTGATTAAACTTCAAAGTGTACTCCTGTACACTCATACTGCCCTGCTTCAGATTCATGAACTCTTCTGCTTTGGCCTCCCTCAACTCCAGAGGAAAGAATCTGTCAAGGAAAGCTTCTACAAACTCACCCCAAACTGTGAGCTCAACACTCTCACCTTTTGTATTTTCCCAGTCTGCATACCACTGATTTGCAACATCCTTAAGCTGATAAGTTGCCAATTCCACTCCTTCAATCTCATCTACATGCATTACCTTAAAGATCTTCTCCATCTCATCCACGAACTCCTGTGGATCTTCCTCCATCTTTGTACCAGTGAACTTAGGTGGATTCATCTTCATGAAATGCCCGACTCTAGTAGCCTCAAACGTAACGGATGCAGACCCAATATCTTCCGATCGTTGAGCTTGGTTAGCTACCAGCTGTGTCAGCATATGGATAGACCGCCTGAACTCTGCATTTGAGATATCTCTCTGAGCAGTTGGTGGACGGTTGACATTAGTCCGCGGAGCCCGAGGTGGACTGGTTGGAACTGGAGGGACTCCCGGAGTAGGGACAGGTTCTGGCGTGGAAGCTCTATTACGGGTCCGCATCCCATGGGTGGGACGGACCACATCTGCCTGAGCACTCTGATCGATGTTGTAACGGGGAGGCATAGTAGTGTTTCACTGTAATACAAGAGATCATTGATTAGGGGACAGTTTAGACTCTGAAGCACGAACTAAATCACAAAGAAGGGAAATATTCCTAAACGCCTAGTAGCCTCCTGTTTATAAGTGTGGCGCGCTACACACCCATAAACAAGACTCTACCCAACGCGATTTTGCAGACACCCTGGGACCATGAACCATGCTCTGATACCAAGTTTGTCACGACCCGAGCCTAGGCCCTAGCCGTGACGAGTATCCCAAACCATGAAGGCCCGGAACACCCATTCTCTATCTGGTTATCATGCACAACATTCATAATCATAATAAAATGCGGAATTGAAACTGAGTACGGAAAACATGGTCAAGTCCTGCAATATTTCTGAATAATACTATCTGACATCAGTCTGCGAAATCTCTACTAGGAACATAAACATTTGTCTAAAAAGAAGCTGGGACAAGGCTCCCAGTAAACCAAAAACATAATAAATAAGATAGTGTCTGACATAATTAGGCCTTCCGAATAATAGAAGGCTCACCACTGTGAGATCAAGTCTGCAAACCTGAGAATGTCTACTAAGTAGCTGGACCCCTAGACTGTGCTTCAGGACCTGGAAGGAGGAGGGGGGGTCAGCACAAAAGTACTGGCACGCGAAGCAATCCAATAGTAGTATAATGGAATATACATATATATATATATATATATTAAGAGAAAGCAATTTTTCATCAAGACATCATGTATAAAACTGTTTCTGAAAAATACATGGGCACTTTCTGAAAACATGCAACCTGTCTGTTCATTTCAAATCATGATCTGTGTTTTACTTCTGAGTTAGGTGGTATTCCCCTACAAGTCTGAATATTCCACGGGCTGTATGGAATCCGCCATTGACTCGGCGGGGAAGCCCCCAACCCAAGTGTGCCGCAAGGGTTGGAGTGTCTGAGTCTGATACGCCACAGGACATTTAAGTCAGCGCATAATAATATACTCGGGTCGGCAAACCACGGTTTTAGGCAAAGAGTTGTCTGAAACTCCCGCCTTCTTCAGGGAACCACCTAAGCTCTCTTTATGCCCTATTTTAGCCTTTTCTGAACATGTATCATTCTGAAATTTCTAAATCATGAGAGTCTGATAAAAAACTGATTTCTGAACTAGTCTGTGTCTGTTATGGAATTTGTCTGAGTTGGTATCGTCATACCAAGACTTGCAAGTCCTATTTCTGAGCCATAATGTATTAAGCAAGAGCTTTCATTCAAAACATAGTTTAGACCACCAAAACATGTAATTTGCATTAAAGATGTCATGTTTCGAAACTCAAGTCAAATCCATGCAAAACTTTCATCAAACATATGGTGGTCATGTGCATTTTTGGCAAAACCATGCATTCTTTTATTACATGCATATTCAACATTCACAACCCTCTCTTTCGTGTTCAAAACATTGTATATTACGTGAAACATGGAAAAATTTACATTAAGAGAGAGGTTTCATGAAAATCATGCTCTAAATTCATATTTCAGGACAAACGCATATATATATATATATATATATATATATATATAACTTTCAAATCACTTTGGGGGAAAGCCAAAAGGCCAAAACAATATCATTAAAGCTTCTGAAACATGAGTATGTACATGAATTCGAAAACCCAATTCTTAAAACATGATTTCTATGCCCATGAGATTTTAGGAAAACCCCGCGTACCTTATTCTCCACGAATTTTTGGTGTCTATCGAAGCCTACGTCGAGATGATTCCGAATCTATAATTTGTTTCACGAAGAAGTTTCGGAATGATCGGTCCTTCAAGCTTATTTTCTCAAACCCTAGTTGCTCTTTCTCTTAAGTTCTTGAAGGATTAGATTTTTTTGGGATTTTATAGGAGGCTTCAATGTTGTTAATAGGCCCAAATCCGTTTAGGAGTGGGTAAGGACGATTTTGGGTTTTGTAAGGACTAACTTGCACTTAAAGTAACTCAAAACGGAGTGTTTTCGTCACCTGAAACCATAACTATGCACCGCCCTTTGCATTGCCTAAATTTACATAGGCGCCGCCCTATGCATTGCCTATATTTGCATAGGCGCCGCCCTATGCATCGCCTATATGTGCATAGGCGACACATTCAACTTTGAAAGGCCATAACTTCTTCACCGGGTGTCCGTTTTAGGCGAATTTGGTATCGTTGGAAAGCTTATTCAATTATCTACAATTTGGTATATAGTAGGCCACCCAGTTCATCATATACAATGAGTTATGGTCAATAGAATTTGACACAAATTACAACGTCCACTAAAACTTAATCGATCGAAATAGTTTTAACTCGTCCTTGAGTTGAAGGACTTCTATGGTCTAAATTCATGCTCAAATGGATTCACATACTACAAACTTGATTAACATGCCAAATTGGCATAGGATTTAAGGCTCGGGAATTATCAACGCATCAGAGTCATATATTTTATTCTAGCCCGAAATGCGGGGCGTTACACATTGGGTCCATCTGAAACCTGAATTCTAGTATACCTGATATTGTATTTGGTGTGAGAAAATGTGCCAGGTTTTAAGCTGGCCCAAATGAGTCTCATTTGAAGACTGCAAAGAGGATTCTTAAATATATGAAGGGACCAGGGACCAGGTCATGTTCTATCCAATTTGGTTATGCTGATTACGTAGGATACCCGGCTGATAGGAAAAGTACCTCAGGAATGACTCATTTTTGAGATCCTCTTTTATTTTCTTGGGAACAAAGAAGCAAAACTCAGTGGCACTCTCTACAATAGAAGCTGAGTATGTTGGTTCTTGTTGTGCTCAACTTCTATGGATCAAGTAGTAGCTAAAGGATTTTGGGATAGTGTCTGATACTATTCCTCTATTGTGTAACAACACTAGTTCTCTCAACATGTCCAAAAATCCTGTGCAGCATAATAGACCCAAGCATATTGATGTGAGACATCATTATATTAGAGATAGAATAGAGACGAGGGCCATATGTATGAAGTTCTGTAAGACTGAAGATCAAATAGCTGACATTTTTACCAAACCTCTTAAAAGAGACTAGTTCCAAAGAAATAGGCTTAAGCTTGGACTAATGAAACTTTACTGAACCCCTTGTTATCCTGAACTCCTTTTGACTAGAAAATTGATTGCATGTATCAAGGGGAGAGTACTTTTGATCATGTCTAACTCAGTCTCATACCTTGCATTTATACACTCATGGTAATACAGGATCAATATGAAGATGGCCGGAGGACAAGGAAAACACTAAAGCATAACCAGTTATGTCAAAAGAGAGACCCGATTCCTCCAACAAGGTTAGTCATGCTTTCATTACTGTAGAATCTATGAAAAGAAATAAAGTCAGCCTGCCACGTTAGCCTAATCTATTCCCGCCTATTCCTAATGTTAGAATCTTAAGCATCGCCACTCTGAGATTTGGGGAGAGTTAGAGTATGTGCAGGCCTTATCTCTACCTCATAAAGGTAGTGAGGTTATTTCTGGAGGACTCTCAGCTAAAGTATAGCAAGTCAAAGTAGGTAGGCAGTGACACTACTAAAAAAATAGGAAAATTGACCACAAAAAATCGGCCACATGTGGTCGGTTTTTTTTGTTTTGTTTTTAAAAAGCGACCACATGTGATCTCTTTTATATTTTAAAATTTCAAAATAATTATTTCACTAATTTTTATATTAATTATTATTTCTTTTAAAAAAATAAAAAAAGCAATCACTTGTGGTCGCTTTTAGATTTTTAAAAATTGGACGTGAATATAATTTTAAAAAACCGATCACTTGTGGTCGGTTTTATTTTAAAAATATAATTAAAAGTGTTTTTAAAAATCTACCACATGTGGTCGGTTTTTAAAATTAGTTTTTAATTATACTTTTAAATAAAATCGACCACAAATGGTCGGTTTTTAATTAAAAAAAGAAAATAATTTTAGAAAACCAATCACTTGTTGTCGGTTTTTAATTAAAAAAATAAAATAATTTTAAAAAACCGACAACTTATGGTCGATTTTATTTAAAAAATATAATTAAAAAGTATTTTTAAAAAGCGACCACATGTGGTCGGTTTTATTTTAAAATTAAATATAAAATATTTTATAAAAGAGACCATAAGTGGTCGGTTTTGGAATTTAAAAAAAAAAAAAGAAAAAAGAAAATAAACCAACCACTTTATTTAAAAATATAATTAAAAAGTATTTTTAAAAAGTGATCACTTGTGGTCGATTTTATTTTAAAAATTAAATTTACAATATTTTATAAAACCGACCTAAAGTGGTTGGTTTTGGAATTAAAAAAAAATAAAAAAAAACAATTTTAAAAAATCAACCACTTGTGGTCGCTTTTATATTAAAAAATAAAATATTTTAAAAAAGAGACCACTTGTGGTCGTTTTTTATTAAAAAATAATTATATGTAAAATCAAATATATAATTTTTTGAAATTACACTGATCACACATATTCGATAAACAATACAATAATAATAAATATCAATCAAGCTTGGATTTTGTAAAAAAATTATACTAAGAAATATATCAAATAAAATAAATAAATTACGTTAATCATAATCTTTATCTTTTACTTATATTTAAATATATAAAATAAATATTTTTCTTTGTATATACGTTAAATGACGTTAAATATAATCTTTGTATAACGAATATGTCTATATCATATAGTTGAGGTAATGATATTATAATCTACTATTGCAGTTATAATAATATAACGTACATGTATAACTGATAATTCATCAGAATATAATAAATATGTTCTATTATGAGGTAATATACTTGTGGATGTGATGTATATAGTACGTATTCAAGAGTTGATATATATATATATATATATATATGATGTTGTGATCGATCGATGAACGATGTAGTCAAAAAGTAG